>OZ023066.1:25505200-26105200 GCA_963992785.1 Tenthredo livida
TCAATATATTCGGAAAGATCAGACATTTTTACATAAAAAGCACGTTTGATCAAGCTCTCTTTTCAACAATAGAGATCAGATGAAAATTCGAATGTAAAAGTCAAAGTGTTTAAAGTTGAATGACTAATCAACGCGTTTTTCCTGAACGGTAAGGTCTACAGGTCTAATACTTGGTGGATTTTTACATCTCAACACAAACTATGAGATATCAAAATTGCAGCCAAATTGACATGTTGACCCCGGATCGTTTAATAAATCTGTCACGGAAAAAGGGGTTTTGAGGAAAAAAATCACCGAGTCTATATTATTTCTTGAATCGTTAGTGGAGCAAGTGAATAGCTGGAAACCAAGTTTTCGGGGACCCCCCTCCCTTGAGGTTTTTTTGGAAAACTCAAAAAATTTCTGGATTCGATTTTCCGGAAGAACGGTAAGTCGTAGAGACAAATTTTTCGAACAAAAATTGTAGAGGACTTTATAATCTATAAATCATCTCTTGTAGTCGCTGCGCTGCGACCCAAAATGCAAGAAATAGAGGACGCCAAAGTTGGCAAAAATCAGTTTTTTCCTTTTTTCACCCCTATAAAAAAATATTTTCACGGTCGGCCGAGTTGCAAAATTATAAAACACAAAAAAGCCTTTGAAAATTGTTCGCAAGTTTTTTTCATACGACGCACTTTTTTCGAGAGACGGCGCCTTGAATTTCTAGTTTCGGATTATATTCTTGAGGAGTACAACGAATCTGTCTTTTTTTTTTAGTAAAGCAATATATCCGCAGCTATTTCATCTCACAAATCGTTACCGGGACCTGAATAGCCTGAATTGTTGTGCAGAGTTTATTACGTGCGTGTGTTCGTCCGCACTCTAGGGGCTTGCGCAATTGTTACTTAAATCTAGTCGTCGTCTTAAGGGGGTATAGGACTGCTGGAGCCTTCAAATCAATTATATTTTTCTGGATGTGATTACAATGAGCGTGCTTGAGATGGGTGATTTATATTTTAGTATATGAAGTAGCACAGGTTTTTTCCGGATTCGTAGCTGGCCCGGATGATACCTCAAGAGCCAAGGCACTCAGAGTCCTGAAATTTTCACGAAATTTTTATGATACCTTTGTGCATGGTGTGAACCAGTCTCATCGATTTACAAAAAACAATGTCAAAAATATTCGAAAAAAATGAAATTTTTCCGAATTTATCAAAAAAAAATCCTGTTTTTCGTTTATAAAATCCCTCACAGAATTTTGCCCTTGATGCGACTGGTTCACACTGTTCACAAAGGTATTATGAAGATCTCGTGAAAGATTCAGCCTTCTCAGTGCCTTGGTTCTTGAGTTATCATGCATGCCAGCTACGAATCTGCAAAAAAAACCTGTGCTGATTCAATTTCTATATTTATCAATATTTTTGTTGATTCATATTTTTTTTTAAGATCATTTTGAGTCTAATAAACATGTACTCAAATATAATTTGCCTCCCTCGGATACGCTCATTGTTATCTCACCCAGAAAAACATGATTGTTCCAAAGGCTCCAGCAGTCCTATACACCCTTAAACTTCTAGCCTAACTTCACCTACTCAACATAACTTCAACTAAACGTTCACCATTCCGGACGCACCGCAGATACATGTTATAGTATGGTTTCTTGCTTTCCCTATTCGCTATGTGCGTTTCGACGGGTGGCGCCATCGGCGGCCAAAAGTGGCGATCACACTGGGGAAATTGATACCGCTTCGTATCGAAGACTCGCGGTTATTTTGCTATATCCAAGTAAACAACGAGCACTTAATTCGCATAATTTTTTCCAAGCTAGCTGGAAGGGATTAGAAACTGTATGAAAAAGTCGGATCCCGATTCATTTTACTTTTTAGCTCTTATGAATATAATAAATGTCGTTTACGACCTATCATGGCGCGAAGCGATCGTAATGTTTATGTATACGTTTTGATCTGTCAAAGCGTATTCTGTGCTAATTGTGGTGAATACAAGTGAAAAATATGAAAATTTGTGAAAAACTGGTCCCGAATTAATAAAAAATCGGACTCTATTGCTTCGAAGCAAAAAGCGCTTTCTTCCGGATAGAAAATGTTAGCGAAGCCACGGAAGAGTAAAGCGCATTGTTGCGTGGTTAATCGCACCAATAGTGCTTTTAATTCACCGCCAGAGACACATTTTTACCTATTTCCCGTTGCTCCGGATAAATTAGAACAACGCAGGCAATAGATCAATCGAGTGAATACACGAAAGTAAGTAGAAGTCCTGGAGCGTAACATAACCTCAGATTGGATGACACTTTATCATTCATCAAACGTCATTATGTCGGCTAGCTAGTGTTAATTTGAGGTTATGGTACGCTTCAGGACTTCTACTTACTTTCGTCTATTCACTCGATTGATCCATTGCCGGCGTTGTTCTAATTTATCCGGAGCAACGGGAAATAGGTAAAAATGTGTCTCTGGCGGTGAATTAAAAGCACTATTGGTGCAATTAACCACGTAACAATGCGCTTTACTTTTCCGTGGCTTCGCTGACATTTTCTATCCGGAAGTAAGCGCTTTTTGCTTCGAAGCAATAGAGTCCGATTTGTTATTAATTCGGGACCAGTTTTTCACAAATTTTCATCATTTCACTTGTATTCACCACAATTAGCACAGAATACGCTTTGACAGATCAAAACGTATACATAAACATTACGATCGCTTCGCGCCATGATAGGTCGTAATAGTATATTACATACCTAGGGCAGTAAAATAAGGAAGGTCCCAGATCATATGTAATTGTCGTCCGAGGCGAAGCCGAGGTCGACATACATGTGATCTGGGGCTTTCTTATTTACTGCCCGAGGAGTGTATACGATTTTTCGCATCGACGGAGCCGAAAAACGGGAACTTCGTTCCGCGCAGCGGGACGAAAGTTGTCGCTTTCGGCCCGGAGGTGAGAAAACGACATTTATTATATTCATAAGAGCTGAAAAGTGGAATGAATCGGGATCGGACTTTTTCATACAGTTTCTGATCCCTTTCAGCTAGTTTAGGAAAAATTATGCGAATCAAGTGCTCGTTGTTCACTTGGATATAGCAAAATAACCGCGAGTATTCGATACGAAGCGGTATCAATTTCCCCAGTGTGATCGCCACTTTTGGCCACTGCGAGTGCTCGCGTCGAAACTTGCTGCCGTTCAAGGATACGCACATAGCGAATACAGGGTGATTCAGAATTCGTGACGAATCTCTTGAGGGGTTGATCCTTGTCAAAATTGGGATCGAAAGTGACTTAGCCATTTTTCTGAGGAATGATTTGTTTCCTTGGAAATTCTTGGATGCTCTGTTACAGCCAAATGGATCGATCACGAACCATACAAATTTGGAGTTTTCTCGTGGTATAGACCGTTTTCCTTAAGTTATAAAGAAATCGATGTCTATGAGGCTCAAACCTATGTCAACTTTCGAAAGAATCACCCATATGTTTCGTTTATTCATGTATCTTATCGAAGAACATATGACATCAAATATTACTACGATGACATGTTACTGACTTCCAATTCCATGGTTTCATACCTGGACACGCATGGCACCCACCAGAAGCTCTGTTCCCTTCCGAAGTCATTGCCTTCTTGCAATGTCTGCGGTAAGTCCTGACCTAGGGTTTCCGGCAGGAATAAAGCTTGCACAGCCACAACGATGGATAGCAAGCCAAGCACGGTCAAAGGTAATACGGGAGATATATGCGACTGAAAAATGGTAAAACCAGACATGATGCTATCTGTAGTCAGCTGGAAAGATACCCTACGAGCAAGTATCATTTTTGTGTGTTACAGTTTTACCTAATTTTAATACATGTGCTTACTGATATCATCACTATTGAGAAGAATACGGAATCTTGAATAATACTAAGTTTGGTCACTAACCAAATGTACGATGTAAGGTCCAATAATATGTGCAAAATATCCGATAATGTGGATGAGAGATACACCCTGTGCTCTAACGACCGTAGGTAACATTTCCGCCGCATACTGGAATCCAATATTTGCAGCTATGTTAACGCCGAAACGTGCTAGAATTCCCATCGCCACAGTAACACCACCTACGAAGATATAGGTAGACAGATAGATTCATTTATCCATAACGAGGTTGGGGAAGCACAGCTTCGCGCGGCAAGTATGTAACACAACAACAATATAATACCAACGAATACAAAATACAATAGCGTACAAATAATGAAAAAATACAAAATGAATAAAAGTGAGATGATGACAGAGGACAACAACGAGCAAGAGGTAACCATAGGTACAGCTGGCGATGATAATTCGCAATTGATTGATGGGCTCTATTAAGGTGGTTCTTCCACAGAGGGCTGAATTTCATAGGTGCTTTAGTTAGGCCCCGTTAAAAATGAATAAATTTACATATTCTCAATTTTAAACGAAGCCATAATGCCCTAATGACATAATGATGTTTTATTCGGAAGGTGCTCTCTGATGTAAGCTATATGAACTGACGTGGCGCGGTGTCGCCAAACGTCTCAATTCCGTCAAATCTTCACGTCAAATTGAAATTCTATCACTTCAACTCTGAATATTTTGTCGCAAACTCCGATAACATACTATTTTCTTGCCATTTATAAAATCCACATAATGCGTACTATATACAACGCGTTTTTGGAAAAGATCTCTAATATTTACGTGTAACAAATATCTCATTAAATCGTTCGTAATGGAATTTCGCCATAAGGTTATGTGTTAAATATTGGGAATCTAAGGTCAGTTTTTTGTATTATTTGCTCGATAACTCCCTGTCAAACTATGTAGACGTATTATTAGGTACTTCAACTATATCACAGTGAAAAATTAGAATTTTCTGCAATATTTCGTTTCGTGGAAGAACCACCTTAAGTATATACTTACCAGAGGGCGTCGCTAGAGCGATAAAAGAAAACAACCCGCAAGAAACCATCGAAAGGGATCCCATCCATCGGCGACCCCACTTATCGAGGAATAGAGTTAGCAAGACGGCAGCTGGAAGTTCAGTCAAAGCAGCCAAAGAAAATGAAGTAAACACATCCGGATCCAACAATTTCATGTTCCATACGTGGCCATCAAATACGAGGATGATAAGAAGCCTACAAAAAGATGCAGTTGTAGAACTCATGGGTAATTCCACATCATTTCATCCAGGCATTTCGTTCGACTTTCTTAGAATTCAACGAAAATCCTTCTGTTTTTTCAATAGTTATTTCCTCAAACTACAGGCCATCAACAATATTGTTTGCGTTCTACAGTGTTTTATTCGTGAATTTGAGTTACGATGAATTGTGTTAATTTCTTTTTTTTGCTACAGCTCTTACCAATATATGACCAGCATGACTGTGATATATGCAAGTCGTGGCTTCTTGAACAGATCCAAGACCGTATAGTTGTTATGTGATTTGTCATTTTTGATCATTTCACTGCAGCTTTGCTCGAATTCCTCATAAATTTCTTTTTTCACAGTCGTTCTGTTAACTTTTTCAAATTTCTTTAACATTTCAATAGCCTTAGGAATATTTCCACTCGAAATGTACCATCTATAAAAAGATAACTTGGTTTTAACTTCATACCAAGAATTCTTAAGTAGATCGGTTTAGATTGTTCATATTGGCCGGTTCCATCTCAAATCGCCCAGCAAGGTCGGGACGAAAAATTCAAATGATTCGAAAAAAAAATGGAAAATATCATTCGTCGGCGAATTTTAGTGACCCCTATGAACGTAGAGAACGTAGTCGACCCATATGAAAAATAATTCGTAGCGGAAAATATGAGCTACTTGATAATACCGAAAATTCGTAATATTGGAAAATTCACAACTCCTACAAAAAAGCTTGGCCGCTGATAAAACTTGCACAAAAAGTTGAAGTTTTTCAAATACTAGTTGGAAAAAAATTTGCGAAGAAAAACAAACATGCAATTGCCGAAAATTGCGATTGAATTTCCTCGTTTTATTTCACATTATATTGGATAACTATAGCAATTCTGAGTCGATTGACGCGAACTTGAAATTGCCTGAAATACGAATGAAATACGCATATTTTGAGACCAAGATGATCCATATCCGTCAATTGGTTCGGAAGTTATAGCACTTTTAAAAAAAGTATATTTTCGTAATCCGTGAAACTGGGTTTTTGGCAAAATATTGTAAAATCCGTACAGGGAGATACAAATTTTTCTAAGCAAAATCACTGAATACAGGTCACTGAACTTCGCCAAAAAATAATATATATTTTTTCGAATCATCTGAATTTTTCGTCCCGACCTTGCTGGGTGATCTGAGATGGAACGCTGCCTATTACAGATTGAATGCAACGAGGAACCCGATAGTTATGGTCTATAATAGTATATTTTTCGGCATAGGCATTGAAAAGTCACTCTCTTCCGCCTGTTTTCGATCCACAAAGTAGCACTTGATACGGCCGAATTCAGTACTGCCCTATAAAGTCTTCATACGGCAGTCTGAATGCGCAGTTCGAAGTGCGCATTCCAAAGCTGCCGTATAAAGTATTTATACCGCAGTTTTAATGCGTAGTTCGAAGTGCGTGACAGATCGCACCATAACCTGACTCTTTGCCGGTGAATCTCAAATGGCGTCAAAGTGACTTTTCATGCCTATTTCGAAAAAAATAAAGTATGGGGCGCACCCGTAAACCGTTTTTGACTCGAATAATGATTTCAGAACTCGCTTCCGGCTCGCCTTTAGCTCGTTCTGAAATCATTATTCTCACCGAAAAACACTTGGTTTACGGGCATGCCACATAAACACTATAATAACCCTTACCTCGCACTTTCTGGGACTAACCAGGGCGCAGCAAATGCTATAACTAATGGTGCTGCGGTAACTCCACTCAAAATTCTCCAATCAGCGATATAATATGCAAGCCATGGCAAAAGACAGGACGAAGCCGTGAAATAAATACCAAACGACATGTTTGCCATAAAAGTTCGATACTTTGGACCAACGTACTCAATAACTGCGAAAAATACCTCGTAATTTTCTACATAATTTACGACACGAAATCATTTTAACTTACCAATAATAAAGAGAATATTGAAGCAGTTGTCGAATGCTGTTCCAACGATTAATCTACAGAGACAAAATGACCAAAAACTGTTTGAAAAAGCTGTGCCAATTGAAGCAAAAAAACCAACTCCGTTACAGATAACCAAGGCAGGTAACCGGCCGTAGTGATCAGCTATGTAGCCAAAAACAAAGCCACCGATTATACTACCAGCAAAAAATACAGACTGTGCTACTGAAGAATAATAATCCTTGTCGCAGACCCACTCAAGCTAGAACATTAAGAGTTTCCAATTATTTTGAGAACCGTGTTTGATTGATCGAAAGTGTGATCTGAAATTCGAAATTTACTTCTGCAGCAATCGAAGAGTAAGGAACGTTGGTGTAATTGAATGTCCATCCGTGACTGCACCTCATACTTGGCCACGAAGTATTGGCATTCTTGGTGCCAGAAATTAATAGATGTGTATAATTTACGTCGTACATTCGACATCTTGAGTGGGATGTGGTTTTCTCATCTGATAACTCATCGTCGTCAGCAAGTGGGATCGAAAGGGCAATTCTGAAAAACAAACCAAATCATCCCAAATACAGTATTCCCTCTGAATAGGGCCGCTCGAAGGCGGTTAGGGGAGTATGATTCCTGGAAACCACGTTCCCCCACCAATAGCTTTCGAGCACGGCTCAACTCGGCCGCTGGCTCAACCTCTGAATAAGGCCACGTATAAACACTCGTAAACAGAAATGTAGTGGGGGAAGGACTCGAGCAAGGATTAGGAGAAGCGGTCCTATTCAGAGGTGCCCTATTCAGAGGGAATACTGTACTTCAGACTCAAAGTGATCGATTCAAGCCAGTTATGGTTATATTCCCGGACAACACAGAAACAAAACTTGCCTAAAAAGACGTCATGTAAGACATCGAATGCGACACTTTTCGACGTCTTGAGGCCTGCGCGCACCAAACCGCGGTGAACGGCGGCGAACCGAAGAAAACAGTGGCTATCACCCTAAGCATCAACAAAATATTGTTGTAATCATGTTTTTTGAAAAAAAAATTCATGATAGCCACTGTTTTCGCGTGTACTTCCGAAAAGCGCATACCGCCGATGAATTTGAAATTTGGTATAGTAACGTATTTTGACCTCCTAATCACGAATATCACAACGAAAATTGGCGCAAATGCCATTTTGAATATGAAAAACGAAGAACTTCTTTTCATTCGGTGTGCATAATCGCGCATTCCTGAACGATTTCTACTGATCCCACACACACACACACACACACATGCGAAATACCCACCCGGTGGCTGTGGCTCTCCAAAGGTTAGAATAGGTTAAAACACCCTACTGATCCCACACACACACACACACACATGCGAAATACCCACCCGGTGGCTGTGGCTCTCCAAAGGTTAGAATAGGTTAGGCCACCCTACTGATCCCACACACACACACAAATGCGAAATACCCACCCGATGGCTGTGGCTCTCGAAAGGTTAGAATAGGTTAGGCCACCCTACTGATCCCACACACACACACACACATGCGAAATACCCACCCGGTGGCTGTGGCTCTCCAAAGGTTAGAATAGGTTAGGCCATCCTACTGTTCCCACACACATACACACACACGCGAAATATCCACCCGGTGGCTGTGGCTCTCCAAAGGTTAGAATAGGTTAGGTCTGAGAATCCGCCCACTAGGTGGTCTCTGGGCGAGAGGGAGGATTCTCCTTCGTTTTTCATATTCAAAATGGCGTTCGCGCCAATTTTTGTTATGATATTCGTGATTAGGAGGTCAAAATACGTTATTATACCAAATTTCAGATTCATTGGCGTTATGCGCTTTTCGGAAGTTTATCCCTGTTTTCTTCGGTTCGCCGCCGTTCGACGCGGTTTGGTGCGCGCAGGCCTTCATATGACGTCTTTACGAGCAATTTTTATTTCTGTGTTGTCTGGGTTAGTTGTACTTAAACAGATCTGTCAGATCAACAAAGGATAACTCAATAAATGAGCACAAGATGGTGACTTGGAATTTTTCTGGTAGCAACAAGGATTTTATTTTGTAAAGAAGTATAGGGCTATTGGACGGCTGAAGTTGACAGATTTTTTCGAATGGGATTGCTGAGAAACCAAATATTCATCGTACCACTACTTTTCACCATTTATTGTGTACGTCATCAAAAGTAATGTTAAAGATAACAAATAAAAACTTGTCGAAGTATAAAAAATTACGGAAGTTATGCAGCGCTGAAAATGTACTGCGTAATGCGCAGCTCTAGTTCGTGAACATACAGATCATGGATGAGCCAATCGTTTTCGTTTGAAAGGAAAAAGCTTCAAGGTAGCTTTCAGATATGAACCGCTTATAACTACTGAAAAAAAAGTATAGGTACAGTAATGTTCATCGATGGTGTCCCCGTGGCTCACTATTTTTTCTAGCCTTTTTTTAAATTAAATTTTCCTTCTACAAATATTTTATTTGCCCATGACCAGTGGAACCTTCAAGTCATTAGGAATATGGCAGCTGCAAGGTAGAGCAGAGTCACGACGTATGTCACTGGTCACGGGCAAACAAAATATTTGTCGAAGGGAAATTGATTTAAAAATAGGCTAGGAAAAATAGTGAGTCACGGGGACACCATCGATGAATATTACTGTACACTGAACGTAATGGATTCTGAGCCGGATGTGTTCGACAATCGAAGAAACAGCCAATCGGCGCTCTGGATTTTTGTAGTCCAGAGCGCTGATTGGCTGTTCCTAGCATTGTCAAACACATCCGGCTCAGAATCCATTACGTTTAGTGTACATACATTTTCCTCTCATTTGACTTGAAAATTTTCCCGACCTCTTCTACGCGATTTCTGGTCCATACAGGGCTCCGTTAGTTGCGAGATCTTGTTCGACTTTTACTTTTTTTTTCTGTTCTCCATTTTAGCTTTTTTCGTCGCTTCGTTTTATTACCCGCCTAGATTGCAGATTTATCCGAGACAGATGTTATATTTTGGTCAGTCCACGTCGAATAGGGTCAAGGTTTGACGGTCACATTTTTTACTTCCATGATACTCTGTGAATATGTAAATCTAGCCGCAAAACGAAATCCTATCAAAGAGTTATTATTTCGGGGTTATAATATGCTACTAAGAGGAAGGTTGTGAGGAGGTATAGACATGAACGAATAACGGATGTATATATTTGTAGACAACTTGGCAGTTAATTTGTAGTTATGAGTGAAAATAAAACTTAGTGAGACTAAAATCTTCAATGATTTTAGTGTGATTGATATTGTTCAGAACAGCACTTTCAACGCAGAAAATGACGGACTCAGCAAATAGATATTTCATTCAGTATTCCGTTTGAAAAGAACCTTCAAATTTTGTGTTCAAAGTGCGACTGGCACCTTTGGAGGCCCTTGAGCGTGCGGGCCCAGGGCTATGGCCAGTGTAAGCCCCCCCACCGCCCCCCTTAATTCAGGCCAGCGATTCGGTTCGGTTTGGTTCTGCACAATGCGCGTTTACCTTGAGGGCAAAAGCACACAGAAACCCATAAGGCCTGGAGCACAGACTTTTCGTGTCGGCGCACCTACGGAGATCGTGAACAGTGTGCAGTCACACACACGCAGTGCCGACCAATCACAGCCGTGTGTCAGCGATCGTGGCGCCTGTAGGTGAGGCCGAACACGGGACACAAAAAGTTTGTGTCGCCGGTATAAGCCATGAACAGAACGCATAGACATACATATAGATATCGCGTGACTAATGGAAAAAGGTCGTAAGCGACACTCTTACGCTCTTTTGTAATTCTTAAAAGCAGAAAGGCGTATACAACTTTTTTTTCCATCATTCGACTCGGAAACCGTTGAAACGGAAGAAAACGTCAATATTGGAAACTGAAAAAAGTTGAAAGCAAAAGGACGTAAACGCCGGAGGTAGGCCCCTAGCTCTTTGAAAAAATTAGATCAACTAATGCCAAAAGGACGTATCCGCCAAAAATGTTGAATCATTTTCAAACTTCAATTTTTGCGGATACTCCCTTTTGAGTCAATCCACGTCAAGCGGGACACCTTTTTGAACGCATGTTCTTGAAAATCATGGTAATTTTCTTTACATATTCTCTGGGTAGAATAAATGGGTGAAATATTTTTTTTTTTTTTAGCTCGAAGGGCTTAGAAGCGACGAGGGGTTGAATTTTCGGAAAACCCAACAAAAATCGGGGTCGCGCTCTCCTTTAAACGTTGATATCTCCGGTTTCCTCTGTCGTACAGACATGAAAAAAAAACTCGTTTTGAAGTTCTTGAATCGCACTTTCATGTTATAAATTCTTAATTCATCCAATAAGCGATTTTCTATTTGTTATTAACAATTATATTTTTCAAACGTGATTTTCGAGATGACTACCACCTTTAAAAATTCTGAAAACAATACGAGCGTGTTCCTTGATTCATTCTCTATAAAATCTGTAAGTTTCAAAATGGAACTCCGATGGAAACTATATTTAAAAAGCGATTGATCCGTGCGGGACGTCACGCACACTGTCTACGTGGGCACGCTGAGAACGAGGCTCCTTTGCTTTACATGCAAAGAATATAGGGGGACATATTATACGTTCAAGTTCATCAAATCCATCAATTCGCGGAATTATTTATTTCATTTTATGCTAAATACTCGACCTCAAATTACGAAAATATAAATATGGAGGTACACACTTGACTTAAAGTCTTGAGAATAACAGGACTGGTGAATATGACATATTTTTTTATTCCATCAAATGAAATACGTCAGCGTATGATTCGATCAGTCACGTACTGAATTAATGAACTTAAAATTACTCAATCATAAACCACGAGAACTACACATTTCTATGAAATCTTAAGGGGGACTTACACGTTCAAAAATACTTTCCTTCGAATCACTGGTACACTGTTACAAAATGGACTCACAATCAGTTTTTTTATAGTACATTACCAATATTTCGAAATGTCATTCAGAAATATTACACAATGCTTGAACTTTACCTTACGTAGTTCTCGTAGTTCATGGTTGGTGATTTCAAATGTATTAATTCAGTAAGTAATTGATCGGGAAATACGGTGTCGTATTCCGTTTGATGGACTCAAAAAATACGTTATATTCACTAGTTATTTTCAACCCTTTAGTCAAGTATGTACCTCTATATTTAGATTTTTGTAATTTTAAGTGGAGTATTCAGCATGAAATGAAATAAATAATTCCGCAAATTGACGGATTTGATGGATTTGAACGTATAATATGCCCCCCTATATTCTTTGCATGTGAAGCAAAGGAGCATCGGTTTCAGCGCGCCCGCGTAGACAGTCGCGCATGACGTCCCGCACGGATCAATCGCTTTTTAAATATAGTTTTCATCTGAGTTCCATTTTAAAACTCACAGATTTTGTAGAAAATGAATCAAGGAACACGCTCGTATTTTTTTCAGAATTTTCGAAGGTGGTAGTCATCTCGAAAATCATGTTTGAACAATATAATTGTTGATAACAAACAGAAAATTGTATATCACATGAATGAAAAATTCATAACCTTAAAGTGCCATTCAAGAGCTTCAAAATGAGTTTTTGCTGACGACAAAGGAATCCGGAGATATTAACGTTTAAAGGAGAGTGAGATTCCGATTTTTGGTAGTTTTTTTTCGAAAATCCAACCCCTTGTTGCTTCTAATCCCTTCGAGTTGAAAAAAAAATGTTCCATCTATTCAATTTACCCAGAGAATATGTGAAAAAAATTACAGAAGAATCAGAAGGATTGAGGTAAATTTTTGACCAAATCCGTCCCGCTTGACGTGGACTGACTCATATAGGCATGAAACTAGGACCCCGTTGGAACATCCACAAATTTCATATTTCCGCGCTCAAGCTATCTTAATCCACATTATGGAAAATGGATGTGGTTATTTTGTTTATTCATGTCTTCGAAATCTGGAAAAAGAAACTCCCAAGACGTAGGAAATTAGACAATTTTCAAATTTCCATAATTTCTGCAAACATTCTGTTTTCTTGGAAACCTGGGTTAGCTCGATTTTGCTTCAAATTGAAATTCACGTATTGACAAAGTATCATTATCGAATCGAAAGTGTGACCGTCCAACTTTGGCGCTATTTGACCTGGACTGACCCATTCCCCTTTTATATTTACTAGAACAGCGAAAAACTGAATTTGAACTAAATGTACACACATCATTGGATTTCATGTGGTAGTAATTTCTATGATGCTTACTTTTGCTGATCAGTGAGATTCCAACCATCTAACTCCGGCACCGTGCACCAGTGTTCGTTTGGTGTCAGAGTTAAAAAAAACTGGGTGAAGTAGAGAAAAGCATAGACGAAGGCAAACGGAAGGAGCAGAAGGAAAAGGAACCATTGATAACGTCCAGCAGCGCCAATGTAAGGAAGTATATCATCAAAGGTCTCAATTTTTCTCTTCAGATTACCGTTGCTCTCTACCCTCGCCATATCCGCAGATGACGGTATTTCCTTTGTTATGTTAGCGTGATATATGTATTTATAATTCACTATTTCAACCACAAAACGCGTTCGACTTTATTTTACAGGTTTACTGAATTACCCCACATTCGCGCCATTTTGACATCAACGAATGTTAAATCGCGGTCATCCCAAGACAATTTCTACTTCTCAAAACTTTCAAAATATTTTCCGAATTTTAAATAAATTTTTGGCTAATTTTCGATTTATAGAGCTGTATTCTGTAGCACAAAACAAAAAAACTATTGTAAAAATAGGACATAACGATTGATTGAACAACAATGCATTCAATAGAAAGTAACGATTCGTTGGATGGTTGACACTTCATTCAGAAGCTTTTGCTTTCGAAAGATCGACGCAACCGTTAATAATGTGTTTTATACCCCCCACTTTTCACCAGTAGTCAATGCGAAGCTCATGGAGATGGAATATATTCTGGGTCAAGTGAGGCCATGATCTTCAAGGTTTGATGTTAACACACATCTACAGCTAGATGCCTGTTCGGAAAAACAGTAGTCCCACAAAGAGACTCCACTATTTTCCGCATTACTGTTTCTCTTGACCGAAGGTGGATAAGATTACCATAATACAACCATAATAATAATACTAACTATCATTTCGAAATATTCAATTTCACGTTTCAAAAAAAGGGAAGTTACCTATTATAATCAACCCGAAGATAAAACCTCCAAGTTTTACTGGATCTCCACGTTTTGAGATCCAACAAATCACCTCCGACCACTTTTAGATCGACGCTGGGTCGTGTATCAGTGTGCGTGTATACCGGGAGCACTCGTGGAAACGCTCCATAGGAAAGTAAAAACGCCTGCATACCGGAAACTCAAACGTCAACCGATTAGGTTTTATTTCGCATATCGCATATCCATTGGCTACGTGGGAAACAAAACCCAATCGCTCGATGTTTGAGTTGCCTGTATGCAGGCGTTTTCACTTCCCTATGGAGTGTTTCCACGAATACTCCTGGTATATGCGGATGTGAGGTAAATGTACTAGACGTTATTGATTGAGAGCGTGAGGATACTGGCACAATCAATAGCAAATAATCGACAACTTGCTCATTTACCTGAATCAATTTTGAGTCCGACGATATCTTGAGAACGAATGAACGGATTTGTACTTTCGATTGGTACGGTATTTTTTTTTTTTTTTTTCAATCATCGGGAATACGATGACGTTTGAATCTCATCTATTCGATCTAGATTCGGCCTCTTTTCAGAGTAGCCTTAGGTATCGCGACTTTCTAATCCGGGCCTGTGTGTACCAAGGAGGCGAAGGTCTATTACGGCGAGCGTATTTTCAATACTCGTCTTTGACTCGTCTTCGACTCGTCTACGACTCGTATTGCAAATATACGCTCGGCGTTAAAAGACCTTCTTTGCCTGCTTGGTACACAATATACTATTTCCAAACCATGACACTTCGAGACCAGATCGATAGGTTTTAATGAACTCATTCGTTTATCGATAGGATTTGACCCAACTTGAATCTCATCGGATTTCGGAATAAATGATTGAAGTCGTTTTTGACATAAGAAAAAAAATTTCTCTTCACTCATAATAGATTTCTTTTCTCTTATGAATGTAAACTTCTTTCTCAGACAACACTTCGTTTCAAACTCAACATCTGAGCAAGAAACTCTAAGGTCGGCCCATCGAGGTCAGCCTATACCTATACATACGATTAGACGATCCTTAGAGGACTCACAATTATTATGAATATAGTAATATAGTATTTTCAATTGTGTGTCGCACAGTGAATATGTTTTTTCTTCAAAATCAAGTTGATGTATTGCGCCGTGTTATAATAGCCACTTTGATTCGTTGCTCAAGAGAATCGCCTCGAATATATATTTAGCCTTATTTAACCTCATTCCAGACGATTTATAGATACGCACATATTCAATTAAATCCACTGACGCGTGTCACTTGACAACCGTCGTTTAATGTCTTACATCAATAATTGGTCTCACAATATCCCACAGAATCGAGCAGTCATGTATTGTATGCTTTGAATTCATTTCAATTATTCAAGACATAATACCAGAATGTTACAATTCATAAATAGTTGCCAATTGCTTATAGCACGACAAAGTGGTTACATGCAAACTTCGCCGTAAAAAATAGCGATATGAAAATAATATGAATTTTCGAATGTAGGCTTAGTCTGGTGAAGTAAACAACTCCCCAGCTCACATACTTTTCGACGTCTTGAGCATGACCGGTAGACCGTAGTGATTATTCGATCTGACAAAAATTTCGAAAGCAATTGTATCCCATGCCGTGTTTTTATCTCTCCCATTTTCACTCTGACTAGGCTAAAACCGGGGTAGATGGCCGTACAGGAGGGATGGCCACCGTTGATATTTCTTATGATACTCGATATATGGCACTGCCTATAGAATAAATCGCTTCGTACCGAGCGTACGAACAAGTAAAAGTTCGAAAGTGTCGCAAAAAAATATTAAAAAGTGAGTAAAATCCTCCTTGTTGGATCCTGACTGCTCTGAATTTGTTGAGCACGTTCACTGTTTACGTGCTCACCATATTAATTTTGAATAATTACACATTTGTATAACTTTTATGGTACCATTAGAGACCTTGGTTGTATTCTAGCGTAGAATCATCAAAGGCTACTTCCGATTTGTTTGAATAATAAGTGATATGGCCATCTATCCTGGACATTTGGGAGAGATAGCCCTAACCGTTATTTTTTGATTTTGCTTCATTTTAGTTTCATGGATTTATGTACTGACAGAAAAATTGCCGATCATGATAAGGCAATTCAAGCAAGTGGCCTTTGCATTTCAAGCCTTGGCATTGGTGATGTAAAAACCATTGTAATCCAGTTCGTAGAACATTGCGATTGTTTTTGAACAGGAATTAAATTTTCCCACCATGAGTGCACGGAAATTGCACAGAATTTGATGATTTATGCTTAGTTTGTAGACAGAAGAAGGACAAAAATATAAAAAAAGGACATGAGTGAAGGTAAAAGGAAAGTATAAAGCATATGGCCGGGAGAGGGGGGGGGGGGGGGGGGGGGGGCAAAACGGGGTACTTAAGAAAATATAAAGTTTGTTTTTGCGGGCAAAATGGGGTACCCCTCTAAAAAATACGATGAAATTAGATAAGGGTACCCGATTTTGCCCCCCTCCCCCCCCCCATGTGGTAATTTCGTGATAAAAATATCTTCAGAGTTTGCGGTAAAGCCACAAATATTGTTTTAATCATCATAGTTTGCCAATCATAAGGTTCCAAAAAAAATATGGCCATCTTACCCCAGACTTACCCTATACGAAGAAGAAAAATTGAAGAAACTCACATACTCAGAGTTTGGCCATTATGAACTGTAGAAGAATGAGGTGCAGGTGAAACAGACCCTGTTGACAACACGGTCCATTTTTTTTAAACACGAGCGGATCCACGTCACCTCACTCAAAAAAAAGAACCGTCAAATCATGGATCTTTACGCCATTCAAAATATCTTTTTATCCTACATGCGTCAAAATAACCCCATATCGAGCATGTCTTACGGGACAGAAGACTCACATATCTCCCTCTGTCGTGATATGTTATTCGACGCATGCGCAGACACGCGATTTGGTTACTTATCAAACCTAGGGAGCAAAAGTGCGCGTCATAGGCATGATATGAACGCATTACATGAAGCTGTCAGGGAGACAGGCGCGATTTTGATTCGGGTGAAGCTGCCCTCGCTTCGCTCGGTCAGCAAACTTCACCCGAATCAAAATCGCGTACGTCACCCCAACAGCATCGTGTACTAATGCGTTCATATTATCATGCCTATGCGCACGTTTGCTTCTTAGGCTTCATCCCTAACCAAATCGCGTGAAAGCGCATGCGACGACTACATATCACGGCCGAATGAGATATGTGAGTCTTCTCTCTCGTAAAACACGCTTGAAATCGGGTTAGTTTGATGCATGTATGAGAAAAAATATCGTATGTCGTTCGGGAGAGAGCCGCGATTTTGATTCGGGTGAAGCTGCCCTCGCTTCGCTCGCGCAGCAAACTTCACCCTCATCAAAATCGCTCACCTCTCTCCCTCACAGCATAATCTACTATTAGTACTATGGAACGAAAAAATACCACTCCAAGGATTTTGAAAATTTTCAAAAAATGGCGGAGTTAGAGCTATGTGAATTTTGGTAAACCGCTGTTACACCGCTATGTTTGAAAATTCATATCTCTAAAATTATTCATCGGAGCTGACTGATTCTGAAATCATTTTGTTCGTAAAAGAATGCGCTTTCGTATCAAAAATTCTATTTTCGAAAAAGAACATTCTTCCAATTTTTTTTCGTCATTTTTTTTTTTAATTTCACTGCCATTTCCGCGGGACTCACAGAAATTTATGCAGATAATTTTTTTCAGATACCTGGATTCTTCCCCTTCAATCAAACAAAAAAAAATCATGGAGAAAATACCTGAGCCGGAGAAAAAAAATAAAACGTCTAGTCGCGTGTCGCTGCGCACGTCGATCCACGTCTGCGTGCGGCATTCGCGGTTCGAAAAATGCCTCAAAACAAAATTAACAACACGGTTGTCGATCGGAAACTTTCCGAATTTTCCAGAAATGATGACCATTTTTTTTCCCTCGTTATATTTAAGGGGACCAGTACAGCTTGGTTTAAGATATTTCAAGTACTCCAGAATGACTTTATTTGTTAACCAAAGTTTATTTTACATCAAAAAAAATGTTTTTCAAAAAAACTGTGTCGTAAGGTTTTAGTCACACCGTTGATCTAATTCATCGTCTCGACGTCTCACTTTCTTCAGACAGCGGTCCTACATCTTATGAATGCGGGGATCTGAAAAGAAAAAAACATGTGAAAACTTACAGTCAATTATCCAAAATTTCAAAAATTTGAGCCACTAATTTGCAAATAACTTGGCCAAAAAAAAAACATTCAAAAATTCCCTCATTCATATCATGAGGATTCATTTTCTGAAGAAAATGAGCCATTAAAGACCCAGATCGGACCATCGGTGCTCCAAAAACCTTACGACA
Organism: Tenthredo livida; assembly: GCA_963992785.1. Taxonomy (NCBI): domain Eukaryota; kingdom Metazoa; phylum Arthropoda; class Insecta; order Hymenoptera; family Tenthredinidae; genus Tenthredo; species Tenthredo livida. The sequence goes on from OZ023066.1 coordinate 25,523,807, forward strand.
CAGCGCCAAAAACATAGTTATGAGATAAACGAGTTTGAAGTTTTTGCAGAAAAATTGGTATATACTCCTCCGGAGGCTCATACATTAAAAAGTTTGTTGTACCAAAGTTGAATGAAATTTTTTTTTTTTTTAATTTTCAATTTTCAAAAAGAATTTTTTTTTTTATTGGAAATTTAATTTTTCCTTTTTCTTTTCTGCAAACTATTTTCTCAGAACTTTTTTTTCCCATGTATTTTTTTGTTCCATACATGCTTCTTTCTCTTACTCACTTCTTTAAAAAGCTCCAGCAGCATATGAGGGCCCTGCTGCATCTTCCGCAGACTCATTGCCTTGCCCATTACAACGCATCGCTAGTATGGATCGCCTATTGATTTCATACGCGCTTCGTGTATCATCAATCATAGGGCTACTTTTGAAGATTTTTAGCTGGACACAATTTTCACAAGAGATACCGTATGTTCCACCCAGTCCTCTCAAGCTAACTTCAGTCATAACTATCGACCCACCACATGTCTTGCAAGATAAATGCTCCCGCAGAGCACGGAATAGTGTTTCACGTGAAACAGCCTATAGCCAGCAGAATCGCTAGCCTCGTAGTCGCCACTGATTTTTCTATCCGAAGCTGTTGAAACATGAGTGCTCTGTCCATCAGCCGCTGTTTGCTTCTGCGGAAATGTTTTCGCCCTCTTCTTTGACCGGCCAATGCATCCTTTTGTGCCAACACCAGAACTCCTCTCTCTTCTTTTCATATTGAATATATTGGATATATTTTATATATTTCCTTTCTGTTTTATCAAAAAATCTGTGAACAAAAAGCAAAAAAACTTCTACCGCACACACAGTTCGGCAGAAGCTTAGTGTAGATATTACTATTTTGATTGAATACTTACTTTTAGGTTATAGTTTTCGAAGCACCAAGTCACAACACCCGTACAACGATTACGCGCTATAGATATTAGGTAAATTTATAATTATTTAGTACTGAAGAGTACTGTTTTTATTTATTTATTTCAATTCTGAAACACTGGAAATCGAGCAGACGCTCACGCAACCTCGAAAAGTATTGCACAAGTAATGACGATCATACACCATGTGATCAATATCGAAATCAAGCGCCAGCGCCACTTGCGCCTAATCGCGATAGCCAAATAACGAACTTTTGACCGTAACTTCTAAACCGTGACGATTTCGTCAAACTCGATTTTTTCACAGACGTAGAAGATCTTTAGGTAACATAAACTGCAAAAAACGAAAAACCAATTTTTTCGAAAATTCAAGCTGTACTGGTCCCCTTAATGCGCGATTCGAAAAATAAAACTTCAAATGTCAATTCCACCACGTTGCCTATCGTTTTTTAGAAATCTTTTTTTTTCATAAAGTTCAGGAAATTGCCGATAAAAATCAAAAAGGACGTTATATTCACCAGTTACTTTCAAGATTTTAGTCAAGTTTGTACCTCTATACTTTGTAACATTGCATGTTACGACAGGCTCCTTACCCCTTGGATGACCTTAGCGGAGTGGCTGATAATGAGTGAATCAATAGAGTGACCCCGAGGTCTAACAGTAATTCCGAGAGGCGACCGTGACCGACCAAAATCTATAAAACATATTATTTTTTTTTTTGTTTTGTTCTACGACTTTTCTCTAACATGTGGGAGACGAGGCCCATCCGACGGTTAAAAACTTCGACTGAGACACGCCACGACTAACGCACGACGCCAAATATCAACCGTTGGAATCCCTTCGACGAACGCCACCTAAAAGCTCCGGAGGGTAGTACTGGCCAGGCTACCCCGAACATCGAAAGTGAGGACACGGGGTAGTGCCTAGAGCACTCTGCATCGTGGGATATCGGTGGTGGAAGAGATTCCCGCCACCAAGAAGAACCGGCAACCCGTGATCCTCCGACTTATGCCCGGTTGCATAAAGATAGGTTACCCCATGGGTTAAAATAACCCGTGGGTTACCGCGCAGATACTACCCGTTCAACCTTTATCAGCTGTTGAAGCTTCATGGCTATCTACGCCCTCGTTGCTCGCGCCATCGCTCTCTCTCGGACTCATGGAAAGACCTATTCCCATTTTCGTTCAAATGCATGTAATTGTGTACAACACTGGTAGAGGGTGTTGGCGAAATTCTCGATGTATTACAGCCTCATTTTTATTGCTGGATTCAAATTTACCCGCGGGTTAAACATCGGCAACCCATTGGATATCATCGAATCACGTGATAGGTTATTGTTTAACCGAGGGTTAACGGCCGGGTCAAACTAACCCGCCAAATTGATCGAGTTGCCTCAATGATAACCATTGCGTGCTAACTGAAAGTTTGTGAATAATCGAGAAAAAGCAACAGAAGAAGTGTTTGAAATTTAGAGTTCAGCTAGATGTAAGTATTAAAATATTTGTAATTAGTCACCAACACCGGTGACTATAAAATGCCGGCGACAATAAAACTATAATAATGTGGAGGGCGAGGTGGAAGGTGTGGAATCGCACTCCGAATTTTCCATTTGTAAATTTCGCACTCTAAATTCCTTTTACCAAAATAGAATTTTCGAAATATGAGATTTATTCCTACATTAAAATAATAACCAAATTCAAATTCAAAATTTAAAAAACACACATACATTGACGCTACAATCCACGGTCGGAATTATTAGAAATCGCCGGCATTGATTGTCGCTGATCCAATACGAATTATAATAATCAACGCATGTGTAAATATTTGATGAATATATGAATTTAAAGTTCTTTATTTAAACTATTTGATTTTATTAAATAAACAGCGTTTCGTGCATGATGGATTCTTCAGCACCCTCGTCCTCATCGTTTGCACCCTCGTCCTCATCATTAGCACCCGCGTCCTTATCCTCATCCTCATTTTCGTCATCATCCTCGTCGTCTTCGTCCTCATCATCCGATGATGAAGTCATGGAAGTCATGGAAGTGATTAACGCTGTGGTGCATCGACCAAGGATCTTCAGAGATAGGAATAACCCATTCGAAGTCTATGATGACCTAGAATTTTTTATGAGATTCAGGTTTCGCAAAGAAACGATCCAAAATATCCTAGAGCTGATTGAAGCGAGACTGGAGGATTTCACAGACCGGAATAAACCGATATCACCTCTGAATCAATTGATTACAGCCTTAAGATTCTTGGCAACAGGTTCTTTCCAAATAATGATTGGTGACGATATGCGCATTCATAAATCTACTGTTTGCAGAATTGTAAAAAAAAGTTATTTGCGCAATTGCTGCCTTGCGACCAGATTTCATATATATGCCACGGACACCGCAGGAGATATCGTCAGTGAAAAGTGCATTTCACGCTATTCATGGGTTTCCCTCAGTTATAGGCTGCGTTGACGGGACCCACGTGAAACTGCAGTCTCCTGGTGGTGAAAATGCAGAGTTGTATCGCAACTGTAAGGGGTACTTCTCTTACAACGTTCAGATGCTGTGTGACGCTCATCTTCGGATAATGAATATCGATGCCCGATGGCCAGGATCAACCCATGACAGCACCATTTTCAATGCATCCATGCTTCATGTCCAGCTAGAAGCAGACAATTATGATAATTGTTTTGTGCTCGGAGACAGCGCATATCGCTGCACGAGGTATCTGCTGACGCCGATCCTCAATCCTACCACACCAGCAGAGGAGCAGTACAACGCAGCACACATACATACCAGGAACTGCATCGAGCGAACCTTTCGGGTATTAAAACGAAGGTTTCCAGCATTATCCTTGGGACTACGGACTGCTCGCCGTACGTCTCTGGCTGCAATAGTGGCAGCAGCTGTGCTACATAATATTGCGCTTGAAGCAAAGGAGCCATTGCCCGACGGAGATGTTGGCATTGACGCACCGATCTTCAACGATCCAGTTCCAGCGGATAATTTTCCTGTAGATCATGGGAATACTGTAAGAACAGCGCTTGTAAACACAGTATTCAAGTAGGTACCATCGGTTGACTGTATGCACATAGAGAAAGTGACACCTGTTTAGAAATCAGATCAACACTTACATTATTCATAATCACATGACAAAAAAATTCCTTCTCATAATCTACATTCGGGAAAGCCGGTTTGGTTGTGTTAGGTTCCTGGATCAAGCGTTTGTATACCACAGTCCAATATACAGAAAATATGATCTATTACGGTCTGGTGCCTATATAATATCACATACGTCCTACACGTACACGACTGTCATGCTGAGTCTACAATAGGGCACCAGCGCGTCACGTTCGACACTACGTTCTGACGTCACCCATAAGATTTTACTGGGTGACGTCAGAACGTAGCGTCGAACGCGACGCGCTGGTGCCCTATTATAGACTCACCACCATGGGCTGCGAACTCGACTATTAACGCGGATCGCGTCTGGTGGCATGAGGTTAGATAGTCGAGTTCGCCGCCCATGGCAGTCGTATACGTGTAACCTAACCTAACCAAACCGGCTTCTCCGAATGTCGATTGATGAAATTTAAAACTGATGAAACCAATATTTTATTGAATAAATCGAAACAGTCAAACAATTTAATATACAAGCAGGAAAAAATGAAATATTGTAGCTGAGTGAACAATGAATAAAATAATAGTTATCAAAAAATAAAAATAAAATACATCACAAGCAGTACACAGGTATGTCATGCGTATAAATTTTCGGATTCTTTCAGCTTCATTTTGTATTCCAGCTCTTTTATGGCTCTCTCAAATTTTTTTGTCTGCAATTCAACTACTTTAGTCTCCAAATCAACTACTTTTGTTTGAAGCTCGATTTCCAAAATCTCCATTCTTTTTTTATTCAAAGTTTCCTGATTCTGCTTCTCGTTTTCTTTAATTTCCAAATCTTTCTTCTTTAATTCCCTCTCCGCTTCTAGTAGACCTGCCTTATCCATGAGTAACCTTAATTTTTCTGAATTTGCCTTCTCATCGTACGTATTTTTTAATTTCTTGCGCTCAATTATTGAGTCTGCCATGTTTGACACCGACTTCCTTTTTTCCACAGCCGCTGATGAATTTTTTTTCGACTTTGGCCACGAAGAAGATGGTCGAGATACTAACGTGCTCGGCACCGCAGATATTTGCGATAAAAGAGATGGAGGATTCACATAAGTGGTGGGTTCAACAGCTCTATCATCTACACATTCGACGTCATTCGTCGATGATGTTGATGGTAAAGGAGCCCGAGGAGGAGGACTGAGAGGGACGTGGACAGTAGGATCTACCGTGTGAAAATAATTTGGAGCATTAGTGCCTATTGTCTTTGGACCTGATGAGTTAATGAAGTGTGAATATATGGAAATCCTTCGAATTTCAACATTGAAGTACCTGAAATGTCATTCGTCACGGTAAAACAGAGTGTTCTGACACCAAGCTAACAGGATTGCTCAAGATGCGATCGCTGTTTACGACAAATTAATAAACCAAATTTTACAATTGAAAATTACCACAGATTCGAAGAAAAACAAGCATGGTACTCCATAAAATTATACTGATGATCATCAGACTCTGCACCACTGGGTAGCTATCCCTCTCATACAACCTATAGAGCCTGATCATGAGTTGATATATTGTTAATTTACCATCGTTGAACAATAAAGCACTATCGTCGAATTCGTTTTTGTCAGGCTCAAACTGGTCCTTCAAAAGGCTCTGCAGCTTGAGGTCTACCTCACTCGACTTTGGACAGAAAGTTCCACAACCGGTCTTCAAAAGTTCTATCTAAGTAAGAATGAAATGCAGGATTATTAATAACTGTGACGAAGAGTGTGTGTGCTAAAACTGGAACACCATAATAGACTGTAGATTGAATTGAAAATGCTATTGTAAATTATTATGATTTAAGATATACTATGTAGATGTGGATAAATACTTACTCTATCATTATTGCGATTCTGCCTGGCACTTTTCTTCAATACTTTATACAGCTCCTACAACTGATTTGGTAACCGAATCCCGCTTGTATTTGAAAAATTATATTTGTCCGTTACTGTGTCCCAAGCCTTATTTTTCATGTCGTAAGTCGTAGCGTCAGTCTGTTTGTTTTCAAGTATGTTTCGTTGTCCGTCTATCAAATCTACCAAAAAATTTTTCTCCACCATTGTAAAATTCTTTCCTCGCTTTCCCTCTTTCTTCACTTTTAGTCCGCTCATTTTCAATTAAATTTATAGTATTATTATTTTTTATACTATTTATTATTTTATATATGTTCGTTTTTGAAATGTATTCAGTAATAAACTGCGTTGCTATGAACATTTGCTGTTCAATAAACATTGTTTCAAATATATGTATAATATATATTTTGAATCAATTAACCAAAAATAAAAATTCATGACAGCTCACAGTGGTTTAAAATCCTAAAAACGTGGCCAAAAATCAAAATTTCAATTTTCGCGCCCAACCCTGAGCTTCATATATTCTTGTGTAGAGGGCTTTGGGGCATTATAATCCAGAAGGATAGGCCATTCCTACCAAATCTGTTTATGTGGTGAGCCGTCAAAGTCGACCCTCCGCCGCGTTCTCGCATGACGCCGCGTGATCATTTTTGGAAAGTTGGAGAAAAACGTCTCCCATTTAGTGAGTTTTTGGTGCAAATAGTTTGTGCAACATGGAAAATGTTCGCAAAGGTACGTACATTGAAAATTAGTAATGACACATGTATAATTCGAAAACGTGTTTACGATGTGCGCGATGTATTGCAGAGGAAAAATGTATTTTTTTTTACCCGATTTACAACTTCACGTAGAGAATTCTTTTCGTCTCTGTAAGTCTCTGTATCGAGATTCGTTGCATTATTCGCGGAAAAGTGTCTAGTTTTCGAAACCGTTTTCATTTACTGCCCCAAGCTGCCCCGGGTCGGAAAAAGTCTTTTTTTCTCGTGCCGAATCACGATTTGGAGGCGGGCACATCGTGATTCTCCATGCACCGCATGGCACTCGGGCTCCAACCGTTAATCCCTCCAGATGTTTTTCTATTCATCAAAGGCTTTGGAATGTGGCCTTCGTAAAAGTGTATTGTGGATAATATATCGGGTGTTCCAAAGATATTTGAAGGTCATTTTAAAAATGTTCCATACATGTAAATATATGTCAGTAAAACGGAGTATGTTTTATAGAAAAAAATCAATAGTAATAAAAAAATTATATTACCATTATAATATTATTGAAATTATAATATAATAAATTATCATAACAAAATGGTGAATAAATAATAATAATAATAAAAATAAATATAATCAATAATAATAATAATAAATAAGTGATGACAATAAATATATATGAATAATATAATAAATTATTATAGTAATTTTATTACTATTACTATTATTGAATTATTATTATTATTATTATTATTATTAAATCAGCGGCCCGAAAAAACCATTTATACTCATTTTCAAGTTCTGGAAGAAGAGATGAAACAGAAAAAGATGATTCCACAGAATCAGACAGGATTTTGGAAGGGCATGGGAACCATGGACAACATCTACGTCCTAAACCATCTGATAAACAGAAGAGTGAACGGAAAAGGAGGAGGGATGGTAGTACTATTCATAGACCTCAAAGCCGCATTCGACTCCGTAAACAGAGAAAAGCTGTGGGAAGCAATGTACAAAAGAGCAGTGAAAAAAGAACTAGTGACAAGAGTCAAAGAAATATACAGAGAAACGAAGAACAGGGTGAAAGTCGGAAATGAGGTAGGCGAAGAATTCTGGACGGTAACAGGAGTGAGGCAGGGATGCCCGCTAAGCTCGTACCTCTTCAACCTACTAACCGCAGATCTAGAAGAAGAAATGAGTAAGGCTGGAGAGTTAGGAGGAATAAAGCTAGGCAACGGAAGAACGTACACACTAGCTTATGCAGACGACATAGCAGTACTAGCAGAAGAAGAAAAAGGAATGGAAGCACTAATAATAAGACTAGAAGAGTACCTAGACGGAAAGAAGCTCACACTAAACGCGAAGAAAACCAAGGTCATGAGATGGCGGTGACTTGAAAAGTAATCTTTGGGAAGCCATAACTGCCGTGTTTTTTATCATACAGACTTCGCGCTCGGGAGTCATTTTCTTCGTTTTCAAATTCTCTAGATGAGCATTTCTTTGGTTTTTCCGATTTCACTCTACTTGAAGCGGTATGGGCAAATGTAATTTTCAACACGTATACTTCATTTTATCCACATTAGGGTGGTCGTTAATTTCTAACATATACTTGCCACTCTTCGAATCGATAGATAATGACCCAAAAACACCGTGTAATTTTTTTCAGATTTTTAGCATAATTGAAAACCATGCCGAAATCAATTCGAAGTTGAAATAATTGGAAAATTGAATGAAAAAATTCAAGAAAAAATTTTCCTCAATTTTTTTAGTGAAAAACAAGGAAACTGAAGTTCGCTTCGGTAATATCATATGATGAAGCCAAAAGAGTGATTGACTCAATAGTTTGGTCAGAAAACAGCGAAAAAAATGTCGAATGACAAAACATGAAATCTTTTCGATAAAAAAATGTATTTTATGATAATCTCATCATATTACAACGTTATGGAGACTATATTCATTTGTTATCAACTTCTCGTCCATGGCGTTAACGTTACATTTGAAGTTAAAAAAAAAAAAATTTCAACTTCAAATATATCTGCAAAAAACTTTAATTTTTTTTTCAACTTCAAATATAACATTAACGCCATAGATGAAAAGTTGCTGTAAAATAAATTTCTACATAATGTTGTAATATGACAAGATTACCATAAAATACATTTTTTGATCGAAAAGATTTCGTTGTTTGTCATTCTCCATTGGTTTCCCGCTTTTTTTCTGAACAAACTGTTGAGTCGATCACTCTTTTGGCTTCATCATATGATATGACTGAAGTAAACATTAGTTTTCTTATTTTTCACTCGACTATTAGGAAAATTTTTTTATTTTAATTTTTAAATCCAATTTGTTTTAATTTTTTCCACTTCAAATTGATTTCGGCACGGTTTCCAATGATGCTAAAAATTACACGGTGTTTTTGGGTCATTATCTATCGATTCAAGGGGTGGCAAGTATATGTTAGAAATTAACGACCACCCTAATGTAGATACACCCAGAAGAAAGATTTATTTGCGGTAAATAAATAATCTGAAAGGTTCATATACAGATGAAATTTATTTAGATTGAATAATTATTTCCCTGGGTGTAGAATGAAGTATATGGCTTGAAAATTACATTTGCCCATACCGCTTCAAGTAGAGCGAAATCGGAAAAACCAAAAAAATGCTCATCTAGAGAATTTGAAAACGAATAAAATGACTCCCGAGCGCGAAGTCTGTCTGATAAAAAACACGGCAGTTATGGCTTCCCAAAGATTACTTTTCAAGGCACCGCCACAGGTAAATCAAAATAAAAAAAAACAAAAAAAATGCTTATCTAGAGAATTTGAAAACGAAGAAAATGATTCCTGAGCGGAGTCTGTACGATGAAAAACATGGTAGCTATCGCTTCCCAAAGATGAAATTTTGTCCGATGCAGATATCTTCAGGGTCATGGTCATGAGATGCAGAAAGGCAGGAGGAAGAAAGAAGAAAAAAAACTGGAACTGGAAAGGAGAAGAGATAGAAGAAGTGAAAGAATTCAAGTACCTAGGATACGTGATATCCAAAAATGGAAAACAAGACGCGCACGTAAAAGACAGAGTTAAAAAAGCAGGATTAGTGATGAAGCAAGCATGGGGGATAGGCAAAAGAAGATTCGGAAAGGACTGGAAAAGAAGAATGTGGATATTCGACAGGCTCGTATGGACCGTAATGGAATACGCGGCTGAGATATGGGGATGGAGAGAGTGGAAAAATGTCGAAGCAACACAAGAAAAGTACATAAGATGGGTACTAGGAATAGACAAGAAAACGCCAGGATACATGGTGAGAGAAGAGATAGAGAGGATCAAACTAAAGACAAAGGCAGGAAAAAGAGCATGGAGCTTCGAGAAAATACTGAAGGAAGGGAAAGGAAGCGAGCTGGCAAGAATATGCTACGAACAAGTAAAAAGAAGAGCTGAGAAAAAAGTCGAAGAGTTATCGGACCGGGAAAAGGGAAGAAAAGAAAGAGAAGAAAAATCGAAAGAGGACAGCGAAACAGAAGAATAAGAGGAAGAAAGACAAGAAGACACGTACGAGAAGAAAGAGCAGAAAGAAAAAGAAGAGCAAAGGAAAGAAAGATGGGAGAAGATATGCGAATCCAGATACAACAAATGGTACAAAGCAATAAAAACAGAAGGAATACCGGAATATTTGGAAAAAGGATGGAGCGAAAGCAGATGGTCAAGAATAGCCAGGTTCAGAATGGGAGGCGAAGCAAAAGAAGCGAGATACTGGGAAGAAGAGGAGAAAAGAAGATGCAGAATATGCAACTGGGAAGAAGAAACATGGGAACACATATGGGAAGGATGCGGAGGCCAGACGGAAAGCAAAGAAAGCTGGCAAGAGGCGGTGCAGAAAATCCTAGGAGGAAAAGGAGAAGGAGAGGAATGGATGAAAGAAATAGAAAAAGCAAGAGAAGACACGCAGCGAAGAGAAAGAAACGAAGAAGACAGAGAACGACAGACTGACAATGACTACCGCACACTCCACAGACCCCAAGCAAGGCCAAGGGGTGGACCCCCTTGCTAGGGGACAACGAAAAGGAGCAGGTAGAAAAGACAGACAGAAAGAAACCAAAGGAAGGCAGACAGAAGAACGAAGAGAGAGCGTCGAAAGAAGAGAGAAGAAGAACGGGGAGAGAAGAAGGAAGACAGAAAGAGAAAAAATAAATTACAGCATAGTAGCTAAATTATAAATTATCATAACTCTTAATTTTAGCAAATTTTAATTTAATTCTAGTAGAGAGCGAATGTAAAAGGAAGGAGAAAGATATGTACCGGCGGCAACGCCATGTAACCCCAAGGGGAAACATTAAATAAATACAATACAATACAATACTCATTTTCAAGTTAATCCGCAGAAAATTTCACAAACATGTCCGCCATTTTGGATCTGCCATTTTGAATTTTGGATTTCTGACTTCATTTTTGAAATCAGCGACCCAAAAAACCCCTTGATACTCATTTTCAAGTTAATCCGCAGAAAATTTCACAAACATGTCCGCCATTTTGGATCTGCCATTTTGAATTTAGGATTTCTGACTTCATTTTTGAAATCAGCGACCCAAAAAATCTAATATGGGTACTCGAACCAGGTGAAATATCGGGTTTCTGATTTTTGGCCACGTTTTTGGGATTTCGAACCACTGTGCAGCTGTCAGGTGAGATAGCCATGAAGCTTCAACAGCTCATGAAGATTGAACGGGTAGTATCTGCGCGCTAACCCACGGGTTATTTCAACCCATGGGGTAACCCACCTTTATGCAACCGGGCATTAGCGAGCTACAAATACCGTGGCGGACTTCGAATTTAGCGCGCCGTGGAATAGGGCGCCATATTTAAGGATCTCGCGGTAGATTTGCGAAATCGATAATAAATCGCCTAATGAGGGCGCTAAGTACCGGCGCCATGCGGTGTAGCCACTCTGCGTTAGACTAGCGTCTAAATCACTCGGGTGGTATTATTTGCGATCCGTTGCGACATATTGAGTTTTCTCAGCGTACTTTTGCGTACCAGCCCCGTGGGGCTTTGTTCAAGTTTTTTGAGAGTGTGTGGTGTCTGCGGCCAAATTCTCCGAGGAATTGATATCCGGGACATAAAGGATATCGGCCGAGAGCAGAGGCGGATTAGCACTAGAGGCCCGCAAGGCCCGGCCTTGGGGCGGCACTGACCGCACTGAGGGAAATAGAATTCGGCACGGGACGCAGAAAAAGAGTACCCTGCTTAAAATTTCCGATAGAACGATAGAATCCGGGTACAAAAACCGTATACGGTATACGGTTTTTGTATCCGGATCCTATAAAAACCGTATACCGTATACGGTTTTTGTACCCGGATTCTATCGTTTCTATCGGAAATTTTATGCAGGGTATAAAACGTTGAGATATACTTATGATTGAAATATATGAAAAAGATGATTCAGCCACGGATGACTCTGATATATGTCTATTCGACGCGACAATTTAATATACCTACCACTTGGGGGGGGGGGGGGGGGGGGGGGGCAAAGAAAAGTAGGGCCTCAGGGCGGCGGGGACCTTTAATCCACCTCTGGCCGAGAGCGAATCTTGTTTCTTCGTTGGCTGGAAGACGGTAAGCGTTAGCCATTCTCACCCATGATAATTTGAATTCGGCAACGGCCGTCTGCCATATTGCCTTGGTACAGCCACGAGGCTCTTCAGTATTTTTGGGAATTAAATTAAACCGATTTCCGAAGGGTAGGCTGTCACTAGTGTCCCCATGCAATAGAGTTTAGAGTTCGGGTATTTATTTTGTAGAAATTATTCGCGTAATTTGTAGTTTGATTGAAACGGTACTTGTCGTACATGAGTGCGACCAGGATAGTACGTCGGTCAGTGTCGCTCTCTCTCCCTCCTGCAGAGAGAGACCGAGCTGGAAGCTCAACGGAGTCATATATTATTTAGATTTCAGGTCTTATTTTTGTTAATTCGCTGTTGTCAATTTCATTTATTTATCGCGCTAGACGCAGAGTTAGGTTAAGTTGCTTTTGAGTGATGTTGTAAATAATAAGCTCTTTTGGGCAGTCTCTTAACCGGAGGCTTAGCCTCTCGGAGGCGAGCCAGTCATCGGAAAACGATTGGTGTCGTCTGATTGTGATTTTTGATCATACACGGAGAAAAAAGAGTGGTTGTGACAGCCGGATTTCTGGTTCTTGAAGCTATAATCGGGTCTCTGGTCGCAACGGTACTGTTGTCTAGCTACAAGAGCAAAACATTAGAGTATAACGTAGTCCGCTCGCTCGAACGATGCGGTATAGCTGTGCGAGCTGAACGACGGATTTGTTATAGCAGCTATGCTATGTTCAATACGCCCTCACGAGATGCACGATGTAGACATGTGTTATTATCAATAATTATGCAATATAATATGTGTTTATTATTTCACATAATGTCTCCATGCATATAAATTTGTATACATACGTATACGTTTTGATAAATATGTGTATATAAATGTTAAATATTTGAAATCTTGAGAATAGGTCAACATAACCTGCAATTTCGATGTTATGGTCTGTCTGTCATTTCTGAGGCGCACGCGCGCGTGAAACTGAGGAATAGTTAGATCAGCTATACGTGTGGCTCGCGTCTCCTCGCGTATAGCTCCCACAACTATACCGGGATAGTTACTGGAACGGTACAAAATCTCCTCTCCAATAACTGGACGATATCTTTCCACGAACTTTAGCGCATCGGTACAGTAACGAAACATTGGCAACTATACGGTATTGCTATAAGAGCAATGCGTAGTCGTCAAAGAACAATCCACATGGCTGCTGTAAGTGACATGCATGCAGCTATCATTTAGTTTGTTGTGTGAACCACTCTGTTTTCTCCGTGTATCATTTTGTCGCAGGCCGTAGGTCGTCCTATTTTGTTACTGTATTTATTTTATTGAGCCGAAGGCTTGGTGTAGGATCGTTAATTATTTGTAATTTCTCCTCGTGGAGCGTAATTAGTGTTTTAGCTAAGTTATTGTGTCCCGAGGTCCCGTTTGGTCGAGTTATTAATTTTTGCTTTAATTTTTTCCTTCGTGTTATTGCTTACCTGCGTGGACGCCAGTAGTTTATTTAGTATTATAAAACTCGTCAAATGGTCAGGTCACCCTTTACACGACCTGTAGTTATTTTATACCCGCGGGGAAGTACCCCCGGGTACACGATTTGTTAATCTCATTTTTTTCATTCTATTTTTATTCAATAAATTCTATTTTTCCCTGTTAAATTTGAAAGCTCGAGTCGTTAATTCACGCCCCGCTAATCCTACATTTGATCCTGACCCCTCGCCGCGGTACTGTAGCTAGCCGACGCATTCAGTACCCGTAGATAAGGTTTTGTTCATATTTTTGAAAGTGGCGGTTATCCGCCTGGCGCACAATATCTTTTACTCTCAGTTTTTGGCCAATTGTCGAGTGGATGACTCTCGGAGGCTGGCTATCCGGTCCAGATCCGAGGTTTAAATAAAATCCACGTCACAACTCATATTTTTATAGTTTCAAGTCGAGTATTCAGCATGAAATGGGATAAATAATTTCGTAAATTATTGAATTTGATGAATTTGATCGTATAATATGCCCCCCTATATTATTTACATGTAAAGCGAACAAGTCTCGGCCTTGGCGCGCCCGCGTAGACAGCCGCGCGCGACGTCCCGCACGGGTCAATCGCTTTTTAAATATAGTTTCCATCGGAGTTCCATTTTGAAACTCACAGATTTCGTAAATAATGAATCAAGGAACACGCTCGTATTTTTTTCAGAATTTTCGAAAGGTGTAATCATCTCGAAAATCACGTTTGAAAAATTTAATTGTTAATAACAAATAGAGAATTGTTTATTGTATGATTTGAAACCAAATCAAAAACTTTTGATTATTCGTTGCCAATTTGAAAGATTTATCGGTTTTACATAGATGTGAATGATAATTATATCAAATAATATACAAATTACAGTAAAAATTAAGGAGCCGTCTGTAAAACTGCATGATATCAACATTTATTATATCTGTATTCCGACTTCACAAAATGGTATTAAATAACATGCGGGCAGACCTGAGCAAAGTGAATAGGTACCTCCTTACGTTTTTTTTTTCTACAAATCTTTTCATGTCACAGAATTTCAAAAATTATATTTTTTCTTCATATTTTTTTTTCTTTCATAAAATCTTTAGTAATCTCATTTTTTATCAGAAACCTATTTGTACTTATAAAATATAGAATCTTCCGGAATTTCACCACAAATATAAAAAAATCTTGAAATTTTAATTAAAAATTTAAATAAATTTTAAATCATTATAAATAATAATAATTCATAATTTGAATTAATAATAACGTTGAGTAATTGTGTAATGTCGAGAGAAAACATTTTTTTTTTTGTAACCAAATGTCATATTTCATTCGAATGAACATATGATCGCGTAAACGAAAAATGCATGACATAATATTTAGTACACCCAGAAAAAAGATTCATTTGAAGATGAACCTATTAGATTATTTATTCGACAGAAATAAAATTTATTGGTGGGTAGTTTACATATATTTCGCGCAAATGAAAAATTTATTCGCGGCAAATAAATAATCTAATAGCTTCATATACAAATAAAATTTATTTAGATTGAATAATCATTTCCCTGGGTGTAATCAATCGTAATAATATGTGCAAGGACTTCAATCTAGCCTAGCAAATGCAAAACTTGGATAACATCGAAATATTTCAAGTAATAACTTGACACTTCGATAGGCCGTGAACAAGTAGGAGAGTGTTGGACCTTATGCCATATGGCACCCTGACGGATCACTTGAGCGGGGGATCAACCTGTGCACTCAGTTGATCATGAGTTGAGTTCCGGTCGATCCCATTACACCATCAACCAAAACTCAACTCATGACCAACTCATGACCAACTTACGACCAACTCATGATCAACTCATGACCAACTCATGACCAACTGAGTGCACAAGTTGATCGCCCGATCAAATGTCAATCAAGTGGGAATCGAACGATCCGTAAGGGCAGTTTAGCGTAGTAGCAAGGGCGCACAGTGGGGAATTTTCACGAAAACATGGCCATAATCCAGGGAATCATCGGAATTTTTTAAAATTTGGTATACTAATGTTTTTGGGGTTGCTGATTACGAATCTGGTATCCAAATTTGGAAAAAAAAATGGCGGCTCCAATATGGCCGATGAACACATGAATTTTGTGCTGAACTCGATTGATTATACACTTTACCGATGTTTTCGGGGTCGCTAATTACGAATCTGGTATTCAAATTTGGAAAAAAAAAATTGCAGCTCCAATATGGCCGATTAAGACACGAATTTCGAAACAAACCCGATTGATTATACGGGCGGTTCCACGTCAACTGTACCACTCCTGTCAGTCATAGTTAGCGATTCTACTGTAATTTGGTGATTATGCTAGTTTGGTATGGAAATAATTTCTGACCAAAGGATTTCCCGAAATTCGAACAACTATAGAAGTTGCCCAATTCGAAACTTTTTGATCGTCAATTCTTTGAAAATTCATATCCCTGCAACCACTTATCGGATCGGGAATTTCCAGCCACGGAGTGACGTGGAAAAGTGTGCAGTTTGATGAAAAAAATACATCAATAATGGAGGTGAAAAAATTAGCTTCTATTATGCAATACAATGTTAATAATTGATTTTCAATCATGTTCTCTCACATTCTAAAATTCGAAAAAAATACAGGTTACTCCTTCCAAGATTATCTTCAATTTCAGCCATCACAAAGTTTGGAGTCGAATCTAGTTCGCGCGATATTAATTGTCAAAGTCCGCCATGTGCTCGCTCGCCGCGCGGTGTAGCCAGCGTAAAATACCCAGAATGCAGAATGTCATTAAAGTGCGTAACTGCAACATGTTTTATAGCGTTCATCGACCATATTCGCCATGAAGATAGCGACAGATAATGCAAAAATTTTATAAATAATATCATTGAATAAATATTATGATAAATTAATGATAAATTGAATTTTTTAATTTTAATGAATAATATGATGAGAAAAAATTACGGACGATCCGGGAATCGAACCCGGGCCTACCGCAGCCTATCCGTGGACTTATGCCGATAGACCACCTTGCTCGCCCACGGACCGCCGTCATCTTTCTCATCACTTTTGACTCTATCGTGTACTATTTACATTATTATTGAGAGAAGGTATCGGCCGATACACTCAGTGAAATTAATTTTTGATATTCAATTGAATTTTTTAATATTCAAATATGGTCGATGAACGCTATAAAACATGTTGCAGTTACGCACTTTGATGAAATTCTGCATTCTGGGTATTTTACGATGGCTACACCGCGCGGCGAGCGAGCACATGGCAGACTTTGACAATTAATATCGCGCGAACTAGATTCGACTCCAAACTTTGTGATGGCTGAAATTAAAGATAATCTTGGAAGGAGTAACCTGTATTTTTTTTCGAATTTTAGAATGTGAGAGAACATGATTGAAAATCAATTATTAACATTGTATTGCATAATAGAAGCTAATTTTTTCACCTCCATTATTGATGTATTTTTTTCAATAAACTGCACACTTTTCCACGTCACTCCATGGCTGGAAATTCCCGATCCGATAAGTGGTTGCAGAGACATGAATTTTCAAAGAATTGACGATCAAAAAGTTTCGAATTGGGCAACTCCTATAGTTGTTTGAATTTCGGGAAATCCTTTGGTCAGAAATTATTTCCATACCAAACTAGCATAATCACCAAATTACAGTAGAATCGCTGACTATGACTGACAGGAATGGTACAGTTGACGTGGAACCGCCCATACACTTTACCGATATTTTCGGGCTCGCTGATCGCGAATCTGATATTCAAATTTGGAAAATCAAAATGGTGAACTTAGAATATGTGTGGAGTGGCTGCTATACTAGATGAGCAAATAGATTCGGGAATTTCTGGGAAAATAATTATTTTTCGTCATAGTAGGCGTAAAGTACGCACTTTACGCCCTGTTCTGCGGGCGTAAGGTTACATACACCGGGCGTAGAGTCGAACTTGACGCTTGCAAAACAAGGCTAAAAATGCGTTGTACTTTACGCCACTATGACGAAAAATATTGTTCGCAACCCGGGCGTAATTAAACTTTACGCCCTAGATACGAAAACTACTATTCTGCAATATAGGTGAACAAAGTCTTTATTTTTAGAAATTAAAAGTAATAAGTCAATCCGAAGCCGGATAGAGATCTTCATGTGTGATAGTCGGGCTCGCTATAATAGCGGAACGACTTTCATTTTTAATGGAGAGAATTTCCCTTTGGTTGAAGGTGATGAGAGAAGTTCCAGAACCTAGAAAAGAAGGATAGTATTTCGTATTGTGTAATTATAAAATTGACATTGTAATCCGAATGAGGATTAGACATACACCTTCGTGCATTTGATCACATTTCATTAGAATACGGATTTGGCGTTCCGAACACAATAATAAATTTTGGAATAAATCCCTTGGCCTCTGGAAAACAAATTGTACGTACACTGTTAAAAATGTTCGTGAATTTACTACACATTTACTATACAAAATACTCCTAATTTTACAAATCCGGCGAAGCAATGTGAATTACTATGGATTTCTTTGAAATTTGCAATCAAATTCTCAATTTCACCAAACTTGATAAGAGAAACCCAAAAGTGTATCATAAATTTACTAATGTGTATAGTAAATGCATTGTATTTGTGAATTTAATGTACACTGTTTAGAATTTGCTGGACGTACTTCTAAATTTACTAGACAAGTGCATGCGAATATTCTTATACATATTTTTGATATCAAAACTTCACCTTAGCAATGTCTATTACCAAGCCGTTTTTCTAACTTTGCAAATAAATTTTCAATTTCGCTGAACTTGATAGGAGAAATACAAAAGTGTATCATAAATGTAATTATTTGTATAGTAATTGCATCGTATTTGTGAATTTGCTATACACTGTTCGGGATTTGCTGTACACTGTAAAAAATGATTGTGAATTTACAATACATTTACTGTACAAAAATCTTGGGAAATCACTAATTTCACGTAGGGAAGTCAATGACTATGCATATTTATTACATTCACAACAAAAAAAATTAATTTTACTATACTCAGTACGAGAAATACGTAACGTCATCCTAAATACACTAAACGTGTATAGTAATCTCATTTGTTTCGTAAATTCACTACACATTACTAGAAATTTACTGAGCAGTTTGCTGAATTCACTACAGACAGGTTAAAGAAAATTGGGCTCAAGTATATTGAAATTACAAATATGGCTAGTAAAGTAAATTCGATAAGCATTTATTTCAATTTAATAACCAAGTTTTCGATTTTACAAAACTGGACAGCAGAATCACCAAAACGTTTATGAATTTTACTCTCAACGATTCGTCAACGTTTGCCGAGGAACATTTTGTACGTCAGTGCCCCAGTGATTAGTACTGCTTTATACCGATAGATGCTTCAAAGCCTGCCTGTCTCTCGCAAGTAAATCTATGCCCCGTTGACTAGAAGTATGCATCGCCAATTTACTCTGACACTCTCAGCTCCCGAGTCAGACCACATCCTTTACCGAATGTGTTTCTTTTGACCGACTTGATGACTGCGGCATATATCTTCAACCAGAATTAGAGATATCATGTTTTGCAACGTGAATTGGAGATATTAAGTTTTTCAGCCAGAATTTGAAATATCATGATTTTTTTTTTTTTTTTTTTCAACTATCATGATATTCTACCACAATTTGAGATACCATAATTCTACGTTGAGGCGTCGCAATGTTCAGTAACTTGACTCCGAGAGTAATTAAATTTAATGTACACATGCCTCGTAAAATTGCGTGATCAGTGTGACATATTCAAAATACATGCACATCAAAATTGATAGACTAATACATTTTAAATTTGCAAATCATGAGTGGATTTATAATACTCAGGTTTGCTAAAATTACTACACTATTGCTCAGTAACTTCGCTGTAAAAGTACAGTAAATTTGAGATGCAAGTATTTAAAATACCTTCACAAATATGTAGTAAATTTACAACACCGTATATGCATAAAACTTCCAATACAATCTTAGTAAATTTACAACAAACATTTTTTACAGTGTATGTCGAATCAGGTATCAGAATTTTTATGAACAATATATCAATATTGTAACTTTACGGATTGTCTGGATCGTTAGATCTTTAAGACAAGCCGTTCGTCGGGTTCTAAAAAGATGTTGGATTTTACCTTTAGTTGAATACTGAATAATTTTGGACTCCTCGACACTGTGGGTGGGGAAAAGATAGGTAATGCCACACAAAAAGCCACCTAACACAGATTTTTTTATTATTTTACAATCCTACGCTACTCAATGCTTCTCAGGTCTTTCAACCGCCAAAGCTTTTGACATTACAAAACCTAAGGTTTTGCCGACCCCCACTGAACCAGGTGGTATTCCAAGCCAGTGGTCCCTGCTATTGCGAATTTAACTCTATCTTGCAGAACCAGGATCCAAGATCCGAGCCTGCGTGTCAGATTCAGAATCACAACAACTGGCCCTCGGATACAGGTCGCTTAGACCGCAGCCGTACGCATCTGTTGATGTTTTTCTGATCTCTAATATGGCCTTCGTGTGATATGCTAGTCTACAGGATAGAGATACAGAAATGTCAGGCAATACTCAATAAGTTTCGTGAGAACTCTTATATTTAAAAGGCTAATAAATTTATAAATAATAGTACAAAGAATACTTATCCAACTGATACTCCTATTTCCCTACTCGTAAGGCAACTGAATCTCGATTTGACTTAGACAGCAGTACTGCTTTAGTTAATGCTTCTTATTTATTTTATTGAGTTTTCTATCTGCGATTTTAGCTAGAATAGGTTTCTAAATTTTGATACAATGAATTTTGATTGAAATTACCATCTGCAGTTTTTAGCAAGGATAGATTTTTACGTAATATGACTGAAATAATATAGATTCAAATGACTCGACTTTATTATTCCGACAAGACGTCGGATATAATATGAAATGAGACGTTTGGGTGCTCTACCACAAATCGCTGCCGAGCTAGCTCCGCAACCGTTTATATACTCTCTAATCGCCGCTTATGACGTCATAAGCGACGCTTCTGGACAGACCGAATTTGTCCAGTTCTCGTGACCAATCACAGCAGGCCTAGGGTATGCCTGCTGGATACGTTACAATATTTAGAATGTATTGTTAGAGTAAACCAGTCGACCGAGTCCGCTTAGGGCGACGAAGTTCCAAGTAAGCGAGCTACCTGCCCAGCTCGGCTGACTAGGCAGCGCACTGGCATGGAAACGCGGCGCGGCGAGCGAGCGCCGCCGGGGGCCTTCTCGGAACACGCATACGTTCACCAAAAGTGCTCCGGACCAGCCCGCGCACGTTTGCGCACTCTTATTCACACTTCATTCGAAAGCTGATATTCTAAGCTACAATTTAAAAAAAAAGCGAAGGTGGGATATCGCGGGATTCTAAACTAAAAGTCTACGTAAAGTCAATATTTATTTCCGATGAATGGCACTTTTCAGGATTACCGTTAGACTACGTAGACATGGACAATGAATACTATTTTTTAATTGTAAAATGAGCAAAATTTTCTACATACCTTGAGGAAGATCATCCATTTTGCTGAAATTGATTATCACCTTACACTGTTGAGTTATAGGTGTTCAAAGTGAGAGCGGATATGATAGCAAAATTCAGGTACGCAATCGTCACGGATGAAGTTCAACTTTGCACTGAAATATCTAAGAGACTATGAGGGTTGAAGGGTCGGAACAAACGGGAGGTTACGCAGAAATTAGTTCTCAACCAATCCCTTCGATCGTTATACCTGCATAGGAAAGTTCGTTTTTTGAGTTTTGCCCACGTTTTCGTGAAAATTCCCCACTGTGGGGCGTGCGACTGGTATCCGAGCGGCCCTGGGTTCAAGTCCCGGCGGGGACGAAAGATGCGGCGGTTTTTTAAGTAGGTGTATAATGCAATTTTATCGATAAGATGTGTAGGCTGGGTCAACTGACGATGAAATATGTCGCATTTCGTATTGTTTTTTTCTTCTATCATTATTACTTTTCAACTTGTGGCACGCGTGCGAGCAATATGTCTATCATATGCGCGCACATATGTCTGCTCATATGCTGGCACCGTCGTGCGGATCAATCGGCACGCGCGCGTTCATGTTGCGTCGCATATTGCACGCATTTTGTTATCTGGAATACGAGTTCACAGTGGCCTAGAATCCGAAAAAAGCGGACATGATTATAAGCTGTTTTATGATTTTCACGAAAATTTGCTTAGTGAGGTTTTTGAGGTCGCTGATTACGAGTCTGGCATTAAGGTGAAGTGAAACGTTTCAAGGCCACGGCCGGGTGCCTTTCACCGCGGTAAGGCAGATTACCAAACGTTAGTACCTTTGCCCACCGCTAGATGGCGCAGACACCGAACGTTTGGTACGTCTGCCTACCGCTAGATGGCGCAGCGCGCATCTTAAAAATCTAAAGTTAATTGGAATGACGGATACGACGGATACATGCAGACAACATAACCTCAGACTTTTGACCGCTAGCCTAACAGCCGAACCATGGAGAAAAAGAAGACCTATTTTCGAATTGAAAATGGGTTTACGCAATAGGTGGCACTGTTGTGAGTGACCAGTCCCGAACTTCCTGCAAACGCTTGCGCGCGCACTCCAAGGTGTCATATGACGTCACTAACTATATGGTAAATTTTCCCACTCACAGGAAGTTCGCGTTGGCTCGCTGGTAACAGCGCTATCTATTACGTACAGAATTCGTGCCACTTTTTCAATACAGCGTATATAGGGAGGTATGGCTTCTTCTGCTCCATGAGCCGAACATATAGGACTTTATTTCAAATTTGAGGTCAATGGAGAGATTGATTCGTTGGACAAAAATCCAAATAACACAAGCATACGGCATAACCTCACTCGTCAGACAGTGAGCCAAACATAGGGACTCTATTTCAAAATCGATTCGCTGGACGAAAATCTCCAATTCCCCATACTACGAGCAGACGACGTAACCTCACTAGACGGACAGTTAGCCAAACATAGGGACTCTATTTCAGAATCGATTCGCTGGACAAAAATCTCCAATTCCCCATACTACAAGCAGACGACATAACCTCACTAGACGGACAGTTAGCCAGACATAGAGACTCTATTTCAGGTTCAAGTCGTTGGACAAAAATCAGAATAATGAAAATAAATTCGAATGATTATCTACATTTCAGTGGACGGCTACAACCATAGGATACAACTAGCAGATGAGACATAACCTCACATTTCTGACAGATAGCCTAGCACAGGACTTCATCTCAGATTTGAGGTCACGGACAGAATCTTGCTCCTATATCTATTCCATGCGTTCGACTTCATTTTTATTATTTCGATTTTCGTCCAACGAATTGATGTCTCCGCTAACCTCAAATCTGAAAGAGTCCTATGCTCGGCTAACTGTTAGTCGAGTGAGGTTATGTCGTCTGCTTGTATTATGTGGATTGTCGTCGAACAAATTGATCCCTCCATAACCTCAAATCTGAAATGAACTTCCAAGTTAGACTAGCTGTCAAAAAAGTGAGGTTATGTCTCGTCTGCTTGTATACGTCATTTGAATATACTTTTATTATTCAGATAATAGACTAACCAATCGATCCCTCCATAACCTCAAGTCCGAAATAAAATTTCAATTCCTATGTTCGGTTTTCAGGCTAGCTGCCAGAAATGTGAGATTATAACGTCTCGGATCTTGTATCTGTTATTCGAATTTATTTTCAGTATATGCATATATTTTCAACAAATTTAATGAAAAATACGCATGCAATAAATCAACGATAAATACCATTTTCTCTATCCTATATTCGAGTCTCAGGTTAGCTGTGAGACGAGTGAGGTTATGACGTCTGGGATCTGATATCGATTGTTCATATACGTTACTCATTTTTAGACACATTAGTACGAAAGAAAGGAGTAGATTGAATAAACGACCAATAATATTTTCTCGTAACGCAAATTTCGAACACGATTCTACCTATCGTTTGTTCGTATTTTAGGTTAGCTGTCAGTCACGTGAGGTTAGCCGTGAGTGATCCGATATTCAATATTCGTGTTTCTTGCCAAGTGCCGTCAAGCGGGAGCAGCAGGAACCAACATCTTATACGTAGAGTGGCATAGGAAACCTTCACTAGCCCTACTGCTAGGCTTGCAAGTAAGCTGGCTGCAATTTCGGTACAGCTGCTGTGATCTCAACTAAATGTCGATACGGGTAGTGATCTCAACTGAATGTCGGTTCTTTTAGTTTTGAGTAACGGAGAATCGTCAATTCTCAGCCATTTCTCCATCAAATGACACGGGATTGGGCTCAAAGCGTGTGGTTTTTCATTGCGGAGTGGCTAAATGTCGGGAAAATGCGATTATCTACGGCAATAGTGAATAATCTCGCGATTTATGTGGTCGGTACGCCAATCTGTAAAAATTTTTGTCGAATTTTGGAAAAGTAAAATAATCAGCCACTTTCCGCCACAATTGTGTGTGATCCCTCAAAATTTGATTGCGATCGAGTCAGTAGTTCCGGAGAATTCACGATTCCCGTTTTCGAGGTTCTGACAAACGTTTCACTTCACCTTAATTCTTCAGAAAACAAAATAGCGGATGCAAAATAGCCGGCACTTTTTTGAAAAACAAGTCTGTTACTCACGAAAATTTGCATAGTTAGGTTTTTGGGGCTGCTCCTTGTGAATATGGTATTATGATTTCAAAAATAGTGCACTAGATATGTTTTGCTGAAGAACATTTATTTATGCATTTATTTTTTCATTGTTTCTTTTTCTATTCATATGTACAGTAATGTTCATCGATGGTGTCCCCGTGGCTCACTATTTTTTCCAGAATCGAGTTTTACTTCTACGAATATTTTATTTGTCCGTGACTAGTGGAACCTTTAGGTTGTTAGGAATATGACAGCTGCGTGTTGGAGCAGAGCACGAAGTAAGAGATAAGGAGACTGAACTCCGTACATAGAATATGTCACAGTTTACCGGGCGATATATGCCAGGTCCGCTAAGATGAAAAGCACCTCAACGCGTAGCGCATGCGCAGTACGCATTAGCCGTGTCCTTGTCTCTGTCACGGAAAGTGCGAGTGAGAGACACCATCGATGAACATTACTGTACCTACCCGCCATTTCGTTTGTCAAAAATTCAATGAAAAATTTGAAATCTGCGACCCTGAAAACCCCGATACGCAAATTTTAGGGGAAATCAGATGTATTTCTCTAAAAATTGTACGCCATTTCGGATCCGCCAGTTTCAGTTTCGAAAATTCAATACAAAAATCAAAATTGGCGACCCCGAAAACCCCCATATATTCACTCTAAAATAAATAGTTGATTAATTCGACCCGATTTTCCTCGGTGTTATGCGAGAGTAAAATGGCACTTTGTCTCCCGTGGTACATAAGATGAACTCGCGCATGCGCATATCGCAGAAAATTCATTTCCTTTCCTAGGGAGCGGGAGGAGAATAGCGTTTTCACCACACCTGCACGGAAAGTACGACTTTCGGCCCCTCGCGTGAGCGGGAGGTCGTACTTTCCAATGCAAAGGGGTGGTGAAAAATAGTATACCTCACACGGGAGTGAAAAAAGCCATCCCAAACTGCGTTATTGCCACCTTCGCCTTCGGCTCGGGTGTCAATCTCACACGCAGTTCAGCATAGCCTACTTTCCCTCCCTACATACGTAATATACTATTCTACAACAGCGGAGCGAAACCAGCGAGTTTCCATCCTCGCTTGCCGATGAAAACTCGCTTTCGCACCGCTATTGAAGAAAAAAGTATGTTCACCTCGGAGAAAACGGTCGTTGGCGCCTCGTATGAAGTTGAAAACACCTCGGTTTCGCCTCGGCGCTGACCTTCATACTCGGCGTGCAAACGACTGTTTTCTTGCTCGGTAAACAATATACTATTTACTCCATAGAAAGCGCCATCAGACGGAATACACACGTGAATGCATCGAAATGAAACGAAACAAATGAAAAAATAAGAGCAAAACAAACATTTCCGTGTTCACAGGTCACGCTGGCAGTTCCTTCACGGATCATTCGATTTCCACTCGATCGATATTTGATCGGGGCGACCAACCTATGCGCTCAGTTGGTCACGAGTTCAGTTTTGGTCGATGGTAATGTACCATCCACCGGAACTTAACCGATGGTAATGTACCATCAACCGGAACGCAACTCACGATCAACCGAGTGCACAGGTTGAGCCCCCGTTCAAGTGATCCGTCAGGGTTGTCACAAGACGTCACCTCGGACATCACTATACATGCTATAGTTCGAGAATACGGCTCGGAAAATCGGTGATTTCGTGCATTTGTGATAAAATAGTAGTTTTTGTATAAGATACAAACATTATTTTTTGATGTAGTGGGGGTTGAAAATGTATATGATATGCCAGGTTTACGCCCCGGGGCGTAAAATGAAACTGGCATTCTACGTCCGCAAAAGGCGGCGTAAAATACGAATTTTACGCCCACTATATTGAAAAATATCGTGTGCATCAAGGGAGAATAGGTGACTTCTACCGAGTGTGATTGTTTGACAATTTGACAATCACACGAGGTAGAAAACACCTATTCTATCTTCCCTGGTTAAAATTCCATCAGAAACCCACAGAATATTGAACCAAAATAGAAAGTACTTATTCTTGACCTCATAAGTTGATGTGAGAAGAATTTTTTGGAAATGCAGGTCAGTAGAAAAAACACACAAGTATAAGTGTAACGTTTCGACCCAGATGAGGGCCCTCTTCGGACGAAAAAGTTTTTTTATTTCTGTCAAAAAAACCACAAAAAACTTAGAATGTAAAGCTTAGTCTATTAGATATATATATATATGTATAGCTGTACGACAGCTCAAGCCCACGTGGGTTAACCTTAATTGACTCTAAAAACTACTCTAAATTAAAGAAAACAAGAAAAAAGAAAGGATAAATAGGTGGTACCTTAATTAAGCCATGTCAGATAAAGTAGACGCCGGAAAACCTAGCGAATAGATATACGTAACTCCCATTTCCACATCTTAACCTCAACCAGATATATAAGTAAAAGCAGACACGTGTGGACTAGACGAGATCTCAAGTGGAAAAGATCTGATATCGATCGGTCATAGAGTATGGAGATATATCATAGATACGGCGATGTACAATCAGGCTAATTGACTAGTTAGTTATCACATAGTTAGATTTAGTGTATACCACTGTTGGTAATAAGAGACTTATACACCTCACTTAAATGTTCTACATCCTGCCTTAAGTTGACAGAGTTAGAGTGGCTAACTATATTGCACATCTCTAAGAGTAGGCGTTTATAATATAAAGGTTCTTCCGTTAGAATACGTACACCGCTATAATCAAACAGGTGGTCATGGTTGACGACATGTTTGGTTAGAGCGGTGTAGTGATCCACACTATCGTGGAGGTTTCTTTTATGTTCATTAAGCCTGGTTTGTAAGTGGCGACTAGTTTGTCCTATATAAACTTGGTTACAATCCCTACATGGGATTTTATAGACCACATTAGAACGTTTATCCAACGGAAGCGAATCCTTTCCAGAATCAAACAGATAATTTAGATTATGTACACTTTTCCCAACAAATTTGATGTCAAATTTTTTAAATACTCGATTGAGGGACTCAAATAGCCCTGCCACATAAGGTATTGAAATAAATTTTTTAGGAGTTAAATTTAAATTAGCCACATCAAAGTTGTTATTGTTAGAATTCAAGATTAAATTATGTCTGGCATTGATATGTTTTTTAAGCAAACCAGAAGGATAGTTATTCCGGCGTAGAACGTCATAGATTAACGATAGGTTCTTGGAGTGGAACTCCGGACTAGCCAACTTGATACCCCTATCCACCAAATTGAAAATAGTACCAAGCTTATAAGACCTAGGATGGTGTGACCCAAAATTAAGGTAACGCTGCGACCAGGTTTTTTTATGAAACCAGTCGGTTTTGACGTGGGAGCCAACATGTAGAACAGAAACATCCAAAAAGGATATCTTTTTATCTAGTTCTTTCTCCAGAGTAAATTGTAATCTTGGGTGGAATAGATTGAAAACGCTTAAGATTGAATCCACTTTATCGAGAGGCACCGCAGTAAGAATGTCATCTACGTAGCGAACGTAGAACGGTAGTTCGAAATCTAATTTTTGAATGCAAGCCTGTTCTAAGTCATCCATCACAAGGTCTGAAAGGATAGGCGACAACGGCGAACCCATCGGTAAGCCGAAACACTGAGAGTACGTAGTGTTGTTAAATCTGAATATAGCAGCGTCAAAACAAATTTTCAAAGCAGCGAGCAGTTCCTTCTGAGGAATAGGTATTTTGTTCTTTAACACACTCCATCGGTTCCTGATAGCAGCGATAGCCAAATTCCGAGGTACATTGGTGAACAGGGATATCACATCCAATGAAATCAAAATGTAATTGTCCGGGATGACAACGTTTTGAATGACGTTCACAAAGGAGAAACTATCCTTTATCCTAGATTTAGGAGGTGGTAGATTAGATTTGATCCAATAGTTCAAGGTTTTAGCTAAAGAATAAGTTGGACTGTTGATAAACGACACAATCAATCTAACAGGAACGTCCTCTTTATGTATCTTAGGAAGCCCATATGCTCTTGGAGGGACACTATTATTGGTACTAATAGACCTACTCACACTTTTAGAGATGAATTTCTTGTTAAGCCAAGAAGTTGACATTTTATTGACAGTCTGTTGTAGAGAACTAGTTCGATCAAATCTAACCTCCTTATATGTACTACTATCATTCAGTTGGTCAAGCATTTTTTGGTGGTATAAAGGCCTAGGTATGGCTACAGTAGTGTTTCCCTTATCAGCTTTAAGAAACATAATCTCTGGGTGGTCCCTTTTAAAGGATTGAATTTCCGATATTCAATCCTTTAAAAGGGACCACCCAGAGATTATGTTTCTTAAAGCTGATAAGGGAAACACTACTGTAGCCATACCTAGGCCTTTATACCACCAAAAAATGCTTGACCAACTGAATGATAGTAGTACATATAAGGAGGTTAGATTTGATCGAACTAGTTCTCTACAACAGACTGTCAATAAAATGTCAACTTCTTGGCTTAACAAGAAATTCATCTCTAAAAGTGTGAGTAGGTCTATTAGTACCAATAATAGTGTCCCTCCAAGAGCATATGGGCTTCCTAAGATACATAAAGAGGACGTTCCTGTTAGATTGATTGTGTCGTTTATCAACAGTCCAACTTATTCTTTAGCTAAAACCTTGAACTATTGGATCAAATCTAATCTACCACCTCCTAAATCTAGGATAAAGGATAGTTTCTCCTTTGTGAACGTCATTCAAAACGTTGTCATCCCGGACAATTACATTTTGATTTCATTGGATGTGATATCCCTGTTCACCAATGTACCTCGGAATTTGGCTATCGCTGCTATCAGGAACCGATGGAGTGTGTTAAAGAACAAAATACCTATTCCTCAGAAGGAACTGCTCGCTGCTTTGAAAATTTGTTTTGACGCTGCTATATTCAGATTTAACAACACTACGTACTCTCAGTGTTTCGGCTTACCGATGGGTTCGCCGTTGTCGCCTATCCTTTCAGACCTTGTGATGGATGACTTAGAACAGGCTTGCATTCAAAAATTAGATTTCGAACTACCGTTCTACGTTCGCTACGTAGATGACATTCTTACTGCGGTGCCTCTCGATAAAGTGGATTCAATCTTAAGCGTTTTCAATCTATTCCACCCAAGATTACAATTTACTCTGGAGAAAGAACTAGATAAAAAGATATCCTTTTTGGATGTTTCTGTTCTACATGTTGGCTCCCACGTCAAAACCGACTGGTTTCATAAAAAAACCTGGTCGCAGCGTTACCTTAATTTTGGGTCACACCATCCTAGGTCTTATAAGCTTGGTACTATTTTCAATTTGGTGGATAGGGGTATCAAGTTGGCTAGTCCGGAGTTCCACTCCAAGAACCTATCGTTAATCTATGACGTTCTACGCCGGAATAACTATCCTTCTGGTTTGCTTAAAAAACATATCAATGCCAGACATAATTTAATCTTGAATTCTAACAATAACAACTTTGATGTGGCTAATTTAAATTTAACTCCTAAAAAATTTATTTCAATACCTTATGTGGCAGGGCTATTTGAGTCCCTCAATCGAGTATTTAAAAAATTTGACATCAAATTTGTTGGGAAAAGTGTACATAATCTAAATTATCTGTTTGATTCTGGAAAGGATTCGCTTCCGTTGGATAAACGTTCTAATGTGGTCTATAAAATCCCATGTAGGGATTGTAACCAAGTTTATATAGGACAAACTAGTCGCCACTTACAAACCAGGCTTAATGAACATAAAAGAAACCTCCACGATAGTGTGGATCACTACACCGCTCTAACCAAACATGTCGTCAACCATGACCACCTGTTTGATTATAGCGGTGTACGTATTCTAACGGAAGAACCTTTATATTATAAACGCCTACTCTTAGAGATGTGCAATATAGTTAGCCACTCTAACTCTGTCAACTTAAGGCAGGATGTAGAACATTTAAGTGAGGTGTATAAGTCTCTTATTACCAACAGTGGTATACACTAAATCTAACTATGTGATAACTAACTAGTCAATTAGCCTGATTGTACATCGCCGTATCTATGATATATCTCCATACTCTATGACCGATCGATATCAGATCTTTTCCACTTGAGATCTCGTCTAGTCCACACGTGTCTGCTTTTACTTATATATCTGGTTGAGGTTAAGATGTGGAAATGGGAGTTACGTATATCTATTCGCTAGGTTTTCCGGCGTCTACTTTATCTGACATGGCTTAATTAAGGTACCACCTATTTATCCTTTCTTTTTTCTTGTTTTCTTTAATTTAGAGTAGTTTTTAGAGTCAATTAAGGTTAACCCACGTGGGCTTGAGCTGTTGTACAGCTATACATATATATATATATCTAATAGACTAAGCTTTACATTCTAAGTTTTTTGTGGTTTTTTTGACAGAAATAAAAAAACTTTTTCGTCCGAAGAGGGCCCTCATCTGGGTCGAAACGTTACACTTATACTTGTGTGTTTTTTCTACTGACCTGCATTTCCAAAAAATTCTTCTCACATTGAACCAAAATGTATAGGAACTTAACGGAATCCTGTCCACTGTATCTGCACACAACATTGAATTTCTATCTGCTCCTATCACCTTTATGTACACATCACTATGAATTTCAAACGGTATCTATTGGAATTATAACTGCTTTGCGGCATTTATTTGCAATAGCGTATACAAATTCTATCAGCTTCTATCCGCATCCGCTCTTCACAACAAGCTACCCGCTTCTGACCGCAATTACAGAAAGCCGGTCTGTCCGCATCTGTACGCATCGCTTAGCGCTATCCGAACCCATCTGGATTCATCCGCAATTGCACGTACAAATTCTATCGGCCTCTATCCACGCCCGCTACCCACATTGGGACACCCGCTTCTGACTGCAATTACAGACAGCCCGGCTGTCCGCATCTGTACGCATCGCTGAGCGGTATTCGAACCCATCTGCATCCATCCGCAACTGCACGTACAAATTCTAACAGCCTCTATTCGCATCGCACTTGGATTTGCATCACAACGAGTCACCCGTTACTGTCTGGAACTGCGTACACAAATTCTATCGGTCTCCATCCTTGTCCGCTACCCACATTGAGACACCCGCTTCTGACTGCAATTACAGACAGCCCGGCTGTCTGCATCTGTACGCATCGCTGAGCGGCATCCGAACTAATCTGGATCCATCCGCAATTGCATGTACAAATTCTATCGGCCTCCATCCGCGTCCGATATCCACAACGAGATATCCGCTCCTGTCTGGGACTGCGTACACAAATTCTATCGGTCTCCATCCGCGTCCGCTACACGGAAAAAAAAAAACAGTAACCAGTGCTGCGCAAGGCATAAATCTAGTCAATATAGTATTCAGAAGCATACATCTTTCAATCAAACCTTACGGATTACAGTTATGACAGCAATAGTTGCTTTCGTCACAGTAATGAGTACTGTTAGAAACTGTAGTTACGAATAATTCGCACATCACGGCAAAAGCAGGAATAGTTACTCTATAAACACCATTCACTCATGTCACAACGACTAATCACAACTGTAAATATGGTTTTCTTTACTTTGCTGCAGAGTCATGGGTAGTGCGTACTCCTCTGCTGTGTTTACTGCTTCGTCCATTCAATTTCATTATTTTCACTAGTAAACCATGCGCAGTGCAACTGTGAGTGTAGTTTGTGACACGACTGGTTACTGCACGAAGCAGTGAACACAGCAGAGGGGTGCGCACTACCCCTTACTCTGCAGCAAAGTAAAGAAAACCATGTTCACAGTTGTGATTAGACGTTGTGACATGAATGAACGGTGTTTATAGAGTAACTATTGCTGCTTTTGCCGTGATGTGCAAATCATTTGTCACTACAGTTTCTAACAGTATACTCATTATTGTGACGAAAGTAACTATTGCTGTCGTAACAGTAATCCGTAAGGTTTGATTGAAAGATGTATGCTTCCCGGGCAAAAAAAGATTATATAGAATTATATAGAATTTATATAAAATTGTATAGGATTGTATAAAATTGTATAAAATTGTATAAAATTGTATAAAATTGTATGAAATTATATGAAATTATATATGAAAAAATTATCGAATTATATATAATTGTATAGAATTATATACAATTTTATATGATTATATGAGTCAATCCACGTCAAGCGGGACACCTTTTTGACCACATGTTCTTGAAAATCGTCGTAATTTTTTTTACATATTCTCTGGGTAAAATAAATGCATGAAACAATTTTTTTTTTTTCAACTCGAAGGGCTTAAAAGCTACAAGGGGTTCAATTTTCGAAAAAACCACCAAAAATCGGAATCGCGCTCTCCTTTGAACGTTAATATCTCCGGATTCCTTTGTCGTACAGACATCAACAAAAACTCATTTTGAAGCTCTTGAATCGCACTTTCATGTTATGAATTTTTTATTCATGGAATAAACAATTTTCTATTTGTTATTAACAATTATATTCTTCAAACGTGATTTTCGAGATGACTACCACGGAATATTCATAGATAAACGGATCGTTCGCTTTGTGCGAGGTCGTAAAATTGACGCAGCTATACATTTCAGTGCTGGATACCGCGCGAACTTGAATAATAAGGTCAGCATATGAGAGTCGAGCCCCGAGCGGCCATTTTTTTACCCTATCTTACAGATCGTAATTTACGAAAACAAACTATTTTTCGATTTCAATACTCGTCTACGGCAATACTTCACCATATAATACGTCGAATGCCTCTGCGAAAATCCATTCTGTGCCTTCGTTGCGATATGCAAAGTAAGACAAAAAAAATTGGTAAAAACACCCCCTACCTCATCGACCTCTGCCTATCACATCCCGTTAATCATGAACCACGAGAACTACACATTTCTATGAAATCTTAAAGGGGGCCTTACACCTTCAAAAAAACTTTTCTTCGAATCACTTGTACACTGTTACAAAATGGACTCACAATCAGTTTTTTTATAGTACATTACCAATATTTCGAACTGTAATTCAGAAATATTACACAATGCTTGAACTTTACCTTACGTAGTTCTCGTAGTTCATGGCTGGTAATTTCAAATGTATTAATTCAGTAAGTAATTGATCGAGAAATACGGTGTCGTATTCCGATTGATGGACGCAAGAAATACGTTATATTCACTAGTTATTTTCAAGGCTTTAGTCAAGTATGTACCTCCATATTTACATTTTTGTAATTTTAAGTGAAGTATTCAGCATGGAATGAAATAAATAATTCCGCAAATTGACGGATTTGATGGATTTGAACGTATAATATGGCCCCCTATATTCTTTGCATGTAAAGCAAAGGAGCCTCGGTCTCGGCGCGCCCGCGCAGACAGTGCGCGCGACGTCCCGCACGGATCAATCGCTTTTTAAATATAGTTTCCATCGGAGTTCCATTTTGAAACTTACAGATTTTGTAGAGAATGAATCAAGAAACACGCTCGTACTTTTTTCAGAATTTTCGAAGGTGGTAGTCATCTCGAAAATCATGTTTGAAGAATATAAGTGTTGAAAACAAATAGAAAATTGTTGATAACAAACAGAAAATTGTTTATTACATGAATGAAAAAATCATAACATGAAAGTGCGATTCAAAAGTGAGCTTCAAAATGAGTTTTTGCCGATGTCTGTACGACAAAGGAATCCGGAGATATTAACGTTTAAAGGAGAGCGCGATTCCGATTTTTGGTGGTTTTTTCGAAAATTCAACCCCTCGTAGCTTCTAATCCCTTCGAGTTGAAAAAAAAAAGAAATGTTTCATTCATTTATTTTACCCACAGAATATGAGAAAAAAATTGCAGAAGAATCAGAAAGATTGAGGTAAATTTTTGGCCAAATCCGTCCCGCTTGACGTGGACTGACTCATATGCCGGAATATATGC
The DNA here is from genome assembly GCA_963992785.1 of Tenthredo livida. Taxonomy (NCBI): domain Eukaryota; kingdom Metazoa; phylum Arthropoda; class Insecta; order Hymenoptera; family Tenthredinidae; genus Tenthredo; species Tenthredo livida. The sequence continues at coordinate 25,558,067 of OZ023066.1, forward strand.
AAGAATATATGCCACATATACCGTGAAGTTTTAAGGAAGCGGAACGATGGGCGTGCTATAGTTCGACCAACACACGCTCGCGTTGCGTACGTGGGCTTCTACTCGCAGTCACTGGCAGCTCACGTACGCAACGCGAGCGTGTGTAGGTCGAACTATAGCACGCCCATCGTTCCGCTTCCTCAAAACTTCACGGTATGATCTTGCACATATGCGACATATATCTTAGCATATATGATTTCATATATCATAGGATATATTCCATGCATATATCCTAGCATATTTATTTTTTTCGTGGCGGTACCTCGCCGAAGCTGTCCCTAAACTACAGTTAGTACGGTTAAATTACAAGACCTGGAAATTGGCGTGAAATGGGAGTCTGCGACAAATTATGTGACTTTATATGAATAATTTTCTGAGTACAACAATTTCGTTTCTAACTATAATAATTTCGTGAATCGAATGGAATTTTGAGTTATGGATTCTACAAATTCTATATCGATTTGAATTTAGTAATGAACACTATGGTATACTACTGCTATAGTTGATATTCAATAATACAGGAATTGTGAAGCTAAAGATCACTTGAGCTCTATGCTACAAGTGTCTGATACAAAGTGACAGTGAGACAATCAGGTGCTTTACCTATGAATTGCTACCGAAGAGAGTTTATTTGCGATGAGTCAATTAGGCGCTTTGCCGTCGATTGCTGTAGAATCGAGCGGCGTCACGACTTATATATCGGTCGTGACGTCATTCGACTAGCCGCTGTGATCGAACGTTCTAGGCTGTTCTCTCATTCACTGTAGTTGATTGGTCGACTCGCAACGGCTGGCTGTTTAAATGTAACGCAACAGGCCCAGTCAGTGGCATAACGTCGGGGAGTGGAGGAAGCAGTTGCTCCAGGGCGCCGGGGTCTAGGGGGCGCCCCGAAAATGATTTTTTTTTCCATACGAATTTCTGTCAATAGCCGATCGACGATTCCTACAAAATTGTTGATATTCATAATGCACTTTTTCAGAACATTCGAGTCTCGAACAGGAATTGAAAAATAGAATAAATGGCAGCTAACTAAACGTACTCCAGAAAAGATAGCGGACAACGGAACTCAAATCAGTTTCAAAGCAAAATAGTGTATTACAATTTTATCTAATGTTTGATAAATTTACTATGGTTGGGAATAGAGTCGCTTTCATGATGAATTGTTCTAAGAGAATCAAATCTTACGATAACCTGGTGCAATCGTGCAACACTGTGAGCGCCTGAGTCTCATGAGTTATACTGCGTTATAATATCTACTGCGACAGGAACTTCTTTGCGATTATTCAACGACCGCGATTAACTGGATGTTTTTTCGGTGGTAATTCTATCTCATGCGAATCAGGGTTATCAGATTTTCGGGGAAGTTTTTTTTCCAATTTATTATGATATTTTTTTCATTTGACGATGAAAATTCGTTACCTGAGTCTTTTGTGCACACGTAGACACACTGTACAATGTACACAGGTACAATGTACAAGTAACTAGGATTTCAGCAGAATCGAAGACATCAATCGACGAAACAAAACTTTCGGCACGCGTTTAATGCCTGTTTATGCTTGCACAAACTCGGTCAAGCGGGAAGAACGTTAATACCTCCGGCCCAGCGCACCACCCAGTCTCCCACAGCCACCCGCGTTCACTCCACCGCCTTGGTGAATAGCTTTTACGTTCTACGTGTATAACGTTTTATAGTAGATAACTGGATGTTCATATCACTATTAACGGGTATCAAATTATCACTATAATGTCGCAAACAATTCGCAACAAGAAAAAAGCGAGTGATGCAGAAAATCGGAAAAGACAAGTAGAAAAACATGAAGCGGATGTCGAGCTGTTGAAGAAAGTGCCAAAGCTCTCTACATTTTTTACGAAAGCCACGACCCCTCTAAGCAACATTAGAAACGAAATCCTCCTGTGTTTGAGCGCTGATAGTGATCCTCCACCTTTCGTCAGCTCGGACTTGGAACAGCCAGAAACAGATGATGCTGTCGATACTTCGATCGTGGTACCGGAACATCGGAGAATTATTCGTTCATCTGATGAATCAGACTGGCCTGATAATCCGACGGCGGATGAAAAGCGAAAGATGATAAAAATTGGCCCGTGTCAACCTAACGGTCCATTTCAAGTCGACGAAGAAGGTCGCAATTGTAATCGAAGTTTCGATCAAAACTTCTACGTGAAGAAAAATGGAAAAGCATCTCTGGCATTCAGGAGACACTGGCTGTGTTATTGGCCAAAACTCAACGTTGATTATTGTCTCGCATGCTGGTTGTTCGACACATCGCGAAATAATCAATGCCTTGTGAACGGTACTGCTGATTGGGCCCACTTGGGTTGCAGCATCGATAGACACAAAAATTCGACGTAGCATGCAATATCGTGTGAAACATACGATCGCTGGAAAGCAGAGGAGACCATTGAGTCGCTGCAAAGTGCTCAATCACGAGACGCTTCAAATTATTGGCGTTTATTTCTGAAACGAATTTTTGATGTAACACTAACGCTCGCCACAAACGATCTTCCGTTCCAAGCTCATAGGATTGAAGACGATTCGACGACTACAAAAGGTAATTTCCTCGAATTCATTCATTTATTGTCCCGATACGATCCGATTCTGGAAGAACTACTTAAGCGCCCGAAAGGAGCGGTGAACTATTTGATCCCGCAAATTCAAAACGAAGTGTTAGAAATTCTAGCAAACAAAATAATCTCGGAGATCAGACAAGAAATTGAAGATGCTGCATTCGTATCGGTTAAAACAGATTCGACACAAGATCTATCTAAGATTGATCAACTCAGCACCGTGTTTCGATATGTGTCATGCAAAAAAGATGAGAACGGCAATATTGTTGGAATCGATGTAAAGGAGTCTTTTGTTGGGTTCATTTAAGTTAAGAGGCAGACATCGGCTGCACTAGAAGGTACTCTACATAAAGTGATCGAAGATTTTACCAATCTCACAAAACTACGCGGCCAGGGATACGACGGAGCTGCCAACATGAGTGAAGTGTACAACGGTCTCCAAGCGCGATTGAGTCGAAAAAATCCGTATGCTTGATACATCCACTGTTGTGCGCACAACTTAAATCTCGTTATCAACGACGCCGTTCGAGACATCCCGAAGGTCCGCAATTTCTTCGATAATTTGGAGCAGCTATACGCATTTTTCAGCGCAATTACTAGGTGGTCCATGCTCATGGAAGGACCGATGAAACAAACTCTGAAAAGAGTCTGCCCTACGAGATGGTCGTCGCGCATTCAAGCTATCGATTCGCCACGTTGTCGATATTTTGACGTTATGAAAATCTTGTCGTACCTATCGCTCCAAGGTAAGAATAATGCCGAAAAGACGCAAGCCAATGGGTTGATGAAATATTTCGGGGAGTTTTCGACGGTAGTGTTGATCGTACTACGAAACAAAATCCTCGGTGCCGTCGATGTCGTATCAAAATCGCTTCTGGCGAAACAAGAGGATATCGGAAAAGCAACTGCACTGCTATCCGCGCTTGTAACAGAATTCAGCGAAATGAGGAGTAACTGGCACATCTCGAAGAACGATGCGGAAAAGGTGAGTAAAGAGTGGAAGATTGATCCAAGCTTTCCGAAGAAGAAAATCCGCTATGCCCAGGGCCGTCTTTAGGAACCGGGGGGCCCTGGGCCAGAATATCTTCGGGCGCCCCCGTAGTAGTATTTTTTTCTCACTCATGGTTGAAAACAAAATTACGAATTTGCAGTTGAAACAGTTTCATTATGCTTGAATATTTTTGGGATGGGACTGTTTCTACGGAAATCGTTTCTACAGGATCGTTTCTACTGAGTTCGTTTCTATAGAGCAATTATCCTACATGGTTCGTTTCTACAGAAATATTATGAGGTCAATCCCACAGATTTTCGCGTGAAATGTCGCACAGGTTCGTTTCCACAGAAAAATAATTCCAGAACGCCCGGTGCTACAGAACGAATTTCGGGATCGTTTCTACAGATGCCCGGTCGAAATAGTGCCTCAGGTTCGTTTCTACAGAAGAATTATCTGCCACAGGGACGTTTCTACAGAATTCGTAGGTACAGTAATGTTCATTAATGGGTTCCCAGTGGCTAACTGTTTTTTTCGGACTTCTCCGGAAACGAAAGTCCATTCTAGTCGTATTTCATGTGCCGATAGTCGAAATTATAATAATAATAATTATGACCCCTTATAAAAGTAATATAATATTATTTTATTGATGGTATCCGAAAAAGTCCGAAAATAACAGTTAGCCACTGCACTCTAAATCTAAGTGTGTTACATTTACACACTTATGTGTGTTATTTCATTGTAGTCGTTTTTTATGCATTTCAAGACGTGTAATTGAATAACACGCTTCAAATGTGTAATCCGAATGCATTTTAACAGTGTTGGTTTTTTGTACACACTTCTATGTGCGTTACAGGATAACACACAAGAAATGTGTTATTCCAATGCGCTTATATATATGATATCCGACAAGGGTATAAAATTGAAGAAATATTCGTAAAACATTATATTTTATTTTCATAATTACCCAGGTACAATGCAAGTATTATTTATTGCCGGTATTAATCTTATTTCTTTTCCAAGATATTTCACATGACTGCATGACTGCTTAAAACTATTATGCTTACAGTCAAATAAAAAACATTAAGTATCATTATTATGTGACAGGTACAATGAAAGTATTGCTCATCTTAACTGTATTATTGCAAATTCTATTTGCGTTTAAAGATTATTGCAAATGAAAAAAAATAAAAACAAATGAAAATAAATAAGAATGAAAGCAAATAAACAAATATATGCCACTGATTAAATAGTATAGTAATAATATGAGTACATTATCTCTGATGATTACATCTCTAACTATTATAATCTGAAATTGTAGGAACTGATTTTCCGCCAATGTTAGTGTAGTTTTTCCGCAAAATAGCAACAATCGAAAACCACATCTATTATATGGAATGTTTTTGTTCATGAACAAACGGAGATGAATATTAGTGTGGGTTGAAAAAAAAATTTTTTTTTTTTTTTTCAACTCACCCTCATGAATATTGCCACTTACATTTTCTGATGTAAAGCGTTGTCACGCTGACGAATAAATTTCGTTACCACGTTAGAGCCACCTCTCAACGGGGTTTCAAGCACCTCGTGTTCGATAAATTGCAGAGCATTACAATAGCTTGACGGGTAGGACCTGTGCCACGAAAAGTACGAAGCCAATAGTCCAGCGACGACTTTTAGTACGGTTGGCTCTGGTATTTTCACTCGAATAACTTCGTCTGCAATAATATATGCTGTCGCTAGCCCATCTTCCATTGTATACATGACACAGCGTGGTGCATCATCCGGCTCCGATATAAGATTTTCTGTAGAAGTCATTATCTGAACATATTCCGGAACAATATTAATTGCACCAAAACTAATCGTTCATAACAAATATATCATAACACAATCGTTTGACATACTTCCTTGACGATGAAGAGCGCCGGGCTTTTTTTCTTCAGCCTTTTGTGTGACAGCTCGTGACCCAGTCTTACAATAATTGAAGCTTTAGATTTTTCAGTATTTTCTTCAATCGAGAAAAAAGTTGCAAGTTTGTGAATCATGCGATCAACGTTGCCAAGGATAATGTCCTCGGTTGTATGTTTCAAATTCAGAAACTCAGAGAACATCTGTAGAGAAAAGTAAAATGTTATTGTATGCTTCGACTTGCAAATGCTATAGCACTACATACCATCACATAGTCCTGCAATGGTGGATACTTTACAACTATATCGTTAATTCGGCCAGCCTCATTTTCGATCCAAGGCCTTCGTTCATTAAGCGTTATTTTTAGAAGTTTCTTTGCGTGCTGAACATTTACCCCTTCAACATATTTTTTTGAAAGGTCTTTGAGAGCATTTTGAACATCGGTGTGTGCTCCTCGAGCTCTAATGGAAACCTCCACGTAGAATTGGATATGTAGCGACGATGTTTGACGCAAGATTATAATAATCTTGTTTCGTGGGTGTTCCATTTGTAGCCTGCCACAAATACGAGCTCCAAAAATAGATGAAAAATTTTTGCGCTTGGAGAATTCCAATTTCAGCTAGTTTTTTTTCTAAGTCTAGAGTGAGCCGTGGTAGTGGTGCTATCTGAGAAATGGAAACTCGACCTTCTTTAATTACACTCGTACCTGGATGTGGATCTGTTACTATATTTGTATTTTGTTCCTGTTCTTTGGAAACCTGTGAAATACATTCGATAGATATTTGAACAATTAATTGTTTATTACGATATGTACTAAATTTTTCATATTCTTCTATTTTCTCTCAATTTTGTGATATTCATGAGGCTGGATTTTCATGGACAGCAAGTTGTTGCTGCTGCTGCGCATGAAAATTAGGATTTGCAGCAGCAGCAGCAAGTCACTGCTTGTCAAACGCCTGTGTCTCTGCCGTGGTTCTCATTTCTTCCCGGAATATAAGTTCTGATATGAGCAAATTGCTGTCCATGAAAATCCAGCCTGATACACGGAGAAAAAAATATTGCTCGCAGAGCTATACTGTATTGCTACAGTAACTATACGCAGTTGACTATCTATTAGATCGTTACTGTAGCTACCTGGTAGATAGCTCTGAGAGCGATACGTTAGATAGCTTTTTTTTATAAAAAATTATATATAATCTTTTTAAATCGGGAAGCAGTTCAAGTTTCATACACGGAGAAAAAAATATCGCTCTCAGAGCTATACTGTATCGCTACAGTAACTATACGCAGTTGACTATCTATTAGATCGTTACTGTAGCTATCTGGTAGATAGCTCTGAGAGCGATACGTTAGATAGCCAAAATAGCTATACGGGATGTACATACGTCGTTGGAAGAGCCATATGCTGCGCTGTCGTGTTGCGCGTTGACATATTTTATAACCTCAAAAGTTTGAAGATACATTTATTTTGTCGATTATTATTGTTTAAATGACCAACATTACATAAAATACTATAAATGTATTTGAATTTGAGTCTTTTGAAAGGTAGATTTTCATAGAAATAATTAATCAGATATAGTTAAATAAAGGCCGTTGAAAAATGTGGTATAGCAATTCCAGCTATCTAACAGATAGCTGGAATAGCGATACCGTGTTGTTACCATAAGAAAACGTATCGCTGCAGTAGCGATCTACGAAGAGCTATCTATTAGATAGCTCTGAGAGCGATATTTTTTTCTCCGTGTATTGAACACATACCGAATTAATCACTGATGCTTCTGAAACTTTTTTCATCTCAGTGTCTTGAATCACGGCTTCATGTTAAAGAGGTTCTGTATACAACACGTCGAGGTCCATTTGTAGAGATTCTCCCACGTCTAGGTCATGATCAAAAACAGTAGAGGAGGATGAGGCAGCGGACACGGTCGGTACCGAAGGTATCATCAGGACAGATACATCACTTTTGTCAGGAATTTCGTCGTCATCGTCTATGTCACACATCTTGTTGTTTCGGTCAGGATCTTGTCTTTGCAGTATGAGCGATTTTCCGTGCATCAAAGATTTCAGCAAGCAATCCGTCTTGCATGCTTCTTTCAAACTTGCACGAATTATCTGAGAATCCGGAAGATCTTTTGTTGTTAAATATTTGATACACTTGCACCGTTCACCGATTAAACAATACACCTTTTTTTCCATTTTCACCAACGGTCAATTGTATGATTCACAAACGAAGCCGCAATGCCGGAAATCGGCCGACATATTGGGGTGATACACCGGATACACGTGACTCAACCGCCATGCTGTGCGTGTGGCTCAGGAGCGCCAAAGTTTCGCGGTATAGCCACCATGCAGAAGGTGAGTTGTTCGAACTCGAAAGCGGGCATCGTTCGGCCCGAAAAAAAAGAACGAGTATATTTGTAACCATCTGGGTTATTCGCTCCATTCATTCACCTGTAATATATAGAAAAAAATCGCATATTGAACAAATAACAAATATGGATTTGCGAGAGCGCGACAATGAATATTCGTATCCAATGTGTTATTTCTCTTGTCTTGCACACAAGCAGTTGATGCTACATGTGTCACGCTTCCATACACATGATCCACAATTTCGAGTAGAATGTATACAGGTAGGATGTGGTGCTACATTTCGAAAGTGGAAGTCGTTTCGTCAACATTTATTCAGAAAACATGCTGAGTCTCCAGCGATAGATGACCTGCGTGAAGCAGATCCGATTGTCATGGACGATTTCCCGGTCGACGAACGGCACGATGAAGGTAAGTTCGGAGCAATGAAACAACAAGTAGTTTTAGACTGCCCAAAATAAATGAAACTCTCGTTCTTTCTGTTTTCAGTATTATATTGTTTCTTATATATATTCCGCTTTATTGAATATGTTTTCAATTTTTCATTGCTTGAGAAAAAAAAATCATTTGGTTTCTAACAATTTTTACAATTGTGATTCTGCCTGTAGTCCTTAGAGAGCCTAGCTATATGTCACTTTCTTTCCTATTCTGTTAGGGCAATATAAACTTCTATTTTTCATGTTCTCTTTCTATTTCGGACCAGATGCTTTCTGCACCTACTAAGGGAAGAGCAGTGCGAGGCGGGTCCCTCTGCTGACTAGTGCATTCGGCTCTGGCCTACAGCTGCCCATTGCTGTTGTTGTTTTTGTTACTACCATTCTGTATTATGTTATTCTATCTTAGGTATTATTATTAGCTTACTATGCCATTTGATTTGATTTAATTCTATCTAATTCAATTTAATGATTAAGCCTCTGCCTGTTTGTCTAGCATTGATATTTGATATTTGATATTATATATGATAAGATCTATTGTAGGTATCTAGTGTAATATATGTTGTATAATATGATGTACGCTCTATAATGTAACATGCCTGTGGTCCTTAAAGAGTTAAACTCCAGGATCAATAAAATATTCTCATGTATGTCCCTTACTGTTACTTTTACTTTCAGTCATTTACTTACTTACTTTTACATTATTTTTCTCATTTCCACGCTGATGTCATACATTTGCCCCAAGGTATTCCAGGGCATAATAAAGAACCAATTAATCAATCAATCAATCTCTCTTTCTCTATTTCTCCGCATGTATGTTTAACTTACGTGGGATTTCCTACAAAACAAGCACAATATAAAAAGTAACTATTAATTGAAGCATATGGGGTGGTCTCCCTCAAGCGGGACACTTTTCTGCGCACAGGTCACCGATTTTGGTGCCACGCGAGATTTTGACTCCTAACCGATCCCCAACAAGGAATCTAGAACCATTCGCCTTGGTATCAAGTGGTTCGGAAGTTATTCGATGTTCAAAATATAAAAAAATCTGTTTTCGAGCGCACGGAACGATCTTGAGGCATACGTAACTTCGGTTTGAGCGATCATACAGATGTTTTTCACTAGTGATTCGGAATCGCAAAACTATCACCTTTCACGCTGTGAGCTCAGAAATTTAGGAAAAAAAATTCTTAACTACGATTTTTTCAAATAACTTTTGTTTTTCAGTTTTCGAAACGAAGGCCATAATTTTTGATGATGAATATTTTACCTTCGGTAGTCCTTTGAATACTGAAGAATCTCTGAAATTTGTGGAAGGGTGTTCGGCCTCGTTCTTGTTCAAATAATTCGACGATGAATTTCAATCATTGGAATAACGCGCCTGGAGTCTTTTTGTTCAACCAATAGGCCATAGTTTTCACTATAAAGATTTTACGGAACTTGACGTATTCAGAAAAATTGCTATCAGAGAATCATAAAATTTTATATTTAAAATTTTAAATTTTTATAAATTTCAAATTTCATGATTCTGTGATAGCAATTTTTCTGAATACGTCAAGTTCCGTAAAATCTTTATAGTGAAAACTATGGCCTATTGGTTGAACAAAAAGACTCCAGGCGCGTTACTCCAATGATTGAAATTCATCGTCGAATTATTTGAACAAAAACGAGGCCGAACACCCTTCCACAAATTTCAGAGATTCTTCGGTATTCAAAGGACTACCTACAGTAAAATATTCATCATCAAAAATTATGGCCTTCGTTTCGAAAACTGAAAAACAAAAGTTTTTTGAAAAAATCGTAGTCAAGAATTTTTTTCCCGAAATTTCTGACCTCACGGCGTGAAAGGTGAAAGTTTTGAGATTCCGAATCACTAGTGAAAAACATCTGTATGATCGCTCAAACCGAGGTTACGTACGCCTAAAGATCGTTCCGTGCGCTCGAAAACAGATTTTTTCATATTTTGAACATCGAATAACTTCCGAACTACTTGATACCAAGGCGAATGGCTCTAGATTCCTTGTTGGGGATCGGTTCGAAGTCAAAATCTCGCGTGGCACCAAAATCGGTGACCTATGCGCAGAAAAGTGTCCCGCTTGAGGGAGACCACCCCATATACAGATGATAATAGGGAGCCACTCCTTGAACCAAAGGAACGCCTCGATTGGCATGCGGCACAATTTATTGTCAATGTTCGTGAGAACTGTAAAACATCACATACTGCTATGGAGAAGATCATGGAGGGGGTGACGAGCTTACTTGAGGTTTATTCATCGGTCATAATTGCAAGTTTTATAAATTATTCATTAAAGATTACTTTTGGTTACGGGAAGACTCTATAGTGCAAATGAAAACGTTAACATCTTTCTCATGATGAATATTATCTCTAGATTATGGGAGAGCTTGTTATTGCATTTCGGAGTGCTGCGGTACCTATCCGTTTGGCCACATATGAACTAGTTCATACTTTGACTTTATATTTCATGTAACTTGAATTCAATGGTATCTTCAATAGTTTGGTAAGATTCTGGAATTGATTATGGATGAAACGAACTTTTTTTTTATTCATAATTTCATTGATGAAATCAGTTGCCTGTGAATTAAAAAAAATCGGAGGGCATGAATATTTCTCAGATGGTAGGGACGGGTCCCTGGAGTATATTTCCGGTAAAAACGCAAAATCAATTTTTTGAACGATTTTGGCCGAAATCTCAGTAGAGTCTTCCCTTCAAAACGTCAAGTCCAAGAACATTCCTGTATGCTTTTTGGCGATTTTGCTATCGTACAAATACGTAAGTTTATATACTATGATGTAATTTCATAATTGATTATTTCTTACACAGCAGGAGATGAAAAAAAAAAAAGGACCCTGACACCCAAGCAGTAATCTTCGAAGACTTGGTGACCTTGTGCAAAGAAGAGTATCCACCATCCAGATTATTCGTCTCGGTGGAGTCCAAGAAATCACTGGATAAAATACTTATTGAAAAATTTAATATGGTGGCTGCATGAAAAATTGCAATAAGTACTAGTCTTGGGTGAAGGCGTAAAAACCATCCAATTGATCCATCAGTAGGCATAATTGAAGTCACTCATGATGCGTACATTGTGCCTTTCTTAGATAATTCACGAAATCTGTTGACTAACGACGAAGTGCGGTTGAACATTCAGGAGCGTAGAGATTTTAATGATAATAACCTTCGCACCGTATTAGATGGTTCCTATTATCGTGAAAATGAATTTTTTCGAAACAATGAAAACGCTTTGGCAATTGTACTGTACTACGATGATCTGGGAATTACAAATCCGCTTGGTGCTACAGCGACAACTCATAAGATGTCAATGTTTTATTGGACGCTAGCTAATATAAAGCCTGAGTTCCGATCGACATCAAATACAGTTAACCTATCGGCAATTGTGAAAACGGAAACTCTGAAAAAACCTAACGCCCTAAACAAAATTTTGGAACCTTTTATTTCGGATATTATTACGTTGCAATTAGATGGAGTTATCGTTGATGTAAGAGAACAAATAATGAACTTTAAAGGATCGTTGCTATTTTGTGCTGGAGATACTCCGGCATCAGCAATGTTAGGAGGTTTCAAAGAGTCCGTTTCAGCCTATTGTCCTTGTCGGACATGTATGACAACCAGAGAAGAGTGTAAACAAAATTTTCGTGCAGAAGATTTCGTTTTACGTAACAAAATAGATCATGACGAGCATGTTGATATAGTGAGTGATCCTACGATAACTACAGCAGCGAAAGAGTTTTGGAAAAAACAGTATGGGGTTAAATCTAAAACGCCTTTGTCAAATATCCCTCACTATGACACTACAATATGTCTCCCGCAAGACGCTATGCACATTTTGATTGAGGGGGTTCTAGAAATTTCAATCCGAGTTTTCTTGCGATATTGTGTCGTAGAGCTCAGACTCTTCACTGTATATGATTTTAATCAGCGATTGTTGAATTTCGATTTCAAACATTTTAAAAGCGATAAACCTGCACCCATATTACTTAATCACTTAACTGACGGTACTTTGCGTCAAAGTGCAGCACAATTGTTAGTACTGGCCCATACTTTACCATTTCTAATAAGTGAATGGATAATTCAATGTGAAAATCAAGATCTTGAAGAGCATATTGATTGTTACGTACAAACGTTGCAAATTGTAAATGTTTGTCTAGCATATGAAATTCATAATGATTCAATAGATTTTCTGAGCCGAATGATTGAGTTATTCGTCATGCGATTTAATCGACTGTATCCAAACTGCTTGGTTCCTAAATTTCATTTCTTAGTACACATTCCGCGGTACATGAAGTTATTTGGGCCTGCAAGACATCAATGGTGTTTCCGATTCGAAGCTACTCATGCCTATTTCAAAGGACTGGTACCAATTGTGCGAAATTTTAAGAATATGGCTCTTACTTTATCTTATCGACATCAAGCGCGTTTATGCTCCAGGCTCAGCTCATACGTAGGTATGCCAGCAAAAAAAATTCTATACCAAGGTGACTACATTGCGCCTGGACCTACCGTATTACTCTGCAACCTTCCAGATGCTAGAATGTTTCACGAATTTGTCGATGAAACTGACTGGTTAACGTGTCAAATAATGAGATCCTCTAAAATTATCATTCATGGAACATCATATCGTTCAAAGAGTATGATTTTGTTGGAGTGCAACGACGATTCGTTACCCTTGTTTGGGGAAGTCAGTGATATATTTATTTTTGACAGGCTAATACTATTTGTTGTTTTATTGCTTCAAACTGAATAATTTGAACCAATATTGAACGCGTATCATAACATCAAGTCTGATAACGTACAAAAATGTGTGATGAATGTGAAAAATTTAATATTTCCACATCCTCTTTCATCGTTTACTGCAGCAGGTGTAACCAACTATCACATACCACTAATTAATCATCAGCGAACTGAATTTTTGGGATGAAGTAGAATTCCATTTTTTTTTCCACTTATATCTGTGTAACGTTAGGGTTAAATATAAAATGATAATTAAAGTTAAATATAAAATGATCGATTATATACATATATGAGATTATTTTTTCATCATATTCTCCTGTCATGCTTGAAAGATTTATAAATAACGCCTTGCATAAGTATGTAGTTCCAATTGCTGCAGCTTATATATGGGGCATTCCAGCTCAACTCAACCGGCCAACGGAAGTGACCTCTTCGATTTTGTTCTCGAAATAATATATGGTAGTTCTATATTAAACATAACATGTCTGTGAAGATCAAGCCTTAAATCAAAAATCTGCCCAAGTTATGATTTTATGAAGATTCGAGTCGCCTCAGATTCAAATATTCACTGCCACTAAACGATGAGTCAACTCAAAAAGGTGTCTCATGGATTATGCCCGGTAGAAAGTTTAGTTTGGATGGAAATTCGATGCGAAATTTCAAGCACTCTTTTTCTCTAAAGTTTCTCGTAAATCTCAATTTTCTCGGGAGTGCCCTAATCGATTGGGATGAATTTTGCACACAGAATTTTCGGTGAAAAACTACAAATTTTGACACCCGAAACAATATGCCCGGACATCAACTTCCGGAATTGTGCAGTTTTTAAATAATAATATAATTACCATTTCCGAGGAAATTTTGGTTCGCACGAATAAATAACATTGGGTATGATGCAAAGCATAGAAAGCTTGGATACAAATATTTAGGAAGTTGCTATTAGACATCAATAAATCAATTTAGTAATTGATAATCTTTTTAGTTATTACAAGCATCATTCATCCGTCAATCGTGTCGAATAGCACTTTCTGTTTTTATGAATCACTGATTATATTCAACTGGATCCGATTTCACATGGAAGGCAGGGGCCAATGCTTGCACCCGAGTGTACAGTAATGTTCGTCCATGGGTTGGCGGTGGCTAACTGTTTTTTTCGGACTTTTTCGGAAACGAGACTCCATCCTAGTCGTATTTGATGTGCTGATAGCCGAAATTGTGATAATAATAATTGTGAAACCTTCTAAAAATAATATAATATTATTTTATTGATGGTATCCGAAAAAGTAATAACTAAACTGTAATCACTAAAAGGATTATCAATTACTGAATTGATTTATTGATGTCTGATAGCAACTTCCTAAATATTTGTATCCAAGCTTTCTATGCTTTGCATCATACCCAATGTTATTTATTCGTGCGAACCAAAATTTCCTCGGAAATGGTAATTATATAATTATTTAAAAACTGCACAACTCCGGAAGTTGACGTCCGGGCATATTGTTTCGGGTACCAAAATTTGTAGTTTTTCACTGAAAATTTTGTGTGCAAAATTCATCCCAATCGATTAGGGCACTCCCGAGAAAATTGAGATTTTCGAGAAATATTAGAGAAAAAGAGTGCCTCAAATTTTTCATTGAATTTCTATCCAAACTACACTTTGTACCGGACATAATCCATTAGACACCTTTTTGAGTTGACTCATCGTTTAGTGGCACTGAATATTCGAATGTAAGGCGACTCAAATCTTCATAAAATCATAACTTGGGCAGATTTTTGATTTAAGGCTTGATCTTCACAGACATGTTATGTTTAATATAGAACTACCATATATGATTTCGAGAACAAAATCGAAGAGGTCACTTCCGTTGGCCGGTTGAGTTGAGCTGGAATGCCCCATATATAGGGGAACGTGGGGCAGAACGGGCAGTGCGGCAGAACAAGCACCAAAACAAAAAAAAATAATGTGGTCGGAAATGATTTTTTATGAAATATGGCGACGTATTTTGGATCAATAATGAAAAAACAAATATCAAAAAAAATTTATTTTTTTTTCCGTTTTATTTTACTTTTTTAAAAAAAAATTTCAATTTTTTTTTTCCATTATTGATCCAAAATACGTCGTCATATTTTATAAAAAATCATTTCCGACCACTTTATTTTTTTTTTTTTTGGTGCTCGTTCTGCCCCGCTGCCCGTTCTGCCCCGCGTTCCCCTACATATATATATTAGGGTGGTCCTTGAGTTGGGATGAAAGATAGATTTTATGTACCGCCCCCCAAATCAACTGCAGATAACTAAAAAAAAATCCCTGCCAAATCTGGAACCCAAACTTGGCAAGTATTCTGTTGAAGTTATCTGGAGTTGATTTGAAAATCACGAAAAATCTATCTTTTATCCAAACTTAAGGACCTGCACCCTATTATAGTATGTATATATATATTGTAACGGAGTTTTAGAGTGCAACTCCGCACCCTACGGCGTTCCTTCGATAAATTACTAATTAATAAAAACTAAGAGAGTGTTGGGCGCCAGACACATAAGTGTCGTTTTCACAGAAATCAACTATAGCGATATTCAACAAACTAATAAATTGCCGGAACGACGGCCTTGAAGCTACACGGAAAAAAAAAAAAAGTAAAATTTACACCAATTGCAGTTCATTTTACTCCAATGAACGGTGATTATATGGACAGCACTTGTGTAGAGTTGATTTTACTATTTTATTGTAGTAACTGATTGTAGTAGAATTGACTGGTGTTGCAGGCGTGAGATTACATTCCACTTAGCCGTAAAATTCACGCTCCACACGACCGCGAATTTTTCTTTTTTTTTTGTATGATATACCAACATCACATTGTTTAATTTATCGTGATAGGAAGTCACTTTCACTGCACCAAATGTAAAATACGACTTCCAACTTAGGCATTCCTAACATCTTATTGTGGTACGATTTACATCTGCTTCATGTGCATGTTACATGGACATACCAACATTACATTGTTCAATTTATCGTTATGGGAACTCATTTTCACTGCGCCAAATGTAAAATATGACTTCCAATTGATGCGTGCCTCACATTTTATTGTGGTACAATTTACATCTGGTTTGAGTGCACATTACATGGGCGGTGTGATAAAATCTACATTTTTCTTGGTGCGTCATTTACGACTTCATATGGTCAAATTAACTGCACACCGTTGTGAATAAAACTACGTTCTGGAGTAAGCTTTACTCCGATTCGATGTATTTGACACTATATATGTTAGTTCCAGTAATCTGTGTCACATGTACACAGTACTATATTGTCAGGACCTCCTGCTGTGATTTTGTACGTTGCATGTGATTGAGTAAAAAACTACCAGACAGAGAGAAAAATATTTAGGATGAATAGTGCCATGCATCGGTTCATGAGCAACGAGGATGGATTCTGTGTTCGAGAGTGCAGTTCATTTACTCTGTAATTGAATGAAGAACCGGGAAAAATGAGGAGATTATTAACAACATTTGATCGATTAAATTATGTTTATTTTATTTTAGTATGAATCGTAGCATCATACATGATTCGACAGCGATGGTATCACATTTGTTTCAGATACATATCTGTTAGACAACTTATAGATTATGATAGTATTACGATACTATATATATATATATAAATATATATATATAAAAACTCTCTTACATCATATTTTGTACTAGCAATATTGTTTTTCTTTGATGCACTACGCGTGCTATAATTTATCACATTCATTTACCGTCTATATGCAATAAGTAAAATCGATGAATAGAACTGGGCAATGAACATTCAGAGTCATATACCCATTTTTTTTCATGTAATATGTAGAACAAGTATATCTAGAATTACGAAACATATTGAAGAATTAGTCATGGAAGTTGTTGTATCTTACAGAAACTTCCAAGTGTGATATTGGCTTTTTAATAGATAGTTCTGTCTTGCAGGTTTCAAGTGGTTGTTAGTTACATCGGCCAAATCGTTGGAAAGGCTGGGTATTTGACGATTTTACTAAACGTCCTAGCTTGAAGTCTACTTTACACCACAAATGGGTCCTGCAATGGCAGAGTTTTCAGTGAAAAGATACTCGAATTATACTACCCTAGTTAACTTCCAATACGATATATGTCTTTGGAAATATTAAAAATTAAAATAATAAGAATTAAAAAAGTAAAAGTATATAGAAAAGTTTTTGGGTGAAACATTTTTCAGGAACATTAGTACCGTAAGTGCTACTTTAACTCAGCAACTACATTTTTTGTTATATATAGATATAAGGGTAGATTGAAAAAAAGTTTTTTTCGAGATTAGAAAAGCCTAAGTGACAAACAGGTAGTAGGGGTTACTTGTAAACAAAAACAAAAATTCATGCAGACAAGATCTTGAGGTGCCCCCGAATTCTGGAGTTTAATTATTTGCCAAGTCAGGGGGCCGGAGGAAGAGAACAAACGGTTCCTACAAAATTTAGCATTTCATTGAAAAAAATTCTTGTGTTTAACGATTTGTGATTATTGATAAAGCATTATTGCTGTATATATCAATAAATCATTTCATTTTTTCTATATGAATTACGACATAAGCCCTCTGAAATTATGATTCAATTAGATTCATAGCTATCAATTGGAAACAAAGAATGCTCAAACTTGAACATTCGGGGGGCACCTCAAGATCGTGTCCGAATGAAATTTTTTCCTTTTTATTTTTTTTCAAGCCGCCCCTGTCTTTTTTAATTTCGAGAGAATTTTTCTTTCGATTCACTCTAATTTACGTAGGTATATACGTTTGTACTTATAAGTATTATAAATAATGAAATTGCACTTTCATGCAGCTAAAAAAAAAGATGATACGTATGTATATAACATCGTACATAACAAATGCTTTATCAATCATATAAAGGATCTAAAAATATCAATCATGTGTTTGAAACAGTAAATCATGAGCCATTGCATTATTTCTTGGTCCGTCTTTTATTCTAATTATGTGTTATGAGGTGACGAGTTGCGACATAAAACTTCATTTGCTTCTGAACTAATAGGCAAGGAAACTTGTCAGGTAGCATATTGTATGGAATCATAAATTTGTTCTTCTCGTCAATTGTGCGGTCAATTTCATAAGCATGAAAGTGTTTGTCAAAAATTATCGATGGCAAGGGAGATATTAAGAAATTGACAACTTTTTCAATTATAAAGACTGAACAAATTTCGCCAAATATAGGTTGAGACGATTTGACATCAAGAACTACTATGGTATCTCTGATATATTTAGTTCCACATATTGGGATCCTTAGAACTTCGATACGCCAACTAGTGGCAGAAAATAGAACTGCTGAACGACGGCTGCAGTAACCAGCTGTAACCAATGAGAGGACTTGAAACTTCGATACGCTTACTAGTGACGAAAAATAGAACTGTTGAAAGTCGGCTACTTTTACGAAGCCACGCCCATTCCAAGGATCCCAATATTAACCCACCCGACGCATGTGATTGAGTGTTTCGAATCAACTTCTGGGACATATTCCCTATATTCTGCAATATTTCTATTTTTGATAGGACCCAAAGTCATATCACGTGAGTGATTGTACTGACTTATAAAATGGGAAAACTTTAGTTGGTTTTTAATGGCTAGAGTATGAATAATATTTTTCGAACTACACGAGATATTAGCAGTTTGCTTGAATCCTCTGTGATACGACTCATACCGCATAGTTGAACAATGAACCAAAGGACCGATCATTTCTATCATTCGAGGGTAGTGTACCATCATGTGAAACTTAGGTTTTAAATGCTGACTAAAAATATCACAATACATTTTATGGTGTTCAGATATTAGAGTTTGCAATTTAATAATGTTGTCTTTAATTATTTTTGGCGAAGTCACAATCTCAATTATTTTCCGATGCTTCAAATAGAACTGCCAAACACGATCATTTCTTGGTACTAAATCACCAATTAGCAAACTCAGGTATCGCACAAAACAAGCCATTTCCGAAGCTGACATTCTAAGTTTTACACTTGACTTAACCACCTGTATTTGTGGGGGTTGATTTGACTTTTCTAATCGACCATAATCAAAGGTTCTGATACGATGATTTAAGGTTTCAAGGGTAAATATTTTCGCAGTAAAAATGTAATAGTTCAGTACACATGTTAAACTGTAGTTACAAGTTCCTTCAAACATATCGTGATCAATATCAACTGACGAATATGGAAATGTGTCAAGACTCATGACTCTACTCCATATACAAGATTCTTTAATGCCTGTCTTCGTAATATTGTTGAGCATCAGATCAACTTCATAATTTGCTTTTGTCCTGAGAAGTTTTTCGTCTTCTATGAATAACGATTTTGAGATTTCTTTAGGTGCCCTGCAAAATCTACAGTAATAATTAGCTGAGAAACATTCGACGAAGCCCAATATGCTGTTTAAACCTAAGTTGTCTCCGAGCATCAGAGCACACTCAAAGTAAAGTACCTCTTTATCTTTTCCATTATCGACAGTGATGCCATTTTCCTTTAAATAATTCAATTCATTGATAAGCACATTGAACACGGCAGAATTGCCGAACATAGTTCTATCATTCGAGTGGAATAATAACGCAAGATGTATGTGATTCAACGTTGAAGTATATTTTGGCGGCAAGCAAGGAATGGAAATGTATACACCACCTAATTTATTATTACCCGCATGAGAACCCAGTGGATTACCAGTTTCGTAATCGTCGAAATATACGAATAAAGGAAACACAGTTTTATTTCCATAAGACAATGACATCTGTTGCCATGTTTTACCTTGAATAAAGTTACTCAGCGTAGTGGAGTCGGCTAACAATGCACTGACGTATTGTTTGGTTTCATTGAGAAAATTTGGAATTTCGAAAATAGATTGCAGCGTATTTCTCAAAGAAATCATCTTTCCTGTTACCTGATTGGGTTCTGAAACTATCAGTCCATTTACCTTTCTTTCCATGCATGCCTGTCCAATAATATACTCAACGGGTTCTGTGTACGATTGATTTTCCTTCAAATATTTGAGGCGTTTATGTTCTGTATCAAAGTTTTCAAAGGGATTTGGCATATTATCTAGTACGGAATCAATTTCTTTCGATATGTTGTCAGAATCGATGGACTCATGAACTTGTAATTTCGTGTGAAGTCTTTGTTTTAAACATGGAACATATGCTTCTTTCACGAATGAGGACATACTTTTAACGACAAAGTCCACCACATTTCGTGGTATAAGAGAGTTATCATATAATGAGGTTATTAATAAAGAAGCTTCGCATTCTAGATCTATTTCATCAGCGCTAACGATTGAAGTATCATCAGGTAAAGTGTGATCGACTGCCGATAATGGATTTTCTTCGAGATCTGGCGTGGTTTTGTTATTAGAAGTATCTTGTTCGATAGATTTTTTTAATGGAATGGCATAATTAGTCTGAGGCTCAACAGTGTGAATAAGTTTAATGTGTTTTCTAAAAGAATTTAAACTACTATAAACCCTTTGACAGCCGTTTATTATACAGCTGTAGTGATCAGTGGGACCCAATTTATGTTTATGTTTCAAGTGCAAGACCAAATTGTTTATTGTTTCAAACGACATGGTGCATTTAAAGCACTGCATGTTGAACGAGGGAGCTAGCAGGTAAGCTAGCAGCGAGTAAACTTCTCAATTTGTTAACGCAGACATAGTTTTTTAGATTGCTAACTTTTATGTTGTACACCGTCTGGATGAAAGTCCACACATGCTTACATTCGACTGGGTATTGACTGTTCAATGCAAAAAATGACTTAAAACACAGGTCAACGGCCTTTAATGGAGAGGGTACTGGGTACCTTGTGTCGTTGATAAGCACCATGGAGCTGACGATGTTCTCAAGTGGACCGATGGTTACAGGAAGCGGTTGGTTCGTTAGTTTGTATTTCTCGATTATTGTCAATCTACTGCTCAACAGTAGTTGTAGATCGTCCACGGTCTGAAACAGAGAATGAGAGAATGAGAAAATGACAGTTTTATTTTTTTTTTGATTACTTCAAAATATGTTTCGCTTCCAGTTGGGTGTTTGACATTTTTCTGTTTTGTTGACAAAGAAAAACACAAATAATAAAACAGATGGAATAACTTTCATCAAATATATCTATCGATTGCAAAGCAAAAATACCAATGATTAATGTTCTATGAACGGCTGTCCAATCGATGAATAAGTTCAAAAGTTTCACTGTACCTCAGCATGGAGCAAAAATCCTCGTTGGATTTCGAGTCTGGATGGTCTCCAATGAAATCTAGCTTTTTTGGATTTGACGGATGCTGCGTTGAGAAGCCAAGGAAGGATCAATAGTGCGAGCACCTCCACCTTATCTGTTCAAGAAGTTTCGAATATAATATAGTTTTAGGAGTAATAGAAAAATAAATTCAACACAAAAGGATTTTAAAAAAACACTCACCTGCTTCGATGAGAGCTGCATGCTCCGATAGCAATGCTTTTATGTCATTGTCTTTCTTGGTCTTCGCAACTGCGATTATCTGGCGAGCTACTTTTGGCCATTCCACAAGTAATTGGTTTTTTTTATCTGCATGCAGATACTCGAAGTCAATATCAAGCTGGAAATGAACGAACAACATGACAATTTCTTTTGCATTGTTGGTAACCATCAAAAGTGTAGATCGAAAAACTTGAAACAGCTACCAGAGTATGACCATGTGGAAGTTTGAGGCACTTATACGTATCAAAGTAGACTGCTATGCCTGAAGATGTGTTGAAGTTCAACCTCTGATCATGGGTTTCCCTCCATTTTTCCTGGACAATATCAAAGGGTTCAACGTTGTTCTTCAACCACGCGACTGCTTCCTTGGCTTCTTCGGTTACAATAGCTGTAATTGGAGAAATTATTCATTTTATTACTTAAAATGTCATCACTAACGATAAGAGCTCGGGTGAAAGTATATGCCACGAACGTTGTGAAATTCCTGAGCTCTTCTTATGTGAGGTTATCATGCCTATTTTTCGGAAGACTCGTCTGGTATTCAAATATCGATTCCATAATATGCCATTGGCAGAAATTGGCCCATCTTCACCCGCCGTATATGCTGAGTAATACGTCTCTGCTCTTTCAATTCCAGGAAATAACTCTGCGATGCTTCTCGCCCAAGTAGTGAATAGCGCTGAAGTTATCCTGGTATCACAAATCATCAAAGTCGAATCATTTGTAAATTCAATTCCACTCTACTAAAGTTCGTCTTGAGTCCCTATAATAATCACCTGG
The DNA here is from genome assembly GCA_963992785.1 of Tenthredo livida. Lineage (NCBI taxonomy): Eukaryota > Metazoa > Arthropoda > Insecta > Hymenoptera > Tenthredinidae > Tenthredo > Tenthredo livida. Next base: position 25,580,431 of record OZ023066.1, read on the forward strand.
TATCTGAATCATTTTCAAGTTCCCTGTCCACAAGCAACGCTGCTAGTTTAGCTTGGTCTACTGTCCCGCAGGTCTTGAAGCGAGCCATAATTTCTCTACCTTTGGAATCCTGCTCTAAGATTTCCTTCCCTGCATAAAATGCCGGATAAGAATCCGGAGTCCAAATTCTATACGACCCGATACGGCAAAGTGTCGTATTTTGAATGCCAATTCCTTACGGTTTTATGCCATTCTATTCGGACGCCCCTTCGGTGTCCCTATCCGGGTCTATGCGTGACAGAACCGCGATTTTTAAAAATATCGGTACGCCTCTTATACGGTTTTATACGCAGTGTAGGATGCCCCCTGCGTATGCGGTTCTATACGGAGCGTATTCGGTTCAATCTGTAATGTACGCGCACATAAAAGTATGTTCGAGATACTGTCCTATCCGGAACGTACAAAAATTACATCAATTAACATAGCATGGAGCATCATCGCAGTCTTTTCTTTTTTTTTTTTTTTTTTTTTTTTTCCATTTTCAAGCATCAGCGCTTTAGGGGGGAGCCCATATATCGACAACATACATACTGATAATACATGACCAATACAGGAATTAGACGACGCTTGTAGATGATATTCTCCGCCTCTATATATACTCACCAACTCCTATAAGTGGCACTCGCGAGAATATCGAAAGCGGTGGTCGCCACCTTACGAGAAGATATTGAAGTAATGTACATTATATGGAAACCGGATAGGTACGGATAGAACCCCGATCCCAACTTAGAAAATTTTGTGTGAATAATCACATCATGAATCGCGGGATAGAACCCGGATAGGTACGGACAGAGCCCCGATTGGGACTTAGAAATAATGACACAAACAGCAAATATTTCTATGGCCTTGCAATGCGCAGCATCCAAGCCCGACGGTAACGGATATAGCCCCGTGACGTACTTTAAAATATTATAGACGCGATTTTGATGACGAACGCTGACCGGATAGAGCCGAATACATCACTGAGCTCGAGTTTTCGGTCCCGAATATATTCCTGATAGGGACGGATAGAGCGCCGCGTGGGACTTTGATGTTAGAAAATGCGCGAACGAAACCAGATAGGGATGGGTATAGCCCCGTGACGTACTTTAAAATATTTTAGACGCGATTTTGATGATGAACGCTGACCGTATAGAATCGTATACATCACCGGACTTGGGTTTTCGGTCCCGAATATATTCCTGATAGGGACGGACAGAGCGCCGCGTCGGACTGTGATGTTAGAAAATGCGCAACCGAAACCAGATAGGGACGGATATAGCACCGTGACGTACTTTAAAATATTTCAGGCGCGATTTCAATGACGAACGCTGACCGTATAGAATCGTATACATCACCGAGCTTGCGTTTTCGGTCCCGAACATAATCCGGATAGGTCCTCCAGCGGCCCGAGTACATTCTGTCGATGCGATAGGATGCGGATAGAACCGCATGAACTGGTGTCGGACATAAATACTGAATTCTATACGAAATTCTATACGTTCCTATAAAATCCTATACGGCATTTTAACCAGGGTTGACCGTTTTTCTGATAACTTTTCGTGGAACTACACAAATGGCGAATTATACCAGTTATTCTTGAATACAATTTTAATGATTAATCAAATCACCCATACCTTCAGATACAGAAATACTGGAAGAAGATTTAATGGATACAGTAGTGCTTTCGGATAGCGCATCAGAGTTCAATGAATCCTCATTCTGCGATACGCTATTCGTGTCTGGAATGATTGATGCCATGTAGCTTTTATATTTATTCGCAAATTTATAGCGAAGTCCAATCTGAGGTACAAGGTCTTTAATCATTTCATCATTAAGTGCATTGAACACTTCTTCGTCTAGAGCATTTTCTAAAAAGGGATGCTGATATTAGCATACGATTTCACCAAAAATACCTGCTATAAATTAGTTGCAATTTCTGATCGCTTATCTATCAAAGTTGTGTATCAAATTTATTCGAAATATAAAATCTGTCGAAGTATGGGTTGCATTGAATGCGCATTAAAATAAATTTACTTTTGCTAAACTAGCAAGGTTTCGGGACCTCTATAGAAATGTGTAAGGAACCAATGTCTCTTAACCTCAATGAATTTCATACATACAAATATTCAACAATATTTATATTGTTGCTGTAATGAAATTTTTACTGTACTATTCATCGCACTCGATCCTTGCAATAGTGAGAAGAATCCATAGTCAACCATTAGTTGACAACAAATTTTTCTTGTCTTATACCTAAGGTTTCCCGAGTAAAAATGATTTTATATAACGCTGTGGCTATTCGCAAGGTAGAGTGACTCTAATAGAGTCACGCGAAAATTTTGTACTGCTTTTTTTGGACTGCTGAACCACCAGGTGAGTGGCTCGCATGGGTCACGCCGCTTCGCGTCGTGACCCAGGCTCGCAATTAAGGAAAATCATCCCTCTCGCCCCCATACCACCTAGTGAGCGGATTCTCGGACGGAATTCATACATTTTTTTGTAAGGGCCCTAGCCTTTACAAAAAAATGTATGAATTCCGTCCGAGAATCTATAAAACTTACATGGATTTTTATATATAATTCTATACAATTCTATATAATTTTTATATAATTCTATAAAATTCTATAAAACTCTATATAATTATATAAAATCATTTTTACTCGGGTTTCTAGACACTGTAGTTCAACACACGTTCATACATTGTCGAGTGCATACATGTTGTGCACTTACCAACCTCACGGCATACGTTACCGATGATTTTGGTCAACTTTACACTTTAGCTTTTTTCGAATAGCATTTTCGTAGATCAGGAAAAATTTCATTACAGTTTTCTTTACCGAATAGTTTAATTTAAAAAATATGTTTGTAGAATTAGTGTGAATTTCACAACGTGGCTGTAAACTGTACGTGAAGTTCATGAGATCGTAACTTTTTACACAAGATGTCCACGCTCAAGTGAAAGAAAAATTATACGACGCAATTTCCAAAACAAGCAATAAACGAAGATCATGTTTCTCATGGAAGTAATGATATACTGTAATCAATTTGAAACGAAATGGTAAAACAACCAGCTGGAATGGAGAATATATAACTTATAAAGTGCGACGAATAAAATTTTCTAACACGTGGTGGACAACGATTATTCGACTCTATACAAAGCCTTTTACTGATTTTTATGGACACTTACCTTCGAAAACTTTTATGAGGGATTCCAAGCCCCATTCTGTCAACTTTGTCATAACAAACTCGTCCATTTTGTTCACTATGATAATTAATATAACACGAAACGTTGTTACAAGAACGCCAGCGTCCTGCCGAGATCAGTAGTCCTGCCCGTGTGCAAGCTTCCGAGCCAAGATTGAGCACGCTGCCGGCTGCGGCGTGTCGAAAATGCTCACTGCGCATGCTCAGAGTTACACACGGTAGAGATAACCGGTCTCCGATATAATATCTACTACCGCAAAGGTAACAGATGGTTTTATTGCGCATGCGTAGAATTGCACGTGGTAAAAATAAGCGGTTTCCAATGTAATAACTACGACCGTGATGGCGAGTTGCATAAACGTCGGTTACCCGAAGGTTTAAGTAACCCGTAGGTTGAGCACGCTGCCGGCTGCGGCGTGTCGAAAATTCTCACTGCGCATGCGCAGAGTTGCACACGGTAGAGATAACCGGTCCCCAATGTAATATCTACTACCGCAAAAGTAACAGATGGTTTCACTGCGCATGCATAGAATTGCACGTGGTAAAAATAAGCGGTTTCCAATGTAATAACTACGACCGTAATGGCCAGTTGCATGAACGTCGGTTACCCGAAGGTTTAAATAACCCGTAGGTTAAAACGTAGGTTAACACGTAGGTTAACCTTTGGGTAACCCACGTTTATGCAACCGGCCACAAGAGATGGTTTTACTGCGCATCTGCAAGCCTACTCGCCGTCGAGGCGACCGGTCATCCATGTAAAGTTTATGATTGCGTTCGTCGGACTAACGACTTGTGGAAATGATTTATCAAACAATATCTCACTGTATTATTGACAATGTGATTATGTTAAAATCATCAGTAAACTGAGTTATGGTTACTCTTTTGGTAGAGTTGATCTTACTCTATCACGCATGATATTTGTCATTACTCCCGTGAATGTAAAGTTGACATGTTTGTTAGCCACTGACACAAGCCTTGACGTGTGCGATTTACTACAATATGTTCACTAAGATATGAATGTTCATCTTACAATCTTACCGTGTTCTAATTATCATTGACCAAAGTGACAGCCACGCTTTGATTAGTGTTATGTTTACTGTGTAATTTGTAAAACTCAAAATTACTATTGCGAATGTAAAACTCACATACGTCGGTCGTTCACACTACCTTCAAGTGTGTAAAGTTTACTACAATATACTTACTACAATAAAAATGTGCACTTTACTTCATGGTACGTAATTCAAACAGAAAATTATTGTTATGTTGACACCAATTGGTGTTATTTCGACACCAATAATTTTACTCGCGCCCAGATGTAAATTGAACCACGCTATTTTTTTCCGTGTAGGTTAGCTCAGATTTGCCAAGGTAGTGGTAGAGTGGGTGGATTCACCTTTTTAACTAATTAAATAAAATATAAAATACCAGATATAAATTCCTTCAGTGAAATCTGCGATTTCGTATATTGTTCCTTATTTAAATGTTGTACAGATTTAGCGATAACAAATTGATTAGCGATACTAAAGATTCGACTATAATCGGAAATATAGAATTGCTCAGAGTTAGTTATCAAATAATAGCTACGAATAATGCGAGAAAATAACAATTGGAATAATGCTTAGAAAAATACTGAATTTAACAAAAGAATGAATATTATATTATTGAGCTTTACCGCGACGCAGCGGTACAAAAGAACGTAAACACGCCGGCTAGCTAGCTGTGCCGTAGAAGCGATATAATGCAAGCTACACTACTTTCCAGGCTACGTATCACCGAGCGATACGATACTCAATATCAACTTTTCTAATGTGGCACACTAGCGTTATTAATTAATTATTAGATGATGTAATGACTCAATAAATAACTTCAGAAAAGCTAAGAGATGCGATAAGCTAAATTAATAACAGATTTATACTAGAATAATAAAGATATCAGATCAAAGATACTACTTAGCGGTAGTAATCTTATTATAATGTAATATAGCGAAAGTCGGAATATTATAGCACAATTAAATCGCATAAATCAGAAATATCACATAGAATCAAAGAAATCAGATAGAATAACAGAATAATAGAAATCAAACAGAATAATAGATATCAAACAGAATGAGAAAATAATAAAGCAGATTAATAAATGAACAACTTAAAACTATGACTAACTACGTTCAGCCAACCTCGGGGAGTTGGAATTACAAGCGACACACCATGCGATATTATACTAATTAATCACTAATAAATTACTAAATCAAAGATAGCAAATAAATCAAAGCGTTAGATATTCTCAAAGCGAGAATTAAAGCAAGAACAAGCTCTCAAATAATCTTAACAAATCAAAAGCAAAGATAGCAAAGAAATCAGACTAATAAGCGGAAAATTATCAAGCCAAAAGATATTCTTGATTACTACAGCCAATTTATAAAGTGCTTTCGCTGGATTTCGTTTCTTAAAACTATCAAACGAATCGCGTAGCCCGTAGGCGGTACGCTACACAAATAAGGCGTATTAACTACTAAGATAACTAATTGAAATACTGACTAAGTTGTCGAAAGAGATCGACTTCGGATCAAGAGGCAAACGTAACTAATAATAATTGAAATCCAGCGGTAGCTTATGGTTTTTCTAGCAATTACAGATCATAAAGACCTTACCTTTAGCTGAGCTGCTTTGAAGCACACACTTAACTTTACAACTTTAACTAAATTATATATTACTTATGGAGCGAAACTATGGCGTAAGACTAGGCGAGAGAGGAGCTTTGGCACGTCTAGTTTAGACCGAGCGAAACGTAGAAGTGATGAGGCTAAGCGATACCTCGGTACGTCTCGACGATCCTTCCTGATTTTGAAAATCAAGAGCCTATCAGGACCAGCTAATGAGCTGATTGGCCCTGCGAAAAACGTTCCATGAACGAGCAGCTCGTCAGCTGCTCGGCCCAAGGCGTCAACTTGTTGCCTGACGTTAGGCGTTAGGTTTCAGAACTTCGTTGCGTTAGATCAGCCGTTCTGCTGAACTTCGGTGGCGAGAGGATTTTCGGGAAGCTGCGACCTTGGTTCTTACGGAGCGATACCGTGACAGCGATACCAACCGCATGGGATGCACTTCACAGGTGCGATCTCTTCTGTAGATGACGCTGCAAACTTCTGGCAGACCTAGGTGTTCCAACTGGATCTCCACCTCTTCCGGTCTAGCCAGAGAACGCGGGACACTATACTTGTCCACTCTCACGTTTTACATCCGGTTTCGATAACGTTACGTCACTGGTCCTTATGCCGGACTCTGCGTGACGTCGGTGATGGCAGCTGGAGCGGGTGATGAAGCTGGTTGTGCAAGGCAACAACCAGATGCTGGGTGGTAAGATTCATCTGCCGGCAGGAGACTGCATCACAGCCCTATTCACCGCCTAGCGATATTGGACGAAGGTCCACAGTCTTCCCTCCGGTTGATTCGGTACTGTCCTAGTACGATTACTGGATTACATACTGCGTGGCCGTCTCTTTAACACTAGTTCTCGTGGCGGAAGTTCTAGTAGCGGAAGTTCAGGATCGTCGTCTTCTTTATCTTCTTTCTCTCTCTCTCTCTCGCGGTACATTAAGAGAAAAACACTTGAAATTAGTCTAGCTCTATTGCTTATTCTAGGTGTGTCACTTGTATCCCGAGGGCCTAGACGGCGGTAAAAACTCTCTCACGCGATATAGCTAATAAAATGTGTGATTTTCGGAACCTTTGTGACGGCAGCTAATCTGCAACGTCACAATATATAAGTATACAATATAACTCAATATACCGTATTACTTCAACACGTGTTATTCGGCGGCTGAAGTGTGTACATCAGCCGAAATGTGTTGAGTGCTCTTATACGTATTATTTCAATTCATTTTAAATGCATTGCGCCTTATGTGTTACGTTTTAACACACAGTCGTAGCATGTTAAATTTAGGACGCGGTGATAGTGTGTTGAAATAATGCGCGATATGCATTGAAATAACTCAATACACGTTTGAAATGTGTTCTTTTGATACATCAAATTTTTACAACACACGTAAATGACTTGAAATAACACACCACGTAACACACCTAGATTTAGAGTGTGGGGACCGATTAATGAACATTACTGTACTAGGCCACTCAAATTAGACTCTGAATTGACAAAATGGATAGACAAGCCAAATTTTCTAGGGTGAGTGAAGGGTCATTGGAGATGCCTAAATCCGCCGGAGTCCAACAAAATTTCCTTGTGCTTCGTCCGCCATCTTGGAAAACAGGTGATAATCATTGATATCTCGGCTTCTACTGATTGGATTTTCATTTTTTTTTCAGTTTTGTAGAAAAAAATATTGTCTACAACTTTTATTCGAAGAATTTTTCGATATCTGTGGAAGAAAAAAAGTTTTAAAAGTTTTGTTTGAACGAGTTTCCGATACAATCGGAAGGGGGCAATATAATCCATAATAAACATTTGAATAACTTTTTCTTCTTTACAGATGGGTAGTTCCAAGATATTGCGTCTCAGCTGTCAACATTTTGGCAAAACGAAAAATGTAATAATTGCAGATGATTTCATATTTGCTGTAATGATAACAGTCTCTTGTTGCAACGTACGAAAGGGCGAGTAACTTCGATAATTTTCAATATTTTTACATGGGCCAAGATATAGATAGTGACCAGGGGAGATATGCCAAGGAAGAGATATTTTTGCGGAAAATCGTTATTAATATCAAGACAAATTACGTTATCGATTCTAAATATAAACAGAGTGACTATTGCACGTATTACAATAGATGTTGCGTCAAACTCAAATAAATAGATAACTAATGGCGACATATAACTGACCAGGGTAGATACAAGGACCTCTTCTCCACAAACCCGAACGCGGCAGTTTCTCCGCGCTAACTGAGAAACGAATAAGCAACGGCGTTCACCCTTTATGTGTTGCATACTTTGTGGCGAACTTTCAACATGCTGACATAGTAATAATCGGTGCACCCATTGTTTAATCTCAAAATAACGTTCATAGAAATACCAGGGGAGAAGACGTCGAAAGTGTGGGACAAAACGGAATATGGAATATTTTGAAAAGTAGTCATATGGAATCAATTTTGTTACCGAAATAACATTATACGTTTATACAGCTATGAGAGAAACTATTTGTTTATGACATTTTATTCGAAAAGTTAACAAAGATTGCTACCTCAATCATCAAATTTGTCGGAGGGACATGCCAGGGTAGAGACAATTTGGCTGTTTGAACTCAATTTTCTGGAATTGTGAAGATAATTTATAATCAAAATTTAGCGCACCGTATCGAACACAGTTTGAAAAACAACTAAGGTCATTCCAAGTTTTTAAATTTTTTTATTTTCACTGTTTTTTTCTCTAAAAGACACCAAAGGACGCAATATCTTGGAACTACCCAGATATCGAAAAAATTTTCGGATAAAAATCGTAGAGGATATTTTTTTCTACAACACTAAAAAAAATAAATGAAAATCCAACCAGTAGGATCCGAGATATCGGAGAGTTCCTGTTTTCCAACATGGCGGACGAAGCACAAAGAAATTTTGTTGGATTCCGGCGGATTTAGGCATCTCTAATGACCCTTTACTCACCCTAAAAAATTTGGCCTGGTCATCCATTTCGTAGATATTTGCTACTTTTCGAGCTAATTTGACTGGCCTATACCCGGAGGTTCGTTTCTACAGAATATGTACTCAAAAGTTCTTTTCTACAGAATACATACTCGAAGGTTCGTTTCTATACAGAATACGTACTCGGAGGTTCGTTTTTTACGTTTAGCTGGATTTTCGTGAAATATTACCGAATTTTCGGCACTTATGATGGTGTAACTCCTGAATGAATCAGCAATCCATGATTTCCTTTGGAAACAAACTTGATTGTAACTAGTCGAATTCAGGTCAAAAGTTCCAAGACGATCGAAGGGCTCGCAATGGAAAAAAACTGGATTTTTTTTTATCGCGAAAATCTTAGAATTTTGTCGTTGGAAAAAATTGCAGATTTTTTTTCAGCAAGCTCGGACTTATTGACACATTTTATGCTTCCATCATTTTTCGAAAAGAATCAACGCTCTTGAAGTTAGAGCCAGTTGAAAAAAAGTGTGTTTTCGAAAAAGTTTAAAAATCAGAAAATTCATAAAATCAATACAGGTGGCCTGATCGAAAAATGTTCGAATTTAACTAACATCGACAGTCTTCTGACGCACCAGTGGGGGCCCCCTAGAACCCAGGGCCCTGGGCTCGGGCCCACAAGCCCATGCTTAAAGACGGCACCGGCCATGCCCGTAAAATATTTGGCGAACTCTATTCGGATAACCGACTGCGAGACGCGGAAAAAGGGTTTGAAACCCAAGTCTTCAACCGTAACCTTGACATCGTAACCACGCAATCGAAGATTCGTTTCAAGGCACTGGAGGAGATTTTGAAGACGTTCAGCTTTATATCACCGCGTAATTTGCTCGAAACATCGGACCAAGATATAATCGCCAGTGCGAAAGTACTGGTTGATGCCTATCCAGAAGATATCTCTCCGAACGTTGGAGCACACTTGCTGCGTCTAAAGACATGCTTTTCTAACCAGTTTGAAAAGATCCGGTCAATCCAAGAACTCGCACAGTTCCTTCTTGTTGATTGCCAAGTGTCGAGCAGTTTCTCGGATGTTATCACTGCCTGCTTCATATTTCTCACTCTGCCAGTAAGCGTTGCGACAGCTGAGAGAAGTTTTACGAAACTCAAACTTATCAAGAGACTCGGTAGAGTCTCGCGCCAAGTACATTAAAAAAAATTTTTTTCAAGCGCGAGACTCAACGAGTCTATATACCCGAGAGGCAACTACCCTAACCTATACCGCGAACTAGTATTTTCGTTTTCTGTCACCTCACAACATACACAAATTGGAACTAACTTAATCCAGGATGTGGGCATGAACAGCTTTCATTTCAGTCCTAGATCGATGAAATCGGTGTCCGGGACGCTGAGATATGATTAACTACAAATCCTGATACCCCGTTTCCTCGTACAATGTTTTTCCTTCCCTTTCGTCGTCGTCAGACCAAGTTCGACAGTCAAACCATTCCCATATAAAATCACTAGACGGGAAACCCACCAAAGTTGTATAGAGTGGCGTGAGTACGAGAGTCACGAGGTAGATGGCGCTGGTATCGCAGACAGAAACCTTAGAAATATATGCTCTAAGACAGAAACCGTCTGCAACACTAGCAGACGCGTGTTGTCATTATTCATGTTTTTAAATACAAATAAACGAAAAAAGAGAGAGTACGAGCGATGCTTAATACAAAATTTGAACATACATAAACTAGTGAATACCCACCAAAAGCCCCTCAGGTGCGAAAAGCTTACGCCAAGTACATTTAAGTGATAGCCACCAACAGAAATGTTTTGATAGGTTAATTATCTTAAATCCTACGATCTTGAGCTTTTGAGGTTATGCGAATCGACTGACGTGTAAGATTCGTGGTGATAAATAGAATAACAATTGTGAACGGATAATTTTACGATTAGGTTTACCTTGTATGACACAAGAATGTTAGATGACTATTAACTGACTATTACCTCTAAATTTTATTCACTTATTCATTGTAGATTTGGCTTATCTCCATTCATGAATGCAATTATCGGAGGAAACGGTTTTTTGGGGATTTAATTATCTAGCAAGTCACCGGCTGAGGAAGTCTGACAGTAGAAAATCAAGACAAAATGTTAAAGTTGAAAAATATCAGGATAACTTGATTTGATATAAGGAACGGCAAGGAGCCAGACCAACAAAGCAGAGTTGAAACGTTGGATTGCAACGAATTGTACTTCAAGCTTTATGTTAGGCTCGTCTCTAGAGGCTCGTCTGCTCGGACCCAAATTGTGAGCCAACGTTATGGGTTGGATTTCGACGAGTTCTATATTCTATCCCGGTATCCTCTAGTTCAAATCAGACTGTAAGTCGACGTTGTGTGTTGGACTCCGATAGGCTTTATTCTACACTCGACGTCAACGTAATGCCTTGACCTTCGGTGTAGAGAGATTTTTTAACCCATGTTTTACAATCAGTTGAGATTCTCCGCTCAGAAGCTCAATCAAATTCAGATTAGTGCTATCACGACAAATGGTGGGAATGAAAATACTCATTCGCTATTAAAGAAATGATCGATCGACCCCTCTTTGTCAGATGATAGAGATTCTCATTTATATTTATTTATTCATTGTAGACTCAGCGTATAATCATTTATGGATGTAATTATTGGAAAAAAAACCTTTTTTATGGATTGTTCAATTTTGTAGCGGGTCGCCGTATAAGACCAAAGGATGATGAGGGAAGACGCTAGGGTCGCAAAGTATCTGGATGGTGCGATTTGATACGAGAAACGGCAAGAGTCAGACGAAGAGAGCAGAATGCGAGTGTTTGACTTCATAAACTTCCATCTTATGTTCTAAGCTAGTCTTGCATGAATAGGCTCAATTCTAGATATTTTGATACCATCTGTTCAGACCTGAATTTGAAGTTGACGTTATAAGTATGGGACGCGTACGTATTCTTTTCACAGAGGACTAGCTACATTTAAAAAAAAAAAACTACCTACGAATTGCAATACACATATCTCATATTTATATATATTTAATCATGAGCAACAACTATAACCCTGTGTGCAAGTAACTCCGCCATTGCCGGTCCCAGGTCCAGATGAGACAGGAGGAGGGCTGCGCGCAGGGCTACACGTTTCAGGCATATAGAATTATACCAGATTCTAACGAAACAATTCGTAGAACTTAATGAAAGAACATATGTTACGTCTGTCCACAGAAATTCAAGGCTCACAGAAACGTGTATATTATTACATTATTTTCATTCATTTGATTTGAAATTATACTACCACATTTAACATAGCTGCTTTTTGAGGGATTCGGATGATACAAAATGCATAACCGTACATGCATTGGGATGTTCATAGGAACAATTGGCAGAATGCTGCCAACTGAGCAAGCCTCGCAAGCGAGAATATAGGAAAACCCAATCGAGCGAGCGTAGCGAGCGAGCACAATTATTAGGTAGTCAAGCAAAATTGTACAAAAAGTGGTGATATCAACCCCAAAAAGCACCCCTGGTGCAAAAACCTTTCGCCAAGTACATTAATGTGGTGACTACCCCCAAAAAATCCATCAACAAAAATTCCTCCTTAACAAAATTGGTACTATAAAAATGTCTACTTACAAGAGGACTGAAATCAGATACAATTGCCAAGTACATGTCTTCTGTATAACAAAAGTTTACAACAGAAGAACAGAAAACTGAATAGTCTTGTATCGTTCACTCGCTACGCTCGCTCACTCGATCAGCTCTTTATAATTACAGGGAAAAAAATCAGAAAAAAAAAATTCAGGAAGTGGTACTTGGCGGGCCATTATAGCAATATGTATCAAACAAATGATACATAAACCTAAATGAATACTCTTCTACTTAATCATAAATGGCCCGCAAGTACCACTTCCTAAATTTTTTCGAGCGTGCACAACATGATTTTTGTTACGCACGGCGTGCGAACAAGAGCATTTTATAATCATTCATCCCAGTCGACGCGCTATCTCCGTGAATCGACTCAATGTTTTTGGTATGGTTGTTTACATTGACAACAGAGCCCCACAAGCAACTTTTTCATGCATTTGTTATAAAAAATAGCGTTCGATACTCCCGCGAAATGAGGCGTTTAGGGTTGTCCGATGTCTTCAGCACTCACTTCGTCTCGGCTGCCGCCTCGACTACGTTTCGTGCTGAAAACATCGGACAAACCTACAAACGCCTCTCATTTCGCTCTCGTATCGAAATCTACTATTATCAACTAATAACAACTAAATATCAATCAATTGAATTTAAGTATTAATTATCAGTGTTTAGGAGCGATATTTGAGACAAAGAGGAACAGGTAAGTGGAGGGTGAATCATTGAAGACAACATGGTCAAAAATTGGTTTATCTATTGATTTATTTATTAATTCATTTACTTTCAGATCTAGATTTTATTCAAAACATCTGTTCGGAATACTAGTATTCAATCTAATGAAAATTAAGATTTCGTGAGAAAGTTTTCGGTGTTTGTGTCAACTTTAGTTTGATAATAACATAATGAATCATTTGATCAGAGTACAATGCAAAGAATGAAGTCATCGAGGATAAGGCTGCCACCCACAGGCCACGTCCTTAGGTCTGAAACAGAAAAACGAAATTTATCAACTTATTGGTTGATCGAGGGATCCATTGCTGTTGAATTATGGTGTACGCACAAACTTATCAGAGATTGAATGCTTGGGAATCGAAGAAAAGCTACCGATGAGCCACTGTCGAACGTAGTATACTTTCACTGAAACCATTTTCGTCTCTCAACGACTACTTCTATCGGAGACCTGAGTGCTGACATGTACCTCAGCGAGGCTTCATAGCGTACGGAGGGGCTTTGTCGCAGGAGTTTGTAGTTCGTCGTAAATCAGGTGTCTGAGAAGAATAAACTCCTACTCGTTGAAGAAGATGTTGCCATCCCAGGACATCGTTACTTCTTCTGAAACAGCAAGGTGAGAGCATAACTGACTATCATGAGAATTTATAAGTCTTGTAAGTCTTTTGATGTCCGTTAACTTTGTATCCTACGTACCCAATGACTGATTGCCCGCTAACTCTTGAGGAGAAATATCGCCAGCGTCGTTGTCCAAGCTGACCTCAGGCAACAGACTGCGAAGAGTGATCGAGAACCAAGCAGGGATCGAAGAAGCGATAGCTAGCAACAGCGTCGGCGAGGCTTGGCAGCGTACGGAGTAGCTTCGTTGCAAGGGTTCGTAGCCCGTCGACGATATTCATCGAACATTTCTTACTCGTCTAACGACCATTCAACGTTCATGTCTCATAGCAGGCGAAGAAGCCTTGTCGCAGATGTTCCCAGTAGGACGAGGCAGCGTACGAGAAGCTTTGTTGCAAGGGTTCGTCGCACATCGACGATATTCATCGAACATTTCTTACTTGTCCAACGAGCATTCGACGTTCATGTCTTGTCGCAGGCGGAGGAGATTCGTCGCAGATGTTCGCAGTGCGATGAGGCAGCGTACAAGGAGCTTCGCTGCCAGAGTTTTCACAGTGCGTCGACGAGCATTTTCTATCAAATTTTTGTGCGGCAAGGCTTGGCCAGAGTCCAGAAAAGGACTGCATATCGTCGACGTGTTACGAACCCTTGCAACAAAGCTCCTCGTACACTGCCTCATCGCATCACGAATATCTGAGACGGAGCTTCTCCGCCTGCTACGAGACATGAACGTTGAATGCTCATTGGACGAGCAAGAAATGTTCGATGAATATCGTGGACGTGCTACAAACGCTTGCAACGAAGCTCCTCGTACGCTACCTCATCGCACTACAAACTCCTGCGACAAAGCCCCTCCGCACGCTATGAAGCCTCGCTGAGTTACATGCCAGCACTCCGGTCTTCGATAGAAGTAGTCGTTAAGAAACAAAAATGGTTTGAGTAAAAGTCTACTACGTTCGACAGTGGCTCATCGGTAGCCTCTCTTCGATTTCCAAGCATTCAATCTCCGATAACTTTGGACGTAAGCCATAATTCAACAGCAATGGATCCCTCGATTAACCAATAATCGTTGATGAATTTCATTTTTCTGTTAATAAATAAATAAATCAATAAATCAATAAATAAACCAATTCTTGACCATGCTGTCTTCAATGATTTACCCTCCACTTACCTGTTCCATTTCGTCTCAAATATCGATCCTAAACACTGATAATCAATACTTGAATCCAATTAATTGATATTTGATTTTAAATTCGTTCATAAATTTCGAAAATAAATGTTCACATCAGGCAAACTCATTTTATTCGCGTTCATTCTTTTCCGTGTTCAGTGCGATGATTGCTTTTTAGGTTAAGTATCAAGGTGGGCTATGCGGACTCGGCCTAGCGCGGAAGATTCGGTAGAAGCACCACTGGTCGCTTAGCCCCGCCCGCCGAGCCTCACGCACGCGGTGCGCGCCTGTGTTAGTTTTGGCGTAGGAAGGGGGCTGTTAGGGATTTAGTTTGTTAAAGTTGGCAATAGTCCTTAATTAGAAAAAGGAAGTAAGTTGGTAGGCCTGGAAGGAAAAATAATGTAATGGCGTCTTAGAGGTAAGAGAGCTAAGATGGGAGAAAAAACATGTTCACAATAAAACGAAGAAATACGCAAGTATTTATACAGTTCAACCAGAAAAAGTGTTTTATTGAGCGTTCCTATACATAAAATGGTCCTTCGAGCCGGATCCGCGGCTAATCGGGTGTACAAACGAATGAATAACTGAATGAAAACAAAGACTAAGAAAACACGAGGTCCGCGTACCTGAAACAAAGAGAAAACGATCAACGGTTAATCAAGTGGCAAAGGTTGTGTCAAACAAGTCAAACTAAGCGAAAACAGTGAAAGAATACATTATATATACATCTGTGTCTCTCATAAACGAACATTAAAACAAAAACGACGGGAGAAAAGAAGCGCTCTTTTCTCTTTCTCTCTCGCTCTATTTCACCTCTCTGTCTTACACGAATTTAAGACGCCACGCTTCCATACCGACGGATAAAACCAGACAAGCAAGCTCAACGGCAAAGAGTAGATCACAACACATCGCGAATTATCGATAAAGAAGATTTAACAAGTCATCACAAAGCACGGACAATAAGGAGGAGGGCTGCGAAATAAGCCGAGACGCAATTTACCAGGTGAGTGAGACTCCGTCCTTCCCAACACTCCTCCCCCTCACATCCTTTCAAATAAGTCAAATCAATGACGCCATGGCTCAGTTGAAGAAACTTATTCATCAACGCGGCCAAACGAAAGGCAAGTTAACTAGGTTCGTGACAAGCCTTGAAAATGCTGAACCAAACGAGTTCGAGTCACTACGAGATCGATATGAAAACCTACCAGCGATCCTTAAAGAGTTTGAGGATTGTCAGATAAACATTGCTAACGTCAGAATTGAAGACGATCCCGGAGAGAATGACCAGGATCTAGAAGAAAAACAACGAGCGGACGAGAGAGAGTACGAAGAGTTCGAAAACAACTACTACAAGGTGAGAGCCACGGCCAAGGTAAAACTGAACATCCCATCAACTACTACGTCATCTACTAACCAAGGTAATATGGTCAATACCTCACGAGTAAAACTACCAGAGATTAAATTACCGCACTTTGATGGAAATTACCAGAGGTGGACGGAATTCAAGGATTCTTTCGAAGCCACAATTCATAGTAAAACGTATCTATCGAATGTTGAAAAGTTCCAGTATCTGCGAGGGCTATTAGACGACGAGGCAGCGAGAGTAGTCGGAGCATTGTCGACAACAGCAGATAATTACGAAGAAGCATGGAGATTATGAAAGGCTAAATATGACAATCATCGAATTATCATTGATTCTCACTTGAAGGAATTGTTGAATATAGTGGATATACACAAGGCAAGTTATGACGCATTGAATAAGCTCGTAGTAAAGATACGAGGTCATACACAAGCGCTTAAGGTCCTAGGTGCACCCATTGAACATTGGGACATGATTTTAATTCATATTGTAACTAACAAGTTAGATTTTCATTCCAGAAATGAATGGGAAAAATTAATTGGAGCAAAATCAATCGATGAAGCACCTACGTTTGAAGAATTATTGGAGTACTTAACATTAAGATGTCAAACCTTACAGATTATGGCTAAGGAAAAGCCTCTCCCAGAGAAATCGAAAACAAATTTCGAAAGGAAGGTCTCATTAGCTACCACGTCACAACCTAAGTGTGAATACTGTCAGGAAAACCATTACACGAACCAATGCGAAGGTTTTAAAAGGCTTTCGACTCAAGCTAGATGGGATGAGGTACATAAGCTCCGTCTCTGCGCTAATTGTTTAAGAAAAGGACATGTAAGCAAGGAGTGCAGAGGAAGCGCATGCAAAATGTGCTCCAAAAGACACAATACGGTGCTACACCCTGTAAAAAAAAGAAGATCCGCAACATCAAGAATACAAGGAGCAAGAAAACCCCAAGACTCCAGTGGTAGCTTATAGCCGACAAGAAATAACTAGAGAAGGGGAACAGCGTGCAGAAAAGGCAATGGTTGCTTCTTGTACGCAACAAGCAAATTCTAGAGTAATCTTATCTACGGCGCAAGTTTACGTCTACGATGTCGAAGATGAACCTGTCCTCTGCAGAGTACTCTTGGATCCAGGTTCGCAGTTGAATTTCGTTACGAAGAGACTGGCCCAGAAATTAAGGTTACCACTCAAGAAGATTAATATTCCTTTCAGCGGCGTAAGTCAGTTAAATATGGCGGTACAAAATTCTGTAACAATTGAATTAGCATCATTAAATAATAAGTTCACTATAAAACAAGATTATCTTATCTTACCACAAATCACAGAGAGACTACCACAGGTACGACTAGACACTTCCCTTATCAAGATACCAAATAATATGATACTAGCCGATCCAGACTTCAATGTACCAGGAGAAATCGATATGCTGGTTGGAGCAGGAATATTTTGGAAGCTATTGTGCGAAGGCCAAATAACGCAAGCTAAAGGACAACCGGTACTGCAAAAAACATTATTAGGATGGATAATTGGGGGAGAACAGATTGTGAAGAATCCTTCTCAAGCAATACGAAGAGTATGTAATCTAAGCATTTTGTCAGACATTGATGAGAAAATAGAACGGTTATGGAGAATGGAAGAATTGCCACAGAAGGAACCGTATACCCCCGAAGAAAGGTATTGCGAAGAACACTTTCGAACCACGCACACTCGAAATAAGATAGGAAGATACAAGGTCAGGTTGCCTCAGAACGCAGATATACAGTTGGGCGAATCAGCAAGAGAGGCCACAAGAAGATTCTATGCATTGGAACAAAGATTAAAAGGTAATCCCAAATTAAAAAGGGACTATACTGAATTCCTAGATGACTACGAAAGATCAGGACATATGACACGAATTGGATCAAAACAAAGGGGAGAAGATTATTACTTACCACATCACCCGATCATAAGAGAAGAAAGTAGCACCACAAAGCTCAGAGTTGTCTTCGACGCCTCGGCTAAGACCACTCTCCAGACATCTTTGAACGATAAACTATTGACTGGGCCTAATCTGCAAGAAGAAATTATAAATATCATACTACGCTTCAGAACGTACGCATTTGTGATAACTGCAGATATAGCCAAAATGTTTAGACAAATAGATGTAGCAGAAGAAGATAGACGTCTTCAACGTATCATTTGGCGAAAGGAAGGCGAGGACTACCCTCAAATCTATGAATTGAACACCGTCACGTATGGAACTACCAGTGCTCCCTACTTGGCAATGCGCTGTCTAAAACAGTTGGCCATCGATGATGGACAAATGTACCCACAAGCTGCGATAGTACTACAAAGAGACTTCTATATGGATGATGTCCTAACTGGCGGCCATTCGATCGAGGAAACTGTTGAACTACAGAAACAATTAACACAGCTGCTTCTCGGGGGACATTTCAAATTACGTAAATGGAGAGCTAATGACGCAAGGATCTTGGATCATCTATCAGAACAATGCAAGGAAGATAATGTATTAGTTCTAGACAAAAAAGAAGCGGCAAAAACCCTTGGGCTGCTCTGGGATAGCGGCAAGGACACCCTGAAGTATAACCTGCAATTCAAGGAAAACACGAAAATTACAAAAAGGTTGATACTGTCAGCTACGGCAGCAATATATGATCCCATTGGTTTTATTGGACCAGTAATAATGCAGGCAAAAATAATATTGCAACAATTGTGGCTATTAAAGCTATCCTGGGACGAGTTAGTCCCGCAAACTATAGCAACCATCTGGAGAATTTACTACAACTCTTTTGAGAAACTGAACCAGTTGGAAATTCCACGTAACGTTAATCCTGGAAACATCGCAACCACTATTTCCATACACGGTTTTGGAGATGCGTCCGAAAAGGGATACGGCGCGTGCATATATGCTCTCTCCTATAATGCTCAAGGACGAGCTCACTGTGCATTGATCAGCTCAAAATCACGGGTAGCTCCGTTGAAGAAGATAACTCTACCTCGTTTAGAATTATGTGCAGCTTGGCTGCTTTCCAGACTACTGAAAGTTGTGATGGAGGCGCTGACTGAGGAAAAAATCGGAGGCATCGTGTTATGGAGCGATTCAACGATAGTATTACACTGGCTGCAAACTCCAGCGAATCAACTCAAGACTTTTGTCGCTAATCGTGTAGCAGAAATACAAGAGAGCACAAAGCAGGCTGAATGGAGGCATGTACCAACCTTGAGTAATCCGGCGGATGTTCTATCGCGAGGCACAACAGCGGATCGACTGATCTCCGACGAACTGTGGTGGCACGGTCCGGAATGGTTACCATTTAAAGACAAATGGCCTGAAAAGAAAATCGAACACAACGACGACACTGAGGAAAAAAGAAATACCGTTGTTCTGTTGAACACCAATTCCACCGTGAGGGTTCTTACGAAGTATTCATCCTTAACCAAATTAGAAAGGGTAGTAGCCTATTGCTTACGATTTATTGAACGCACCAAACGTAAAGGTGAAACAGGACCAATAACGGTCGAAGAATTAAATAAAGCAGAGATAACCATAATTCGTATGACCCAACAAGAAAGTTTTCCGGAAGAAATTCGACTACTAAAGAAGAATGAAGATTTGAATTCTAACAGCAAGATCCTAATGCTTAAACCAACGCTAGACGAAAATGAACTTCTACGGGTGGGAGGTCGACTACAGAAGGCTGAAATCGCGGAATCCCAAAAGCACCCCCTCTTATTACCAGCAAAGCATTTCGTGACAACACTGATTATGAGAGAGACTCATACAAGATTAAAGCATTGTGGACCAGAACATTTACTGAACGCAGTACGATGCAATTACTGGCCAATCTCAGGAAGACGGGAAGCCAGAAAAATTACTCGAAACTGTGTTGCCTGTTTTAAATATAAACCAAAGAAATGCGACGCCTTGATGGCAGAATTACCGAAGTCACGAGTTGGTGGAATAGAACGGCCGTTTGCTACGACAGGAGTGGATTACGCCGGTCCTTTGCAGATGAGGGAGAGCAAAAGAAGAGGACGAATCCCCATGAGTAAAGTATGGATAGCGGTATTTACCTGTTTCAAGACGAAGGCGATACACTTAGAGTTGGTGACCGATCTCACAACGGAAGCATTTTTAGCGGCATTGAGAAGATTCGTGGCCAGAAGAGGAATCTGCCAGGAGTTACATTCAGACAATGGCACTAATTTTACAGGTGCAGATAGAGAGCTTCGAGAAATCTATGAATTTTTAACAAAAAAAGGAGAAGAGATATATAACCATTTAGCACAGCAGCGGATAACCTGGAAGTTTATTCCGCCCAGAGCACCTCATTTCGGAGGTTTGTGGGAGGCAGCGGTGAAGGCGACCAAAAGACATTTATATAAGGTAACCCAAGGACTTATTTACACTTACGAGGAGTACTACACTCTTTTAGTTGAAATCGAATCAGTTTTGAACTCAAGACCCTTAACTCCATTGTCCTCAGACCCTCATGACCTTTCCCCCTTAACCCCCTCGCATTTCCTTATCGGGGTCTCACCGCAAGAACCGGTAACTAAAGAATATAGCAATGTACAAGTAACCCATTTGTCACGTTGGCAACATCTACAGAAATTAAAGCAAGACTTCTGGATCCGATGGGAGAAAGAGTATTTACATCAGCTACAAGCACGAACTAAGTGGGCTGTGGGTACGGAAAATCTAAAGATAAATACCCTGGTTATGTTGGTTGATGATAATACACCGCCACTGCATTGGAGCTTAGGGCGGGTAATAGAAGTGCATCCTGGTACTGATGGTGTCGTAAGAGTCGCAACGGTCCGAACAGCAACCGGTGATTTAAAGCGTCCCATCAAGAAACTGTGCGCCTTACCCTTGGACAATTAAAAAAAAATATATATAAATACATGTTACTACGTTTAAAACAAGCTACACCTAACTCAAGATAATTGATAATAAAATTAAGTAAAGGTATTATTAAGGATAATAATGAGTATGATAAATGTGATACTTACCAAAGGCCTATAGTGCCAAAAAGAAAAATAATAATAAGATAATAGGGTTAGGTTTAGATGTAATTGATACTTACTCGAAGTTATTCGCCGTAACAATACGAGCAAGCTTACCTTTCTTTTCTGTTGAACTTCTGACGAAGATATGTTTAATTTAAGTTTAGTTTCTTTCATGGTTCTATTTAAAAAAAAGGGGAGGAATCATTTTGAAGTAAAACCTTCAAGGCGGCCGGCATGTTAGGGATTTAGTTTGTTAAAGTTGGCAATAGTCCTTAATTAGAAAAAGGAAGTAAGTTGGTAGGCCTGGAAGGAAAAATAATGTAATGGCGTCTTAGAGGTAAGAGAGCTAAGATGGGAGAAAAAACATGTTCACAATAAAACGAAGAAATACGCAAGTATTTATACAGTTCAACCAGAAAAAGTGTTTTATTGAGCGTTCCTATACAGGGGCTGTCTACTCTCACCGAATCTTCTCGGTATATAGGTACATATCTAAGTATCTGCAGGACATTACGAGTACTTCACCAAGTGTGTTTGGAATATTTCAAATATGTATGGGAATATCCGAGTATACTTGTATGTGTATTGTAACGGAGTTTCAGAGCTCAACTCCGCACCCTACGGCGTTCCTTCGAAAAACTACTAATTAATAAGAATCTACGATAGTGTTGGGCGCCAGACACGTGACCCTACTAAAAATTTCCAGGTGGAAATCCATGCACGAATCCACCTAGAATTCTACCTGGAAATCGATATGGAGAATCCATGTGAATCCGTAGGTTTTCTACCGGGATTTGGAACTAAGAATCTATGGAATTCCAAGTGGGTGTAGTCATGTGCAGAAACATGTAATTCTATGTGTAATGATATATGGAATCCTATGTGTAACATTATATTAATTCCTAAGGATTGTCGGTAGTAGCTGTTACAGAAATCGCCATGAACCAGGGAGGCTATTCTCGAATCGGGGGATCGACTTCGTATACGTTTGCTTCGCACACGGCTGAGAGTCGTGCACGCTCGCTCCGCACACGACTGAGAGTCGTATACGACTTAAATGTCGGATACGACTCAAACGTTGGATCAACTCCACAGATTTTTTTGAAATTTTTCGAGCTGGAAGTCCTAATCGAAAAACGACAACCCAAGTTTTTCAGATTTTTATTCCTTTCATTTTAGAAGTTAATGTATGGGATATTTCGTATAGTTTTAAACTTCTCTTAATCTTCTCAGCTTTTCTAAAAAAAATGGAAAAAAACAGAACAACTTTTTTGATTTTGAACTCAAATTTAAGAGCTTTTTACAAGCGTGAATGAGAACAAAATATTTTTTTTGAAAGCTGAGACTTTTTCACATAGAAAACATAGTCTTTACAAAAAATTCTAGAGTGGCGGAAGAATTTAAAGAAAATGAATAACTTCTAAAATGAAAGGAATAAAAATCTGCCGTCCCAGGGAGGCTATTCTCGAATCGGCGGATCAACTTCGTATACGTTTGCTTCGCACACGGCTGAGAGTCGTGCACGCTCGCGCCGCGTACGGCTGCGAGTCGTACACGCTCGCTCCGCACACGACTGAGAGTCGTATACGACTCAAATGTCGTATACGACTCAAACGTCGGATCCGGCCTCATCTCCTCGGATTTTTTTGGAATTTTTCGAGCTGAAAGTCCTAATCGAAAAACAACAACCCAAGTTTTCCAAATTTTTATTCCTTTCATTTTAGAAGTTATTCATTTTCTTTAAATTCTTTCGCCACTCTAGAATTTTTTGTAAAGACTATGTTTTCTATGTGAAAAAGTCTCAGCTTTCAAAAAAAATATTTTGTTCTCATTCACGCTTGTAAAAAGCTCTTAAATTTGAGTTCAAAATCAAAAAAGATGTTCTGTTTTTTTCCATTTTTTTTAGAAAAGCTGAGAAGATTAGGAGAAGTTTAAAACTATACGAAATATCCCATACATTAACTTCTAAAATGAAAGGAATAAAAATCTGAAAAACTTGGGTTGTTGTTTTTCGATTAGGACTTTCAGCTCGAAAAATTTAAAAAAAATCTGAGGAGTTGATCCAACGTTTGAGTCGTATCCGACATTTAAGTCGTATACGACTCTCAGTCGTGTGCGGAGCGATCGTGTACGACTCTCAGCCGTACGCGATGCGAGCGTGCACGACTCTCAGCCGTGTGCGAAGCAAACGTATACGAAGTCGATCCGCC
The DNA here is from genome assembly GCA_963992785.1 of Tenthredo livida. NCBI lineage: Eukaryota > Metazoa > Arthropoda > Insecta > Hymenoptera > Tenthredinidae > Tenthredo > Tenthredo livida. The sequence continues at coordinate 25,603,996 of OZ023066.1, forward strand.
GATTCGAGAATAGCCTCCCAGGGACTTTCCACAATGACTCGTCTGGCCGTTCCCGGATTCAGATGCTCTTTTTTTGACAAAATTCGGCCGAAATCTAGTAGATTTTGTGTATATTTTTCCATGGATGACGAATGGGATCACAGTCGAATTCCCATAATATCGTATGGATTTCCAGGGAACTTCCACATTGTATCGTCTGGTCATTCCCGAATTCAGATGTTCTTCCTTCACCGAATTTCAACCAAAATCCAATGGATTTTGTATATCTTCTTCCATGGATGACGAAATGATGTCACAGTGGAATTTCCATGAGATCGTATGATTTCTTGGGGACTTCCTACAACAATCTGTGAGATTATACACAGATTAGTATGTTTATTTTCTCATGATTCCATGCAGGATCTGATGGATTTGACACAATGTTTCATGTCAACAACGAGATTGCATCATAACCATATTCACATGGTGATATAGATATTTTTCTATGGACTGTCCATAGAAGTGTATACCATTACACATGGATTCACATGTTGAAGTTTCCGAGATTTCAGGTAACAGCCGGTAGATTATTCATGATATTTCCCATGGTTTGGGTCAGGACATCACTGTTATCTTTCTATAAAAATCTAGATATTCTGTAGGGATTGACCATAAAAAACCATAATATATCTGAATGGAAATCTATATACCCATCCACATGGATTTCTCCTACTGCATAAAATCAAATAACCATGGAATATTCATGTGAATATTACTGGATCAACTATAGGAGAACCATAGATCAGCAACATGGATATTCCATATTTCTCAATTTCTGGTGGATTATTATACAATTCCACGGAATCCCATTCGCATCCATACTTTTCCACATGAATTCCCACCTGGAAATTTTCAGTGGGGAAGTGTCGTTTTCAGAGAGATCAAATCGAGATACAGCGGTACTCAACAAAATTATATCCTGCCGGAACGACGGCTTCAAGGTGCTGGCGTACGCAATTTCACCGAACCTGACCAGAGCTGCCAACATCTTTAAAAAAGGTGCTATTAAACGAAATATTTGACCACCGAAATTGATGAAACAAAATTTACGAACACGTACGGCCCAAAACATGTCCGTTTTGAGTTGAAATAGACAAGTTATCCATGAAAAACGCTTATTTTTTACACTTGGCGATTTTCTATAGGGTTTTTGTGGTGTCGGTGACGCTTCCGAGATGACGTGCGCACGACTCTACGACTCGGATCAGTGTTCGATAACTTGGACAAAATCAGCTGTCAGTGATAAATATGCGTGTACTATTCTAAAATTGTCATGGAATGTTGTTATTGTGGTCAGGATACACAGAAGACTAACTAAGCCGTAACGTTTGGTAAGTGCATCAACAAAATACAGTGGTGGTATACATTACGTCATTTGTATTCACCGTCGTTAGGTTGGGTTTGATTCGTTTGTTGACAATAAATTATTTCGCTAGAAATTCGTTGGATGGCATGCCCAGCTGAGGAGTATACACGAAGAGTATTTGTGACAGCAAATCTTTTGTGTCTCTATACTGGTTTTCGAATCAGTCAGAGCTACCCCAATCTCGGTCGAAGATTTCCAGCTTCTGAAAATCACGAGGTTGCGCCCCGATCAAGTTCAACGAGAATGCTGACTACAAATAGCTGTCCACGGTAAAATAGACGGAGGAACGTGATAGTAAATCTTTGTAGATCCCGCTTCTCTTCGCCACGTCAAGCAGGTACTTATACACTTTGTCGAGCATTTCGGTTAGCAACGCTGGGAACGACATGAACATCAATCTATAGACCACGCTCGCTTTCAGATATGTTCGCCGGCGGGGAAAAATAAGGATTACGAGCCCAGCCAGCTGGTTAACGATGATTTCCAGGGTACCCGTTACCTGTTTTCATCCTTCGGGCTACTATGGGAATGCTTTCGGTGACACAGAACAGGGTGCGCGGTTCATCTCTGGAATTACCTATAGCTAAGTACTTTCGCGTCGACACCGGAAGTGAAATCGCACCGTGTTCTTGGAGCAAAGTTGCGGCATGACAAACTTTAGATATCGAAAAGCGAGATTGTGGATTTGCAGCAGAAGGCAACGGTGGGCAAAGAACAAATCATTCACGTTCGAGGAAGAGGATGTCGTTAGTCTCACGAATTGATGTAATCAGTCCATATATGAATTTATATCAGATGCATCGATATAAAATCAAATGTCGGATCATTTGGTTAAATTATAGGGGGTGTTCAGAAACACGTGTCGAATGATTTGCAGTGTCACTGATTGAAAATGTTCTTATTCGCTTTTTCCTGAAACGAATTGATTATTTATCATCTCAAAGCTTCTGTGCTTGTCAATCTAGTGTATGTGTGTCTATTTCACAGAATTCTGATGAATTCCTTTGTGGAAGTTCTCGACTTGTTAGAAATGATAGGACCAAGACTCAATCTATGATTATCGATGTATCAAACTGAAAAGCGGATTTATATGTAGACAAGTGGAATAATTATGTAAATCTGAGAACAAATGTATTGTAACATTGCATGTTACGACAGGCTCCTCACCCCTTAAACGACCTTAGCGGAGTGTGTGAAAATAAGTAAATGAGTAGGTTGACCCCGAGGTCTGACGATAATTCCGAGAGGCGACCGTGACCGACCAAAGACTATCGAGCATATTATTTATTCTTTTGTTCTGTTTTCACGACTTTTCTCTAACATGTGGGAGACGAGGCCCAGCTGACGGCTAAAACTACAATTCAGACCCGCCACAACTAAAACGCACGACGTACGAATCGACTGTTGGGATCCTACTCGACGAACGCCACCCAAAAGCTTCGGAGGATAGTAGTGGCCACGCTACCTCCCGCTAATAATCCAGAGGACGGGGGGGGAGTGTCAAGGGCATTCTACAACGTGGGATGTAGGTGGTAGAAAAGAATCCCGCCACCAAGAAGAGCCTGCAACCCGTGAGCCTCCGACGTAGCGAGCTAAAATCATCGTGGCGAACTTTGAATTGCGCGCGTGGCGACCATTGGTCGCCATGCTTAAAGGATCCTTCGGTCGATTCAAAAATCGATTTTTGGCCGTAACACGAGGGCGCTGATTACCGGCGCCATGCGGTCTAGTCACTGTGCGTTAAACTAGCGTCAAAGACACTTGCGTCTAATATCCTTGCGTTTTGTTGTATTTCTCCGAGATTCGAATATTTGGTGGTATATTGCGTTTGCACCCCGTGGGTTGATTTATCCCATTTTTTTTTTTTGTGGTGTGTGCCTGGGTGTAAGAAGCCGAGATTTTTCCCCGAGGGATTCCACTAGGAATGGTTCCAGACTGGGAGGAAGCCTCGTTCCTACGGTGGCTGGAAGACGGTAAGCGTTAGCCATTTTTACCTATGCTAATTTGAATTCGGCAACGGCCGTCTGCCATATTGCCATTGAGCAGCCACGAGGCTAATTAACATTTTTGGAATCGAATTAAACCGATCTCCAAAGGGTAGGCCGTCACCAGTGTCCCCGTATGTTAGAGTTCATCGTTCGAGTCATTATTTGGTAGAGAAATATCGAGTGTTTCATAGTATATTGAGTTCGGGTTTGATACCTGTCGCACACGGGTGCGACAGAGATTGTTATAGTCAGTCAGTGTCGCTCTCTCTTCCTCCTGTGGGGAGAGAAACCGCTTGTTGTTATTCAGATTTCGAGTCTGTATTTTTCGGGTTCGAGTCAATAAATGATTCTAATTGAATATTTGTGGCGTTATTTGCAGAGTTAGGTTAAGTTAGTTTTAGTAAGCGCTTGTAAATATTACTTCTTCGATCAATTTCATTTTTTCTATTCTTTATCAAGAGCCGAAGGCTCACCCAGTGTGAATATTAGCCTGTTACCTAGTTGTAAGTCCTCCTCGTGGAGTCTAATTAGCGTTGTAGTTAAGATTTCGTCCCACGAGGACCTAGTTTGTCGAGTTATTTAATTTTTGCATGATTTTTCCTCGTTATTGCTATCCGACGTGGAAGCTAGTAGTTTATTAGATATTGTAAAGCTCGTCAAACGTGGCCAGGTCGCTTATACACGACCCGCGGCCGTCATATATCCTAGGGGATTTATCCCTGATTGTTAAAATTATTATTTCTATTTCTTTTCTAATATTTTTTATTGAATAAATTCTATTCTTCTGTTATAAAATTTGCACGCTCGAGTCGTTATTCAACGTCCCGCTAGTCCTTAATTTGATCCTGACCCCTCTCCGCGGTACTGCAGCTAGCCGACGCTTTACGTACCCGTAGGTTATATTTTGTTTATATTTTTGAACGTGGCGGTTATCCGCCTGGCGCCCAGCATTATTTTCAGGTAATGACGTTTGGCCAATTGTCGAGTGGATGGTTCTCGGAGGCTAGTATCCGGTCTAGTTCGAGGACTAAGTGAAATCGACGTCACAGTATATATAATAAATTGAAATGAAAAAAAAAACAATGACCAATTATTCATATACTATATTTATTCATTCATTGACACAACTATATCTATACTATACGATTGTTCATATACTTATTCGATAATGAAGCCACCCAATATTTCAAGCTCTGCCGTAAGGAAAAAATGGAACAGAATGACTGCACTAGTAGAACCGTGATCGGCGGTGAACCCCTCTCCCCGGCCACACGAGGCTCGTGTGTTCCATCTGTACTGCTGGCATTATTTCGGTTATTCAATTTCTTTCCTTGGAAAAAAAAAAACAGATACATCTAATATTCTCAACATCAATTGTTCTGATCAACGAATCAGATAATGTGTAAAGAATTATGTATTCATTCGTATAAATGACAACAAAAAAAAACGAAAACAAATAATACCAGCACACGGACTTGAACTGGCGACGTGAGCTAGGGTCAGCACTGCTGTTCCTGCCCACCTTGCCTGGCGGGATATCCCCGCATTCCAAAATTGAGAGAGAGAGAGAATAGAATCACGAAAGTTTTTCGAAATATAGGTTTTTTTCATTGATCTTCCAACCCTCATATGCGATACGTTCTATATTGTAGAGAAAATCAGCAACATCAAATTCACAAAACTGACGCAGTTATTTATGTGGTATTTCACGCCAATTCGACGGCACTTCACCCTGACCCTCTACAATCTGTTCCATCATTTTTTATCTCATTCAACCTACAGAAAAGAGCAATCTACATTTTTACCAGGTCTTTGGAACCAGCCGGTCTCTGATAAAAACTTGAACTCTGCAGTTTTCAGAAAGAAAAGCAACAAAGTGAAAAACGCCGCTTTTGAAATATTTACAAAAAATCTCGGAAATTCAGTGTCACAAAACAAAAGCTTTGAGCCATCATAAATAGTGGAAGAACCTTTTTTTCTGGATTCACCCCTCGTAAATCCGGAAAAAAAATGTTTGAAACGCACGGCACAGCTTGATACTCTGCCACACTCATTACTTTGAAGTATTTTTTCAAAATGAGGGAAAGAAAGGTTTGTAAGATTTATAACTTATAAAACTTACAACTTATAACATTAATTAAAACAGTAAAAAGATATATTTCAATTATGTTTTATGGCTCGAAATTTTTGTTTTGTGGCGCAGAACATTAGTGAATTTTGGAACAATTTCCAAAGAGCGTTTTTTTGTTCTGGAAAAGCGAAGTTCATCAAGTTATTTTCAGAGACCGGCTGGTCCGAAAAATCAGGAAAAAATTTAGATTACGTTTATCGATAGGTTGAATGAGATAAAAGAATTATGGAGCAGATCGTCAGGGTGAAATGCCGTCAAGTTGGCGTGGAATACCTTTTACACAATAATTATTGATAATGCGCAAAGACCTGCAATATCATAGCTCAGGGAAAGATAGCTTCGAATTGTATAAAACTCATGAATAAACTTCTAGCACAATAACCCTAGATGAATAACCTCTCAAATCACTACACTCATTCAAGCTAGTTCGACTCCAAAAGGTGAGCAAGCAACTATTCAGACTTACAGAACTTGTTGAAAATAGTGTCACAAAAGAAGCAACAAAGTGAGATTCGAAGAGCAATTCCTCTTCTAATTATTCCGTCATTTGATTAATTACAATATTACAAATAATCTAGGGAATACTATTAGAATTTTGCTGCGTTACTTATTTCGTAACACAAGTTCAGAGTTCTCCAAGTTTGAGGCTCCTCGGGTAAACTTTAGACCACAGCAAACCTTTCGAAGTCGCAATCATAGGATCCGGGGGACTTCATCGTAGAGACTGCAGCATCATCGGAGGTTCAATAGTTCATCGGGCCAGCTGAACACGTATAATGATCACAACTGTAAAGAAAGTGGTCGTACGAACGTCAGAATTGTGACAGTTAAATCGAGAATTTTTACTGCATAAAATTTCAAAATCGATTTTTCTCTACCTAGGTTTTCAGTTAGTTTGCGTAGGATTCTAAGAGTATCGGTTCACCGACTCAACCGAGTTGGTTTTTTGCTTCGGACGATACTGTTATAGTTGACTCTGCGAATGTTTTATAAAACAGTGCCGTCGCAGGATAATCGACGACATCTGGCTCGATCAACAATCCAATTTCTCGACTTTCGGTATTCCTGATCCAACGAAGCTAAAAGATCCAATCTGTCCGAAGCACCGCCGTCTGAAATGCACTCAAATTTGATAAAACTGTTTCTATGAAGTGCGAGAACACGATTCAGATTTCACATTGACAAAAATGAAAACACAATCAAATAGTGTGACTTCAGCGCTTGTAAGTTGACAAATTCCAATGTTACACGAGCCAAACGAACTTGATTGTTGCACCCAGCATATTCTTCCTTTCTGACTTCGGTAATGACTAGCTGTCATGTTAGAAGAAAAGCTTTCCAATTAGACCAGTACTACAGTGATGAAAGGCGAGGAGGCTCCGAGGAGGCGTACGGATACCTAAAGTCAGTCGGCCGGTGGCGGTATTTCAGTGCTGAGTACGAGATTCTCTGTCAGCTTCTGAACTGCTCAGCCAGGCGGTGCTGCGAACTTCGTCATCTATGAAACCTTGCCCAGGATTACTCTTGGCATAGCGATGCGCATCAATGCCCAGTCTCTGTGAGTAAATAATATTTTCTCATTGCAACGCCAATTGTAAAATGTCAATTTAGATAGAACCCACAGCATGGTACCCGAATTCGAGCGACTATTTATTCGTCACTACTATTTCCGCATGCCCTTCAATCACATCTATTCGATGACTTTATGATTATATTGACCTATTCTGGCATTTTATCGTTATTTACATTTTTGAGAACAAATTATCACGTGCGATAATTGTGATTCACTTACCTCGGGGGAAAATCGGCCTTCCTTCGAGCTTAGTTTATCAGGAAAGCAATTTAGCTCGTTGGTGTTCAGTTGTGGTCCAACGCTTTATTGGTACCAATACCAGGTGCTCGCCGAGAAAAACTTTTGGTAACATAAATATATAATACATTTTAATATAATTCCAACAATCTGTTTCAATTCGAATACCAAGCTATGACGACACCTCATATCTGGTATGGCAGGGCAATGACTCTATCGTTCAGTGAAATACAAGAATGCGCTAAACGTGGTATAGCAGGGCAACGACTTGATCGTATGGCGAAATACATAGCAATGTGCAGACGCAGCACCAAAAGAGTCGTTGAAGGGCAGGCAGACGACGCGCCCGTCGTCAGAACATCGCGACCAGAAGCAAGACACATTATATAGAGATTAGTTCGAAATTAGTAAAGCCTTTGTAAAACTTCATATATTAAATAAACTTGAATCACTTTGTACAACTGAGTTCCAACTCTTAATTTGACAACGAACCTTTAAATGAATTGTAGTTGTATGAAAGATCTCAGGATCCCGATTACAACAACTGGTGGCAGCGGCGAAGATCGTCGAATCGTACAAATAAATTAAGTGTCAAGTATCGAGCAAGTAAATTAAAAGAATAGTGGTCGTGGCACCGGAAGGAGGCATCGTGAAAGAATTAATCCACCCCTAGCGGACATGGCCGGAGACACCTTTACCGTAAGACAAGTACTAAAAGACATAGAGATTCTTGATAATGATAACCGAGGAAAAGTTTGTGACTTTATTCGCTCTTGCAAGTATGCGCGTGAAATAGTACGACCTGCAGACACGAAAAATCTATTGAAAGCTGTTCTGAGCACCCGAATCAAAGGTACCGTGGCACGAGCTTTAGAATACAAATCAATTGACACCTGGAACGCACTGGAGGAATAGCTGAAGTCAATGAGCATCGATACACGGACATTAGCTGCGTTACAAGTGGAATTCAGTAGCTGTAGGCAACGTCAGAACGAGGACGCGAGGTCATATGGAACACGAGTCGAGAAACTAACTGCACAGGTCATCGAAGTAACGATGAAGGAAGCCGCAGAAGAGGATTCGAAATCGACGCTGGAACGCCAGGTCAGAAAACAAGCTGTCAATATCTTCATCAGAGGCTTGAACGACAAGCTGAGGATATTGGTCAAGAGCCGACGGTGTGAAAATCTTAGAGAAGCCATATTACTCGCAATTGAAAAAAAAACGAGATTCAGGCCCCATTCGTGGATCGGATCGGGAACACAATCAATCGCGCAATAGCAGAGAAGGCAACAGAGGAAATAATTGCTACAACTGTGGGAAGACAGGACACCTAGCACAAGATTGTCACTCAGCAAAGACGGGATCCAGTTACCCTCAACGATTGCCGACACCAAGTAACTACGGAAGAAAAATTCAGGTAATTTGTCGTTTCTGTAGGAAACCAGGGCACGTCATACGAGACTGCAGAACTAGAATAGCAGAAGAAAATCGGCGAAAATACGAAAGGAATCGGGGACCTCCTAGAAGGGAAGAACGGGTCCAGCCAGGTCCTTTCAGAGACCCCAGCAAGCAAAACGAAGAGACTCCGGGAAACGAGGAGCAGGCGCGGCGGACAGGCAACCGTATCGCGTCGTACCACTAAATTGCCTAATAAATGGATCAAGACAGAAGAATCACGCAACGATCAAGGCAGATGAATTCAAGACGAGACACGGAACTATGCTATTAGATTCAGGAGCTGAGGTAAGCCTAGTAAAAGTCGGAAAAATTGACGGCAAAGTGATGGCTGAAGACGGTGTGATCCCGCTCAGAGGAATAGCCGGAACACCGGTTACGACCTTGTGTAAGGTTACGTTGAATATAAGGGTTGATGATAGGCACATATCGCACCTTTTTCACGCAGTTAAAGATGATTTTCTACTAGAAGCAGACGGGCTCTTAGGAGGCGACTTCATCGAGAAGCATGACGTCGAGCTTAGATCTGGGAAATACGCAAGATTGTACGGAACGACATGGAATTTAGAAGCCACAGGAGCTCACATATCGCTCGAACGGAGAAGCGAGAAGATAATCCGTGCAAAGACACGCGACGACGCGGAAGGCATTGTCGAAGGAATCGAGTTACAGCCTGAAGTATACCTAGGGAGTTGCATCGCCAATGCAGTCGACGGTGAGTGCAAAGTTAGCATTTTGACGTCCTGGAAGCTGCACCAGCCAAATCAGCCCACTCGAAAAAACAGAACGGGAGATTTTCTTACTTTGTAATTACTAATTCATTACCGTAATCCTGAATTTATTACTGCTACTTGTACCGCGTAAACGTCTTGCGGCTCAGCTTCGATCAAAGCTGCACCAGCCATATCCTAACTTCGCAATATTTTACGCAATCGAGTCGTACCGCACGTCGAAATTTTTTACTTTTTTATTACTCTCGAATGACATCAACAATAACTCGAAACTTCTACCTTCTGAGGGTGAAAACAACCCTTATTCCCTGATCTCGGGCGTTAATAGTCTTCCAAGCTAACCACTGGCTGGAATTGATTGCTATCGTCGTTTGTATTCACCTAGAGGCATAGGAATGAACCCTGAAACATTTCCGAGCATTTGGGGTGTGATGGGCTGTGCTAATAAAAACATGCACCCCAACAAAACAGGTTTTCACTCAATTTTATCGAAATCTCGCGTCGCTCAAATTTCTTATTTACCTTCTATGTTTATTTAGTTCATACTAACCATCACACCGCTTTCCCAAGGGTTCGTGGATGTACCCTGAAACATTCCCGAGCATTTGGGGTGTGGTGGGCTGTGATAATAAAAAAATACACCATAAAGAAAATAGGTTTTTCCTGAATTTTATGGACATCTCGCGGAACTGAAATTTCCTATCTATCTTCTGTGTTTATTTAGTTGATAAAAACCATCACACCCCTTTCCCAGGGGTTCGTGGATGTATACTGAAACATTCCCGAGCATTTGGGGCGTGGTGGGCTGTGGTAATAAAACAATACACCATTGAGAAAATAGGTTTTTCCTGAATTTTATGGACATCTCGCGGAGCTGAAATTTCCTATTTACCTTCTGTGTTTATTTAGATGATAAAAACCATCACACCCCTTTCCTAGTGATTCGCGGATGTACCAAGAAACATTTCCGAGCATTTGGGGTGTGGTGGGCTGTGGTAATAAAAAAATACACCATAAAGAAAATAGGTTTTTCCTGAATTTTATGGACATCTCGCGGAGCTGAAATTTCTTATCTACCTTCTGTGTTTATTTAGTTGATAAAAACCATCACACCCCGTTCCCAGGGGTTCGTAGATGTACCCTGGAACATTCTTGAGCATTTGGGGTGTAGTGGGCTGTGGTAATAAAAACATAGGCCCGGGAAAAATAAGTTTTCCCTGAATTTTATCGACATCTCGCGTAGCTGAAATTTTTTATATACCTTCTGTGTTTATTTAGATGATAAAAATCATCACACCCCTTTCCTAGTGGTTCGCGGATGTACCCTGAAACATTCCCGAGCATTTGGGGTGTGGTGGGCTGTGGTAATAAAAACATACGCCCCAACAAAACAGGTTTTCACTCAATAACCAGTTGAATCAGGGGGTATGACTGGATTCGTTGTAAGGGATTGGCCAAGAATCAAAATCTTTGGTGGCACTAAAATCGGTGACCCATGCGCAGAAAAGTGTCTCGGGTGAGCGAGAATACCCCATATATATGGGGGATTTCACGCCAACTCGACCTGGGTCTAACCCTTAACCCCTTGGATTCAGTCCGTAATTTGTCCGTAAATAAAAATCCTTCATTTGATACAAAGAATTTTGGCGTTTGAACCAGAGTGGGCCAGCGATCGCTTCTATCTGTAATTTGCGGTTCTCCGGAAATCCAAAAAAAATGAATTATTGTGAAGGTCAGTTCACTGTGAGCAGTTTCTTGAACATTTTTATATGTAATTCCGGATTTTTCAGAATGTTTAAAGATTTTTTCAACTGCCTGCAGTGAACTGACGTTCGCGTCTATTTTATTTTCCCTGGAAATCGTAGATTACAAATAGAATCGAATGCCGGCCCTCTCTGATCCGCACGCTAAAATTCCTGGGATCCAATGCAGGGTTTTCGAGAATTTTTTCAGATTTTTAAAAAGCGTGTCCTTTGATGTGATTCTTTTCTGAAGTGATTTCATTTCCGATTCAAACAAATTTAATAGTAAAAATCTGAGAAAAATTTAGCATGCTTTCGAAAGATAGAACAACCATATGAAAAATGAGGAACCAAATCCAAAGGGTTGGGGGTCAGACCCAGGTCAAGTTGACGTGGAATGCCCTATATACATCCCACATAGCACAAAGTCGACCATAGAACATCCCACAGATATCTTGTAATGATATTGCGATGATCCTGGGATTATCCCAAGACATCTATTGAGGTCCGGGAGATATCCCAGGGATATGCATATGTCCGATCCCACAATAACCTCAGGATGTCAATGATGGATATCCTAGGATTTCCTCAAAATGTCACTGGGACATCCGATGGGATCAACATCTTATTTCCTATAGACATCCCTTGGTCATCAAACAGACGTCATGAAATCTAAAATTCTGGATATGTTATGATACGTCCTTCTCCAGGGAAAAATACTGTTGAGTGTAGAAACATTTTTTTTTGTAATCATCCCCCACTACGCAGGCGGTCGGTAAGGCGCTGCCTACATATTTAGGAGTCAGTCGCCATCCAAACTCAGAAGAAGACGCACGCCTTTCGTGGCAGGTCTTAGACCTATACGCGACCAACCCGCAACGAGGTTGACGAAAATTACATATGTGTTGAGGAGTTACGAGAACGGCAACGGCTCTAGATTCTCGACTCCTCAACAAGCGTCCCCCTTTTACCTAAAGGACGGCTACAGCCCAAGATCCTATCTGGTACGAGCGACGCAGTAAAACACAACACGCGTGCGATCACGTTAGCGCGAGGTATACACTCATGATACATTCATATTGTAAACGCTAAGACCGATGTAGAAACCCAAAAGAAAACGCATTCAGATCACAATCTATCTTACTCCCTTAATCATTATCAAATATAAATACGAAATGACGAGGGAACTTCGCAATGAAGGACTTTCGACCATACAGTTTGGTGTCAGAAGTGGGATTGTTTTTGTTTTGGACCGACGTGGCCCGTGTAATGTAAACATCCACCCCGTTTGTGGGCGTGGGTTCGTATCACTCATAATACGAGGAATCTAAAGTTGGGGAATTGAATCGTCAGTCTCATTCCGACGTCCGATATTTACGCATCTACCCTCAATTCGAAATACCGTAATACACAGTACCAGTGTCGAGTTTGGTAAAATATTTCGTAAGATTTGTTCGATGCCACTTCATTCAAAATGGGGGACCGTGTAAAATACATAAATCAAAAACGTACGACGTTGAAAGCACAAATGACTAAACTCGAAAAAATCGCGGAAGACTCTGATTTACAACCCGCGAATATGAAAATGCGTCTAGATCGTTTAGAGGAACAGTTCCGGGCGTACGAGGAATTACACGACGAACTTGCTCTATTAGTCGAGCCCGATGACGAACAACTCGCTGAGTTTGATACGTTACAAGATAGATTTTACGCGATCAGGACAAAAATCGAAGCGATCGTCTCACCGAGAACACCACCATCTCATAACGAATTAAATACAACCTCTATACCGGTCGACAATACGCGTCGTCTCAAATTGCCGGTGACAGATCTTCCGAAGTTCGACGGTGACCTCGAGAAGTGGCTATCGTTCAAAAATACGTTTCTCACGATGATTGACTCGCGTGAAGACATAACGAATTTGCAAAAGTTCATTTACTTGAAAAATTGCCTCGAAGGTGACGCGTTGAATAAAATTCTGATTTACAACGTAAGCGAAGAAAATTACGATACAGCGTGGGCATTATTGTTAAACTCGTATGACAAAATCCGCATTCTAATAATTCAACATCTCGACGCGATTCTCGATTTACCGGTTCAAACGAAGGCCACGCATAAGGGATTATCGAGACTCGTCGACGACATGCGTCAACACATAAACATGTTGGCGACAATGAACGTGAGACCGGAAGAACATTTGTTAGTACGGATATTGGAACGCGCCCTACCTCACAACATTCGGGCTAAATGGGAGGAAACTCTCAGTCTAGATATTTCACCGACGCTTGATCAATTGTTTAAGTTTATTTCGGAAACTGCGTTCCGACTGTTCACGATCGACCAAGATTCGTCGCGTTCGAAGCAAGATGTCAATAAAAAACGACCATTCGGCGGGAGAGATCAAGGCGGCGCGCAGATGCGAAGGGGGGAAGATGGCGTGCGCACGCTTATGACCAACACATCGGGTAATTGTCTGGTTTGCAAAAGGGAAGGACATTTCATTTATCAATGTCGCGAGTTCCAAAATATGACCGTGCGGCAACGATGGAACTTTGTGAAGGAATCGGGCTTGTGCAAAAACTGTTTGCGCGCACACCGCGGCAAATGTAACTCGACGCATTGCAAAAGGTGCCCGAAGTTTCACAATACGCTTTTGCACAGCGAGACCTCCGCGACAACGGGAATCCAAGACGCGACAACACCGGGTAACGCGCACGAGTCAGAATCAATGATAAATACGGCATGACTAGACGTAGTCGCACACAGTTACACCTCGCGAATCTTCCAATCGCAATTAATGCTGAGCGCGCAAATACGGTTAAAGAATTCGAACGGTGTAACGGGTTGATAGCCCGCTAGAAATAAATGGAGTTTTAGGACGGGGTGTGAGGGAGATTGACTATGGTCGACTCGTGTGAAATCCGTTTAACAAATTATAATAACTATTTATTCAATGAATCTTAAAAACTAATACAGGTGGGTGAGGGTGTAGAGTGTAGGGTGACGGTGTGTAATTACGATTTGGGGGTGGAATTAATATTGGAGGGAGGTACCAACCTTAACTCAAATGAGGATTGAATAACTTTACTTAAGCACTAGTCGCTAAGACTGTTGTAACTCGAGTGACTACTGAGGCGATCGGACCTCGTGTCCGATCGTACTCGGATAACTTCGTCTATTTTCGTAAATTTTGAATATTCTTTGTTTTCCCCGCGTAGCTTGGGGAGCTTTGTGACTTGCTATGTCACAACTCCCCCCTCCCCACGCGGGGTGAAGCCTATAGGGTGAACCGTTTTATCTGTGTAGTGTTATGTGTACTTATATTCTATTTTCCATATTATATTATATTATCTCATACTTCATGTGTTTCTTATTACCAGCTTATTATCTATTTCTTTTCCTCTCTTTTATCTAGAATCTATCCTATCTTTTAATTAATTTCTTTCTTTATCTTTATTTGTACTTTTTATCTATTTGCTAATTTATGTTACTGACTTGTTTCCTATTTTGTACTGTTGTGTATACCTTATTTACTAATGTGTGTCGTTTTCGTTGTCTTTCCCTGGTGTCGTGTCGTCTTGTCGTCTTTTTCCGGTGTCGTGTCGTCTCCTTGTCGTGTCATTTCATCGTCGTATCGTTATGGTGTCCTGTTGCATTTCTGTATCCCCCTTTTCCTTGTCTATGTTGCTATTGTGTCCGTGTCGTCTCTCTCTCTGTTTCGTTCCTCTTCTTCTTATTGTGTGGTGTCAAATGTAGTGTCTGTGTCGTCTACTTCAATTATCAATGTGTCTGTGTCTGTCTCCATCTCGTCTGCAGTCTCGTACTCGTCTGCTGTTTCGTATATGTCGTTTTCTGTGTCTGAGTCTGTCAAGTCGATCTGTGGTACGTGTGTGTGTGTGTCGTCTTGTTTTTTCTCGTTATTGCTTTTGTCTTTGTTATTTCTGTTTGTCTCTTTAGTTAATTGAAGTCCTGTTTTTATTTTGTCCATTAATTTTATCATTTTGTCTCGTAAGTCTGTAGCTTGTCTTGAGGTTCGTGTGTATGGGGTTGTCTGTCTTAGTGTGCGTCGTGTGTTTGGGTACCTGTGTGCGTGTGGTAGTAGTCCTGGTGTTTGTAGCAGCGGTATCTTTTGTGTCGGTCGTAGTGTGCGTCTTATCGTTACTGTATTTCTCTGTGTGGCGTCTGTCATCGTGTGTTGGTGTGTGTACGTCAGCTGTCCAGGCGTCTGTAGTAGTGGCGTCTTTCGTGTTCTGTCCATTGTCCTTGTTTCTGTAATATATCGAATGTAGAATTAGTTACATGTATTTTTAAATGTATAGTTTCAAATGGTCGATGTGCCATTTTCCTATGTTTTTTCCGCTTACTGTCGTTAATTCGTATATGGTCGGTGAGATTTTATTTGTTATTATGTATGGTCAAGAATATTTATGTGCTAATTTAGCTGCTATGTGGTCCACCTTTGATGAGAGTATGTGGGTCTTTTTAAGAACCCTATCTCCTACCTTGAACTCGTTGTTTCTATGTCTTAGATTGTAATAGTGTGCCTGTCTTTCATTTGCTTCCGTTAGGTGTCTTTGTACTTCTTCCCTGATAATCTGTAGTCTACGTAAGTGATCTGTCCATTTGTCTGTGTCCTGCATCTCGATGTCTCCCTCGTTCTCTAATTGATCTCGTAGGCATTGTGTCGGCTTTAGTTCTCTTCCCAGGTTCAGGAATGCCGGTGTGTGTTTCGTTGATGTGTGTGTACTTGTGTTTAATGCGAACTGTAAATCTTGTAAGTGTATATCCCATTCCCTGTGATCTTTTTCGACGTATGCTTGTATCATCGTTTTTATTGTTCTGTTGACTCGTTCTACCGGGTTTGCTTGTGCGTGATATGATGGTATTGTCGTGTGTCTGATGCCGAATTTTTGTGTTAGTTCGCGTATCAGTTTGTTTATGTATGGTGTGCCGTTATCTGTCAGGATTACGCGTGGTGTTCCCCATCGTGATATGACGTGTGTGTGAAGTGCGTGTTCGACTGTCTGCGCTGTTGCTTTTTTGAGTGGTATTATTTCGCTCCACTTTGTGTATAAATCTTGGAAAACTATTATGTATTGGTGTCGTGTTTGAGATATAGGTAGAGGACCCATAATGTCTGATGCTACTACTGTCCATGGCTCTTCTATTATTCTGTGTCCCATGAGACCTGCTGGCTGTCTTTGTTCTACTTTTGTTTTCTGGCAAATCTCACATTTCCTCACGTAGTTTACGGTGTCTCTGTACATTCCGGGCCAGTAATACTCTTTAGCTATTCTTTGGTATGTCTTTTCTATTCCTAGATGCCCTGATTGTGTTGTGTCGTGATTTTCGTGTAGTACTTGTGTGATTTTCTCTATGGGGATTACTAATTTCCATGGGTTTGTGTCGGGTAATAGGTTTGAGTGTAGAGGATCGGGTCTATGGAAGTATAGGTGTGTGTCGCGTATTCTCCATGAGTCGTTTTTCTCTGGTCGTGTCTATACTTGTGTCTTTTTGTATATGTACCATTTATCTGTTGTGTTTTCTATCGCGCCTACGTGTGGTTGTTCTTCGTCTTCGTGTAATCGTGATAGTGCGTCAGGTACATGGTGTGTTGAGCCTTTTCTGTGTATTATTTCGAAGTCGTATTCGAGTAGTTCGAGTGCCCATCTCGCTAGTCTGCCTGTTGGGTTTTTTGGATTATGCAGCCATTTTAGTGCACTATGATCTGTGATGACTGTAAAATGGTATCCCTCTAGGTACGGTCTAAACTTCTGTATTGACCAGATTACTGCTAGGCACTCTCTTTCCGTCGTTGTGTATTTCCTTTCTGCATCGCTCAATGCACGGCTGGCGTATGCTATTACTTGTTCTGTATCTTGTTTTGTTTGTGTGAGTACTGCGCCTATACCTGTGCCGCTTGCGTCTGTTTGTACTTGGAATGGTAGTGTGTGATCCGGACATGTTAGTGTAGGTGGTGTTGTGAGTATTTGTTTGATTGTATTCGTCGCGTGTTGTTGTTCTTCTCCCCAAGTCCATTTCTGTTCCTTTTTTAATAGTCG
Organism: Tenthredo livida; assembly: GCA_963992785.1. NCBI lineage: Eukaryota > Metazoa > Arthropoda > Insecta > Hymenoptera > Tenthredinidae > Tenthredo > Tenthredo livida. The sequence continues at coordinate 25,621,323 of OZ023066.1, forward strand.
TGTGAGTGGTTCTGTTATATGCGCGAAATTTGGGATGAATCTTCTGTACCACGAGGCCATTCCTATTAATCTTCTCAATTGTTTAATCGTCTTCGGTTCTGGGTAATCTGTCAGTGGTTGTACTTTGTCTGCGTCTACGTGTAATCCGTGTTTGTCTACTATGTAACCTAGGTATTTAACTTGTGAGCAACAGAATTCACATTTATCTGGGTTAATCGTGAGTCCTGCGTGTGATATTTTATCTAGTATTTTTCCTAACCAGTGTATGTGTTCCTCGAATGTCTGTGTAACTATTATAATGTCGTCTAGATATGCAAATGCGTACGGTTCTGATTTAGGTCCAATTATTTTATCCAATAATCTTTGGAAAGTAGCTGGTGCTCCCGTGAGACCATATGGCATCCTTTCAAATTGGTATAATCCTTTTCCCGGTACTGTAAATGCTGTTATGTGTCTGCTGTCTGTGTGTAGTGGTATTTGGAAGTATGCTTGACTGAGATCGAGTTTTGATATGTATTGTGCGGCGCGTAATTTGTCTAGTATTGCTGTCATGTATGGTAGTGGATATGCGTCTTTGCGTGATACTGAATTTACTTTTCTAAAATCGAGACAAAATCTGTAGGTGTTATTCGGTTTTTTAATCATAACAATCGGGCTTGACCATTCGCTTTCTGATGGCTCGATTACATCTTCTGCTATCATTTTATCTACTTCCGCGTAGATCGCGTCTTCTATTTTGGGTGATACCATGTAGTATCTTTGTTTTATTGGGGCGTGACCTTGTGTGTCTATTCTGTGTGATGTTAAGTGTGTTAAGCCTAGTTGGCCTGGTAGTGATGTGATTTTATTTCTTAGTAGTATCTGTAGTTCTGTGTGTTGTGTGTCTGTGAGTTGTTGTATTCCGCTGCAGATTCGCGGTGTCTGATCTCTGGGATATAGATTTGGATTTGGTGGAAAATTTGGAGTTGGTAGTAGGACTTTCCGTTTTGGGGGTGTGTCTGTGTGTGTGTTTTCTGTTCTATCTATGTTTTGCTCTTGTGTATTTTTATACAGGTTTGGATTCGGTGGGAAATTTGGAGTAGGTAATAGGACTTTTCTTTTTGGTGCAGGTGTGGTTGTGTGTGTTTGTTCCTGTGTGTCTGTGATTTGCGACTGTTCTAACACTTTCTTTTCTAATTTCTCTTGTAATGCTGCTGCTTTTGCTTGTTTTGTGTGTGTCTGTGTTTCTTGTTCTCTAGTTTCTTTAGGTTTTTCCGTTTCTATTTCCGGTTTTCCTTCTTCGTGTTTTTCTTTTTCTTGTTCTGCGTTATCTTTTCGTTTGATTGGGTATTGTAGTGGGACTGGAGTTGTTTGTGGCCACCGTTCCATTACGTATGTTACTGTTGGCTTTTCTTTCATGGACCATGTGTTTTCTACGAAATCTAATTTCATCCCGAAATGTCTTAATGCATCTATTCCGAGGATGCATGTCCACGCCAATGTTGGGATTATTCCTAATTCTATCCATCTACTTGTGTGTCCTATTCTAACTAGTCTTGTTGTTAATCCTGTTATCCCTGCGCTCGTGCCGTTTGCTACTAATACTGTAGTGTTAGGTGTATCTTGTATGTCTGTGTATCTTTCTTTTAGTATTTCTCCGATCTTTTGTCCTAAGTATGAGTGTGTCGCTCCCGTGTCTACTAATGCATTAAATTCTATTTCATCCATGTCTACTTTTATGTGGAATCTCGGATCTCGTGGATTGTGTGTGATCGTGTATGTCGCATGTTCGGGTGTGTATGTGTTTTGTGTTTGGGGAACTGCCTCCACCCGTGTTGGTTGTTCCCTTATTCGTTTCCCGACTGTTGCGGTCTTGTGCATTGCCATCTCATGTGGCCTGGTGCGTTGCAGTTGTAGCAGCGTCTGTCTGTTGTGTCTGTCTGTGTGTTTGTCTGTCGTGTGTATAGCGGTGCTGGGTATGTAATCGCTGGACGTCTTGGTGTTTGTATTTGCGGTCTCGTCTGTGTTGTGTATGTGTATGTCGGCTGTATGTTTGGCGTCGGTAATGAGGCTCTACGTTGCTGTGTTTGGATCTGTGGCGTTGTGTGTGTCTGTGTGTACTCTATTTGCGGTGTATTCTGTTTCCTAATCATGTTCTGTCTCGTTTCTTCCCATGATCTATCTGTTTCCCATTGTTTACCTGCGTTTTCTAACTGTTCAAATGTTCTTATTTCGTATCTTCCTATGTATTGCTTGTATTCTAACTTTAGTTTTCTATACCGGGAATATTCGGTGAAAGTTAACGATCCCCTTCCTACGGCCTAACCAACACAGGCGCGCACCGCGTACGTGAGACTCGACGGGCGGGGCTAGGCAGCCAGTGGTGCTTCTACCGAATCTTCCGCGCTAGTGTGCGCTAGGCCGCGTCCGCATAGTCTACCTTGATACTTAACCTAAAAAGCAATCATCGCACTGAACACGGAAAAGAATGAACGCAAATGAAATGAATTTGCCTGATGTGAACATTTATTTTCGAAATTCATGAACGAATTTAAAATCAAATATCAATCAATTGGATTTAAGTATTGATAATCAGTGTTTAGGATCGATATTTGAGACGAAGTGGAACAGGTAAGTGGAGGGTAAATCATTGAAGAAAACATCGTCAAAAATTGGTTTATTTATTGATTTATTTATTTATTCATTTATTTTCAGAACTCGATTTTATTCAAAACATCTGTTAGGAATACTAGCTAGTATTCAATCTAATGAAAATTAAGAATTCGTGAGAAAGTTTTCAGTATTTGTGTCAACTTTAGTTTAATAATAACGTAATGAATCATTTGATCAGAGTACAATGCAGAGAATAAAGTCATCGCGGATAAGGCTGCCACCCACAGGCCACGTCCTCAGGTCTGGAACAGAAAAACGAAATTTATCAACGATTACTGGTTAATCGAGGGATCCATTGCTGTTGAATTATGGTGTACGCACAAACTTATCAGAGATTGAATGCTTGGGAATCGAAGAAAGGCTACCGATGAGCCACTGTCGAACGTAGTATACTTTCACTCAAACCATTTTTGTCTCTCAACGACTACTTCTTTCGGAGACCTGAGTGCTGACATGTACCTCAGCGAGGCTTCATAGCGTACGGAGGGGCTTTGTCGCAGGAGTTTGTAGTTCGTCGTGAATCAGGTGTCTGAGAAGAATAAACTCATACTCGTTGAAGAAGATGTTACCATCCCAGGACATCATTACTTCCTCTGAAACAGCAAGGTGAGAGTATAACTGACTATCATGAGAATTTATAAGTCTTGTAAGTCTTTTGATGTCCGTTAACTTTGTATCCTACGTACCCAATGACTGATCGCCCGCTAACTCTTGAGGAGAAATATCGCCGGCGTCGTTGTCCAAGCTGACCCAAGGCATCAGACTGCGAAGAGTGATCGAGAACCAAGCAGGGATCGATGAAACGAGAGCTAGCAACAGCGTCGGCGAGGCTTGGCAGCGTACCGAGTAGCTTCGTTGCAAGGGTTTGTAGCCCGTCGAAGATATTCATCGAACATTTCTTACTCGTCTAACAACCATTCAACGTTCGTGTCTCGTAGCAGGCGAAGAAGCCTCGTCGCAGATGTTCCCAGTGCGACGAGGCAGCGTACGAGGAGCTTCGTTGCAAAGGTTAGTCGCACATCGACGATATTCATCGAACATTTCTTACTCGTCTAACGACCATTCAACGTTCGTGTCTCGTAGCAGGCGAAGAAGCCTCCTCGCAGATGTTCCAAGTGCGACAAGGCAGCGTACGAGGAGCTGTATTGCAAGGGTTCTGAGCCCGTCGACGATATTCATCAAACATTTCTTACTTGTCCAACGAGCATTCGACGTTTATGTCTTATCGCAGGCGAAGGAGATTCGTCGCAGATGTTCGCAGTGCGATGGGGCAGCGTACAAGGAGCCTCGTTGCCAGAGTTCGCAGGGCGTCGGCAAGCATTTTCTATCAAATTTTTGTGCGGCAAGGCTTCGCCAGAGTCCAGAAAAGGACTGCATATCGTCGACATGCTACGAACCCTTGCAACAAAGCTCCTCTTACACTGCCTCATCGCACCACAAACATCTGTGACGAAGCTTCTCCGCCTGCTACGAGACATGAACGTTGAATGCTCGTTGGACGAGTAAGGAATGTTCGATGAATATCGTGGACGTGCTACAAACGCTTGCAACGAAGCTCCTCGTACGCTACCTCATCGCACTACAAACTCCTGCGACAAATCCCCTCCACACGCTATGAAGCCTCGCTGAGGTACATGTCAGCACTCGGGTCTCCGATAGAAGTAGTCGTTGAGAAACAAACATGGTTTGAGTAAAAGTCTACTACGTTCGACAGTGGCTCATCGGTAGCCTCTCTTTGATTCCCAAGCATTCAATCTCCGATAAGTTTGGACGTACGCCATAATTCAACAGCAATGGATCCCTCGATTAACCAATAATCGTTGATAAATTTCATTTTTCTGTTAATAAATAAATAAATCAATAAATAAACCAATTTTTGACCATGTTGTTTTCAATGATTTACCCTCCACTTACCTGTTCCACTTCGTCTCAAATATCGATCCTAAACACTGATTATCAATACTTAAATCCAATTGATTGATATTTGATTTTAAATTCGTTCATGAATTTCGAAAATAAATGTTCACATCAGGCAAATTCATTTCATTTGCGTTCATTCTTTTCCGTGTTCAGTGCGATGATTGCTTTTTAGGTTAAGTATCAAGGTAGACTATGCGGACGCGGCCTAGCGCACACTAGCGCGGAAGATTCGGTAGAAGCACCACTGGCTGCCTAGCCCCGCCCGTCGAGTCTCACGTACGCGGTGCGCGCCTGTGTTGGTTAGGCCGTAGGAAGGGGATCGTTAACTTTCACCGAATATTCCCGGTATGTCATTTCTATTTCTTGTGTCAGTGTGTACGGCGGGTCTAATTGCGTAAATAGTGTTCTGATTCTAATCACGAATTCCGAAATCAGCTCGTTGTCTTCCTGTACGCTATTTCTTATTTCTTCTTCAATTCTATCCCTACGCCGTGTGTCTGTGAATGTGTGTCTAATATGTTCTGCGAACTCTTGTAGTGTGTTCCATCTTCCTCTGTGTATTCTATACCATTGTTTTGCTTTTCCGTCAAGTATCGGTGTGAGATTGTCCATTAGTTGTTTGTCTTGTATGTCGTATCCTATTTGTAAGTCTCTTAAATTTTGTAAAAATTCGTATAAATCTTCGCTAGGTTCTCCGGTGTATTTTATGTTCCATGATTGTATCACTTTGATTGGTATTATCTGTCTTGGTGTTTGACTGTTGTTGAAGCGTTGCGTGCTTTGTGGTAGTACCGTCTCTGTGTCGTAGTGTGTCGGGTATGTCTGTGGTGGGTCTAAGTCTATCAGGTTGCGCATTGTTTGTATGTTTCGCATGTTTGTGCCTATAAATGTGTCTGCGCCTGTTTCGTTTCTACTTATGTTCGCGTGTGTGGGGTTTGGCGATATGTTGTATATGTTCTCGTCTAGTTCGAATTGTATGGGTGTCGCGTCATGTACGTGTGTACTGTGCAGCGTGTGCTGCGTTGTTCTGTTTGAATGTAACTGCTCATTTTGTGCTTGTTCTTCCTCTAACTGCCTGTGATCTCTAACTGCATTCGCGTTGTTGTAATCGTTTCGTGTGTTACTTATAACTACTTGTCTATCGTCTCTAAATGGTTCGTGTACTTGTAAGCGTGGTTGCGGATGTTCTATTTGCGCGTATCTAAGTGTACGTTGTCTATTTTGTCCTTCTATGTCTACCGTGTTGTTTACGAAGTGCGCACGTACAGGACCTTGTGGCTGTGTGCCGCATGGTAACCGAGGTTCGCTCTGTCGTCTTTCCGCCATTTCTACGTATGTGTGTATGTGTGTTTAACCGTTTGTCTTTGAATTCATCTATTCTCTGTGATATCTCTTACTGTTTTAATTTGTTTAACGTCCTAATAGTGTGTGTGGGAGTGTGGATTATTACGTTGGGCGCCAATTTGTAACGGGTTGATAGCCCGCTAGAAATAAATGGAGTTTTAGGACGGGGTGTGAGGGAGATTGACTATGGTCGACTCGTGTGAAATCCGTTTAACAAATTATAATAACTATTTATTCAATGAATCTTAAAAACTAATACAGGTGGGTGAGAGTGTAGAGTGTAGGGTGACGGTGTGTAATTACGATTTGGGGGTGGAATTAATATTGGAGGGAGGTACTAACCTCAACTCAAATGAGGATTGGATAACTTTACTTAAGCACTAGTCGCTAAGACTGTTGTAACTCGAGTGACTACTGAGGCGATCGGACCTCGTGTCCGATCGTACTCGGATAACTTCGTCTATTTTCGTAAATTTTGAATATTCTTTGTTTTCCCCGCGTAGCTTGGGGAGCTTTGTGACTTGCTATGTCACAATATATACTGACGTTAAATGCCATCTTGACGAGTGAAGCCCCACAGTTTATGGACGAAAAAATATAAGAAAATTTTGGCCCACGACCGAGGAGTGAAGTTAACCCGCGCTGGTGAGGTCTCAAAGTTTCCCATACCAAACGCATGAATTTTTACGGATCTCAAATCAAAAATGCACTGTGCGGCTAATTGTCAGTAATTGTCAATAATCAAAATAATCCTAAACTATGTTCGAAGTATCAGGTACTACTACATAAAGAAAAATCGAGGAAAGAAATGCGGAAGAAATGCATGTGCTTTACATATTGGAAACTTTGAGACCGTACCGGCATAGGTTAATTTCGTTTTAAAAATATCGCTCCGGGGCTAAATTTTTTTATAATTTTTGTCTATAAACTGTGGAACTTCACCCTCAAGATGACATCGACCAAAACTTAAATTCAAATTTTTTCTGTAAGATGAATAATATTAGTTGAATCTAAAGTTCTAGTGTCAGGGTCACAATTGCTCTTATAGAACCTCCAGCTTCTACTTCTCAAAGAATAAGGAAATATAAAATCCCACACAAATACCCATATTTTACCCAACGGTAATTGATTATAAATGATTTGATTAGGATGAAGATAATTGTTGGTATAGGTTAGGTTTGCACTTTAAAACATTCAGTAATACAACTTTACCAATAGTATAGTTTCATATTGAAAATACAGTAATACTGTGATGCATTCATGATATATGCTTAGAAAAATCAATATTTTGATAAATCTGGCTATCATGTTAAATTGAACTCGAACTCGAGCATGGCGACATGATGGAACTACACAGTATGGAGTCTCCATACTACACAGAAAGAAATGTATGTCGTTTACCACCATACTGGTATGGTATTAAGGCAGATACTGAAACAGTATCCGAGATATTCCTATACACTATCGCAACGAGTCCCATAAGTATGGTAAATAATGCCATACTTATGGGACTCGTTGCGATAGTGTATAGGAATATCTCGGATACTGTATCAGTATCTGCTTCAATACCATACCAGTATGGTAGTAAACGCCATACATTTCTTTCCGTGTATAATCTCTGGCGTTACCTAGCTAGATACATCTTGTAGAACAGGAATGAGGGAATGGTACTTACCCCAGTGAGTCAAAGATATATCTTGCCCGCGTATTTTTCTCTTTCGTCAAGATCCTGATTAATCGATATTCGATCGACACTGGCCAACACGTGCTTTGACTATGATGGACACGATGCGAAATGGCACATGAGCCGCTCGAGTTATTGTCGAGGTTTATTGCGCATCAATTTCGCGCATATATGACGGGTTTGCGAAAGCATCATAGTTCGAACGCGTTCGACGCCACACGGAAACCGATAAATTCACAAGTTTTTATAAACCAAGAATCATCAAACATCTACGTCTTTATCTTTGTATTTTTCGCTCCTTCCTCTTGTTCTGGTTCTTGTTTGTTTTCTTCTTATTTTTCTTGGATCTTCTTATTACTGTTTTTCACGGACTTATGGACGGAGCGCGCGCTAGACTTGTGGGCTAGGGTGGGTTGAAATTTTTTGTTTTTTCTCAGCATGGGGGTAGAATTTGTACCTTATAAAAAAAGAAAATTTTTCGAAAAAAAAAAAAAAAAATGTTTACTCAACATTTTGTGGTGGCCCACTCGTTTTTTAAATAAATATTTAATCAAATGGGGTAGTTCCAACGGGAAATTCTTTATTTGGTCCAAAATCGTGGAAAACATGTAAAAATTGTGGAATGTGATTTTTTTTTACTCAACTTTCATTCTAATACAACAGAAAGTGCATTTCATTTTTTGAAATGAACTGAAATGCACTTTCTTTTGTATTGGAATGAAAATTTATTAAAAAAAAATCACATTCTACAATTTTTACATTTTTTCCACGATTTCGGACCACAAAAAAAATTTCCCGTTGTAACTACCCCATTTGATTAAATATTTTATTTAAAAAACGAGTGGGCCACCTCAAAATGTTGAGTGAAAAATTTTTTTTTTTTTTTTTGAATTTTTTTTTTTTTTCATAAGGTACAAATTCTACCCCCATTTTGAGAAATTTTTTTTTTCAACCCACCCTATTGTGGGCGAGGGGTATGAATCTTGGGGAGAGTACATGTGGTAGGATACGTCGACCATGTTGATGAGCTAAATTTTCGGGCGCCACCGCGGACTTTGTTTATCTATTTAGCTGTGTTTAGCTCATCAAGATGGCTGACGACCGCTGATGGGAGAGTCCATAGGTCCGTGCTGTTTTTACATCTCTTCACTAAACTCCAACTTCTACGTGCAGCATGGGAAAAGCTGCCAATTTTGTCGGTCCATAAGGCAATATCATGTATTTCTCTTCGATATTTTTAACAGGCCACGTATTTAATCGGGCCGCTGGTTGTCCGATTGACCATATCCTTAGTAAAGATGAGTCACATGATTGATCGTACAGACTTCTTTTAACCATGTATTCATTTCCTATCACAACACGAATATTTCTTTGCGAATCATATGCAAAATTTTTAGCCAAGATTATTGTTCCATCCTCTAAGCCACAACAGCTATCCGCTTTTGTACCGGCCCTTAATTGAAACCCCGAAAATGTAATTATTCTATATTGCGGGTTCCTGCAGCCATTGGGTAGTGGACCATCATAATGAGAGGACCGCTTCACTACAGAAGGTGTTGGCTTCTGAATCTTTAATTTCGCAATTCTACAACTTCTTTCTTTTTCAAGATACCGTTTACAAATCTGCTGTAATGGCTGATCACTTTTCCTGAGTAATTTCTTGAGAGTTTGCATATAATTCTCGAATTTAAAAGCACTGAAGCGATCCAAACTACCATGATTTTTTACATCTTGCGCAATGTGGATGAGACCGTGAATGTTGTGACTTGCATTATGTTTCATGTAAAGTCTGATAAATGATGTCGTAAAATGTTCAGGTAGTTGTTGTGCATAGTCGACGAGTATTATATTTGTATTATGACCACATAAGACTCTGATTGCTACATGAAGTGTCATGAAATTATTGTAGATATCAGATGCCAGTATAGGTTTTAGAACCATTGGACCAGTATATAAAAGCAGCTGTCGGAATTCTGTGGCCTTCCACTGTTTCACGTAGTCCAAGGATCGTGGCTTTCTTGCGAATTCTAGTGGAATAGAAGCTTTGAGTTCTTCTAAACTATTAGAAATCAACATTGATTTGCGATGCTGCAAACGGTACTTCAAGTCCCCGAATAACCATAGATATAGTAGTTTTCGCATAACTCCCAAACAAACTAAGTGCATGTAGTCAAACGGTATATTCGTGACAAGATTCAAGTTTGGTATATCTTCCAGACAGCAATCTCCAGAATGGTATTCTTCGTCAGTTTTATTCCTGAAATCTACATCTGTTCTTTCTTGTGCACCCAATACTGGGAAACAAACTCGTCCCCTTTCATATTCACCCTCTATAGTGCATTTCGTGCAGCTGAAATATCCAGTGTGACCTTTTACATTGAGCACAAAGGATTTCGCTGGCGCATCACAGATGAAAGATTCTATGCTGCATGTGTACAATTTGTGCTGAAATTCAATTCCATTTTGACACAAGTCTTTCGCCTCTTGTATAAAGTCATCCATAAATTCACTCGCCACCGCCGGTTTCTCATTGCCGTAATAAGAACCAATTAAAAATACATCGCTAAACCCGACAATTGATCCCAAAATTGGCCACAGAGATGCTCTGGATGACTTAGAGATAGGGAGACCATCAATTCCAATAGCTAACGCTATATGAGTATCAATTTAATCTGAATACTTGCTGAGTGATTGTGTTATTCCATGACGTAATCCTAAGTGAACATAATGTCCCGGTTGAACTTCTTTAACGACTGTCGTACTTCTCGGAGTCTTCAACAATGTTCTTGCATCTGTTGGTAAATGCGAATGACATGGATGTTCGACGAGTTTTTTCAATAAGCGCGATATTGCAATATGTGGAATATTGTGCGATATCGCCCACTGTGCAAGAAACGGTTGCAAGTCGTAATTTTCGAGCTCAGGTACCACATCATCGACATGTTCTTGCTCAGATATTACTGATTCAGATATTTCTGACTCAGATATTCCGCGATCAACCGCGATAGATACTAAGCTATCTTCAGTGACGTAACTCTGAGCAGAGAGAATACTCGCTTCGGATATTTAATCGTCTAATAAGACATTAACATCAGGGCCGACAGGGTGTGCAGATTTGTAGACACGTTTGAAGATTCAGAATCGGAAGATGATTGCATCTTAGGTTGCATTCCATCGATGGCTGTAGGGGAGACCGGGGACAAAAGTAACACGTCATGAAAGTAACAAGGCCCCCCACAACGCACACAATCAAATCTAAAAGTTGTGTTTTACATAATAGTAAGCGTGTTCGATGCTGCTTCAGTTTGAGCTATCGATTGCGCCCGCGCGTGAAATTTACACGTTTTGGTGGAGATTTTGTGTTTTTGGCCGACTTGACTAAGTTTTTCGATTCTTGGTATTCTTATGAAAACCTGTAGTAAATATGTAAATACTCAAATGAATTTTTGCCAGTTTATTCTTGAAAAGTCGCTTTATTAATGGCTGCGTAGAAGTCCTATGTTCTGTTCGTTTTTCCGAAGTTATAATTTTTTTATTTTGGTAAATGAGGTTGGGGACAAAAGTAACACAACACTATTAGGTACCTATTGTAATTTTGTCATTAATCTTTAGAATGCCTCAAAGTTACCTATGATCAAAAGATCCTCGTATTTGTGTTATTAATTTGTTATTTTAATAATAGTCAAGAAAATAAATAATTCTTTCATAAATATTCAATAATTTGTTGATTTATTATAAATGAAGTTTATCTGAGGATATTATAATATTTTTTGCTTCATTATAATCAATTCCGTGAAGTACTGTAAAACTAAGTGGAGTTTCTGTACTGATTTATATCTGTTTAAAAAAAAAAAAACCGAAAGAAACAGATGTTACTTTCGTCCCTTAGGTATGGGACGAAAGTAACAATCGCCATGTTCGATTAAAGTGATTATAACTCTATAACAAACTGATATGAAAATTCTTCCATTTGGATATTATTAGAGGAATGAATATACTATCTGAAAGTGCCATTAGATCTATTTCATCTTGATTGTGGAATTTACAATTGGGCTCTAAGTCAAAATTGTTACTTTTGTCCCCGGTCTCCCCTATTTGATTGAAAAATGTTCCGAAAATGGAGCAAACTTTCTTCATGAATGCGTCTTCGATTTTGTCGCTGAGATACTTGACGAGCAGGTTTCAATTTTTTCTCCTTCGGCATTTTTGTGTCAAAATGATGTTCACTTAATCACGAACCTCACGAACCGACGCAAACTTGACAGTAACAGAATTTGAGGTTATCTGTATTATGAATGCTGTCACGTATGAATTCTACGCACAATGAACCAAATTAGCTATGTGCAGTAATGATATGAAAAACTCTTGGGAAGAATAAGCTTTAAGTTCAATCAGATCTGCAACGTGGAAGTTTATTACTATATATCCTAGTTCGAAATAAAGTTTGTGAAGTTGTATAAGATATCTGCAGGATCTCCTGGGGATATGTGAAATATGATCGAAAATTTGAAATCCATGGACAACACAAGATATCTTGAGGATATCTTGGGAACTTTATACTAGAAATGAGAAGAAAGAATCTGCAAATCAGTATGTAAGATATCCGTCAAATATCCAGAGGACATCAGGACATCTTGGTATCATTTGGGACCAAATGAAGATATCCATTTGACGTCCTGTGCTATGTGGGATGAGGCCATCACTGAAACCAAGAGAATAATATTCTTGGACTGAGTTTTCAGTTTCTTGAATCAAAAATTCAATTTTAACGAATCGTAATAATATTCTGTGACTTTGCCAGATGAATATTAAAAACTGATGAACCAACAAAAAATGTTCTCAAGCCAAGAACATCAAATCCAAGAGAAGTATTTTCGTGCACTGAGAAAAAAGTTTTTCTTCCTTCTAATATTTTTGGTTCAACTAAATATTACTTGATTGAAGTTAATTTTTTTTGTGTGGAATTCGAGAAATCACAGTAATTTTATGGCGAAAAAATATTGAGTGCCTCCCATGCCTACGCCGTTGGCTTTGGATTCATGCTCTCATTGACTTTTTTGTTGGAAATTCCGTGCTCTACAAAATGATTCCCATAAAATTTTTCTCTATCTGGCATAGTTGGCGCAGCGTTCACAATTGAAACTGGCGGCACGCAATTTTTTTCGTCATTTTTCACGGATTCTAATTTTTTTTTGCACACTTTGCAGAAAGTTAGTTCCCCAAAAACTTGAATTTAGAATCAGTAAACGACCCTCAACACGTCTATATTTTTTTTTTTATCCTTATGTGATAATTACTTCAATTTAAAACCCTATTTTGGCTGGCGTAGAAACTCCTCGGACGCCCGCGCCGCAACTGCTCCGCCACTACTAGTCTAGTCGAGAAGTGAGTTTCCTGAGAAAAATAGTTTCAATTCTCTCAAAAATATGAGCAATAGCTCATTCGGTACGGGATGCGATCCTGAAAAAGAAGTATTTTTTTTTCCGGAAACAAAATTGGAATTGTTATTAACAAACAACATAAAAAAAAGACGTCTCCGGTTTTTGACTATAACTGAAAAACTTTAAGTGATAACGAAAATTGGAACAAAGCATCGTAAAGAGGAGAAAATTTCCAATAAAAAAGTCTGGACTCCCGGTACTTAATCTCCATTATTTATAATTTTAATTTGACGCTGAAAATAGGGTTCCGCGCGGCCGCTTCAGCACTGACGCGTCGCCGCTGAACAGAGAGTGCGATCGAAATTTTTTTTTTTACTATTTAATATTAATTTTGAAATTTAAAAAAATTATGCTATCATCAGAACACTCCAAAGAATCTAGCCCCGCAGAGAAAAAAATTTTAAACTTCATTTTTCTAAAAGCTATACAATTGTTAATTAACTCATTTTTTTCGGACTTCTGTTTTCATGAATGGCGACATAAAAGTTTGAATAATTGGCCTATACATTTTTTATTTGTTGGAGCCCTTCTTATATGTATACTTAACAAGATTACGTAATAAAAGATTAGGAAAGTTTTTTTATTTGTTTATAATAAATTTATAAAGTTCCAAAAACATGATAAATGAAAAAAATAATGGTCAAAAAAATGTTTTTAAGGAAAATTATGTTATGGCTGTTTTCACATTCAACAATGACATTAATAAATGTTGAACAAAATTTTTTTACTTCATTTCTGGAAAAATTGTTCATAAACGAATGGTCAAATTTAATATTTAACAAAAAATATTTTTGTTTTTATATTGAGAAAAGTCAATTATGATTCAAAAAAAAAAAAAAAAAATCCGAATTTTTTTTTTTTTTTTTTCGTTTATAATCGTTTTTTTCATTTATCTAACATTTAAATTATGAGTTGAGGAATCATGTTTTTTTCTAAAATCATAATTGGCAGTTCTCTATATAGTAACAAAAACAATTTTTTTTTCAGCACAATTTGATTGTTTATTCAGTTACCAATTTGTTACAAACAAATTTTGATTTTCAGTTTATTTTTTTCATCAAACTATTAAAAATTACGAAAACAACGATGTATAACAAAGTGTAAAAATAATTTTTTGTCTATTTTGTTTTGCTTTCAACAAATATCGTGTTATCAAAGTTGAAGCGGTTACCTGATTTGTCAACTTATAAATTGCTATAACTTTTTAGCTATTGAAGATACAGTCTTCGACATTCAAGACGATTATTTAGAGAATTAATTTATCTTTTGAATAAATTTTTCTCCAGCTCGGTATCTATCATAATTCCCTTGTTACAAGCTTTTGTTTATAAAAATCTTCAGTATCTACATCTTATAATCCTTATATCTTATAAACTATTGCAATTACGCCTTTTATTATTCAAGGCAATTTTGTAGGCTTATTATCAAGCTACTTGAAGAAAAAAAAAAAATATTCTTCAACGCCAATTGTTTATAAATTATTCGTATTTATTCTAATTTCAAAATGAAAAATACATACATTGCTTGGTATTTTATCATTTATTCCTGTGCTAATTCATATTATTTCTATTTTGATTGTCTATAGTGTTTTATTTATTTATCTGTAACTACTTATTCTGCGTTTTTTGAAAGCTCAACTTCGTACTTTAAACAATTAATACATTTGGTGCGGAAACCGCGGATAGAAATATACATTTCAGAATTCCTCATTAACAATTACTCAAGAAATACTTATAATACTTACCTGTTTCGGTCTTCATCGTTTATTATCTTACATTTTAGTAAATTTATGAAAAGAAACGTGCATTATTAAATAATTTTTTTCACGTAATTTTGAGTGACGAATATTCAAAAAGTAAAGATTATTTGATCAAGGTTTGGGAAAATGTTTCGAAGCAGTAAGTAATTGAAATGTTTATAGAAGTTTTTATTATTTAGAGAAAGAAATTGTTGAATTAAAAAAAAATTGAACGTTTAAAGTTACAGTTAGAATTGAATATTCGTCGTTCAAAATTACGTAAAAAATATTATCCAATAATTTTTCCACAAATGAAGCAAAAAATTTTTGTTCAACATTTATTAATGTCATTGTTTGATGTGAAAACAGCCATAACATAATTTTCCTTAAAAACGTTTTTTTGACCATTATATTTTTCATTTATCATGTTTTTGGAACTTTATAAATTTATTATAAACAAATAAAAAAACTTTCTTAATCTTTTATTACGTAATCTTGTTAAGTATACATATAAAGAAGGGCTGCAAGAAGTAAAAAATTCATAGGCCAATTATTTCAACTTATATGTCGCCATTTATGAAAACAGAAGTCCGAAAAAAAATAAGTTAACTAACAATTGTAAAGCTTTCAGAAGAATGAAGTTTAAAATTTTTTCTCTGCGGGGCTGGATTCTTTGGAATGTTCTGATGATAGCATAATTTTTAAAAATTTAAAAATCAATATTTAATAGTAAAAAAAAAATAATTTTCATCGCACTCTGTTCAGCAGCGACGCGTCAGTGCTGAAACGACCGTGCGGAACCCTATTTTCAGCGTCAAATCAAAATTATGAATAATGGAGATAGAGTTCCGGGAGTCGAGACTTTTTTATTGGAAATTTCCTCCTCTTTAAGATGCTTTTTCCAATTTTCGTTGTCTCTGAAAGTTTTTTAGTTATAGTCAAAAACCGGAGACGTCTTTTTTTTTTGTTTTTTGTTAATAACAATTACAATTTTTGTTTCCGAAAAAAATACGTCTTCTTCAGGATCGCATTCCGAATCGAATGAGCTATCGCTCATATTTTTGAGAGAATTAGAACTATTTTTCTCAGGAAACTCACTTCTCGACTAGACTTTACCATGGGTATACGAATAAATATTCTTAGTTGCAATATATCGCATAGAGCGAGCGGAACATTCAGCTCATAACATCGGTCCGATCAAACGTTACTATGTAGATTCGAGCTGTATTAATTAATTTGCTTTTCGTTTTAAAAAAATGAGTCTATTACGTGGTCGAAAACGTTTAGTCGACGAAGACGCCTTCGTGAGTGTTATTTCGTCTTACAAAAATGAAATAATTGATAACGGCACAGTTGTTTCAAAACAAAATGATGTCTGGAAAGAGATTGCGGCGAAACTCGAAAATAAATACGCGCATGCTTCTTTATATCCTATGGTAAAAGGCAATAAATACGGTGTTTTGGACAAATTACTTGATAAGGAAAATATAGTGGGAAACAATGAATCTTCGTCAATTACTGAAGAGCAAAGTACTATTGATAATAGTAATAATATTTTTGCAACACCTGCTTCGAAAGTTTGATTTTCGAGGGCTGTGTAGCGAGCGCAAACTACCTTATTTCCGAGGGGTGAAGTAAAGAGAGAGTTGGCGCATGCGCACACCGCAAATACTCTACTTTGCGCACTAGTGCTTTTGTCGCGCATGCGCACATCGCGAATACTCTACTTTGCGCACTAGTGCTTTCTTCGTGCACTGTGTCATGGCGGTGGACAGTCGCGATGTGAGGTTATATTGAATAATCAATCTGTCTCTCAAATCAAACTTTCTTCGCAGGGAGTTACAAAAAATATCGTGTGATACACGTGCGGATAGGCAATATCTGTCTCGTGTCATTTACAGCACTCGCCTTCGGCTCGTGCTACAAACGACACTCGTCGGATATTGCCTACCTTCCGCACTTGTATCACAATATACTATTCTTACGACAATGATGCGTCGACTGATATGACTGGAGAAGAGATCAAATTTGATTTCGTTATTTCGAAAGAAGAAATGGATGGCATAGTTGAGAAAAAGTACTATGCTCGAACAACAAAAACTGGGAGAAAAAAAGACAGCCGTTTGTGGAATATTTTTCGCCCAGGAATATATCAATATTTCATCTCTAAAAAAATATGGGACACGACGAATTTGAAATGTGGTTCATTGATCGAACACTCCTACATTAATTTACAAACTACTTCGGCCAAAATTCAAGGTAAGTTATACAATAAATTGTCAACGATAAAATTTTCAGTAGAATGATCAAAAATATTAGATGCATAGGTCGATACAGCGAGTGTGACCCATTGTTCAATCATTTTTCTACTATGATATACAAAAAAAAGATGTAACAATAATCACGACCGTAATATTCTAATTCAAAGCGCGATTCCTCTAAATACTCGATCGGCCGCGAGGCGTTTTAGCAATAGCTGGGTTTCACAGAACTTTCGCAGTTTTTATTTTATTTCGCCGTATCTGGGATATATCGCGTTACTAATGCCATAAGGTCGTCAACGCCATTATATGGTCTCATCAAAACCAGAGGGTCGTATTATTTTTTTTTTCTCGAATAGCTTAAAAATGCATAATATAGGTACATAAATCCATTGAACTTAGGAAGATCGAACATTCCGGCAGATACGACCTTTTGCTTTGAGTTTCCAATTTTTTTGAATCACAATTGAATTGCACCTTTTTAACAATGCCCAGACGAATTGGAAAAAAATTATACGACATTCTGGCACCAGAATCGAATTTTTGGCACTTACGGCCTGATAGCATTAGTAACGCGATATTAGTACAATATCTAGTAATATTATGGGCTGCTCCACGCGGATCAGTCACCTCAGATTTTTTGTTAACTCTCAGTGGAAATAGTACTCAGTAATTTCGTCGGAAATGATTTTTTCATGATACCTCAACGTATTTTGGATCAATAGTGACACAAAAAAATTACAATTTTTTTTTTTTCAAATAGAATAAAATGAAATAAACAAAAATAGCGGGAGATAGGTCAAATTGTTCAGAATTTTTTTTTTATTTGAATCGAATCAGATTTTTTGAACACTTAAAATTTTTTTTTTTTTAACTTCACATGTTAATTAACATTAAATTGAAAATAAAGACGGTATAACTTGATTTCATCCCTTAATACTTGCCTTTTAACAGTGTGCCTGAATTCGTGCAGCAGGTTTTTTGAGATGAGACGATTTGAATTATGTAAAATGAACTTTGGTAAAGAAATGAATTCATTTTGAAGTATATTCAATTTTTCCAATCACGACATACTGCTCCCCTTAGATCTGTCGGCGCAACAGGCTGACTGTTTACCCGTAACAATAAGCGGCTATAGCATTCTAACTTCGAATCACGCACCCACACATTATTAGACGGAACAGAACTAATACCGATGTTTTCAGCAATCATTTTTATTCGCTCTTACTTGTTTCGATTTTGATTACCATATCTATGCTTATGTGTAATATACTGAGGTGGGCTAAAACAAATCGATATTTCTTCATTGTGTTGACCTCCCGCCTGAAAAACCTTTAGAATGAGTGAAAAAATAACGCTCTGCCAAAACAGCTATTAGTCGAAATTCACGGGTTTTTAATCGAATTTCAAGTGTTTCTGTATGATTGACACCGTAAAAAACACGACGCGCCGAGTTTGCGTTTCAAATCTCTTGAAAAAAAATTTCACATAAATCTGCTGGACATATTTTGATGAGGAATGAAATTCTCCACGAAAGAAGGTTAGAACAGCCAATACCCTAGAATCAATAGTTTGCAAGTAGGTAATTGGCGCTTTAAGTTCATTCCATACGTAACTTCATTTTCATTTGCATTGGGTGTAAAATATGAACTCCACTTGAACGTCAACGACTATTTTCAATTGAAATTCAAGTAATCAAAAGGGGTGAAAAGAAAGGGTTGATAAGAATGAAAAAAAAATTAGAAAAAGTACTTTATATATGGACTTTAAACTCTTGTAATTACCATTCATTCCAGGGCATTCGCCTTTGGACGTCTTTTTTAGATGATTTCATTCTGTTTTGTAGAAAATTTTACTCTGCACAAAAATATTGCCAGCAGTCTCTTGTGGGATGTTTTTTGAAAGAGATATGCAACGAAAACTGGCGCGTCGTGTTTTATCTCGTATTAACCCTTTGAGGGGCAGTGGTACACATATATACCACCTTTTTTCCTGCAGTTTTTCCATTATTGCCGTTCTATTTTCCAATACCTTTATACTTCTAAATTTGTTCCATCGAAAAATGTGCCCCTCAAAGGGTTAATCATATGGAAAGCCTTAAATTTTGACGAGGCGACCCTGAATCTCGAACGACAGGGTTCTCTGGCGAGGAGTTCCTATTTTACTATGAATGTTAGTTTTTGTAGGATGTCAAAGAACGAAAAAAAAATCGAGTATCTTTTTGCCCACCCTGGTATACATAGGTATTAGGGGAGTCGTTGAGAAAAAAAATTCCGGGTCGCCCCCCAAATCGACTCCGAATAAATCAAAAGTAACCCTGTAATTTTTTCAGATTTTTATTTCAACGCTTGACCCTTGACCACAAAAATGAACTATTCCATCTAAAATGCACGGGGTTTCGCGGTCTTTCCAGTGATTATTTCACTGTAGGACTGATTATGGTCCTAAAAATTTGAAATTCTAACAAATTAGTCTACGATAATGCTGGTGTGTGGAAAAAAAATTGCCACAAAAAAATTTTGTATGGGTCATGTCGTGCCAATGTGATGATTTTCATTTTTTCCAATTTCATCAAATATTGTTCAAAAGTATTCAAAATATATATGTTTCCCGATGTTTCAACAGCATTCGATGAAAATGAGAGAAAAAAATCATCATATTGGCATAGAATAACCCATACAAAATTTTCGTGGCAGGGGGGTGGCCATTTTTTGACACACAGCAGCATTATCGTAGACTATAATCTCTGAGAAATTGAAATTTTTCGGCCCATAATTAATCCTACAATGAAATAATAACTGGTAAGACCGCGAATCACTATGCATTTGAAATGAAAAAGTTTATGCTCTGTGGTCAAGGGTCAAGCGTTGAAATAAAAATCTGAAAAATTACAGGATTAGATTTGATTCATTTGGAGTCGATTTGGGGTACGGCCCGAAAAATTTGGTTTTTGTTCCACCTCAACGACCACCCTATTATATTTCTAGGTATATTTCTGTTAGGTATGCGAACTTTTTATTCAATCATAAATTTCATATTGAAGGTCACTGTAAATGTGGGTCATCTCTGAATTGCTCGATAAATCAATTACTGCAATCAAAAGACTATATAGCCCATTGCACAGTTAGTCGTGGATCAGGGAAATGTGGTAAAAGACCTCTGACAAACCCAATCAGACATAAAGTTTGCAAGGAGTTAGAAGCTACAAGTGTCGAAGCATACAGAGCTGAGATAGCCAAGGAACTCATGCAAGGGAGAGGTGATGACATTCCCGAACCACCCATTCTCTTCTCCAAAGATGTCCTGTACACGGCAAAAAAAGAGGAACTATCCAAACAATATTTGAATTCAGATCCGTTCATGGCTCTGCAGATGATGAAATATGGAGAATATGCTAATTGCATTCAGGATATCGGATATCATCCTTTTTATGCGCACTACGGAACAAACGAACAGCTCCAAGTATATGAGAAACTATTTGCACTAAAGGATAACAAAGTATGCATATGTATTGACAGTACAGAAGGAGTTGTGAAAAAAATTAAAAGGCTTGATAATAATGTGTCTAAACACATTTTTATACACATTATCGCAGTAAATACTAGGTCAGGACAATTTACGTTGGCGCACATGCTTTCCGAAGACTCACATACGCCATCCATAACATACTGGCTGCTTATGTGGTTACGATCCGGAGCTCCGATACCACATATGTCCGTGACTGATTGGTCTCGAGCGTTACTTAATGCTGTGACCATATCATTCACCAATTTTAAGAGTATTGATGATTATGCAGATGCTCTCAGAAACGAAGATCAGCATCCTTACACATATATCCGGATAGACGTTGCCCATACTCTGAAGAAGTATTCTAGATATTTGAGTGTGCTGCGGAAACGAGTGAAAACATTCTATTTAGCATGTATCGGCGAACTGATGAAATCCACGAATGTTAATGATGCCAAAGAATTGATAACGAATATATTCATAGTATGTTTATCTGAGATGGAAAGGCGCTTGTCGGATGGGACAGAATCTATTTGCGAGAAAGCTAAAAGTATGCTGTTGGCTAGAATTGCAGGTGAGTGTACGTTTAACTGTATCATATTATCATGATTAAACGTGTATATAATATCTAGTCACGTCATAGTGATACATCCATATTTGATAGCTGTCAATTAATTTTATGCAATGTATGCGTTTATTGGCACAGAAAACAGCAATATATATTCTAGGGTGGTCGTTAATTTCTAACATATACTTGCCACCCCTTAAATCGATAGATAATGACCCAAAAACACCGTGTAATTTTTTTTCTGATTTTTAGCATGATTGGAAAGGGTGCCGAAATCAGTTTGAAGTTGACAAAATTAAAATAATAAATTGAAAAATTGAAAACAAAAAAGTTTCCCCAATTTTCGAGTAAAAAATTCGAAAAAAAAAAGTATTTTATGGTAATATTATCATGCTACAACGTTATGCAGACTATATTTATTTTATATCAACTTCTCATCCATGGTGTTGACATTATATTTGAAGTTGCAAAAAAAAAAAAATTAAGTTTTTTGAAGTTATATTTGGAGTTGAAATTTTTTTTGCAACTCCAAAGATAATGTTAACACCATGGATGAGAAGTTAATATAAAATCGACGAAAAAATAATCAAAGGTTGTGCTCGCTCACTCGATTGGTTGATGATTGTCAACATACAAAAGCATTGAAATCAGATACAACTGCCAAGTACCTGTAGAATGATAAAAGTTTGGAATTGAAAAATTTGTTCAAACTACATAACGTTGTACTCGTTCGCTCGCTGCGCTCGCTCACTCTATTGGCTTATGATAATGGGTTGGAAGAACAATTCGGATGGAGAGATTAAAGATGTCAACATTTATCTAAAAATATTCATAACGAAAAAATTATTTACAAAAAATTAAAAAAAAAAATTTGGAGTCCGTGGTACGTTGGCGGGCCAATGTTTGAATATCTATCAGATGACATTGACACGGTTCGTGATCGATATTTTATATTTCTTTTTCTACAAAAGGCCCCCCAAGTACCACTACCTCCAAATTTTTTTTTTTAATTTTTTTTAAATATTTTTTTCGTTATGAATATTTTTAGATAAATGTTGACATCTTCAATCTCTCCATCCGAATTGTTCTTCCAACCCATAATCATAAGCCAATAGAGTGAGCGAGCGCAGCGAGCGAACGAGTACAACGTTATTTAGTTTGAACAAATTTTTCAATTCCAAATTTTTATCATTCTACAGGTACTTGGCAGTTGTATCTGATTTCAATGCTTTTGTATGTTGACAATCATCAACCAATCGAGTGAGCGAGCACAACCTTTGATTATTTTTTCGTGGAGTGATCTACACATTAATGGACTTGGCGGAAGGTTTTTGCACCGAAGGTGCTTTTTGGGTAGCATATACACGCAGCCAAATCTGTTTCTTTCTAACCAACAACGTCAAATGCATAGAAAGAGACAGATTTGGCCGCGTGTGTTACCCTTCTCTCTCACTTTCGGCGTTACCATAGGCTGTATAGGGAATGCGCAGTCCATGCTCTATGTGTATGTAAGAGACGGTTTCTGTCTGCGATACTGGCGCTATCTACGTCAGAACTATCTCGTACTGACGTCACCCTACAACTTTTGTGTGGATTTTCCCGTCTAGTGATTGCATGGGAATGGTTTGAATGTGAATCTTGGTCTGACGACGACGAAAACGAAAACGAAAAATTTTACGATGAAACGGGGTATCAGAATGTGTAGTTAATCATATCTCAGCACTCCGGACACCGATTTAATCGATCTAAGGCTCAAATGAAAGCTTTTCATGCCCACATCCTAGATTAAATTAGTTTCAATCTGTGTATATTGTGAGGTGAAAGAAAACAAAGATACTAGTTCGCGGTATAGGTTAGGGTAGCTGCCTCTCGGGTATATAGACTCGTTGAGTCTCGCGCTTGAAAATTTTTTTTTTTTAATGTACTTGGCGCGAGACTCTACCGAGTCTCTTGATAAATATAGTCTACATAACGTTGTAATATGATAAGATTACCATAAAATACATTTTTTTGTCGAAAAGATTTCGTTTTTTGTCATTCTACATTGGTTTTCCGCTTTTTTTCTGACCAAACTATTGAGTCAATGACTCTTTTGGCTTCATTATATGATATTACTGAAGTGAACATTAGTTTCCTTATTTTTCACTCGAAATTAGGGAAAACTTTTTTTTTTAATTTTTCTATTTATTATTTTAATTTTTTCAACTTCAAATTGATTTCGGCACCCTTTCCAATCATGCTAAAAATCTGAAAAAAATTACACGGTGTTTTTGGGTTATTATCTATCGATTCAAGGGGTAGCAAGTATATGTTAGAAATTAACGACTACGCTAATATATTAACATGAAATTGATTGTTCGTGATAACAGCATAAATATGCATACTCATCCAATTTTTGCGTAACAATAGTTTCAATGTAATACTGACCTGTAAGTATTTCCGTAATATAAAATTACATTGGTGTAATAATGCACTCAACACAATTTTGCTTCAACGTACGTTTTCCGCAGCACGCACAAATGTTAGAACTATGAATTTTAGGTACACGTCAAATTTTTGCTTTTTCATAAACACAAAATAGATACAGCCATTTTTTAAATGCTTGAAATATCGAATATTGACACGAAAAACTATAACAATATCTGTAATAGATACATTCTTTATTTCGAAAATAGTATAATCAAATAATAATTGAAATTAATATGTACCTAATCGCCAGACTCACGGAAAAGAAGGAATAAATGTGGCACATTACTATCATATTAATATAATAGCACGATAACTGTATAAAAATTAAAATATTCGAAACTATTTTTGCTTGTTAGGGCTTTATTCTGTATGTTACCCTTACGGAAAAAAACCCTCAAATTTAAGGTGTAAATTCGTACTCCCAAAGTTTTGGGGGTTTACCATGAAAACTCAGGGTTAACCCTCAAATTTTACCCCCAAATATAGGGTAAACCCTCACTACCTGTCAGCGAAGAAGGCTACGGACAAAAGAGAATTTGCTTCCGATGTGTCAAGAATAAAAGAGACCAGATAGACAAAAGGCATCTTCCAAAAATTTTGAGTTGCAAGACGCTTGACAACGAAAGCCGGATAACGTTGGTACGTTCCAATGAGGCTGTGGAAGAAAATGTTATTGGTAGTTTTATTCCTGCACCAACGGCTTCGGTTGAGATTCATGATTCACCTATCAAAAATCTGAGTCAAGTGAGTCGAGAACAGACTGACTGTAAAGTTTGCGCAAATAAAGTTGCTACACGAGATCGTTACGCATGCTGGGTATGTAATGAGATAGTTCATCATAGAACAGATTGTTCGGAATCGTATGGGAATGATGAAGATGGTATAAAAAGGATTTGCCGTATTTGTTCAGTGGATGAAAATGCTAAGAATATTCTTGCTTTGAAAGAAGCAGACAACTGGAGAAATTTCGGACAAATGAGTGAAAAGAGTTAAGAAATTCTGAAGAGGAAACTTGCAGCCGGTACTACAATAACACAAATTATCATTCCGAAATATCACTTATTTGTTATTCCTTATCTATACACAAGTTAATTTTTTATGTGGAAGTATTATAACTCGACATGATGATCAATATGATTCGATACAATTTTAAGTATCGATTGTTATTTAATTTGAATATTTTTATAGTAGTTTTGGGTGATTACCCCTCACGACGCATCATTTTTCTCAAATTACAAACTAATTTCGCATAAAATATTTTAGAATGCTTTTTTTTAATTACAGTCATTTTCTTTGTTCACATTTTTTTCACAGGCAATGCATCAGATAAGCCTGCCAATAAACGTCGGAGAGCATTGTACTTGGGAGATATGAAAAGTAAAATACGCGATATGATTACCATCGAAAAACATTTATCAATTCCAGTGCTGAAAAATGGCAGTAATCGTGATATTGGGCTCCCGATTATTAATGAAAAAAAGGTGTCCGTACAAGACACTTGTGCTTTCGACAGTTTATTCCGATTAGTCTTAGCAGCCGCATTTGATTTTGAAAAAGTGTTTGACATAGTAAGCGTTGTGACGTGGATTTTATTTGATCCTCGGATCTGGACCGGATAGCCAGTCTCCGAGAACCATCCACTCGACAATTGGCCAAAAGAAAACAAAGAAATAGCAAAAGTTGGGCGCCAGGCGGATAACCGCCGATTTTAAAAATCTAAACAAAATAATAACCGTCGGCTAGCTACAGTACCGCGGAGAGGGGTCAGGATTAAATGAAGGATTAGCGGGACGTTAAATAACGACTCGAGCGATTGAATGTAATAACAGAAAAATAGAATTTATTCAATAAAAAAAAAATAGAAAAGAAATAGAAATAATAATTTTAAAAATCGGGAATAAATCCCCTCGTATAAAGAACGGCCTCGGGTCGTGTATACGCGACCTGGCCACGTTTGACGAGTTTTACAATAAATAATACACTACTAGCTTCCACGTAGGACAGCAATAACAAGGAAAAAATCATGCAAAAATTAACTAACTCGACAAACTAGGTCCTCGTGGGACAATATCTCAGTTAAAACACTAAATAGGTTCCGCGAGAAGAACTTACAACTAATTAACAGGCGAATATTTACAATGAGTGAGCCTTCGGCTCTTAATAACGACTATAAAAATGAAATTGATCTACGAAGTAATATTTACAGATCTCACTTAGACTAACTTAACCTAACTCTGCGAATAACGCGATAATTATTCAATTGGAATTCTTTGTTGACTCGAACCCGAAAAACAAAGACTCGAAATCTAAACACTAACTAGCGGTGTCTCTCCCTACAGGAGGAAGAGAGAGCGACAGTGACTGACTAGGGCTATCTCTTTCGCACTCGTGTGCGACAGGTAACACACCCGAACTTAACAGACTATAAAATATTCAATATTTCTCTATAAAATAAAGACCCGAACGATAAACTCTAATGCATGGGGACACTGGTGACGGCCTACCCTTCGGAGATCGGATTAATTCGATTCCAAGAATATTAATTAGCCTCGTGGCTGCTCAAAGGCAATATGGCTGACGGCCGTTGCCGAATTCAAATTAGCATGGGTAAGAATGGCTAACGCTTACCGCCTTCCAGCCACGCGAGGAACAAAATCCTCTCGCGCTCAAAATCCATCCCTCGATCCCACGAGGCAAGGTTCCTCGGGGGGATACACACTCACACAAGAAAACAAAAAAAAACAAACTCTAGTAAGCCCACGGGGCTCGGACGCAAAGGTAAAAAAAAATATTACTTCGCTAACTCAATACAGCCGACGCAAAAGAAGAGCCAAAATTGCACGAGTGCTCGGGACACTAGTCTAATGCAGAGTGACTAGACCGCATGGCGCCGGTAATCAGCGCCCTCGTGTTACGGCCAAATATCAATTTTTGTATCGACCGAAGGATCCCTTAAGCATGGCGACCGATGGTCGCCACGCGCGTAATTCAAAGTTCGCCACGATGATTTTAGCTTGCTACGTCGGAGGCTCACGGGATGTAGGCTCTTCTTGGTGGCGGGAGTCTCTTCCACCACCGATATCCCCCGTTGTAGAATGTCCTTGGCACTCCCCCGTGTCCTCTAGAGTAATAGCAGGAGGTAGCGTGGCCACTACTATCCTCCGAAGCTTTTGGGTGGCGTTCGTCGAGTAGGATCCAAACAGTCGATACTGGAACGTATTGCGCCGGTAGTGGTGTGTCTGTGTTACAGTCTCTTAGCCGTCGGCTAGGCCTCGTCTCCCACATGTTAGAGAAAAGTCGTAAAACAAAACAAAAGAATAAATCATATGTTCAACAGTCTTTAGTCGGTCACGGTCGCCTCTCGGAAATTCTGTCGGACCTCGGGGTCTATCTACGCATTTTCTCCTTTTCATTCACTCCGCTAAGGTCGTTTAAGGGGTGAGGAGCCTATCGTAACATGCAATGTTACAACTCCCCCCCCCCCCTTAGACGGACCACTGGGGCGGAAGCGCTTGCAAAACTGACCCATGGACCGAACTCCGAGTGGCGGCCGCACACCGCGTCTTACGTCTCCAGATCCGTCTGGATCTGATGGCTTAAACGTAACTTTTTAACAAACTAAACTTTCCCCCGGGGAGGGAATACGAAGGTAATTTTATGAAAACCCCCGGTTAAATTCTTAAGTCATCACACGCTACTTTCCCCCTGCAGAAGGCAGAAAGACAAAAACTTAGGGAAGGGTTCGACTTCCCAACCAAAAAAAAAACAAAATCAAAATAAGAGTCTAATATCTGAAAGCTCGAAACTAACGAACCACACAAAAAAAAAATAGCAAAATAAAGGACTATTGTAATTTCATTACCAATAATTTTGACCAAAAACACGACACAAAAAAAAAACAAATAAAATAAGAGACTACGAACCAACAAAACAAAACGAAACTAAATACAGGGCGTCAATGCCCGAGTCCTCAAGACTCTATAAACCACGGAAAAAAAACAGAACCAAAACCCCCCTAATGAGCTCCAGATAACTGGGAGTATTGTCCCACTACGAATTGGCCGGCGCAGTCGACTCAAAAAAAAAAAAAATATAGAAAAAAAAAACTAATTCGCCGAACTGACCGAATATTTTTTTTTTCAAGCTTCCTAAAAATCCTATTTCCTTAACTCAACCAACAAAAAAAAAAGAACAAAACACTCGAATCCAATAGTGCTCGAATACTCAGTACCAAACTCAGAACACACGAACGCGAACGGTTTTCTCAGGCCTCGTCGGAAGATGCGTCTTCCACCTCGGATTCGCTGAGATTGACGTCTACCTCGGGGGCGACGTACGGTTTAAAATCTTTTATATGGTGTCGACCGAGTGTCCTACCGGTTTCATCCTCTAGCTCGTACACGACGGGTGATACTACCTTCGTTACGATATACACCCAGAAAAATGCGTAACTTTCATTCAAAGAAATTGACACATTCGAAATTAACATATTTGACGCAAAGAAAATTATGGTTGATTCTAAGAAAAGTAGACGTAATCGTATATTTCATTTGAATATACGAATATACTTGAGTCTCAAGAGACATAGTAGCTACTGTGATGAAATAAACGTTTATTTGTGAATAGCATATTGAAAAATGCTATAGAACCCTTTATTTGATTCGAATAGTTATATTTATTTGAACCGAGTAAATGCATGTGCGCAGCTCATTAGCGCCACCTGCTGAAATGGCCGTTGCGAGTACGCGTTGCCATTCGCCATTTTTCATTCGCAGCTTGTGTAGCCGTAGCGTGTGCGAACGTGTTGTGAAGTTCTCACTTATCTGGCGTCGCTACAATGGATCCAAACCTAAAAAATCTGTTGACCAGCGCGAATCTGGAGCAATATATTACAGTCTTCGCACGTAAGTATTACATCAAATGTATGTATTTACGTATGAAAGTTTAGCCCTTCAGTGAGGTTATCCACTTGGTTCTTTTTCCGCGGTAGCATGAACTGCACGTGGTCTCTGAGCAAGTTCGAGCCAGCCACATGTCTGTGATACGATTTGAAACGTTTTCATGATAATAGGAATGAATCAAATTTTAGGAAAACAAATGAAAGATTTAGTCAATATTAAATAAATAAAATCAATATTTACATTAATATCAAAAATATTAGTTGGTTCAAGTAAATAATTTATTTAAAGTAATACAACGTTTATTTGCTTCAAAATATCATATTCTTGGGCTCCAATGAATCGATCACAGCGTCTTGCGGCAACTTTCAACTAAACATTTGATATCGGATTGACTAAATTCCTGATAGGTTCATATACAAATAAACAGTTCGCTTTGACTCGACTAGATTTTAGTTGTCTGAAGTAGTACATTTTTCTGGGTGTAAGGTCCCGCGAATTTGGGAGCTAATTTCGCAGCTACGAAGTTCGCAGCTGATGATAAGACGCGGTTTCGCTTCCAGACTCGGTCTCCTACCTTATAGTGACCGTCCCGGTGACGTCGATTATAATATTGTGCCTGCCTAGTGCGTGCATTTTGTAAATGACGGGTCGCGAGATCTCGTAATTCCTGCAGGCGGGTCATTCTTTCTGCCCACTTCGCGGGACACGGTTCCGGAATTGTCGCCGGACCTTCTTCCGCGCGTCGTAGTTGCACTCGAGGCCGCGGTTCGCGACCTAAGTTTAAAAACGCTGGGCTCACTTTCAGTGAACTATGCACCGCAGAATTATACGCGAACCGAAATTCATGCAAATGAATGTCCCAATCTCGATGATCCGTCTCAATATATGTCGTGATCATAGTCTTCAGGACTCGGTTCACCCTCTCTACAGGATTTGCCTGCGCGTGATACGGGGGTACGTGGGCGTGTACGATGTTGTACTCGGCGCACATCTCATCGACGGCTTTGTTCGCGAATTCGGTGCCATTATCAGTGAGGAATACTTCCGGAGTACCCCACCCAGACAAAATTAAATCCTCGAACGCCGCGATAATGTTTTTCCCAGTGGCCTTACGCAACGGAATGCACTCGACCCACTTCGTAAATAAGTCCTCGAAGACTAACAAATATTCGTATCCTGATCGACTACGAGGAAACGGACCCATTATGTCAGCTGCGACTACTGTCCACGGCTGATTTACTACGCGATCTCCCATCAGACCAGCTGGCGTAGCCTGTTCGACTTTGCACTGTTGGCATTGCTGACATCGTCGTACCGCGACTACGATATCCCTAAACATGCCAGGCCAATAATAATCCTCGCGGATTCTCGCATAAGTCTTTCCGACTCCGAGATGCCCAGCCTGCGGGTCTTCGTGCGCTTCGATAAACGCTCGGTCGCGATGTTCGGCGGGCAATACTAATTTCCACGGATTAAGGTCTTCCATAATCGGTTCTGTCACCGGATTCGGCCGTAAATAATACAATCGGCCTTCGAATACTGACCATTCTCTATACTTTTTCGGGGCCTCTAAAACTTCTAGTACGCGTTTATTGTACCACGGATCTTAAGCTTCATTGATCGCGGCTACATACACGGCTGCGAGGTCCTCGACCTCGTCTTCGTACATTCGCGATAATGCGTCGGGGACATGATGCATAGCTCCCTTTCGATGTATGACCTCGAAGTCATACTCCAGGAGCTCTAATGCCCACCTAGCAAGCCGACCTGTCGGATTATGCAAATTATGCAACCATCGGAGGCTGCTGTGATCCGTTATCACCGTGAAATGATACCCCTCAAGGTACGCGCGAAATTTCTTTATAGCCCAAATTACAGCTAAACACTCTTTATTCACCTCTCAACTGTAATCGCCACTTTATTGATCTGAAAAGCGGGCATAAAGTAGCATATTATTCCCTCTTATACTTTTGCGGGAAATAATGTTACATTATTCCCGCAAATACAGATTTGCGGGAATAATGTAGATTATTTCCCGCAAATCTGGATTTTGCGGGAATAATGTAGATTATTTCCCGCAAATCTGGATTTTGCGGGAAATAATCTACATTATTTCCGCAGAATTGCGGGAATAATGTACATTATTCCCGCAAAATTTATGAAGATTGATAAAGTGGTTACAGTTGAGGAGTGAATAAAACATTGTATGCAACATGGGAATAAAGTGCATCATTCCCTCGGGCTTACTGCCCTTGCGAAAATTCCCTTGGGTGATTACTGCCCTCGCTTCGCTCAGGCAGTAAACTCACCCTCGGGAATTTCGTTCGGGCAGTAAACTCGCCCTCGGGAATAATCTTTCACTTTATTCCCACGTTGTATAATGTACTATTTTCTGTCACCGAATATTTTCTCTCGGCTTCAAAGAGAGTGCGACTCGCATATGCGATGACTCGTTCGACCTCGTCGATGGTCTGAGTCAAGACGGTGCCGATTCCAAAATCGCTGGCATCCGTCTGCACTACGAAAGGTACTCGAAAATCTGGACACGATAATACCGGGGCTGAGGTTAACGCGGATTTTAATTCGTTGAACGCTTGTTCTTGTTCTTCGCCCCATTCCCACCGTCTATCTTTGCGTAAAAGCCGCGTTAATGGCTCCGAGGAGCCCGCGAACGCTGGGATAAATCGGCGGTACCACGAGGCCATCCCTAAAAACCGTCGCAATTGTTTCAAGTTCCGGGGTGCCGGATAACTAACAATCGGTTCGATCTTGTCGGGGTCTATTTGCAAACCCTCGTTATTAACTCTGAACCCCAAATATCTTACTTCATCTCTACAAAATTCACATTTATCCGGGTTCAACGTTAGACCAGCCCGTGCTATTTGATCAAAAACGCGTTTGAGCCAATCGATATGTTTTACAAAATTGTCCGTCACTACAATAATATCGTCCAAATACGCGAAAACATGTGGTTCCATATCCGGTGTAATTAATTTATCAACTAATCGTTGAAACGTCGCAGGGGCTCCGGTGAGTCCGTATAGCATTCTCGTAAAGTAAAATAAGCCTCTGCCCGGTGCAGTGAACGCAGTGACTTCGCGACTATCTGGGTGCAAGGGAATCTGATGATAGGCTTGGCTCAGATCAATCGTTGAAATATACCTCGCGGCACGTAATTTATCTAAAATCCCGTTAATATAAGGGATCGGGTAGGCATCCTTCTTCGTGACGCTATATGACATTGAAGTTTGCATCGTTGGAACGCAACGAAATTCAAAAAAATAAAAAAAATTAAATGATCGACATTCACCAAAATTTTATTTCACGTGAATACTTTTTGGGATTGATAAAGTGCTAGAAAAAAATAGGGAATTATTCCGACTTCCGGAACACTTCCAAAAACGGAAGTGAAGTCTTTATTTTTTTATTTAATCTCTATATTATATTATTTCACCCAGGATTATGACATTCACCAAAATTTTATTTCACGTGAATACTTTTTGGGATTGATAAAGTGCTAGAAAAAAATAGGAAACCACTCCGACTTCCGGTACCCAGCGTTGAACGGAAATGAAATCTTTTTTTTTTTATTACTCTGAGAATAATGACATTCACTAAAATTTTATTTCACCTAAATACTCTTTCAGATTGATAAAATGCTAGAAAAAAATAGGAAACCACTCCGACTTCCGGTACCCAGCGTTAAACGGAAATGAAATCTTTTTTTTTTTATTACTCTGAGAATAATGACATTCACTAAAATTTTATTTCACCTAAATACTCTTTCAGATTGATAAAATGCTAGAAAAAAATAGGAAACCACTCCGACTTCCGGTACCCAGCGTTAAACGGAAATGAAATCTTTTTTTTTTTATTACTCTGAGAATAATGACATTCACTAAAATTTTATTTCACCTAAATACTCTTTCAGATTGATAAAATGCTAGAAAAAAATAGGAAACCACTCCGACTTCCGGTACCCAGCGTTAAACGGAAATGAAATCTTTTTTTTTTTATTACTCTGAGAATAATGACATTCACTAAAATTTTATTTCACCTAAATACTCTTTCAGATTGATAAAATGCTAGAAAAAAATTGAAAATTATTCCGACTTCCGGTACCCACCGTTAAACGGAAATGAAATCTTTTTTTTTTTATTACTCTGAGAATAATGACATTCACTAAAATTTTATTTCACCTAAATACTCTTTCAGATTGATAAAATGCTAGAAAAAAATAATGACATTCTCTAAAATCTTATTTCACGTAAATACTCTCTGGGATTCATTGAATGCAAGAAAAAAAAATTCAGAAATTCATTTGCTGTCACGCCCGCAATCTTGTGTTGTCAATCGTTATATTTATGGTTTTTCAGACTTGAATCGTTACGAAGGTATATATAGCATAAACATAATAATTCAAAGTGAACAGATAATCCGCGAAGAAATCGAAAATATCATTCAGTATCATTATGGACAACGAGATGGAACGATCGGCGTCATCAGAGTCCTTAGACAGCGTAAGTTTCTAATGATAAGCATTACTCTTTTCTCAATGAATCGTGCAGAAATCAGATACACATCATGTGTTCATAATTTATTCATTCATCATTTATTAATCAGGAATCGAAAATGGAGATGGAACTTCTAAATCCACCTGAAGTAAATCAGCCGCTGGTCCGCGTGGAGGCTGGGTTACGGTCCCTGAGTGTAGACCCGCCGGACCGGTCAATCAGCGTTGCTACATCATCTCGTGAGTATTAGGAATGACAACGTTGAATTTTATCTCCAGAAAAGACAATTATATAATTAATGATCGATTGGAATTTCCAGAAGCGCCACAGATTCCGCCGCCGGCAAGCCGACCAGCACGAGCATCATTGCCTGAGCCTGCACAAGCCCTGCTGACATCCGGGGCAAGGGCGACGCCACCTCAACGCGGTATGACGGTGATTATCGTTTATTTGTATCTTTATACTACATTAATCTATCAGCTATATCTCTTAATTAGTCCAATTGAATCACCATAGATTTATAACTAAAACTGCATTGCTCAATTTCTAGAGGTACTTCCACGGCACATTCCTGGCAATCGCCAGCAATCGCCAGGAGCTGCGCAGCGGCAAGGAAATGCAGCTGCCGTTAACCGGCAACAAAATCACTATCCAAATGATGGTATGTTCAAAATAATATGCTGTCATATCAGTCTCACTTGTAATCGGAACTCGTCGTTCTCTGGCATTACGTTGCTGTGATTTTTTTATACGTTAGTATATCGTGTGCCTAATGGTAAATGGACGTATGCGTCAATATAAAACTTTTTACCACGTATAGAAGTAAAAGGGCGTATCGATTTCTTATTTTCGCATTTCCGCTAAGAATGTCAAAATGCGTTCAGAAAATATAGCTTTTGAAAATTATCCAACTAACGGTAAAAGGTCTTTATCTCTAAATTTGTGAGAATTATAGATCTTGTTAACTAGGACGGTATAGGTCATAACCGCTGTTTTTTTTTTTTTTTTAATGAAAACGCTCTAAAAACTTCTGAAACGTAATATCGATATTTGAGGAAAGTTGAAAATTTTTCCATTATTTAAAAAAAAAAAAAC
Organism: Tenthredo livida; assembly: GCA_963992785.1. Classification (NCBI taxonomy): domain Eukaryota; kingdom Metazoa; phylum Arthropoda; class Insecta; order Hymenoptera; family Tenthredinidae; genus Tenthredo; species Tenthredo livida. The sequence goes on from OZ023066.1 coordinate 25,655,417, forward strand.
ATTCAAAAATAACGGTGTAAGGTCGTATCCGCCAAAATTAGTTTTCTCTTGCAAATCCTTTATAAACTTTGGACACATCGATTCATCAGAACTACATAAGCCCAAATCATGAATTGATGGAAGAGAACTTTGAGAAATTGATAATAGCTAATGATAATTGAATAAACAATAAAACATTTCAGAACATTGACACATGCTGATGCTCAATCCATGATAATTTTTTTGTTATTCTCATCAATGTTACGAAATATCATGTATACGCGGTAGCTGATACTTTTCGTAATGAACTATCAAAATCACCAAGAACCAATTTTCGGTGGACACGACTGCACCCTTATTTTTTAAATTTAATTTTTCGAGAATTAAACAGTCTCCGACTTTCCTCAAGTATCGATGAATCTTCGCTTTACAGAAGTTTGAGAGCGTTTGCAAGAAGAAAAAAAAATTGCGGATTCGACCTTCTCCCATTAATAGGTACATGTACTGAAAAAAAAAAAAAATTAGTGATAGAAGGACCTTTGACCTTCATTCATTTTTCAGATCATTCCAATGAATCTATGCGTTTCGAGTTATTTTGAAGTGAATGCCGCATAAAAAAGAAAATATACGACCTCTTACCACCGAAATCGCTTTTTTGGCGCTTACGACCTTATACCATCAGACACGTGATATCAATTCGAATCATCTAATCTTTCAAGCAAGCCATTGGATACGCCTTCGAACCAGTTCCGAACCAATAAACCCTCTTTAGCTTGCATTCACCATATTTTCATCAACATCTGGATACCTTCGCGATTAAATTAAGCGTCCTCAGAATTGTTTCAATCATACGTTTTCACTGTAGGACATGACATCTTACCTAAGTTGACTGTAATATTTTTTTGAAATGACGATGTGACCAATTATTTTCAGCAAATAACGACCGACGACCTGCACGCCATCAGAGAGCTGGTCGCGCCACGATATGGCGTCCGAACCACCACCATCGACAACAAAATTTGATAAGCTTGCTATTTAACATAGCTAACCATGGTGGTGGTCGGGCGCGGAACACATATCGTGGCCGCGGATACGACCATAGAGGTGGGCGTGGGCAGAGGAATGGGGGTCGTGGCGGAGGGAGAGATCGCCCCTATTAGTATTTAACGTTAAGTTTTAAATTAGAATTAAGTTTTACTATTTTACTTCATGCAATTTTAGTGCCGCATCAATAGTACACTCGTTGAAGGGTTGAATTGAATTAACTCAACGCGGCGGAACAAATACTCAGTTGCGATAATTGATACTGGTTGTTGCAATGGAATATTCTATTATGCGAATAAATATTCCATTGCAACAACAAGTATCAATTGCTGCAACTGAGTATTTTTTCTGCCGCATCGAGTTCATCCAATTCAACCCTTCAATGAGTGTACCATTGATTCAGGGTGTTTAAACAAAATTTATTTTTTATTTTCCATGTTCCGATCGCTTAAAACTTAGGTTTTGATACAAAAAAAAATTGTTTGCGACTATCGAGATCTGTAAATTCAGCGGAAGCTGCCGCTCATTGGAAATTTCTAATTGTAACAGCTAACCAACGTCTATGACGAACTTTCTGGAACGAAAAGTTTAAAGCCTTGAGGATTGTATTTTGAGTTAGAAGAAAAGTGTTCATTGAATTGTTACGTCTTTATTTGGGGTCTTGTCCCCTGTTTTAAATATCAGAATATAACTGAGGGATTTGTTGATGGTTAGAACAAAAGTAACTCGGTTAAGCAACTAATATTTATTAATAAGTACTGTAGGTGGAATAGGTAAAGTAAATTTTGGAGTCCCTTGTTGTCAGTAAAGAGGATCGTTGAGAAGTGAGAAGTGTGATGAAAAGGAGAGTAGAAGTGAAGGAGATGGAGGTTGACTGGGAAGTGAGTTCGCTATTAGAATAGCATAATGAGGATTGTCAGTAAAGAGGACGATTGTAGGCAAGGTGGGGATTAGAGGATTGCTGACCGATGCAGCAGGTCAGCGTGAGAAAGGTAGCGAGGTAGGAAGACAGGGTGTAAGGAGATATGATAGTAAGGTTGGAGAGAGGAGCGTGGAGTAGGACGTAACAGAATGAACAAATTTTTTTATTGCACGATTCTAATTGTTTATAACAATTGTTACAAACAATCAGAATTGGACGTAATATTTTCTTTCGTTTTTCGTCATCATGACTTCTTTAATAAACATTTGTTCTTCTGAACTCGAAATACAATCCCTGTATGGTCTCGGATTTTTCTTTCCAAAAAGTTAGTCACAGACGTTATTTGGCAGTTATAACTAGAGACGTCCAATAAGCGGCAGCTTCCGTTCAATCTATTGAGCGCGGTCAGATTTTTTTTTATATGAAAACTCAAGGTTTGGCGTTTCGGAACATGGAAATCGATATTTTATTTCAAATACCTTTGTTATTTCAAATACCTTTTTTATTTCAAAGACCTTTTTTTTAGACATTTTATTGACTCATCAATAGTGCACTCAGAGAGAGGAACCATTGGTTGAACTCAATGCGTCAAAACGAATACTCAGTTATGCAAATAAATATTCTATCGCGACAACAGAGTAATATTGCATTAACCGAATATTTATTTTGCTGCATTCGTGCTTTTTTATAGTTTATCCAATGGTTCCTTTCTCTGAGTGTACTATTGGTATAGATTATTGAAATATAAAACGAAAATTTAGGACGAGTAATAATAATACTAATAATAATAATAATGATACCAATTAAGTCTTCAACAGCTATCATTTTATATATATGTATATTATATACGAATTTGAATAATAATTTATTCATATATATCTATAATATACATAAATAATTTTATTTATAAACAAAAATGTCAGAATCAAGCTTCGTTGTTAGCCAAATAATATCCTTTATATTTGATCTTTATTATCATTATTATTATTATGATTATTATATGGTTATATTTGAAAAAATACGATACCGTACTATTAAATTCAATTCAAATGGTACAGTCGATTTGATTGGCGAACAACTAATTCTTCATATCCCTTATGGAGTGCTATATATATATATATAGTCCTATGCCATTATAATTTGAAATCAGACCACTTAGGGCATCACTATGATTCCTCGACATTATTTTTTCTGACGACAAGACGTGTTTCTACTATATAATTACATTTTGTAAAGTGTCGAGGAGATTAATCTAGGATTCCTATGTTTTCGTGATAAAACTGAATTTGATGCAATGAATAAAAATTTACTTTACATATCATGATATTTTGTATGCATTTGTTTTATTTCTATTTCCCTGACGAAAAAGTGATGATTCCGCTACTTGAGCAAAAGAATCCTCACAATATGCAACATTTTTTGATGAATACCCCATACATTTAATCAAGAGACACCAAATGATAGAGCAGACGATAGAAATAGAAACGGCTAAGGAAATTTCGATCCCATTTTTGATCAAGATTTACCCTGTTAATTCCTCGTCACGAATTCTGGGACACCCGTATATTGTGTATTCTACCTCATTTCTGCGAATGGAACCTTTATTTTTATAAATAAAACTGTCACCACCCAATTAAAAAAGATTATATATAATTATATATAATTATATATATTTATATATATTCATATATGAACTTTTTATATATGAAAATATATACAAATATATAGAGACACCGTATAGATAAGTGCGGAAAGTATACAGTGGACGCAAAAAGTGAAAAAGTACGGTAAATCATAAACGGAAGGCAAGAAGCGACGGAGAAAGAGAAAAAAAGAAGAAAAAGGGAAAGGAGAACAAAGAAGGGTAAGTGGAAAAAGATTGAAATAAGTAAAAAAACGGAGAAAAGAAGGGAAACATAACCTAGAAGAAAAGGAGCGAGGGGACAGAGAGAAGCGCAAGGCGCAGACGCGAAGAGGCGCGCGCAGGCAGGAAGGAGAGAGGAGCAAGGCGCAAGACCGAGGGGCGCGCGCAGGTACTACGCGAATAGAGAGAGCGTATGGAAAGGCAGGAAGGAGAGGGGGAGGAGAGCGACGAAGAACAGGCGGAGGAGTGGGGAACCCCACGTGGATCGCAGGAGCTGAGAGAGACGAGGAAGAGGGGGAGGCCGACAAAGGCAGAGAGCTGGGTAAGGGAGAGATCCTCGTCGGACGGATCGTTGCTGGAAAGTTTTAGAAAGAGAAAAGCAGAGGGAGGGGAACTAGAAAGAAGCATAAAGAAAAGCAGTCTGGCATCAGAAGAAAGAAAGAAAAGGGAGGAAGACATGGAAGGAGGGAGGATGGAAACGGCCGGAGGAGGAGCAGGGAGCAATGAAGCGAAATGGGTAGAACTGATTACAATGAGGATGTCGGAATCGATGGCAGGAGTAGCAGAGGAGTTGAGACGGATGAGAGAAGAAATAGGAGAAGGAAGAAGAGAGATGAGAGAGGAGCAAACTAAGATGAAGAGGGAGATAGAAGAAGTAAAACGAAAGGGAGAAGAAGATAAAAGAAGGTTAGAGGCTCGGATAGAAAAACTAGAGGAGGAAAACAGGAGAAAGGAAACAGAAGAGGCAGAAAGGAAAGAGGAAGAGAGAAGAGAGGCAGAGGAAAGGCTGCGAAGGATAGTCAGCGAAACAAGAGAGAGAGAAGAAAGAGAAGGAAGAGAAAAAGAGAGAAGGATGAAAGAACTCGAGCAGGAATGGGAACGTAAAGAGAAACAGGAGGGAAGAAACAACTTTAAACTGAGGGGAGAGGAGATAGAGGTAGACGAAAGGGCGGAGGAAATAGTAGGAAGGATAATGGAGCAGCTAACAGGGCAAAAGGAAGGGGTAAAGGAGATAGCGGAGATAGGAGGAAACAGGAGAGCAATCCTGGTGAGAATGATGAGCTGGACGGACAAGAGGAGAGTGACGGTGGAAAGGAGTAGACTAAAGGGGAGAAAGGTATATATAAATGAGGACCTAACGAAGAAAGAAAGAGAAATACAGAGTGGCCTATGGGAAAAAGCCAAAGAAGAAAGAGAGAGAGGACAAAGAGCTTCGGTAGGATATAAGAAATTGAGGATAGGAGACACCACGTGGGAGTGGAAAGAGGAGAGAGGGGAACTAGTACAGGTAGACCACAACAGAGGAGAAAGTGGAAGAGGAAGGGGGAGAGGAAGGGGGGGTAGAGCAAACTAGGAAGCAGAAGAAGAAAAAGGGGCAAAGATAATATTCTGGAATGTAGCGGGGCTGAAAGGAAAAGATGAAGAATTCTGGGAATATGTGAAGAGGTTTGATGTAATAGGACTAACAGAGACATGGATGGAGACAGAAGAGTGGGAGAGGTGGAAGAAGAAGATGCCGAAAGGTTGGATATGGAAATGTCAAGGAGCAGTAAGAACGGAAAGGAAGGGAAGAGCAAAAGGAGGAATGATTACAGGAGTAAGGACAGAAATAGATGACGAAACAGAGGAAGAAGGAGAGGAGAAGGAAGTAGAGGGGATTCAAGAAAGGAAAGCGAGAATAAGAGGAAGAAGGTGGAGAGTAATAACGATATACAATAGAGGAGGGGAGGGAGAAAAACTGAACAGACTGGAAGAAGTAATAGGCGAAGAAGAAGACGAAGGAAAAATGGTGATAGGCGGGGACTTCAATGCAAGGATCGGTGAGAAAGGAAAAAGAGAAGAACAAGAAGGAAAGGGAGGAGAAAAAAGAGAAGCAAAAGACAAAGGAAGGAATAAGGAGGGGGACGGATTAATCGAAATGATAGAAAGAAGAGGATGGACGGTGCTGAACGGAAACATGAAGGGAGACGAGGACGGGGAGATAACGTACAGAAGGAGCGGAGTAGAAACAACGATAGATTATGGGATAGTGAATGAAAGGACGTGGGAGGACATAGAGAGCATAGAGGTAGAGAGGAGGACAGAGTCAGACCACCAGCCTATAGTAGTAAGAGTAGGGGGAGCAGAAAGAGATAAAGAAGAGGGAAGGGAGGAGGAAATAGAAGGACAGGCGTGGGGAAAGAAAGAAGCAGAGGAATTTAGAAAGAAAACAGAAGAGATAGTATGGGAAGAGGAAGGAATAGAAGAAGCATGGAAGGAAATGACAGAGAAAGTAAGAGAACATACGACGAGAAGGAAGACAAGGAAGAACTGGAGTATAGGTAAGAAGGAGTGGTGGGATGGAGAATGCAGGAGGCAAAAGAAAGAACTGCAGAAAACATGGAGAGAAGTAGGAAGGAAAAGAGGCAATAGAGACAGAGAGATGGAGAGGTACAGAGAGGAAAGAAAGAAATACAAGGACACATGCAAAAGAAAGGAAGAAGAATGGAGAGAGGCGGAGAATAAAAGGATAAACGACCTGAGGGACGAGGGGGACATATGGAGGTATATAAACAAAGAAAGGAAAAAGAAGACAGGAATAAGTGATAAGATAACAATGGAAGAGTGGACAGATCACTTCAGGCAACTACTAGGAGGAAGAGAGGAGAAAGAAAGAGAAAGAGAAGAGGAGGAGGCCGAAAAAGAAGGAGAAAGAAGAGGAGGAGGAAGAAGAAACGGAGACGGAGAGAGAGAGGGGAGAAGAGAGAGAGAAGAAGAGGAGGAAAGAGAGATAAAAGAGGAGGTAAAGAAGATAATAAGCAGAATCAAAAGAGGAAAAGCAGAAGGAGGAGACGGTATAAAGAACGAAGCATGGATGGCAGGAGGGAACGGACTGAAAAACAGACTAGCGGAGATAGTATGGAGAACGTGGAAAGGAGAAGGATACATAGACGAATGGAGGGAAGGGATAGTGATACCGATACATAAGAAAGGAAACACAGAAGAGGTGAAGAACTACAGGGGGGTGACGTTGACACAGACAGCGTATAAAATATATACTACGCTACTGAACGAGAAGATAATAAAGGAGTTAGAAGAGAAAGGAGGATTAGACGAAACGCAGATGGGCTTCAGGGCGGGAAGAGGAGGCATGGACAACATATACATAATAAAACACATAGTAGGAAGGAAACTGGAGGAAGAGAAAGGAAAGGTATATATGACGTTCGTAGATTTGAAGGCAGCATTTGACACACTAGACAGAGGGATATTATGGGGTACGATGAGAAAGAGAGGCATAGGAGAGGAGATGATAGAGAGAGTAAAAGAAATATATAAAGAGACGAGATGCAGAGTAAGAGTGGGGAAGGAGGTATCGGAGGTGTTCTGGGTGGACAAAGGAGTGAGACAGGGATGCCCGCTAAGCCCCACGCTATTTAACATATACATTGCGGATATGGAAGAGACGATGAGAAGGGGACAAGACGGGGGAGTGGTGGTAGGAAGAGAAAAGATATGGACACTGGGATACGCGGACGATGTGGTGCTAATAGCAGAAGACGGGAAGGGGATGGAAGAGATGATAAGTAGAGCAGACAGATACTTCAAAAGAAAGAAATTAGAAGTGAACAAGGAGAAAACAAAGATAATGATATGCAGTAAAGGCAAAGGAAGGAGGAGGAGGCAAAAGTGGAAGTGGGGGGAGAAGGAGATGGAGGAGGTAGATGAAATGAAATACCTAGGCTATACACTAAATAGAACGAACAATGAGAAGGCACACATAAAAGAAAGAATAGGAAAGGCAAGGAAGGCAATGGGAGGAATATGGGGGATAGGAGAGAGAAAGTTTAAGGAGGACATAAGATGGAGAATGAAGATGTTCGACTCGATAATAAAAGGAATTCTGATGTACGGAGCAGAGATATGGGGATGGGAAGAGAGAGAAGAAGCAGAGAGGCTACAGGAGAGATACGTGAGATGGATACTAGGTCTGGAGAGGACGACGCCAGGGTATATAGTGAGAGAAGAGATGAAAATAGACAAGATAAGAGTAGGGGCAGGACAGAGGGCAATAAGGTACGAGGAGAAAGCGAGGAAAGACGAAAAGAGAAAGATACTGAAGGAGTGCATAAGAGAAAGGAGAAAGAAAGAAGAAAAAGGAAAGTACGATAGATGGGGAGAGGAAAGGAGAAGATACATGTGGAGATGCGGGATCGGAGAAAGAGAAGCAGAAGCGACCTGGGATAGAGGGGAGACGGTGGAGAAGAAAGCGGTAGAAAGAGACAGAGAAGTGCAAGAGCAAGAGAGAATGGACAGGATATGGAAGTCGAGAAGCGTACAGAGGTACAAAGAGATAAGAATAGTAGGAAGACCGAGGTACATGAAAGGAAAAAGGGGAACGAGAGGAGAAGAGGTGAAAACAGTAGCGCGGTTAAGGTGTGGAAATGAAGAAAGAGGAGGAAAATACTGGCTGAAGGAAGAAAAAAGGCTATGCAGAATGTGCAGGGAGGAGGAAGAAACGCTAGAGCACCTAACAGGGACATGCAGAGAAATGGACGGAGTGGAAGGCACGATACAGGAGATTCTAGACGACGAAGGAAAAGGAGTAAGATGGGGGAGAGAGCTGAAAGAGAGAAGGAGCAGAGTAGAAAAGAAGGAGAGAGAGCAGTGGGAATAAGCCAAAAGAAAGAAAAGAGAAAAGAAGAAGACAGGAAGAAAGGAGAAGAAACAGAAAATAGGGAGTCGGACATCGATAGACAGGTACCGGCGGGTATACAGAACGACGGCAAGTTACCGACAGAGCACGGCAGATAAGGTAGACAGAAGAGCAAAAGAAGAAAGACGGACAGGAAGCGACAGCTAGCGAGCGGAGAGAAACTAGGTAACACGAAACGACTACGGAAAGGCAAGGAGAGGGGAAAGAAAGCAGGCGCAACACGTGCAACGGCAAGCAGTAGCAAGACAAACACCCAAGCGTGAACACGTCGTGTAACAAAAGCAAGAAGAGAAAAGAAATAAGAACAAGATGGAGGAAATGAAAGAAGTGATGAACCAGGTGCTGAAGGAGATGAAGGAGGTGAAAGTGGAGATAAGGGAGCTGAGAGTAGAGGTCGGGGAATGGAGAAAGAAGGAGGACGAAAAAGAAAGGAGATACAGGAGGCCGGTGGAAAAAGAGCAGAGAGAAGAAAGAACGGAAATGGAAGAAACAGGGAGAGACGTTGTGGAGGAAGCAAGAGGGGTAGAGAGGCAGAAGACGGAGAGTACGACGGAAACGGAGGAAAAGGCAAAGGAGAGAAAGAGAAGAAATGTGGTGATAAAGGGGATATATGGGATAAAGGACTGGAGAGAGGTGGCGGCAAGGATAGTAAGAGAAGCGGCGGGAAGGAGGGTACAAATAGATAAGGAGTGGGAGAGTGGAACGGGGGCGGAGGACAAAGAAAGCGGGGTGACGGTGGTGAGGCTGTGGAGTGAAAGGGAGAAGGACGAGGTGTTGAGGGGAAAGGAGATAGTGGAGAAAGAATACGGGGTGATTCTGGAGGAGGATCTGACATTCAGGGAGAGAGAAGCGAGGAGAAGAAAAAGGGAAAGGGAAGCGGAGGAAGAGAGGAAGGAGAGATGGATGAAGTCAGAGTGGAGGAGACAAGACAGGAGAGAGAGAGAAAGAACATGGAAGGACGAAAGACTAATAGAAGAACAAGAAAAAAAGGAGAGAGAGGAAAGGCAAAGAAGGAGAGAAGAGAGGGAGAGAGAAGAGAAGGAGGAGGAAAGAAAGAGAGAGTTAAAAGAGAGAATGGAGAGGACAATAAGAGAGTGGAAAGAATTGAATGAAGAAAACGAAAAGAAGAAAGGAGAAAAGGAGAGGGGAGGAAAGGAGGGAGGAAGACAGTAAACAAGAAGCAAAGGAGAAAGGAGAAAGGAAAAGAAGGGAAGGAGAAAAAGCAGGAGAGAGAGACCACAACAAAGGAGTGAGAAGAGAAAGGAGATAAATAGAAATTTAAGTTTTGTTTTATTAGGAAACGGCTACTTAGTCAACTCAGTAATGTAGTATCCTTCTTATATTTGTTATCATTTCTATTTTAGTTTATTTTAGTTTATTTTTGTTATCATTTGAGTTGGTGAGACCTGAAAGGAAGGTCATCAAAGAGTAGTATGAGTTGAGGTTAATTTTATTTTTCTTTAGTTTTATACCCATGTGTTTATTTCATTTAATATAGACATTAAGCCGAAAGAGGACAAGAAAAAAAATGTAAAAAAATAGAAGTAAAAATTGTAACGCCGAGAGGCAAACAAGAGACAATAAATATTATATATATACAAATATATATAATTATATATAAATTATATATGATATATACATAATTTATATAGGGCCATTTTTCATATATAATCAATATATAATTATATATAATCTTTTTTAATCGGGCAATATTACAATTTTCAATAATCTTTTCTTCGCAGTACAAATATTTCATCCGTTGTCTAGAACACCCGTGAATTTTCACAGATTTTCAACTTGAAGTGAAATTATGATTATTACCGGGCTAAGCGGTTTGTAGCATTCGCCGAATGTACCGAACTATGGCATTTTCGCCGGTAAACTTCTGATGCCTCCCACGCTAAATCCATCAATTTTAGATATATGCCCTCGCGGACTTTTTTGATCAAAATTTTCTGCTCTACAATAATGGTCCTATACTATTTTGCCGTATCTTGCACGGTTCTCGCAGCGTTCGTACTGGAAGCTTGCGCTCGACCGCTGGTCTTCTTCTATTGGCCAAGAGTGGTGCCGCGACAGCCTCGGATAGATAGACTGCTTAGGGTTGGAGAGAGATAGAGCGAAAACAAAAGACCGATCGTCAGTCGACTGCGCGATTTTTCGAAAGAACGTCACTGCACATTATTTGCGAAATTCAGTTGCTGCCGTAATTTTCTCAGTTCTGTTTGTTTCCGTCAACAGTTTGAATGGATGCGTGGAAGCGTGTGGATCGTGGATAACACTCGTTTTCTTTTTTACAGTGTCGTGTTTACGATATAGTGTAGAGGTATTAGTGCAATAATTGAGTGTTGAGGTATCAGTGCAATAATTGAGAATAATTAAAAAGTTGAAGAAAAAACATTCCTGTAAAGTTTCTAGTGTTGAGAGTTGAAAAGACAAGATTTGGTTAATAATTTATCGTAAGAAGTTGAAGAAACAACATTTTTTTTAATTTTAATAACTTAGCGTAAGAAGTTGAAAAGAACATATTTTTCAATAAATTAGTGTAGTAAGTTCTAGTGTTAAGTGTTGAATAGACAACGTTCGTCTATAAAAATAAGTTCATATAATTTTTGCATACGAACCATACGCGCGGGTATAAGTGATTCGACAATACACATCATTGTGAAAATGAAACCTAAAATGATTCCGAACCTCTCAACACTAGCTGCGGTAATTGCAGCGAATGTTTCGTCGTTTGAGGAAATCAATTTCTACGCTACGGGAAAGAATTCTACGGCAATGAAAGTAAGTAAAAGACACTTGTCTTTCTCATATTTTTCTTCTACAAAAATTCCCACTTATAATTTCTCAACGGAATATACCGTGAAGTTAAAAAGAAGCCGAACGATGGCCGCACTATACATATATAGTTCTATAGTTCGACCAACACACACTCGCGTTGCGTACGTGAACTTCTACTCGCTGCCAGTGACTGCCAACTCGACTCGTATCGCCCGGTGCCTCTAAACTATAGTTAAGTATCCTTGAGCCTCGGTGACTGGCGCCAGGCGAATCGAGTTGGCAGTCACTGGCAGCGAGTAGAAGCTCACGTACGCAACGCGAGCGTGTGTTGGTCGAACTACTACATCGTTGTCGAACTATAGTGCGGCCATCGTTCGTCTTCCGTTTAACTTCACGGTGTAAACGGTGAACATACTGACTGAGGAATTGTCAAAAGGCAATTTATGATTTTTCTTCGTTCTTAATCATAGATGCGTAGAAAAAAAATGCTAAAAAATTCTATCTTATCGAGAACCATCAATTTTTCAATTTTAACACACAAATCTTTTCCCAGCTTGAAAGCCGCGTTTCGTTTTAAGGGGGATAGCCACTGTGACGATCGAAAAAGTAACCGATTTTTAAGAAATATTTTTACTGGGATAACTAATTAACAAAGGGATTGGATTTTTTTTATTTTATGAGGTGTATATTAAACTTGGTTTATATGAATTTTTATTGAGAAATAACAAAAATAAACAAAGATATGGACCTTGACTTAGGGCAAAAAGAGAAAATTCCCTCTCCATGGTGGCATTGATATCTCAGTAACGGGTTGTCTGACAAAAAAAAAAGACAAAAATTAGTAATATCCATACAAATGTAGTTATCGTTGCGGGTTGCCGATTTTTTTTTCTTATGATTCGTTACAAAATGGTTACGGATAAGAACAACCTTCTATGGGGCTGTCCACGTTAATTCACCTAGCCTGACCATCCCCGATTTAATCCGTGTTCGTTGTGCTGTTCTTCTAGCCCTAAAACATTTCTGTGAATTTTGTTTTACTTTTCGGACTACTTCTTTTTGAATTATGAATTTTTTCGATCCCAAACTTCCGACCACTCTGTAAGATCTGAGAAAATTGACAAACATACTATGGATTACGTATAATAGCCCTCTACTTTCTCAATTGTGGAGAATATTTAACAAAAAATGTCACTCCATTCAAAAATGTTTGTTGGGAAACGTTAAATACACTATCCTACAACATTCAATTTTTCTTGGTGTGCGCTTCAGCTGGAAATTCATAGAAACAAATATACATTTCCAAAATCATTGTTTGTCGAAACTCGTCGAAAATATTATCGAAATTACATCAAAAATTTCGAATAAAAAAAGGTTGTCGGAAAAAATTTTTTTTAGCAATTCCCAGCTGATTTACAAACTTTTCCACGGTCTCCCCTACACCCAGAAAAAAGATTTATTTGAAGATGAACCTATTAGATTATTTATTTTACAGAAATAAAATTTATTAGTGGGTAGTTTACATACTGAGAGAAAATCTTGAAAGTATACACTCGGCGCCAAACCATTCAATTTCTATGGTCCGCGGGCTCTTGACTTTCGGCCTTATTTATCCGAAAGACAGTACCAACTGACTTGTAATCAACTTATCCTCGAAAACTTGTATCTCAGCGTTTGATAGCTGAAGTTCAGAGTAGTTAACCTGCATCGGCAGATTGCAAAACTGACGCACGCACAGTCGACTGTATACTTTCAAGATTTGCTCACGGTATATACGCGCAAATGAAACATTTATTTGCGGCAAATAAATAATCTAATAGGTTTATTATTTAGATTAAATAATAATTTCCCTGGGTGTACCACATTCTGAAATAACGAATATTAATCGAATAGTATTTTCGCTAAGAATTGTTTATTTGATCTAACATTTTTCGCAACCGACTGGTTATATCCTGTTAATTCTTTTTCTCAATCGTACATTCAAAAACGAGAAATTATCTTCAAGTGCGTGGTAAAATTATTGAAAAAAAAATCTTTTCACAATTTGAAAAGTGGGAGACTGTTCTATGTAACCCACGGGCTTTTCGTGAATTATGTGAGTGAATTTTGCAAACGAAAAAAATCAGTCAAAAAGAGTCGGTCCAAGAATCTGAAACAATTTGAAAAAAAAAGCGTTCTAGAGCTGGGATAACAGTATCAAAAATCACAGATCGATAAAGTTATCGCCAAGAGTTAACTCATTGCCATTTTTTCTGACAGGTGGCCTCAATATTGAAAGTGAAATGTGACACGAAAAGAAGGACACATTGGCGGTACTTATGGGAATCGAACGACGAGTTGAGAAACCAGGTAAGGGGATTACTCACTGGCAAAATTCAAAGAAATCAAAAAGCGGAAGGAGCACAGATAAGTATGGTCGACGCGAATCAATCGTATGAGATACAACCTTGTGAAAGTGGTGAGCAAGTGCCTGCTCAGATTATCCAACAGCATGGATCCAGTAAGATTTCCGATTTTACGAGTAAGTATAATGTAGTTAAAGTCGTTGGTGATGGTAATTGCTTATTCCGTTGCTTTTCCTATCACGTTTACGGAGACCAGGAATTCTATGCCGACGTACGGAAGGAAATCGTTGATTACGTAGTCGACAACTGGTCCGATGAAGTTGACATGCTTCGTAGTACATGCGAGGAGGAAGCCGTGTATGAAGACCAAGTTGACTACGCTACGAAGATGGGCTCAAACAGCACATATGGTACTGACTTCGAAATCAGTATCTTCTTCAAATTGTGGGAATTTCCTGTAGCCATTTTTCGCAAGGTACAAGAAGATGCGATAATTCGCGTAATGGGCGAAAGTAACAATAACGCGGTTGAAAACAGAACTTTGAATCTGCTGTTTTCCGGGGCACAACGTCATGGTCACTGGGAAGTACTCGAAGAAAAGACCGCGATTAAAGAGCTATCTCCAGAAAATAACGGTGCCATGCGAGATGAGATCGACGTTGACGGAGTCGATAATTGTAACGACGTTCTACCAAGACCTCCGAGCTGGGAGGGCTCGGACATTACGCCAAAATACGAAATGAGTAGTGAAATCCTTGGCAACTTTGAAGAGAGTAAATATCGTAGGTCAACAAGTCCATGTTACAGGACGTCCGGTAATGGAAAATTGGAAAGCAGCGACAAAGAAATGAAGGAAAAAGATCCTTATGAATATACAACGAGCAGCGAAAGCTCTCAGAATACAAAAGTAATAAAATCATCCGGTAGTGAAGGCACATATTGTACTGATCAAAATGACGAACCGCAGACCAGCTCCAGTGAAGTACAAGCCAAAATACCCAAAGAAAAAAAAATCAAGCGGAAAAAAGTGAAAATATTTACAGAAGATATTGGCACAGTGGAAAATCCTTCGACGCATTTCAAAACTGCCCTCGGATATAATGACGAAGATAGAGTTCGAAAGGTTATTGAGGATGTGATGTTGTACACTTTGAAGTGTACTTGCACATTAGGTTTTTACGGATCGGTGAGGTATAATTTATTAGATTGCGTAGCATATGCTAAATGCAGAAAACCAAATCACGAACAGAGATATCAATTTCGCATCGACAAGTTGGAAGAACCCCTTGCTCGGCTTACCGTATCGAGTGACAAGAGAATCACGATCGTTCACGAAAAAAACCTGATGGCTGAGACTTTTCGTGTGCTGAAAGGCCAAGAACGGAGGGAATGGCAAAAAAATTTGAGGCACCGCAGCGTAGTGGCTTACCTTACCGAAATTCAAAAAACAATAAACACGGAAATAAAGGACGATGGACACATGCAGGATCTCCGTACATTGCGCGTGGTGTATAAGGCAAAGTCGGAGGAGAAATGCCAAGAACGATTACAATTAAAGTCATCTGATTTATCCGATCTGATGGAATTGTGGATCCAAGAGAACGAAAAAAAAGATCCTTTCTTGAGACATGTCGGTCTACCATTGACGGCCATAATGTACACTGAAGAAGACCTTAATGTTATACATAACGGAAAACCAACGGTGCTACACATAGATGCAACCGGATCAGTCGCCCGAAAACCACAAGACTTGAAATGTAAAAAAATATTTTATTATTGTATTATAATGAAACATGATACAGAATTACTCACACTTGCTCATATGATAACATCCGAACATGGCGTTGCATCTATTAGTGTATTCTTGAAAAATTATAAGTATTTCGTCATCAAATGTGGTCGCAAGTGGCCGATTGCAAACGTCATAACGATCGACTGGTCTTGGGCGTTTATACACGCGATTTTACAGGAGTGGAATCTTCTAACCATTAGAAATTATTTGCATATCATGTACGAATTCTGTGTCAACAACATACTGCCGCCAAAGAATATGACGATACTAAAAACATGTTATGGGCATTTCATGAAGCGAGTGGCGGAAACTATACGCAGAGAATTCCAAGAGCATATGAATATCAAATCATTTTTATTAGAATGTGTGGGACTTATGGCTATATGCCGGAATATTAGGAAATTGGACGAAATATTCAAACACTTCGCAACAATATTGCTCACCAAAAGTGAAGATACGTCTAATGACAGCATTATTGCTTTGAACAGCATGTTAAAAAAGAAGCCAGAGGTTATCTCTAAGATTTTGAAGGATATCGACGATGCAGATGGAGATGAAGAAAAAGATCCAGAAGTGGACAACTCGGCATATTATCCCACTGATGATGCTACCATTCACAGGAGTTCTCCATTTCACAAGCGATATAACGCAATAACTTCAGTTTTGCTCCATGAAATTGAGAAAGAAGGAAGCGATATCACAAATAAGTACTATGCACCAAGATTCGTGGAGTACGTAGTCGACAAATACATGGCTTACGCTGTCTTATGGGTATCTCTGGATTTAGATTTAGTTGATCCCACGATATCACGCATCAGTAATGCATATGTAGAAAGTGCTCATAAAGTATTGAAAGAAATAGTTTTCGAGCGTACTACAAGTTCTTCGATCGCTGATAGAGTGAGGCAATTACGAACGGCGCGAAAGGATACAATGGCGAAAATAATATTAGATGTGCGCGTAAAGGGTAATCAAAAATCTCATCCGAAACCAAAGTACCCCGAAACCGCCTCAAATCCCCTTGTTCAAGAAAGTTGGATGCGAAAAAAATATAATAAACGGAGCATGGGACATTTGGGAACATCAAAACTACAAGATAGATGTGAAAAGATTTTTGAAAAAAAGACTACAACTGATGGAATACGACTAAAAGAAAGCAAACCCAATGAACACAAGGAAGAAATAGTTGATGAAACATCGGAGATATTATTCCACGGTAATGCCACAGACATTACAGAGTTTGATCATGATGATAACGTGCACAGTGGTTTGGCAGATGAAAATAGTGAAACAAACAATCATGAAACACATCATCACCCTAGCGAGAACGAAATGCTTGATAAGACAGAAACACAGGAAATATCAGCGGTAGAGCAGAAATTACCTGAAACAAACCTACCAAAATTTTATAACGGCTTAGTCAAATACACAAATTATTACATGGCATCAAAATCGTCAACAGTTACAGTTGGAGTATACCGTTCAAATGACGTTCTATCAATGAATGAATTTCGATTAACGACGAAAGAGTACGCAACACTGCGTGATTATATGTGGATAGACGGAGTCGTCATAGATTGTTTTGTAGCTTCAAACATTCACGAATGGAACGATTTTACCTACATATCGACAGATGACATGATATTTATTGTAGGTGATTGCAGTGGGAAAAGAATTTCGACACAGAGAAGAATCTGTAAAGTGACAACCGTTATAAAAAATAACTTACTGATGCCGTATCTGTTCGAAGGTCACTGGCGATTACTAATTGCAAATATTGAAGACAAAAAATTGACGTTAATGGATCCATATGAGAGTACGAGTGATTCACACCGAGCTATAGAAGCATTCACAGATTTCATAAGCTATTGCAAAGCCGAATCATCTTTTCGTAAGTTGAGGAACATCGATTGGCAGGTAAACTCCGAATCGAACCAGCGACCACATCAAAAAACGAATGACGGCCACAGTTGTGGAGCATACGTGATGTATTACATGGAGTGTTTGGGAAATACGAAGCCATTTGAGATGGATTTCAACCCTTATAAATACCGATCCGAAGTTGCTCACCAGTTACTATTGAAATCAGAGAACATGGAAGACACGTGCTTGAATTGCTTCACCGTAGCTGACTCAAATTCAGTAAAGTGCGAAGTGTGCTACCGCAAATGCCACGAACAATGTATATTCAAATCGAACGCAAACACTGATGACGAAGAAGAAGAAATTAAAAAACGAACCAAACGGAGAAAATTACTACGTGCGACGAGGCGAGAAAAATTCCTATGCAAATTATGCAGGAAACGCATTCGGAGTATCCCGTGAAAAAAAAAAACATGATTGTATGACTGAAAACTTTTCAAACGGGAAGAGAAGAAATTTTTCAGAGGCAAGAATTTATTTACTTTTGGTCAGATAATCATTCTGCCATTTATAGCACCAAAAGGCTGCATGGCGCCATCATATATAGGCTGCTTTGCGCCATGATCTGAGGGCTGCTTTGCGCCATGATCTAAGGGCTGCTTTGCGCCATTACCTGAAGGCTGCTTTGCGCCATTACCTAAAGGCTGCTTTGCGCCATTACCTGAAGGCTGCATGGCGCCATTACCTGAAGGCTGCTTCGGGAGAGGTGGTTCCGGAAGTCGGGTGATTTCATATTTTTTCTCGCATTTCATTAGGTCCAAAGAGTATTTACGTGAAATCAAATTCTAGGAAATTTCATAATCCTGGTTGAAATAATATAATATAGAAATTAGATTAAAAAATAAGGATTTCAATTCCGTTTAACGATGGGTTCCGGAAGTCGGAAGGGTTTCCTATTTTTTTCTAGCACTTTATCAATCCCAAAAAGTATTCACGTGAAATAAAATTTTGGTGAATGTCATAATCCTGGGTGAAATAATATAATATAGATATTAAATAAAAAAATAAAGACTTCACTTCCGTTTTTGGAAGTGTTCCGGAAGTCGGAATGATTTTCAATTTTTTTCTAGCATTTTATCAATCTGAAAGAGTATTTAGGTGAAATAAAATTTCAGTGAATGTCATTATTCTCAGAGTAATAAAAAAAAAAAGATTTCATTTCCGTTTAACGCTGGGTACCGGAAGTCGGAGTGGTTTCCTATTTTTTTCTAGCATTTTATCAATCTGAAAGAGTATTTAGGTGAAATAAAATTTTAGTGAATGTCATTATTCTCAGAGTAATAAAAAAAAAAAGATTTCATTTCCGTTTAACGCTGGGTACCGGAAGTCGGAGTGGTTTCCTATTTTTTTCTAGCATTTTATCGATCTGAAAGAGTATTTAGGTGAAATAAAATTTTAGTCAATGTCATTATTCTCAGAGTAATAAAAAAAAAAAGATTTCATTTCCGTTTAACGCTGGGTACCGGAAGTCGGAGTGGTTTCCTATTTTTTTCTAGCATTTTATCAATCTGAAAGAGTATTTAGGTGAAATAAAATTTTAGTGAATGTCATTATTCTCAGAGTAATAAAAAAAAAAAGATTTCATTTCCGTTTAACGCTGGGTACCGGAAGTCGGAGTGGTTTCCTATTTTTTTCTAGCACTTTATCAATCCCAAAAAGTATTCACGTGAAATAAAATTTTGGTGAATGTCATAATCCTGGGTGAAATAATATAATATAGAGATTAAATAAAAAAATAAAGACTTCACTTCCGTTTTTGGAAGTGTTCCGGAAGTCGGAATAATTCCCTATTTTTTTCTAGCACTTTATCAATCCCAAAAAGTATTCACGTGAAATAAAATTTTGGTGAATGTCATAATCCTGGGTGAAATAATATAATATAGAGATTAAATAAAAAAATAAAGACTTCACTTCCGTTTTTGGAAGTGTTCCGGAAGTCGGAATAATTCCCTATTTTTTTCTAGCACTTTATCAATCCCAAAAAGTATTCACGTGAAATAAAATTTTGGTGAATGTCATAATCCTGGGTGAAATAATATAATATAGATATTAAATAAAAAAATAAAGACTTCACTTCCGTTTTTGGAAGTGTTCCGGAAGTCGGAATAATTTTCAATTTTTTTCTAGCATTTTATCAATCTGAAAGAGTATTTAGGTGAAATAAAATTTTAGTGAATGTCATTATTCTCAGAGTAATAAAAAAAAAAGATTTCATTTCCGTTTAACGCTGGGTACCGGAAGTCGGAGTGGTTTCCTATTTTTTTCTAGCATTTTATCAATCTGAAAGAGTATTTAGGTGAAATAAAAGTTTAGTGAATGTCATTATTCTCAGAGTAATAAAAAAAAAAAGATTTCGTTTCCGTTTAACGCTGGGTACCGGAAGTCGGAGTGGTTTCCTATTTTTTTCTAGCACTTTATCAATCCCAAAAAGTATTCACGTGAAATAAAATTTTGGTGAATGTCATAATCCTGGGTGAAATAATATAATATAGATATTAAATAAAAAAATAAAGACTTCACTTCCGTTTTTGGAAGTGTTCCGGAAGTCGGAATAATTCCCTGTTTTTTTCTAGCACTTTATCAATCCCAAAAAGTATTTACGTGAAATAAAATTTTGGTGAATGTCGATCATTTAATTTTTTTTATTTTTTTGAATTTCGTTGCGTTCCAACGATGCAAACTTCAATGTCATGACGCTATTTACTTTACGAAAATCCAAACAAAAGCGATAACTGCCATTCGGCTTTTTAACCATTACTATGGGACTCGACCACGCGCTTTGTGACGGCTCAATGACGCCTTCGGCTAACATACGATCAACTTCAGCATGGATCGCGGCTTGTACCACCGGTGATACTAAATAATATCTTTGTTTAATCGGCGAGTTTCCCTGCGTATCTAAGGTATGCTCAGCTAGGCTTGTTAATCCTAGTGGGCCCGTGACCGCAGGTAGCTCGTTCTCTAAAAACTCTTCCAGTACCGTTTTCTCCGCTGAAGTTAACTCTGCTATGTCGTAGCACGCGTTGGTTGACCCCGTGGTCGCTGCCAATGACTCGAAAAACGGATTAGTTTCCGTCGGTCCCTCTTTTAGACGCCACGTATCGTCTCCGCCATACATTTCCAACTCAAATAATCTAATAAAATCCATCCCGAGGATGCAATCCCACGCTACAGACGGGAGTATTCGAATCGCGAGTTCGTGGGTTATTCCTGCCAATTCAATCGGCACGATAAATTCCCCTCAGACTGCTTCGGTGTCGCCGTTTGCCAGTATAACCCGTTCGAAAGCTGGTTTGCTTAAGGCCCGACCGTTTTCTTCGGCGATTTTCTTTCCCGAAGCTCCTAAAAAACTTCTGGAAGACCCGGTGTCTATTAAAGCGCGAACCTTCGAATTCCCGATTTTGACTGTTAAAAACCAGCGTGGCTGCAGTTCAAGGGTCTGCATCGGAAAGCATTCTGCATCCGGCTCGGTATAAGGATTATTTGGGCTCGGGTTTTCTATTGGGGGTGACTCCCTGGCCCTGCTCGTGAGTCCCCAGTTCCGTTTCCCGGATGACAACGCGAACACGTAGTCGCTATTTCGCCTTTTCTACCGCGATGATAGCAAAAACGAACCCTCGGCGCGGGGCAATCCCTCCATATATGACCTCGACGATCACAATTAAAGCACGTGACCGCTGGTCCACCATCCATTGTTGGCATGGTGTTTGCGGCTACCCTCGTCTCTACGGGGTGTACCTGCGCGCTTTGGTTTGCCTGCCGGGGCTGTATATTCGCGGTCGCGGTCTCGATTTTTTTTTCTAAACTCGACTGTATTGCCGCGAGCTGCTCTTTTATGGCCTTTTCCAAGGCCATCCTCCCCCCCCCCCCCTTGACCCTTACCACCCGCCTTTTTCGCTTTCGGAGCCGATTTGGTCTTCGGCGCCTCTGGTGCTTCTATAGTCTCGACCGACTCATACACGGCCGCGAGTGCCTGGGCTTTCTTCGTTTGCTTGGCCTTAGCCTTACATGCTAGCTCCGACATGTACGACTCGTCGGCGTCAGCGGGTGGGGGTGGCTTGTACGCCCGCGAGGATGCTAAATTTCTTGCTTTAGCAGTGGCAGCCCGAGCTAATTCTTTAAAACTGGATATTTGATTCCGGTCTAACAAGTTTTGAATCTCCGGCTTAAGGTTCTCGAATGCTAAGTCTAGTTGGTCCTCCAACGCGTATGGCCTAGTCATTCGATTTAACAACCCCCGGATGCAGGTTAAATAGTCGGTTACCGACTCGTTTTCGCCCTGCGTACGCGACGCGGCCTGCTGACGGAATCTTTTATTTACCGTTTCGTCGCCGAACCAGCTTCTGAATTCTTGACGGAAATCCTCGTAGCTCGACCAGCTATCTCGTTCGAGTCGTAGCCATTCCGAGGCGATCCCCGTAAATACTATCGGCAGAGACTGTATCACTTCTTTGCCGCTTAATGGAGTGAACCTCTTACAATCATCGAGACGGCTTAAAAAGTCCTCCGCGCTTTGTTCACTACTACCTCCGAACTTTATGTTCCACCTTCGTAACGCTTCGACCACCTCTTTGGCTCGGTCTCTACAATGAGAACGCGCGGGTTCCGTTACGTCTTCCCAGCTGGATCGCGGTTCTTCCCACACGCTTGTGCCGGGGTGCCTACCTTGGGAGGGTGGGTGGGTAATTATTGGTTGAGGATTTATCGGCGACAGACTTCGGTTTTGTCTGAAGTCGACTTCTCGGCGGGTGTGGCCTTCCGTTGGCCGTGCTTCCACGCGCGATTGTCGATCCCTATCTTCCCGGGATCCTACGATTCCTCTCGGAAGAGATTCTCGCGGTAATCTCCTTAGTACTTCCTGCACAAAGTCCTCGAGGTTTAGTTGGTCCCGGCTATCGCTAATTTCCACCGTTTCGGGTCTTACCCTCGTTCGGTCGGACGCTACCCTCTCGGGTCCATGATATCGGTCCTCTAGCTCTAGCTGTAGGGGCCTGTTATCGCGCAGGACTTCGACCTGTGTACCGCGTAGGTATTCGTGGCCGTAGGCAGCTAACGCTCGCGGGTTAGCCGTAGATCGGCGCGGCATCACCTCGGGTCTCTCCTCGGCTAGGATTTCCCCGAGTGCTGCATAGTCGCGATAAAAATCTCTGTATGCGTCGCTCGCATCTGGCGCGACGCGTGTAGGGATCGGCCTCTGGGGTGAGCTCGCTAAGCTCACCGACGGCCTTGGATCGGCGATCGATGACATGACCGGTTGAGCTACCGTGTAGATGATGCTCGTGGTCGTTGTCGTTACCGGGCGTGACTCGAAATTGGTCGCGAATGAGACCTGGGGCTGCGGGGCGTTCGGCTGGTGTCCTTGGCTACCACCCGGTCGCGATCTACCGTCGGAGGTGAAAATCGTTTCATCCTCGGGCTCCCAGGGGATCGTAAGCTCGCCCTGACGTCGTCGCCAATGCCGCAAATACCGATCTCTAAGCTCTGCGGTTGAGCCCGTTGTACTAACGTTCAGTGAACTCAACAGCTGGGACAGCTCCGCGTGATCTAAATCCCACAGAGCGCATCCGTAAGGGGTATCTATCGACGCCATGACTCGATGAGGAATCTAGGACTCAGTCAACACCACCAAATTCCGAAACGAAAGAAAAATACGAACGCCAAAAAAAAAAGACAAAATACGCAAAATAAGCTGGAAACGCGAAAATCGGACTCGAACTACCGAAGGAAAAACAAAAAAACGAAATCCCCCAAAACAAAAGCAAATCACTGACTGAACGCAATACTTGTTCTTAAAGTGCACTGGGACGTGCGTGAAGAAATCCCTCGGTTTAAATTCAATCTCGAAAATCAACACGAAGTCGAAACTAAAGATCAAAAGTCCCGAACTAAACTCAATACTTATTCCGAGAGTGCACTCGAACGTGCGTAATGAAATTACTCGATTTAAAGTCACTCTCGAAAATCAACTCGAACTCGAACTCGAAAGATAACCCTAACCCGAACCCGAACCCGAACCCGAACCCGAACCCGAAAGAAAGAAAAAAAAAACTCAAAACATATTCAATGCGCTCGCTTCTATCTTCTCGACGAGTCCACTCGTCGAGGTAGCCGTGAGTTGATAACCACTGCTATCATATGGTCCTCAGAACCCACGCCTGAGCACCACTGCTACAGCTAGAACGAAAAATGTGAATTTACGCGACATCTACGATTGTCGAGCTGACTTTCGGTGACGACACGTAAATATTCCCCTCGGTGCGGGGTGTGCTAAGAGTCCGCCGAGTTTGGACTTTGATCTCCCCTACGTTAGAGAATATTTTCACGAACCCGAAATATAGAATACGTTAGCCGTTGGATTCTAGACAATACCCTCGCTAGCTAGCTATTCGAGATTATTTATTTGAAAATTAAATGTTGTTTCCCCCGGTGATCGTTGTGGTAGGACTTCACTGGTACTCAGTATGTTTCGTTACAGCGGTTCGTCACTATTCGATCACCTAATACAATTTATCGATCACCACAAGGCATGCACAGGGAAATTTAACACAATCATCACAAAAAAAATAACAAAAAAAACAATTCAATAGCAAGCAGATAATATATAATAGCGAATAGCCCTTAATATTAAGCTTAGGGGTCCGTATCCAGTGTCCCTGCGCATATAACGTTTTGTACTACGCTATAATCGAGTATTTCACTCTCTCGGAGAGAACACGGAAAAAAAAAATTAATTCACTAATTTAACCAAAACGTAAAAAAAAAAAAAAAATCCGAATCCCTCGAGAGAATTCAACAATTCCCGAACGCAAAATTGTTTCGTAAATCAAAAGAAATACCCAAAGAATAAAATAAGAGAATTTGAATCGCTACGATAAACAAAAGAATTGCCGCGGTACGGCTTCGATACAAAGTCGCTGTGAGCGTACGCGCCGCTAATCCTTCTCCGGTAGACAGAGAAAACAAATACTTGACTCGAAGTCGCTTAGCAACAGAGAAGCCGTTACCCAAAAGCGAATAATTATTCAACAAAACTACAATTTAATTTTCTCAGGGCCCCACGTTGGCTGCGTCAATTTGTGACGTGGATTTTATTTGATCCTCGGATCTGGACCGGATAGCCAGTCTCCGAGAACCATCCACTCGACAATTGGCCAAAAGAAAACAAAGAAATAGCAAAAGTTGGGCGCCAGGCGGATAACCGCCGATTTCAAAAATCTAAACAAAATAATAACCGTCGGCTAGCTACAGTACCGCGGAGAGGGGTCAGGATTAAATGAAGGATTAGCGGGACGTTAAATAACGACTCGAGCGATTGAATGTAATAACAGAAAAATAGAATTTATTCAATAAAAAAAAAATAGAAAAGAAATAGAAATAATAATTTTAACAATCGGGAATAAATCCCCTCGTATAAAGAACGGCCTCGGGTCGTGTATACGCGACCTGGCCACGTTTGACGAGTTTTACAATAAATAATACACTACTAGCTTCCACGTAGGACAGCAATAACAAGGAAAAAATCATGCAAAAATTAACTAACTCGACAAACTAGGTCCTCGTGGGACAATATCTCAGTTAAAACACTAAATAGGTTCCGCGAGAAGAACTTACAACTAATTAACAGGCGAATATTTACAATGAGTGAGCCTTCGGCTCTTAATAACGACTATAAAAATGAAATTGATCTACGAAGTAATATTTACAGATCTCACTTAGACTAACTTAACCTAACTCTGCGAATAACGCGATAATTATTCAATTGGAATTCTTTGTTGACTCGAACCCGAAAAACAAAGACTCGAAATCTAAACACTAACTAGCGGTGTCTCTCCCTACAGGAGGAAGAGAGAGCGACAGTGACTGACTAGGGCTATCTCTGTCGCACTCGTGTGCGACAGGTAACACACCCGAACTTAACAGACTATAAAATATTCAATATTTCTCTATAAAATAAAGACCCGAACGATAAACTCTAATGCATGGGGACACTGGTGACGGCCTACCCTTCGGAGATCGGATTAATTCGATTCCAAGAATATTAATTAGCCTCGTGGCTGCTCAAAGGCAATATGGCTGACGGCCGTTGCCGAATTCAAATTAGCATGGGTAAGAATGGCTAACGCTTACCGCCTTCCAGCCACGCGAGGAACAAAATCCTCTCGCGCTCAAAATCCATCGCTCGATCCCACGAGGCAAGGTTCCTCGGGGGGATACACACTCACACAAGAAAACAAAAAAAAACAAACTCTAGTAAGCCCACGGGGCTCGGACGCAAAAGTAAAAAAAAATATTACTTCGCTAACTCAATACAGTCGACGCAAAAGAAGAGCCAAAATTGCACGAGTGCTCGGGACACTAGTCTAATGCAGAGTGACTAGACCGCATGGCGCCGGTAATCAGCGCCCTCGTGTTACGGCCAAATATCGATTTTTGTATCGACCGAAGGATCCCTTAAGCATGGCGACCGATGGTCGCCACGCGCGTAATTCAAAGTTCGCCACGATGATTTTAGCTTGCTACGTCGGAGGCTCACGGGATGTAGGCTCTTCTTGGTGGCGGGAGTCTCTTCCACCACCGATATCCCCCGTTGTAGAATGTCCTTGGCACTCCCCCGTGTCCTCTAGAGTAATAGCAGGAGGTAGCGTGGCCACTACTATCCTCCGAAGCTTTTGGGTGGCGTTCGTCGAGTAGGATCCAAACAGTCGATACTGGAACGTATTGCGCCGGTAGTGGTGTGTCTGTGTTACAGTCTCTTAGCCGTCGGCTAGGCCTCGTCTCCCACATGTTAGAGAAAAGTCGTAAAACAAAACAAAAGAATAAATCATATGTTCAACAGTCTTTAGTCGGTCACGGTCGCCTCTCGGAAATTCTGTCGGACCTCGGGGTCTATCTACGCATTTTCTCCTTTTCATTCACTCCGCTAAGGTCGTTTAAGGGGGTATACACACCTTTAAATGGGTTGAATTTCTGAAAAACGATTTTTCTTTTTTTTTCGCCTTGAAGACTCTGATAAAATTGAAAAAAATCATCATGTTTGGGGAGGGTTTGACCTTCATTATCCATATCTTACATCATGTATTACTTCCAGTCTAATAGTGGCTGCGCTGAAGACAGGAAAATACAAAATCACTCGGTTGCCGTAAAGAATCAGATCCAGCGTTGGACCAATCTTGGAATTTTTGGTTCTCAATTGTTCATAAGACATGCCTCTATCAGATGAACATAGAACTTTTTGATATTGCAAGAATTACTTGAGTTATTGAATTTTTTCGATTTTTTTTCTGAATTTGAAAAAAAATTTTGCTTATTTTTCTAATATTTCAACTAAAAATGGGTTTATCAAAAAGTTCTATGTTCATCTGATAGAGGTTTCGATTCTACAAATTTGAAGACCACAAACACCAGAATCGGTCCAGCGATGCTCCTGATTCTTTACGACAACCGTTCAAAATATTCATTCTCCAGAAATCAACTTTTAAACTTTTTTATCAAAAATTTTTTTTTTATTTCATACTTTTCCAAGAGAAGAAAATGTAGTTACAGGAAATTAAGTTTTAAGATTTTGCTTGTGACTAATATGCTGGATCCGCAGCTGCTCTCGTATCGATGAGTTATGAGTCGAGTCGAGTCTAGACACATGTGCCAGGGGGCGGTTCGTAGTGAGTTTTGACCTGTTCTGTACAACAGCAGTGTCCGTTAGGTGTCCGGTGAGGCTGTTAGAAAAATAATTAATTGCTTTAGAAAAAATCTGATCAAAATTTTTCAACATAAAAATTCTCTACAATTTTTGATTTTCAATATTTTTGAGATTCAGAAGATGCTAGCACAATTTTGTCAATACTACGAAAATTCTTTCATCTTTCATCAATCATACCTTTTTTCTTATAATATTTATTAAACTCTTGCAATTAATATATGTATTGTAGAAATACTCATCTTTTTAGAAATCCAAATGTGTAGTTTCCTGGCATCGATTTCAAACGCACTTTTTGATGGATCATCTTCTTTCGATTCCGAAGTCTCATGTCAGATATATAAACACTGTGTTTATTCGATAATGGAAATTACCAGTAGTTTGAATTCGTAATGAAAGCACGATAATATTTACAAACAAGTGGACACCTAACCTCGAAAAAATGTAGATCGCAGCCATGTGTTCTGTCAATGATCACAATTCAAAAGAATATTGAAAATTAAATATGTGTAAGAATGATAATTACGAAGAATTAAAAGATCACAGAATCAAATTCAAAATCGAAATATATAAAAACGTCATAAAATTAAGGAGTGGTGTAAGTGGTGTTGGCGGTGTTGTACAATACTTATGGCACCAATTTGAGGGTTCGCGCGCCGCGCCGCGGCGCTTTTTCGCAATCTGGCACTGTCATGGCTGTAACTTTTCAAATCCTCTAGATATTTTGACACCGATTTATTTGCAGGTAGAGTAGGTCACTAGCATTCCAAATAAATTATAAAAAAAAAAACGATTTTTTGAAAATTCAAAGGTGTAGATACCCCCTTAAGGGGTGAGGAGCCTATCGTAACATGCAATGTTACAGCGTATACATTGATAATCTTATCCCTCAGTAATAATTCATTCAATCACTTATGAGTCGAAGAGTCTAAGACAAAATAAACTATTCAGAGAAGGGTCTCGATCAATCGAGTCGAGTCAATTTATAATGTGATGGCCTGACGTTTCGGCAGTGTTATGCTGCCCTCATCAGAGGCTGTTTATTGAAAAAATTACAAAAAAATTGGTCAAACATTTGACAGAATAACAAAAAGTTCAAAATACAAAAGTCAAAATGATAAAACACTTCAGTTAACAGAAGTCAAAAAAGCTAATATACATGAAAAGATTACGATCCATGGTCAGTAAATTGACCCATATACGAACTAATAATATTTAGTCAAGGAAGTAAGATGAGAATTACAATTCGTCATATTACAATTGTTTCGTCTACAATTCTCATCTTACTTCCTTGACTAAATATTATTAGTTTGTATATGGGTCAATTTACTGACCATGGATCGTAATTTTTTCATGTATATTAGCTTTTTTGACTTTTGTTAACTAAAGTGTTTTATCATTATGACTTTTGTATTTTGAACTTTTTGTTATTCTGTCAAATGTTTGACCAATATTTCTGTAATTTTTTCAATAAACAGCCTCTGATGAGGGCAGCATAACACTGCCGGAACGTCAGGCCATCACATTTTAAATTGACTCGACTCGATTGATTGAGGCCCTTCTCTGATTACTTCCTACTTTGAGTGATACATTCATGATGAATAAAATAAACTATTCATCAAGTATAAAGATCAGAATACTATATTGTGTATCTGGGGGGGGGGGGGGGGTGGCCGTGTCGAGCGAGGGTGAGACGTTTTTAGCGCGAGTTGTAGTAGAGGGCACCAAAGGCGCCCGAGACAAAGACGAGTGCTAAAAACGATCCACCCGAGGTAGAAATGGCTTCGAAGAATTCGAGGCTAGAATGATGAAAATATATTATTTACTTGAAAAAATATATTAGGTGTTGGATTAGCACAATACCAATTTTGAACAATTGTTGTAGAGTAGACTATTGAGTAGGGTAGGAACAGAAGAAGAATTGGAAAAAAACTTTTCATAAAGAGATAATAAAAAAGGATGTCTCACTTCCTAATAACACAATAGCATTCTCTTCTATTGGGAATCAAATTCCGAATAAAATATGTAAAGAGAATATATTTCTTTAAATATAATCGTTTGAACTTTGCCGCGTCCTGTGCGGCTGAAGTAGTGACCGTCTTGCACGGCAGGGGCGTACAACGACCCATAGAATTAACGGGAATAGAATATAATTCATAGATTAAAAAAGGGGAATCGATAAGTTAGATAATTAGCTTAAATGTCGTTTCTTTGTTTACAGGTAAGATTCATCGTAAGTTAAGTCAAACTAAAGAAAAAGGTTTTTGTAAGTAAATTAACCAAGAAAATAGAATCTTTGTTTACAGAGCAACACAGCGTAATTAAAAGATTTGTCGATCCTAACCTCAAAAGAAAAAGAAAAATTTGAAGAACACTTATAAATATATAAAATTCAAAAGTGTCAATAACTTCACAACGATTCTCCGACCATCATCAAATTTTATAGGATTTTCAATCTTCCCAGTATTGAAGTGATGAATTGTTTTCCCAGGTTCGATCATTAGAAAAAACAGAAAAATTCTTCGAGCTAGTCAAACATGTGAAAGATAAAGGTATTGGTGGAAAAACGTATCAGAAGAGAGCGAATATCTTGAAAGATTATTACGAAATTAAAGAACACCCTACCATACCTGAACTGTTCGTCATGTCATGCGAGCAAAATGTTGGATTCCTTGCGGAAAAGTTATTTTCGGTGATTCCCAGTTATGTCGAAACTAGAAATTGTTCCGAGGGATGTCATAGTAGCGAAGAGTCATTTACTTTTTACGAAGTACCAATCACGGTTTTGCATGAAAACCTCGAAGAATTGCTTGTCCACGTTTGCGAGGAAGCAGCCAAGGATTCACCATGCACTACTCATAAATGTACAGGAATCCGCAAAACAAAACATGTCATAGGTGAATAAAAATTTACATAATAATATTGTAGACATCTTGAGATAAATGAGCGACTAGAAATGTAAATGCGTGAACAACTCAATTTAACAGTATGCTGTGTCACAAGGGATGAAACAAAGTGAATGCAGGCTAGCCGCCAGGGTGAAGTTGTCATCACCCTTGCCTGAATTCACGTTTCGACGGCTCCGCGGAAGAACCATATATCTCAGAATTCGCTCGAAGAAGAGTATATCTCAGAATTTGCTCGAAGACCCATATATCTCAGATTTGCTCGAAGAAGAGTATATCTCGATATTTACATATTATATAATATATATTCATATTTATATTTATATATAATATAATACATAATACATAAATATAAATATGTTATATATTTATATTTATATTTATATACTTATATATAATATAATACATAATATATAAATATAAATATAAATATATAATATGTAATATATAAATATCGAGATAAACTCTTCTTCGAGCAAATTCTGGAACACTATTTTTTGTACCACATTCACGATTTTTGCGTTTTTTTGACCCATTATGCGGGCCTAAAGTGCCGGTTTTCAGACCAGCGGGCAAATAAAAACTGAAAACGCCCGCTGCTCGATTTAGCGGGCAAATAAAAAATGAAAACGCTCGCTAAATCGAGCAGCGGGCGTTTTCAGCTTTTTTTTGCCCGCTTACGCTCGAGCAGCGGGCGTTTTCAGTTTTTTTTTGCCCGCTTATGCTCGAGCAGCGGGCGTTTTCAGTTTTTTTTGCCCGCTAATTTTTTTTTTTTTTTTTTCAATAACTCATTTTTTTGGGTTTTTTTTTTCAAATTATTTTCTTTATTCTGAATTACTGGAATGCTGTGACGGTTCTAACCTCACTTTCGTCCAGCATCTATATATGCTCGTCTTGTCCGTCGAGTGTCCTTATAGTGCTATTCTAAATCAATTTGAAAGTCTGTGTTTTTTTTTTAGTCGGGGGGGCTTTGCCCCCCGAACCCCCCACCGGGGGCTTCGCCCCCGGACTCCCCGTCGGACTTTTTATACTAATTTTTTCCAAATTTGCTGATGGTCTTTCATATGGCAGAACGTCTCAGTTTCGGCTCGATTAATATGGACGCAAAATGGATACATGCGTTACAAAAAATAGGGTGTGCACCACGGGCGAGGGCTTTTTTGCCCGCGTGTGGAATTTGCAGTACGAGTCGAGGCGAGGAAGCACGAGCCGAAGGCGAGTGCGTTTTCCGAGCCGGAGACGAGTACTGCAAATTCCACACGCGGGCAAAAAAGGCCCACTTCTCGCCCTTGATACACAATATACTATCTTGCAACACCTACATCGAGAGTTCTGTTTTATGCCGTCTATGGGCACTGTAAAAGTCTTTGAAACACTGGTGCCGTTCTAAACACTAGTGCGAAAAATTTTCCTCGCATTAGTGTTTAAAATACATTTTACTCGTCTCCAGCTCGGAAAACGCACTCGCCTTCGGCTCGTGCTTCCTCGCCTCGACTCGTACTGCAAATTCCACACGCGGGCAAAAAAGGCCCACTTCTCGCCCTTGATACACAATATACTATCTTGCAACACCTACATCGAGAGTTCTGTTTTATGCCGTCTATGGGCACTGTAAAAGTCTTTGAAACACTGGTGCCGTTCTAAACACTAGTGCGAAAAATTTTCCTCGCATTAGTGTTTAAAATACATTTTACTCGTCTCCAGCTCGGAAAACGCACTCGCCTTCGGCTCGTGCTTCCTCGCCTCGACTCGTACTGCAAATTCCACACGCGGGCAAAAAAGGCCCACTTCTCGCCCTTGATACACAATATACTATCTTGCAACACCTACATCGAGAGTTCTGTTTTATGCCGTCTATGGGCACTGTAAAAGTCTTTGAAACACTGGTGCCGTTCTAAACACTAGTGCGAAAAATTTTCCTCGCATTAGTGTTTAAAATACATTTTAAGTGCCTATAGACGATGCATGAAACAGCACTTTCGATGTAGGTGTTGCAAAGAATGATTAAGAATCACCTCATGTTTTTCATAACGTCTGCTCTGGAATTTCAACTGTCGATTTTCATAGTCTAAATTTTGCAAGAGGGCATTTCTATTTGCGACCCATAATAGACTACTCATGTCCCAAAGGATTGCAAAACATCATTGCATCCCGCTGATTCATTGGCCAGCTGAAATCAGCCTCTTTCGACTGGCAAACGAGCAACAAAAGTTGCAGTTTCAGAGCAGATGTTATGACAAACAACATAGATAATCGTAAAGTGTATGTGCGATTCCACCAATTATCGACAAATGATCTGCATGTCAAAAGTTCGATTTGTCTAAAAGTTTTACCTCTTATAGTATGTGCTGAGATTGGGAAGTGCACCAAGTTTCAGTGCTTTAGGACTCAAGGTTCGTGAGAAATGCGACATCAAATCTTCTTACTTCGACCGGGTCGACGACTATATAGGTTTATCATATCTCTATCGTCACACAAAAACGATGAACAATAACATTCAAGATGTGA
This sequence comes from Tenthredo livida, assembly GCA_963992785.1. Classification (NCBI taxonomy): domain Eukaryota; kingdom Metazoa; phylum Arthropoda; class Insecta; order Hymenoptera; family Tenthredinidae; genus Tenthredo; species Tenthredo livida. The sequence goes on from OZ023066.1 coordinate 25,687,874, forward strand.
AGATTTCTCAATTTTTCGAAAATATCTTCAAAGTTGAAATAGCTCCTCAAAATGGAATTGAAAACCCGGTTTATTTTTCTTGTAAAAAACAGCTTTCTCCGAGTACCAGAATGCTTCGTCGCTTTTCAAGCTTTTTTTCATCCGAAAGCCGAGATTTTTCAAGTAAGAAACTGGAATTTGTAGATTGGGCTGGCGTTGGGATCGCGCTTGAGCTCCGTTCAATCGGTCAAGGTCTGTAGATAATGCTCTGTTTTTTTTTTTTTTTTTTTAGTTTTGTAGCTCACGCGCGGCGGCAAGGCCGCCCCATTCTACAAATTTCAGTTTCTGACCGACAAAATCTCAGCTTTCCAACGAAAAAGTTTGAAAAGTGATAAGGTATTGGGGCGCTTGGGAAAAACTGTTTTTTTTTTTATTTTATTTTTACAAAAAAAGTATTATCGAGGGCGATTTTTTGGAGCTATTAGGAAATCGAAGATATTTGCAAAAAGGTGAGAAGTCTTCACATAAAGAACGTATCTGTTCACCTTTTTCGTGTGACGATGAAGATACGATATACCTACATAATCATCAGTTAGGTCAAAGTAAGAAAATTGGATGTCGCATTTCTCACAAACGTTGAGAAATAGTATATTCTGTAACAAGGGATAAAACAGTGTGAGTGCAGGCCAGGGTGAAGTTGTCAGCCCGAAGCCGAAGGCGAGGGCTGACATCACCCGTGCCTGCATTCATGTTTCATCCCGTGTCACACACTATGTTTTTCATAACATTTGAAAAAAACTTCAGGTTTCAAATTGCTTCCCTCCCATGGCAAGAAAGCAACTGCAATGGACGGAAGCAGTTGCTTTCTTCCCATGGGACGAAAGCAACGCTGCTTTCAGACCGCTAATACATTGAAATCGTGATTGAAGCATACGTCACGGCTTTTCGCGGCATTCGCATGAAATTAGCTTGTTTCGACTCGCTAAACAGGCACTGAAAGCTGACGTTTCAGAGCAGATGTTATGAAAAGTACTAAAACTTTGTGGACTTTCCAATCTCAGCACATACTATTAGAAGTACAAATTTTGGACAGCGAATTTTTGACGTGCAGATCATTGGTCGATAATTGGTGGAATTGGACTTATGTATATTTTCAATTGTGCATACATAATTCGCATGCATCTCATGGTGCTATTGATGAAAAAAAGTATTTTAGAAATAGATCAACGTTCGAGGATTCCATGACAAACAATTTCATAACTCTAAGAATTATATTTCTGTGTACGGGTTTTGTTAACCCAAATATTGCCCTCTGATATTGTTAATGCCCATTTATACCTCCATCATAATTATCATGTGATTGAATATTATAATTACTTGCTGACAATAATTGCTTTCAGGTGACATCGTTGTTGTACAAATCGATAATGTATTAACCGAAATCAAGGTTTTATTGAAAGATATACCCAGATACATAACAATCCCTGGTGATACCGAGAATAAGCTCCAAATGATAGGTCTAGTAGACTACACGTGCTATCGCAAAACAAGAAAAGAAGAAGAATCACAAGGACATTACACAACATTTGCTTTGAGAAGAGATGGGGTATGGTGCAGATATGACGACTTACACGAAACCAACCCATACAAATTTAACAAAAACCAACGAAAAGTGGTTCCGATTTTATTGCTACTCATTAAAATACGAATATGACTAAAATTGCCTCAGCAATTTCAATTCATAAAGTTAGTCTGCAAATAGAGAAAATATCTTTATTCGTTAATCTACAGAACAACTACGTTATTATGATTTTCTATTCAATATTTTTGCGTTTACTCACGAAGGAAAATTTATATAGCCTGCTAAAAAGATTAGTAGAATTACATACGCAGCGATTCTGTGGAAAATGACGCGCTTATAAGGTAGGCTAACGGAAAACGCCTGAATTGAGCAGATCACACATCGACGATTGTGTTTCATTTCCCACGAAATAAATAAAACCCAATAGTCGGGGTTTGATCTGCTCAATTTCCCGTTAGCCTAGCTTTTAGGCGCGTGGTTTTTCACAGAATCGCTCTGTAAAGGTATAGGTATACTACTTTTACGGGCTAAACAAATATTCCATTACAACAACAAATATTCATTTATTATATCAGCAGTTCATTACCACGAACTATTTTTCTTTGAATATTTATGAGTAATCAATTAATGTATTTGTATGCGTCGTTAGAAACGTTAGAAATTTTTTTACACCCTTTCCTCATGTCATAGACACGAACAGGAAATCTAACGAATTCCATGACATAGCACTTTTTGGGAAATATTTAGGCACGATCGCGAAGCGCAGTGCCTATCAGGTTCGCCATCGTTAAGAACATCGGATCGATGCAAAAAATTATACTCTGCTTGGAAAACGGTTTCATCACTCACGCAAACGTTTTGTAGCATTTTACCGAAAGTATGTAGGGCAAGGTGAGGTTTTGGCCAGTGGGGCAAAACTGGCCGCCTAAAAAAAATTGAAAACTGGCATTTTCGCATCAACGTGAATAAGACAAAGCCGTATTCAAAGTGGCTCCGCTGAAATCGACAATAAAATCCGATGGGGTGAGACCACTGATATGCCGAGAATATTCGGTGAGAGTAAACGATCCCCTTCCTACGGCAAAACTAACACAGGCGCGCACCCGTGCGTGAGGCTCGTTCGGGAGGAGATGCAATGCTTCTGGCACCTCATTCCCTCCCGAACGAGCCTCACGCACGCGGTGCGCGCCTGTATTGGTTTTGCCGTAGGAAGGGGATCGTTTACTCCCATCGAATATTCTCGGTATACCGTGAAGTTTTGAGGAAGCGGAACGATGGGCGTGCTATAGTTCGACCAACACACGCTCGCGTTGCGTACGTGAGCTGCCAGTGACTGCGAGTAGAAGCCCACGTACGCAACGCGAGCGTGTGTTGGTCGAACTATAGCACGCCCATCGTTCCGCTTCCTTAAAACTTCACGGTATACTTATCAGTGGGTGATGAAAATGATGGAAACCTGAAATTTGGATGAAAAAAATGATCAAATATATACAGGATGAGTCTCTTCAGAGGTCCAAAATGGGTCAGACTTACTCATGACGAAGGCACGCATTCAGCCAATCAGGTAAAGAATTATCCGGGTGGGGATAGGGTAGCAATGTTTGATCACGAATCACGGCGTGCCTTTGCCGCAAGTTAGTCCCACCCATTTTGAACCTCAGAAGAGAGTCACCCTGTATATATCGCACACCTAGATCTAAACCAGGACAAGTCAAAAAATTTGAATTCTGAGTTATCATCATTTTTTTATACCCTGATACCATACGCAACTAACCACAAGAACAGATTCAACTTAAGGTAGTAGTCTCGTGAACCTTTTGGAGATAGATTTCGATGCGATTATTTATAGATGATCTTCTTAGTGCTATAAAAACATTGCCTGAGTTTGGAGGAACTGTACCGTTCGGACGTAAAGATGTTAATTATTAAAAAATCGTTTTTTTACACGCGCTCTTATGGCCGAAATCGAATATTAGCTATGAAAAAAACAACGACGAGATAGATTTTGAAAAAACTTCGCCAATTGGTGGAATAATCCTTTCCACATATTTGAAAAAAAAATGATCTGTTTTCACCGTTCAAAATAAGAAATAGAAGCTTCAAAATTATGAATATTATTAATAAAATAATAATAATAATAATAATAATAATAATCATGATAGTAAAAATGCTCATAATTGAATCATAATAACTATCAAAAGTTTTTGCGTAGAACCCGGAAAATGGCCGAGCAACTACCACTACGCGCCCTCAAAACTCTTGACTGATGATTTCGCGAGACTACTACCTTGATGTTCATAATCATGACGACAGATTGCATTAACTTGGTTTTGTTGAATAAATAAATGATGAATAATAATTATATAATAATATAATTATTATAATATTAATAATAATAATTGATGATAATTATCATGAATGATATTATATGATTATATTTATTACGATTATTGATTTTTTAATTGATTATTTATCCAAAGGCATAATTGGTCCAAAACGTTTTTTCCTCATACTGAAAAATGAGATTCTTCGACTTGTCCTAGTTTAGATCTAGGTGTGCGATATAGGCAGCATAAAAAATTACCAGGGGGATTGTCATGGATAGTGCATTCTGTTGGCTGAAATTTGAACAGTAGAAATAATGATCAGTTAAATAGCGTGTAGGCTGTACAAAACAACGTCGGATGGTGCAATTCTATCGGCTGAAATACTCGGGAATGTTTCAAGGTACATACTAGAAAAAGGGTGTGATGGTTTTACTGAACTAAGTAAACACAGAAGGTAGATGAGAACTTTCAGCTACGCGAGATGTCTATAAAATTAAGTGAAAACTTATTTTTTCCAGTCGTATATTTTTATTGCCACAGCCCACCGTACCCAAAATGCTCGGTAATGTTTCAGAGTACATCGACGAACCCCTGGGAAAGGGGTGTGAAAGTTTTTATCAACTAAATAAACACAGAAGGTAGATAGGAAATTTCAGCACCGCGAGATGTCCATAAAATTAAGGAAAAACCTATTTTTTTTATGGTGTATTTTTTTATTACCACAGCCCACCAAACCCCAAATGCTCGCGAATGTTTCAGAGTCCATCAACGAACCCCTAGGCAAGGGGTGTGATGGTTTATATCAACTAAATAAACACAGAAGGTAAATAAGAAATTTCAGCTACGCGAGATGTCGATAAAATTCAGGGAAAACTTATCTTTCCCGAGCCTATGTTTTTATTACCACAGCCCACCACACCCCAAATGCTTAAGAATGTTTCAGGGTACATCTACGAACCCCTGGGAAAGGGGTGTGATGGTTTTTATCAACTAAATAAACACAGAAGGTATATAGGAAATTTCAGCTCCGCGAGATGTCCATAAAATTCAGGAAAAACCTATTTTCTTTATGGTGTATTTTTTTATTACCACAGCCCACCACACCCCAAATGCTTGAGAATGTTTCAGGGTACATCTACGAACCCCTGGGAAAGGGGTGTGATGGTTTTTATTAACTAAATAAACACAGAAGGTAAATAGGAAATTTCAGCTCCGCGAGATGTCCATAAAATTGAGGAACAACCTATTTTTTTCATGGTGTATTTTTTTATTACCACAGCCCACCACACCCCAAATGCTCGGGAATGTTTCAGGGTACATCCGCGAATCACTAGGAAAGGGGTGTGATGGTTTTTATCATCCAAATAAACACAGAAGGTAAATAGGAAATTTCAGCTCCGCGAGATGTCCATAAAATTCAGGAAAAACCTATTATCTTTATGGTGTATTTTTTTATTACCACAGCCCACCACACTCCGAATGTTCGGGAATGTTTCAGGGTACATCCACGAACCCCTGGGAAAGGGGTGTGATGGTTTTTATCAACTAAATAAACACAGAAGGTAAATAGGAAATTTCAGCTCCGCGAGATGTCCATAAAATTGAGGAAAAACCTATTTTTTTCATGGTGTATTTTTTTATTACCACAGCCCACCACACCCCAAATGCTCGGGAATGTTTCAGGGTACATCCGCGAATCACTAGGAAAGGGGTGTGATGGTTTTTATCATCCAAATAAACACAGAAGGTAAATAGGAAATTTCAGCTCCGCAAGATGTCCATAAAATTCAGGAAAAACCTATTATCTTTATGGTGTATTTTTTTATTACCACAGCCCACCACACTCCGAATGTCCGGGAATGTTTCAGGGTACATCCACGAACCCCTGGGAAAGGGGTGTGATGGTTTTTATCAACTAAATAAACGCAGAAGGTAGATAGGAAATTTCAGCTCCGCGAGATGTCCATAAAATTCAGGAAAAACCTATTTTCTTTACGGTGTATTTTTTTATTACCACAGCCCACCACACCCCAAATGCTCGGGAATGTTTCAGGGTACATCCACGAACCCTTGGGAAAGCGGTGTGATGGTTAGTATGAACTAAATAAACATAGGAGGTCAATAAGAAATTTGAGCAACGCGAGATTCCGATAAAATTGAGTGAAAACCTGTTTTGTTGGGGTGCATGTCCTTATTAGCACAGCCCATCACACCCCAAATGCTCGGAAATGTTTCAGGGTTCATTCCTATGCCTCTAGGTGAATACAAACGACGATGGCAATCAATTCCAGCCAGTGGTTAGCTTGGAAGATGATTAACGCCCGAGATCAGGGAATAAGGGTTGTTCTCACCCTCAGAAGGTAGAAGTTCCGAGTTATCGTTAATGTCATTCGAGAGTAATAAAAAAGTAAAAAATTTCGACGTGCGGTACGACTCGATTGCGTAAAATATTGTGAAGTTAGGATATGGCTGGTGCAGCATTGATCGAAGCTGAGCCGCAAGACGTTTACGCGGTACAAGTAGCAGTAATAAATTCAGGATTACGGTAATAAATTAGTAATTAAAAAGTGAGAAAATCTTCCGTTCTGTTTTTTCGAGTGGGCTGATTTGGCTGGTGCAGCTTCCAGGACGTTGAAAATACTCCGCTACTGCACTTAGGGAAGGAAGTGTGAGTTGGATAGCATGTCTGATCACTTAAAAAAATTGTTGACACCAAAAAATATATTATAATCTCGTTTATCACCTGTTTTATGTATCACAGAAACTATATGGGGCATTCCACGTCAAGTGAGCCACCTTCAGACCTCAATACCTTGGATTTCATTTTTCTTCTGGGATTTTGTTATACTATATGAGCGTAGTGTCCCTGATTTATTTCAAAATTTTTCGAGCCGCCGTTCCGGAGTTCTTGCAAGCCCAAATTTTACGAGATTCGAAATCCACGAATTTTTGATCGATGATATCTCCGAATTGAAAAGTCGTATGAACAAACACAAGAAGGTGTTTGGATTCGTCTTGGATTCAACTTTTCGAAAAAAAATGTTTCAGAACTGTTCTGCAACGTTTAGGCTGTCGTAACTGAAGGTCAAAGAAAAGAATCAAAATTTAATCAATTATGTCATTTTTGAAAATTTTGAAACATTTTTTTTCGGATTCTACGCAGTTTTTTTACATATAATAACGTTCCGTCCAAGATGGAGAAATTCGATTACCAGCTGCTATGCAATAAAAAAAAAATTATTCCCGTTTCCGTTTTCAAACAAACGTTCGAAATTCGTACTTTAATTAAATGAAATGTATTTTTTTTTACTTTTACTAATAATTTTGTTACAAGAAGCGATTGAAAAATTTCAAATCGAAATAAAAAATCATCCAATTAGGAGTAAATGTTTTCTTATTTATTGCATAGCAACTGGTAATCGAATTTCTCCATCTTGGACGGAACGTTATTATATGTAAAAAACTGCGTAGAATCCGAAAAAAAATGTTTCAAAATTTTCAAAAATGACATAATTGATGAAATTTTGATTCTTTTCTTTGACCTTCAGTTACGACAGCCTAAACGTTGCAGAACAGTTCTGAAACATTTTTTTTCGAAAAGTTGAATCCAAGACGAATCCAAACACCTTCTTGTGTTTGTTCATACGACTTTTCAATTCGGAGATATCATCGATCAAAAATTCGTGGATTTCGAATCTCGTAAAATTTGGGCTTGCAAGAACTCCGGAACGGCGGCTCGAAAAATTTTGAAATAAATCAGGGACACTACGCTCATATAGTATAACAAAATCCCAAAAGAAAAATGAAATCCAAGGTATTGAGGTCTGAAGGTGGCTCACTTGACGTGGAATGCCCCATATAGAACCGTAATATGACTAGTATATTATTAAATTAATACTACAATACTCAATTGTACTCATTTGTACTTTGTTATGTATTTTAGCGTTAGATTGATTTGTAATATTTTTGTCTCAAGTTTCGGATTTTGGAAGATAAAATCTGTGGGACGTTCATCAGACATTCCATCTTCTTCTCTACATACACTTTTTTTCTGTCCAAATAATCGTTGTATAATTCTGAAAAAAAAAAATAGAATGTAGAATGGTCTGAAATTCGTATTATCTACATAGGAGGATTTCAGATTCGTGATGAACAATCTACAGGATTAAACCTCGAGAAAAATTGGTCTTGTTTTCAACTTTTTTCCAACTTTTATGATAACCTGTTTTTATTGCTGAATTTCAGAACCTCCTGAGTGATGCCGCTGAAGTATTTTTATTATTCTTTTTGCTTGCGGAAAGTTTTCTATTTGCAAAAAACTATTTATTCATGTCGTTATTTATTCCATTTCATTTAATTAGACATTTTTCATATCTTACCAATCGTTCGTAGATTTGAAAGCAGGTTAAATGAAATTAAATATAATCACTTCCTTCTTTCTCTAAGAACAGAGAAACGGGAAGTTTAAAAATAATGGACACATTTTTCATACACCGATAGAAAACATGTATCATATCTTACCATATATCGTGTACAAATTACTACTTTTGATGGTAAGTTGACGTGGAGTCGAAAAACCAGGAGAAATAGCTATTTTTCATTCAATAGTTTGTAGCAGGACTGGGATATGTTACATACCACTCGGAACTAAAATGACAACTCGGCATTGTAATTATCGTTACTTGTAAAAATTACAACATATTTCATGAGTTTTAAGATTCAAGCGTGTTATTTTTACTATCTACGATTGTAACGCAGTATAGTTTCGCACCGCTTCGTGATACACTGTCATCGGCGCTGATTGAGTTTCTCGCAAGCGGTATCTTTCACCCGACGTAGCATATAAGCACGAAAATTTTCTTTCAGTTATACCGATATCGGAGCGTCCGCTAGAGCGGGAGGGTACATGCCTTGTTACCGACTGCGTTAATATAATATGAAACTAGTTGATAGTGCGACAATATTAAGTCAATACATGTACACGATTGTTTGTCAAATATATGTCATATGTTTTCCACAACACCACATCCACCCTTCCACTATCCTCACCCCACTTCACCTATCCATACAGCCTAACTCAACCGAAAGTTGAAAGGGGCGCTGTAAACCAACTTTTTCTTTGACAGACTTCATTTTACTATCTGAGATAGTAAAAATTCGGACCATACAGGGGAACTACTACTACGCGGGATGGTAGCTTTCAGCATAGGCAAAGTTCTTCATACAATCGAGCATAGTAAAATTTGGTCTTTAAGTTGTAAACCATACCCTTCTTGAAGAGTAATCTTTACCATTAGTAAAATTTACAAGGTAGATTTGTAATTCTTTCTACTGTGTGACTGCACGTCATTTTACTACCGAAAAATAGCAATTTGTCGGCGATATGTGGTAAAATGTGATACATGTTTTCTATCGGTGTAAGAATAAAACAAATCACTCGGAACAATGTGATCGCAATTTCAACAGTTTTAGATTTCGAAAGAAAAAAGTCCATCATTTTTTTACCATGGAAGTTCCAATCCCAATTTTGACAAGCATTGCCTTTCCGAAATGTCATCACGGATTCTGAAACACCTTGTATGTATATAATTCCACTTACTGTAAGCTAATCTTTTTTTCTTTGGTGTGAGCTCCTTCATTGGTGATCTGTCTGTCAGTTTTGTTGTGACCTTGGCGACATTCTGACATCGGTTCACAAGCTTTCTTTCACCCCAGAGCATCAGAACTAGGTCATTAACACAAGTAAATCTGTACATCCAAACAATTCAAAAACACTTTAGACTGCCAAACCAATTTTTTTTTGTTTTTTTTTGAGTAAAAATGACAGCAATGTCATTAAATAATTTTTTCTCTCATACATTCACCTTATCGTCCCTTATGTCGTATCTTTTCCGGTCGTTTTCATCAATTTCCTGACGGTAGTACTGCAAAGCAGTTTCAATGTCTCGCACAATCTTTTTATTCACTCTGCGATACACATTATCATCACCTGAGTGGAAATTTCCTTAAATTTCTTTAAAGAAAGATAATGATGGTGATAATACTAATATATCATAGTAATAACATGAATCAATATGACTAAAAATCTTTGTATGTGTTAAGTTAACGTCTGGTGGCAAAGTTGTTATATGAGCAATAGAATTACGATTGTTTGAAAATGGAATCGTGGGAAAACATACTGTTAGCTACTTTTGAGAAAATTTCCTTGGTGAAAAAATATTTTCGACTCAAAATTTTCCGATTACGTGAAAAAAATCAGAATATTTTTAGAGATAATCAAAGATTGTCATACTTTTCATAGAGTTACCCAGAATAATTCCGTAAAAGTCAGATAGCCACTGAAAAACTTTGTGACAAGTCTGATAATATCTGAATATCTCTGAAAATATTCTGCTTTTTTCAGAAATATTTTTCCACCAGCGTACATCCAACCATGATTGAAGGATCGAAGTTCAAATACTCTGGTTCGCAGCTTGCCCTACTACTGTATTTAGCATACCTATCTTTCTACGTTTCACCTTCGGTTCAAGTTGGCATTTCACGTTACCAACATCCTCATCGTACATGTCATCTACAATCAATTGCTTCATTACTACTGTAATTGCTAGAATGAAACTCATTGAATGTAATGACGAAGTTTACCTTCTCTTGTGCGACTTTCATCATCACTTTCTGACAATTCTTGCCTTTTTTGACCGAAATTGGGGTCCTGATCTTTCACCAAAGATTGTGAAGATTTGTCCACATTCAAATTGATGTTGTTATTGATCTCTGAGGTTGGCTCAGGTGAACGTCCAGGTTCAGGCGAAGCGCTTCCATGATTGTCCTTCTCATTTAGCATGTCTGTAAATGATATAATTTTATATATAAATCATTGTCTTGTTATTTTCGTTTACTGACAGACATTTAGTGATAGACATTTACAAGCTAAAAATCCTAACCCAAAAAGTACTTTCTCCGAACCTGAAGATTGTATTATGTGTATTATTGCAAAACTATGGTGCATGATCCTTTCTTAGAAGACTGTATTGATTGATATTATGATGTTCCACTAATATACGAAAAACTCTTTATAAAGAGTAGTTCCAGCTGTTTATGACCAAATTGCAGGAGCTCGATGAAGTAAATTTTTGATATATTTTCATATAATTATAACATAAACTCAGTTCCCGAGTAAACAAATACGATATCGTAAACTCAATCTGTCTGACTTACTCTTCATAATGATACTGGTGTTTATTTTCTCGTTTCTTTTTATGGCTAGCCTGCTGGATCTTCGCTTGGTCATTGATCTGCCACCTGCATCTTGTGATTTAATCTGAAGTTCCATATTTTCTGTCAATTTACAAATATTAGCTCAAAACATATTTCTTCTTAGGCTTCTTAGGTTTTTAGGCACATTTTTGGTGACGTAATTAAACAAATATGAACGAGAAGCATGATAAATCGTTAATTTGATCTATTTCTGTGGTACTTTTTAACTAGTGTAAATTAAACTTTGCGTCCCCTACTGAAAATTTTAATGTGATAAATCATATAATGTTATGAACGAAATCATTATGTCATTCATCATATGATTTATCTTGTGAATTTGCATAAATATATGAAAAGTCGCGTAATAAATCATATAGGTTTTCAGGCATGGCTCATCAGATATAATGTATAAAAAAATCATATGGTTAACTATGTATATAGTTCATCATCTAATTTGTTTCATATTATATCTGATGAGCCATGCTTATATGATTTATTATGTGATTTTTTATACATATATTTACTATTCAAATTCACAAGATAAATTATTTGATGAATGACATAATGATTCCGTTCATAACATTAGTTGATTTATCACATCAACATTTTCAGTAGGGTCAACCGAGTGATTTACAGTGATAGTGACAAGACAAATACTGAAGCAAACATGCTATGCTATAATAATTTTACTTAAGTGAGGAAAGACCCTAGACATGAATGTGAATAAAATATCAATTAGTTACAATAAAAATTGAAATGCAACGGTCTACCAATTTCCTATAACAAACTTGCAAAGATGTTCTACAAAAGACTCCTCGCTACTCAATTTCTATCACTACCATAATTGGATATCTATATCTATAATATAACGTATCCCTTAAAGGATCTGACCTATTATACTTAGTCAAAGAATTATAAACTGTTTTTATAGTCATAAATTTTGGTTCGGGCTTCCTTTAAAACCATCAAAAAATTCGAGGAATGTAGAACTTTTATGCTCTCAGTTATCTGCTATTGAGTGGGGCATTCGAACATATTACCAAAACCTGCATGTTAATATTTTCATTTACCGTCTGGTTCATCAGCTTCTCCTCCAAATAGGTTTCGACGGACACCTTGTACGTCAGCGATGACATATTCTACTCCAGCATCACCATCTGCTAATAAATATTTATACTTTTCTAAGCAGCATAATATACATAAATATTATCTTACAGTGATGTGGAGAATTTTCAACTTTACTACGTCATAGTATCGATACTACTAGGAGGATGCAGCATCGATTGTGAAAAAATGTATAATCATGTAAATACCTGTTGGTCTTGGTGATTGGGGTGAACAGTGTGGTATTCGCTGCAATTCCAGAATCCTGTTTTGCAGCTCCCATTCTTTCTCTTCCCTGGTTTCTACTCTCAAAATTTTAGAATTGTTTTGGTCGTCTACTTCTTGGTCTCCGTCTGGATTGTCCGCTGCTGCTTCACCCTACTGAAAATTTCCAGGTGGAAATCCATGGACGAATCCACCTAGAATTCCACCTGGAAATCTATATGGAGAATCCATGTGAATCCGTAGGTTTTCTACCGGGATTTGGAACTGGGAATCTATGGAATTCCATGTGGTTGTAGCCATGTGCAGAAACATGTAATCCTATGTGTAATGATATATGGAATCCTATGTGTAACATTATATTAAGTCCTATGGATTGTCGGTAGTAGTTGTTAAAGAAATCGCCATGAACCAGGGACTTTCAACAATGACTCGTCTGGTCGTTCTTGCATTCAGATGTTCTTTTTTTGCCGAAATTCGGCCGTAATCTGGTAGATTTTGTGTATATTTTTTCATGGATGACGAATGGGATCACAGTCGAATTCCCATAATATCGTATGGATTTCTAGGGAATTTCCACATTGTATCGTCTGGTCATTCCCGGATTCAGATGTTCTTCCTTCACCGAATTTCAGCCAATATCCAATGGATTTTGTATATCTTTTTCCATGGATGACGAAATGATGTCACAGTGGAATTTGCATGAGATCGTATGATTTCCTGGGGACTTTCTACAATAATCTGTGAGATTATACACAGATTAGTATGTTTATTTTCTCATGATTTGATGCAGGATCTGATGGATTCGACACAATGTTTCATGTCAACAACGAGATTGCATTATAACCATATTCACATGGGAATATAGATATTTTTCTATGGACTGTCCTAGAAGTGTATACCATTACACATGGATTCACATGTTGAAGTTTCCGAGATTTCAGGTAATAGCCGGTAGATTATTCATGATATTTCCCATGGATTAGGTCAGGACATTACTGTTATCTTTCTATAAAAATCTAGATATTCTGTAGGGTTTTACCGTAAAAAACCATAATATATCTGAATGGAAATCTATATACCCATCCACATGGATTTCTCCTATTGCATGAAATTAAACAACCATGGAATATTCATGTGAATATTACTGGATCAACTATAGGAGAACCATAGATCAGCATCATGGATATTCCATGTTTCTGAATTTCTGGTGGATTATTATAGAATTTCGTGGAATGCCATCCGCATCCATACTTTTCCACATGGATTTCCACCTGGAAATTTTCAGTAGGGCATCGCCATCAGAGTCCTCTCTGACCATTGGTTTTCTTGATGCCATCAATAAGTTAGCGTCAAACTTTGCCAAGATGTCGCTATTTTTTTTACTTAGTGCATTTTGAGCCGCAGATGTGCTGTGTTTCACTTTCTATAAAAGAAAATGCTATTCAAATATCTGTTGGGAGAAATTGTAATTTTTCAGAATGCAGCAATGTCCCATGAACATTCAAAATTAGTAATGAATGATAACAGTTGTAGATGAACATGAGGAGTGGCTTACTTTCAATGGTTCAACTGGTTCCTCTGATTCTGATGATTCCTTGATAACTGGGATTATCAGCCTTCGTCCCTCTCTGACTTTGTTTCGAATGTCCTCTTCACTTTCTGCAACATAAAAGTATTGTATACCCGTGTAAGAGTAGCACAAATCAGTTGTCAAAACGGTGCAACGCAACTTGTTTTTCGGTCAGTTTGACTCGACTACATCAGTGACAGAGAATATTGCACACAGCTAAACATTAAATTATGTTTATTAAATTTGAATTTCAATGATTGAAGGCTTTAGCTTATCTAAAATTATCTAAATTTGTCGTTGCACTAAAGGGAAAAAAAATTAAAAATTCATGGTTCGGTTACAAAAAAAAGTTATAAAAATGAAAAAAAATTATTTTGCCAAAATTCAAAAATTCATATCTATGAAACGAAAAAGAACACCCCTCTAAAAATTTCAGAATTTCTTTAGATATGTTAAAGGTATGATATAAAAAATTTTCAGGCCAAAATTTTCCCGCGATGGGTACTTTTCACGATTTTGAAAAATTCAAAATTTTTTAATTTTGATCATTTTCAAAATTTTTTTTCCATACCTCTAAGTGTCCTCTGAAAATGTACCAGAGTTTTTTTTTTAATATCCAATAGTTTCTGAAATATTAAATAACTAAACTCATAAAATCGGAAAAACAGTGAAATTTTTGATATTGAATATCTCTTAGGAAAAATTTTTAAAAATTTTTTCCTCTGGCAGAACTTCGTTTTATGATGAGACAAAACTCTCCACCAAAAATCATCCGAATCGGTGGGGGTCGCGTCCAACTATTTGTCGATTTGACATGGAATGACCCATATATATTAGACCAAATCATTTTGGTGTCATATTTTTTAATTCGCCCTCGCACCCCTCAAAATGTGAGTGTATGAGGTCAGTATTAGTACCTTTAAATATGACCACGGTGCGATTTTTTTTGGCGTGACCCATTGCAAAAGTATTTTTCCCATTTGATTAACATGGGAACATCGCTCTTTTTCAATCCAACCTGATATAGAAGCTTGAAAAATTGCTGGATTCTTGCAACGTTTTGTGGAATATATCAAGTAGATGTCAATGAACGAGTATCAAAAAAAAAATTATTTTTTTATCGAATGCCGGTGAACGAGAATAGTGAGGAAGGTTCGAAGTGGTTTTATTTTCAACAATGAATGCTTCAAATGATTGTGAAAAATCTGAGAAAATCGTGAATGGCTGAAAAAGAAAAAAAAAATTTTTCATAAATTTCCAAATTTTGATAATTTTCAAAATTTTCAAAAATGTCAAAATTTTGAAAATTATGAAATTTTTTTTTTTTCCTCTTTCAACCATTCACGGATTTTCTCAGATTTTTCCGAATCATTTGAAGCATTCATTGTTGAAAATAAAACTACTTTGAACCTTCGTCGCTATTCCCGCTCACCGGCTTTCCATAAAAAAAATAATTTTTTTTTGCTACTCGTTCATTGACATCTACTTGATATATTCCACAAAACCTCGCAAGAATCCAGCAATTTTTCAAGCTTCTATATCAGGTTGAATTGAAAAAGAGCGATGTTCCCATGTTAATCAAATGGGAAAAATACTTTTGCAATGGGTCACGCCAAAAAAAATCGCACCGTGGTCATATTTATAGGTACTAATACTGACCTCATACACTTACATTTTAAGGGGTGGCAGGGCAAATTAAAAAATATGACCCCAAAATGATTTGGTCTAATATATATACATGAAGGGAAGCATAGTGTATCCCGTTGTGCAAGTGCAAACAGGTCGTGATACAGACTGGAATTGAGTAGAACCCCTCTCCGTCGCTTACGCCGTTAACCAGAAGAGCGAAAGAGATGGCATCTACTCAATACCTTCTCTCGTTTCTCAGCTTGGTTTTCAGCAGCTACGAAGACTAGCTTTTTGTCTATATCAACGGGTCCCAATAAGAAAGTGGTATGTCGGCAAATACAATGGAAATCGCTGGAATCGGTCTTCTCTTACAAATTCGCAACATACGACGTTCGGAAATTCATGTTGTAAATTCCGTTCTATGACGATAATCGGATCTCGGTCAGCGGGTTCAAATTTCTCTTTTTTTTTACAGAAATTAATTACAAAGTTCGATTCTCTTGTTGATAATTTTAGTGAGCTTCTTCATACGTTTATTTTTGACCTTGTTGATATTTTTCAAATTCCAGACCTCCCCAGATGATAATCTTCATGAAAATATGACTCCGATCGTGACTATCCCTCCACCTGGTGAAAATGAATTACCTTACGACGTGAGTGTCATTTATTTATAAATATGAACACACTACCTCTCCCCCACACACACATGTACAGTAATGTTCATCGATGGTGTCCCCGTGGCTCACTATTTTTTCCGGAATCGAGTTTTACTTCTATGAATATTTTATTTACCCGTGACCAGTGGAATCTTCAGGTTGTTAGGAATATGACAGCTGCGTGTTGGAGCAGAGTCACGAAGTAAGCCACCGGTCATTGGCAAATAAAATATTTGTAGAAGGGAAATTTGATTGAAAAAAAGCTAGGAAGAATAGTGAGCCACAGGGACACCATCGATGAACATTACTGTACATACCGATCGCTTTGCTAAGTCTTTAGCCCTTTTGCTCATGACATGAGGCAGACGTTTTCTGGCAAAAGGAGGAAATAACTCAAGATATCATTGAAAAATTTTTACAAATCGATTTACTCAATTCGAATTAATTTTTTCATTTCAAATAACAGTTGATGAATCTCATTAATTCAGTTAATTCTTATTATTTCAGTTGATTCTCGTTCATTCAGTTATTTCACGGCCAATTCTCATTTATTTCCGTTATTTCCCTCTCGTCCTGGTGTAGGTATAGGTTGTGCACCGTGAAAAGTAGTGTCAGCTGAATATAATGAATTCACGTGTACAATATCAATTTTCGTAGTCGATGAATGGTGAATTAGTGAATCCGTGGTAATTCAGATTTTGTGTTCAGTTGCATGATGTTATTTCTCAAACATTTAATTTTTTAACATGTATCACATGAAATGGCTCACATTGGGTACATGCCTCGTGTTTTGGCACAAGGAAACACCTTTGTCAGCTGAGGCTGAATCCACTACCCAGCGGTCTCATACTGATTTTGTTAGGAAGATGTGTACAGGGTGTCCAGCAACGAGGAAAACCCAGTAATCTCAGAGAATTCCTAGAAAAGTCTTAGTGAATTTTCAAAGTCTTTCGAAAGTGTTGAAAAATGCACTTAGAAATGACAAGTTCAAAAGTCAATGGCCGGTGACTCAGATCTAACATCGAACATATAAAAATCTGACTCGCACTACTATATGACATACTCCAATAATAACGTGTATGATAAAAAGTAACGTAACTCAATAGTTGGGTAAAAATAACAGTCAGTTACCAAGAAAAATTCTTATGTCCATGTCGATATTGATAACATTGAGTCACTGGACACCCTGCAGGTGTACGCCTTCTATTTACTTACGTATTTGTACATTCATGAATTGTCAAATATAAATCACATAATCTCGTTTGATCCTAATATCGATATTAAATAATTTGCCAATGGTGAATATTTATAGATTACATCAGCTGATGAAGACGTACGAAGTATCCCGGAAGAAGAGTTCAATGCATCACAAGCTTGTAGCAGCGATTTGAAACATCTTGAAGATTTGCTCCAAAGCCCTGGGTTCTGTGATACGATAACTACACCAGCACAAAAAAGTCCAGCGCAGCTACTGTTAATGGTACTGAAGTATACGTTAAGGAACAAACTACCACTAGCATCAACTGAAAATCTACTGGAGTTAATAAATAGCATATTCTCTGCACCAGTAGCACCTGAGTCTCGGTACATGATTGACAAATTATTCAATCCGAAAGATAGTGCACAATTTCATGCAACTTGTCCAAATTGTGATACGTACTGTGACGTGGTATTTTAAATTTCCCCGCCACAAGGCGATTCTCTCGAAAATGCAACGATGCGTGGCGTAGACAGGGTCTTCAGGAAAAGAGAAAACTTAGGGAAAAATGATTCGGTCTAATTAACACTATTTTATTTTTTGTAAACTATGTAATCTCGAGCTCGATACTCCACGAGACGTCTGTCGTCGTGGGAACTACCGAAGGAAAAGCGATTCTACCGAACGTAAGAAGCCTCGAATATCGTCAAAGACGATTCTGTCGGCGTGCAAACCATGGTTGGTCCAGAAAACCCCAAGGTCAGCGCCTCCTCTCAAGTGGAAAGATCTACCACCTCCAACTTTCGGATTGGCGGCGTACAGGGATGTGCGAGAAGCACAACGAAATCCTCCCGTCATCCGAAGAGCTACCGCCTACAAGAAAATGCATTTCCGGTACGAGGGTGGTGTACAGGGTCATGTGCAGGTGCATCCTCACAGCCTCCCACCTGATGAGTATCGGTCAGTGCAGCTACTATCGTCAAACTGTCTCCGAATCTGTTATCGCGGCCGTGGTTGGTCATGACAACCCCCGGATCAGCGTTCCAACCTACCGAATCTTTTCGTGTGTGAAGCCCTAGTATGCCGAGACACGAAGCTACCACTAACTTTCTGGTGGATCGACCAATGGTGTAAGGCCCTAGAAGAAATATCGGGTGGCCGGGCGAGCGAGGCTCCATGTGAGTCCAGCGCCCGGGGATTCAAAAGGAAGGCGGGAATAGGAGCGGTATTAGCAGCGGCAGGGGTGAGGTAGACTTCGCCAAAGTTACGTTCGTCAAAATCTGTCGCTCACCGACCAATTAGATCATCGATATGTCACGTGAGTACGCTAAGCCTGAAGGATGAACTAGTGGAAGAAAACACCGACTATATAAGGCCGGTACACCTGTTACACAGCCTACTTCTTCGCTCTAGTCTGCGCTACGCATCTCCAGCATTCATCGTATCGTATCGAGTTCTCAAAAACAATTCTATCGTGTTATCGAGTTAAATAGTGAGTTTTGTGTTACGTTGATCAACTTGATTAAGGTAAGGTCTTAATTCTTTTGTGAAGGCACGAGGTCGTTCGTAATAAAGTTTTGGTTATTAATTTGGTTATTGAGCCACGAGGCTCGTCTTTGTCTTTTGAGCTAAGCAGCTCGTCTGTCGTAGTCTATCTCTTAAATTATCGAACAACCTCGAGTCTGGCTGAGTTACATAGATCTTTCATTGCTTTTTGGCTGTAATTTATTGCTTATCGCTTCTCGTATGGCTTATATTTTTGATTTAGTATGTTAGAATAATATTGTGCATGAAATACTGTAGAAAAATACCTTTTCCTGGAGTACCCTGAGCGAAGATAGCCGCGAAGGCTTAGACCTCGCGTATAGTTTAGTTTGTTATCGTTAATTTGTTATAGTTCAGTAAGATATAGTCCGTTTTGGATGAATTATTATTCGTATGTAAAATCTAGTAAGTTATAGTTAATTTTGGATGATTTAGTATCGTTTCGATCAATATAGATCGTCAGAATTTGGTTAAAGAACAATCTCTATCGTTCTAATTTAATTTGTTAACGTTGAACCTGTAATTCGCGTCTCTCGAATGACCGCGTGGTCTCTATTTAGCAGTAGATTTCGGAGTATCGTAAATTGAATGGCCAAGCGTGGCTAATTAATTAGTAGGGATCTGTATCGTTTGTTATCGATTTTTCTTTTATAATATCTCAAAACTCTAGTACATTAATCTCAGGATGTGTTATGATATAATTTGCATTTGGGTACGAAGTATCGCTCTGTGATACCAAGTCTGGAGTCTAGTCTATTCGTTTTATATCGAGTCAGCTCTGACACATTCCTCTGATTTAATTGTATCATAAACGAGTAAATTCTGTCCTGAACAGTTAGGAAAACTATCGTAACAAATGATTAATACAATCGCCAATTCTGTATCATTCGTCTGAATTATCTAGTTTAATTAATAAATTATTGATTGATGTGATCTCAACTATCTCAAAGAATTAATATTGTTTTACGTGGTGTACCCTGCCCCTCTATCTAAGGCTTTGTTATCTGAGCTAGTCGAGTTGTCGCTCGACGCATTTCCGTAAGTTTTTCTGGTTTTAGTAAGTTGTGTTATCGTATCGAAACGACGCAGTAGCGTCTGGCGCCCAACACTTTGGTAATTAAGTAATTAACACGGAAAAGTGCCGAATTGTAACCAGATCTGTGGTTTTTCCTCTCCAAGTTAGAAAACTGCGTTACAGTACATAGGTAAATTTGGCGAGTTGAATGTTAGCAAGGAATGCCCTAATTGTCATACACTTATTGATGTTTCGAATCCCTCATGTGGTAATTGCTTCGTGATTGTTGATCCTTCAGATGCAATTAGTGAATATTTACACGCACAGGAAAATCATTATAACTTCATAATGCGAGAACGATGCCACGAAAAGGGTCACATGAAAGATGTATATGATGGGAAATGTTACCGTAATTTTGTCAAAAGTTTACCAGAATCTGAAAAACATCAGTATGTCACAGCGACATTCAACACTGATGGGGCACCAGTGTTTGAGAGTTCGGCCCATTCAATTTGGCCAATATATCTCATGATCAATGAACTACCTGCAGAAGCTAGATTCAAGAACCTAATAGTGTGTGATTTATGGTTCGGCAAAAGTAAACCACAGACGAGCGTATTTTTAGACGCCTTCGTAGATAAAATTAATGAGCTTTCATCAGTAGGAATCACTTGCGAAATTAAAGGGGAAACGCTGAACGTGAAGTTGTATGCATTGATCTGTTACGTAGATACTGTTGCTCGTTCTCCCATGAACGGAACTATGCAGTTCAACGCGTTTTACGGATGCGATTGGTGTCTTCACCCTGGCGAATGGTTTGAAGGAAGTGTACGATATCCGGTTTTGGGGAGTATTTGTGACAATAGAGATACACAAGGTACTATAAGACTCATGAAAGAAGCAGTGAAGAAGGGCCTGCCTGTTTTCGGTGTCAAAAATGCTTCACCGCTGATCAACTTGCAGTCTTTTCTCATCATCGAAGGATTCGTTCCTGATTATATGCATTGCCTTCTTGCTGGCGTTGCAAAGCAAGTAACAGAATATCTCATCAAACTTATTTCGGCACATGATTTCAAGATTTTAGAATCGCGGTTATCAAAAATCAGAGCTCCTAATCAATTGGGTCGTTTATCCAGGCCGTTAAAAGATAGAGCCATGTGGAAAGCTCGTGAAGGGGAGAATTGGCTCCTATACTACAGTATACCGGTATTTGATTCCGTTATAGACAAAAATCTACTCAAACACTGGGGTCTACTAGTTGAAAGCTTGTATATGGGGAATTCCAGGATATTTCGAACGGTCGCGAACCCTCACCCCTCTCGATTTTCGAATCAATTTTTTCTCTTGTAGTCCCAGACTCAAGAGAGATTGGTGATTTATTTTAGATTTTTCAAACCTACGATTTGGAAGATAGGATTTTTCAAAAATCTCCGATTACTAAAATCACTGCTTTTTCATACAGTTTTGATTCAGTACCGAGATGTCCTACGAAAAAATGTTTCCCACAAAATCTGTCAGTATCTGGGCATACTTTCGAATAAAAATATTTGCTGATTTTTCTCGATACTGGAAACATGGAATATTTGCTTGAAAAAGTTTAAATCTTGATTTGCAAAAATACGCCGGTCTCGATTTTGTTCAATTTTGGACCAAAAATCCTGCATCGAAAGACGAAGGTTTTGAGACCATGCGGAAGTTGGCACGAGACTTGGTTCAGAAGTTACAGCCATTTCAATTTCATAAAAATTCCCAATTCAGCACTCACACGGTCTATGGACAGCGACTGCGGCATCGTAGCATCATAACCGCCTCTATTCGGAATTATTACTACCTAATCGTAGAATTATACTTTTTTATTTAATAACTCGAGTCTAATCATAAATGAAATTCAGCTGTATAGGGGTTAAGTCTAAACGGATATTGTAGGACTTATGAACGTACGTATTTTTATCGACTCATCATTCTTTGCGTAACCTATAAATGCATCACGGTAACTAATTAAGGAGGTTGGGGACCAAAATGCAAATGATGAGAAATCTTTGAAAGTTTTATCATCGAAAGATAAATAAATGAAATGCTTACGGCCAAAATTTCAAATCGATTCACTGAACCGTTTTTAAGAAATTAATTTTTGAACTTGCTTCTTATACACGTAAAGGTATGGAAAGCCGGTAAGGTTAGTATGGAATCTACTCTTACCGCGCAAGTGATACGGAAGATTTCAATTATTATTATCAGCTCTCCATACCTCTACGTGTATAAGAAGCAAATTCAAAAATTAATTTCTCAAAAACGGTTCAGTGAATCGATTTGAAATTTTGGCCGTGAGCATTTCATTTATTTATCTTTCGATGATGAAACTTTCAAAGATTTCTTATCGTTTGCATTTTGGTCCCGAACCTCCTTCAATAAGAATTTTACCGTGATTATTGGCAACACTTGACACGCGGGAAGCTGCTAACGGTTGACTGGCGGAAGAAACAAATGAATCGCGCTAACTTCAATCGTTTCGTAGTGACGCGACCTGACAGCCGTTCCACTACAACGAGAATTATAGAAGTACGAAGTACAGGTTATACAGAGCCTTTGGCGTGTAATTTCGAGTAAAAACCAGTGAATATTAAATATTATCTATCTCCATGTAATTTTTACCATTTGTGGACTCAACCCGCACCGAACATTTGATTGATTTTGGTAGTGACATGGATCTGCGTCGCGACCTGCG
The DNA here is from genome assembly GCA_963992785.1 of Tenthredo livida. NCBI lineage: Eukaryota > Metazoa > Arthropoda > Insecta > Hymenoptera > Tenthredinidae > Tenthredo > Tenthredo livida. The sequence continues at coordinate 25,710,683 of OZ023066.1, forward strand.
TTCGCAAGCAATCTCGTCGAATGGGCACCTAGATCGTTGCTCAAATCCTTTCCAATTGGAGAAACATTATAAATTAAAAGGGCTGCGATATCCCTCTGAACATTTATTGAAAAAAAGTGATACTCTCCGGAAAAATAGTTTATTATGCGGATCCTGCAGAAAGCGTATCGACAGTTTAAAAGAAGTGAATATTTTGGAGTCTACAGGTAACTATACTTTCGCACATGAAACATAGAATATAAATCATAATAATGTACTGTCCTGCAGTTACTGCGGTAATCATATGACGTACTTCAGAATTCAAATATTGCGTGGCGTCTTCACTGTTCAAATTGATTGAATTCACGTTCCATTAATATTTTTTCATGGAATCATTGAAGCGTCCTCATTGTCTGAAAACATCTCCCCACTATGTTCATCGACATCAAACCTAAGCATCGAGACGAAATTACCAGTGATCAACGACGCCTTGGGATTGATCGGCCACTCGCCAATCCCAAAGAAAAAGCTGAAGTGCTCCAATGCTCGATGGATCGAGAATAAAGTGACCACGGTCGCCAGTACCTTGCAACAATCTTTGGGCGTCGCGACGAAACCTTTCGAATCTGAGGACGATTCGTGGAATGCCTCCGAAACGTTGGTACAACTCAAAGAAAAGTTTCACTCTCTGGAAACACATAGGGATCTGAAAATGCAGATTTTAACACTCTTGCCAGACCATTGGAGCATCGCAAAAGTAGCCAAAGAGATGGATACCACAATTTATATGGCAAGGGCCGCCAAGAAACTTTTTCAGGAGAAGGGAATTCTATCTAAACCAGACGCGAGACTCTGTAAGAGTTACTTTTTCTCGTTCAATCGACATCCTTTTGCCTAGAGTAACTCCGATGATCGAATGACAAAATTAGTGATGATTATTGAATTGATTCTAAAATTAACAACAAAATGTCATATATTTCTCTAAGTGTTAGATTTCGAATTATATGATTATGATTGTAGGTAGAACTCAGGTGTCCAGCAATTTAAAATCGAGGATGATACAATTTTACGAAGATGATGAAATGAGTGTGATGATGCCGGGAATGAAAGATTACGTTTCCGTACGAGATGAGAACGGGATGAAAGTCCATCGTCAAAAACGACTCATTCTGTGTAATTTGAAGGAGCTCTACCGGCAGTTCCAGATGAAAAACCCAGAAATGAAAGTAGGATTCTCAACTTTTGCCTCTCTACGGCCTAAACACTGCGTGCTTGCAGGTTCCAGCGGGACACACACTGTGTGCGTGTGTTCTTTACATCAAAACGTAGAGCTGATGATCCAAGGTAACAAGGTCTTTTCGCCGTCTCAAATCAATTAAATTTAATTCTTGTATTTCGATACGTATTCCAAAAGTCGCTTTAAAAATATAATGAAGTCCATATCGTTATCTTAGGTTGTAATTTGCGAGCATTGACGAAGGATTTAGTACACCGCTTAGCAGATTACGAAGATTGTCTCAAGCTTCTGATTTGTAACGATCCTACTCCACGATGCTACCTTGGTGGCTGTAAAGAGTGCCCCGGCGATACTGTATTGCTGGAAACAATGATTCAAGCCTTAGACTTGAATGACATAGAAGAGGTCAAATATAAGCAGTGGATTTTGAAACCTCGCACAAGCTTCGAAACCTCAATGAAGGGTGCAGCTGAATTTGCAGCAGACCTATGCGAACAAGCGAATATTCTCCTCCGACATTCATTTATCGCGAAGCAGCAGTCCCAATTCATCAGGACACTAAAAAATTCTCTCGAAGAAGGACAAGTTTTGGTGATATGCGACTTCGCGGAAAACTACGCGTTTGTGGTTCAAAATGCGGCGCCTGGCTTTCATTGGAACAATGATCAGGCAACACTCTATCCGGTAGTTGTTTATTATAACACCGCTGGCATCATCGAACATAAAAGCCTGATCATTGTTTCGGATTGTAACCACCATGACTCCATCGCGGTGTACGTATTTTCGCGTGTTGTCAACAACTTCGTTGCGTCTTTGGTTGATAATCTCAGGAAGGTGTATTACTGTTCGGATGGTGCTCCGCAACAGTTCAAGAATTACAAAAACTTCATCAACATTTACTACCATGAGCAGGATTTTGGAGTTCAGGCCGAGTGGCATTTCTGTGCAACGGCACATGGAAAGGGTCCCTGTGACGGAATTGGTGGGACGGTCAAACGGCTGGCTGCGCGATCCAGTCTCCAGCTTCCACCAGACAAGCAGATTACAAGTCCGAAAGAATTGTTTGAATGGGCTAATCAGCCTGCAAACATACCATCCATCGCAGTTCGGTATACTAGTGTCAACGATTACGACAACGCGAAGGAAATGCTGAGGGAAAGATTTGAAAACGCCAAACCCATCCCACAAACGCAAAAACTACACTGTCTCATACCTACTCTGGACGGTAAAGTGAAGACAAGAGAATATTCTTCCGATGTAGAGTTTTCGATACATCCAATTTTAAAACTTCGGAAATAAGTATATCTGGAGATAATGTTTGTTGTGAATTTATTGAATTGTATTGGAAGCTTTGTTCGTATACATGAGTACAATACATTTGATGTAAAATTAATGTACGAATACTTCGAATATAATGAACAATTTAGTGAATTCAAATATAATTTTGTGTTTTCTATAAAAGTTCAGTAAAATCAAGAATTTATTTGGAAATTCATAAAACAAGCTTAGCAATTCATTTGTTATTAATTTTGCAAAACTTTTGTATAGTAGATGTGTTGTAAATTCACAATCATTTTTTACAGTGTGTGGCAAAGAATGATGAGTCGATAAAAATACGTACGTTCATAAGTCCTACAATATCCGTTTAGACTTAACCCCTATACAGCTGAATTTCATCTATGATTAGACTCGAGTTATTAAATAAAAAAGTATAATTCTACGATTAGGTAGTAATAATTCCGAATAGAGGCGGTTATGATGCTACGATGCCGCAGTCGCTGTCCATAGACCGTGTGAGTGCTGAATTGGGAATTTTGATGAAATTGAAATGGCTGTAACTTCTGAACCAAGTCTCGTCCCAACTTCCGCATGGTCTCAAAACCTTCGTCTTTCGATGCAGAATTTTTGGTCCAAAATTGAACAAAATCGAGACCGGCGTATTTTTGCAAATCAAGATTTAAACTTTCTCAAGCACATATTCCATGTTTCCAGTATCCGGAAAAATCAGCAAATATTTTTATTCGAAAGTACGCCCAGATACTGACAGATTTTGTGGAAAACATTTTTTCGTAGGACATCTCGGTACTGAATCAAAACTGTATGAAAAAGCAGTGATTTTAGTAATCGGAGATTTTTGAAAAATCCTATCTTCCAAATCGTAGCTTTGAAAAATCTAAAATAAATCACCAATCTCTCTTGAGTCTAGGACTACAAGAGAAAAAATTGATTCGAAAATCGAGAGGGGTGAGGGTTCGCGACCGTTCGAAATATCCTGGAATTCCCCATATACTTTTGAAAACTAACATCACATGTGAGGAATTGGACAAGGCTGACCAAAAACTGCATGAGTTCGTCTGTGGGGTTGAGCAACTGTATGGTAAAGCTGCAATGACATACAATGTTCACCAGCTGTTACACATTGCAAGAAGTGTGTATGATTGGGGGCCACTTTGGGCGCATTCTACTTTTCCGTTTGAATCTGGGAATCACGAATTGCTCACTGCAATCCAGTGTGCCAAGGGAGTAAACCAGCAAATACTCCGATTTTTGAACATGAAGCGTTCTGTAGATATCCTTGAGAAGCGTCTTTATCCACCTTCATCTGACATTGTGAACGAGTATTGTAATAATTTCGACAAAACGAGAACGAAAAAATGCGTACAAATATCTGGCATTACTTATTTCGGAAGCGGAACGATAATGAACGAACGATTGCTGGACACGTTCCGCTTATCGTCAAATGTTGGACCATTTCTCAGAATCGTCAAAGATAGCTGTTTATATGCTTCTGCAATAAAAGAAAATTTACGGTCCTGTAATGCGTATGCACAACTTCTTAACAAAATGTACGTTAAAATTGACACATTCGTTATAGACGAGGAAACTGATCGACAATTAGTGTTGTGTAACGTTGTACAAACCACAGCTCGTGAATTTTCAAGTTCGATTCAGACAATCCAAACCATTGACAATGAGGTAATTGCTGCAGATACAGCCGATATCGACAAGGTCTGTGTTTTTCTGGATATGTCAGATAAAGCCTACATTTCTTCAGTTCCAAATTTATATAAATACTAGTCGTCGACGCGCGTTTTTTTTTTATAATATCAAACATGAACCGTTGAATTTTTGTTTGTCCTTTAGACGTTAAGTAGAGACTTCTCGACAAGATGTAAATAATTTTATCAATGGTACGCTGACTTATCAGGTTTTTTAATCACATTGTATTGTGTAGAAGAACACTAGATGTTAATTAAAGACTTGTGAGTAAACTGTTGACTTGAGACTGAAGATGTTAATTAAAGACTTTCATAGAGGGGTACAATGACGTATCAGCTTTTTAAACCACATTGTTTTGTATATAGAAATACTACACATTGGATTTGTCGACACGATGTAAATATGTATTTTCATTTCGGGCTACGCTGATGTGTGATTCTTTCAAATCACTTGGTGTTATGATACGAATACTAAACGCTGAAAATTCCTGAGCGTCCATTGGATGGGACTTCATTTGATACGATATTTCTGAGTTTCATCGGATTATCTCGAAAATAATTATCCTAATTTGATGGTTGGCAAAAATCCTATCTCAAAAATGTTATTTGTAAAAATCTGAAAAATGTAAAGACAATGTTATAGAGCCAGGACAACACCATTAAAATTATGGATCCAAGTCCAGAGAAAATCGAAGGTGGGGATTTTATGAGGTTAGGTATATGACGTGAACAGTCCCATATGTTACTCTCTCTACAATATGGAGAGCATATTGATACTTGTGTATTTTTGATTTTCGATTTCCCACCATTCCTTCTCTGCATTTTTAATTACGATGTTTGTTGTGACTATCAATAAACTAAACGATTGTTGCTAATTCTGTGTTCGTTTCCTATATCCCTCACACACAGAATTATTCGTACTCTCTAAATTTGAATCAGTGAAACAATCAGTGGTAGACTTATAACTGGAAACCAGTGACTATTCACTGATTGTCAGTAGTTTTCACTGATTCTAATTTAGAGAGTACGATGTTTCTTTCTGAATACGTCGAATGATATTAGGGGCCGTTCAACAAATACGTTCGCTTTTTGGGCGGTTTTAGACCCCCCCCCCAAGCAAACGTATTTCTTGAATAACCCCTTACATACATATAATCATCCAACAAATCACACGATAAATTAGGTACTCGCATCAATAGAATAAATCACATGAGAAATCACATGATGAAGTATAAAATAAATCATCTGATAAATGTGAAGCTGAAATCTTTCATAAGAGCTTACGATTTATCATATGATTAATTTTGTTCTTTTTCATAACAATTATCACATGAACTTTTTCAGTAGGGAGAACTCTCGAGAAATATTTGATTTTCGAAAAATGAGGGGCCAACTTCACAGGGGTATTGGTTTTTGATGTGGGAGATTAAAAAAAAAAAAAAAAAGTTTTTTTCTGGCACACCCTAATAATTACATTATAATATAATTACATTATAATATAATTACGCTACAGATGGTAGATCCTCTATCGCCGTGGTACGTCAATTGATGTGAATTAAATAAACTCGAATTTTCATTGACAAGAAAAATTATCAAGCAGACCGGGAATCGAACCCGGATCTCACCTAGCCGCCCAACGAATGTTACCTTTCTACTTCTCTTGTCATTTATGCGCTTGTTCACTTTTCCTGTGTCGTGTGATATTAGATACATCAATTTCGGGCCTGCAACACGTACATACTGTTTCTGAAAACTCGATTCCCGGTCAGCCTGATAATTTTCTTTTCAATAAAAATTTGAGATTGTTTTCACATTATGCACGTATGCTAACATAATCTATAAATGGCTGAAAGAATGTTGTTGTCGGATGCTCTGTAGCCATTTCATAAATTCCTCCGAAGTCTTCCCTTGAGAGACTCCACATCTTGAAGATGGAATTCAGGTCCCTCGGAAGCGATTGTAACGACGTTGGCCATTCTCGCTGGGCTTGTCGTCTCTTGTTCCATGAGAGAACTGAAACGGAGGCCCAATGTAACATCAAGTTTACTAATACAAGAAAATGAGCTATATCAAAAAATGATAAAATGAAAAATTATATCTGAAAAAAAAATCAATGGAAAATAATAAATTACGAATATAATAATTTCATTTTCTCACTCGAGCTGTGTGTAATATACAATAATAAAACGTATACGATGCAATCTTGCTGATTTAAATTGGACCCAACTCAACTTAGGATTTTTACGAATTAGAAAAAGTTCATGTGAAAATCGGGCCCATAGGGAGCCAAAATAAAAATCTGAAAAAATTAGAGAATTATTTTATCCAAATTTGGAACCGATTGAAGACCATCCGAGATAAATTTTTTTTTAACGACCTCCCTAATGTATACATGTTCATCTTGTAGGTGCTATTGATAACTGTCATGCTCCGCCAAGTGCATGAATACCTGTCTGCCACAAAGATTGGCGTTGTATGTTCCTCAGACTGATTCACCACGGAGAACTGGACGTGCTTCGTATGTTTGTTAAAATTGGCCGGAGTGCAAGCTTCTAATTTTCAGGACTTGAAAATATTGACGGATCTTCGACCATGATTGGGGTAGGTCTGGCTGAATTGCGAACCTGCGGGATGAAAAATATTCTATGTCACGAGTATTCTCTGCGTATATCACTCGGGTTTGTATGTGTACAATACATACATACCCATATACACGCGTTTTCAACGAATTTTTAGCGAAATAATTTATCGTAAACAAACGAAGAAAACCTAACCTAATCAAGGTAATTTACACTACAACTGTATTATATTATATTATATGTGTTGTATATTACAAGATGGTGTGAAGGAAGGTGTACTGACTGATATAATATAATATGTGTATATAGTAAGCTTTATTAATATAGTGAGTGGTACATGTAGGAACGTATACAAATATGCGTGCTCTCGCTTATGATGCCTGCGAGTTACTGGCTAACGCTCGAACTCGCGTGCCTATAGTCAGCATACCTCGCACATAGTCTAACACCAATACTTATACATATGTCCTACTACTAGGTCATGCATCACAATATGTTTTGTCCATACACTTACCGATGAAATGTTTTGGTTCTATTGTATTCTGCACTTCTTGAACGCACTAACAATATTCCGTAATCATTTCCAAGGACTCGGGCTTCTCGCGTTTCTTTATCACTGACAGCTGACTATTTCGATCGGTGTACCCGGTAGATCACGCACCGTCCAACCACGTGACTGAACTCGTCCGACGAGTCGACGTCATTCCATAGAGTGAACATGGTGAAAGATACTGATAATCATGCCAGTCGAGAAAATTGACAGCGAAAAAAGTAAAATCGATATTTACGCTCTATTTTCGCGTGGAACGAACATGTTTTTGGACGTATGTGTTCGGAATTGAAATAGAAGTTGCGCTAAGCATCTCTTTTTTGCAGTTTCGACGCCTGGGCTCGGATAATAATCGATATGTTTTTCCCTTTCCCCCCTTTTTCGGCAGAAAGGAGGTGGGCGGAGATGGAAGGAGGTGGGCGGAGGTGGGCGACTAAGGATGGGCCTTAAGTTGTTCATTTATTAATTTGCTTCATTATTATCTATTATTCTGTTTGATTTCTATTATTCTGTTCAATCTATCTGATTCTCGTGTTCTATACGATATATCTGATTTATGCGATTCATTTATGCTATATAATATTCCGATTACCGCTATATTGTCTCATAATAAGTTCGCTATCTTAAAGCAACATCTCTAATCTAATATCTCGAATATTCTTGTATAAATCCGTTGTTAATTTAGTTTATCGCATCTCTTAGATTCTTCCGAAATTATTTATTGAGTTCTGATATCGCAATTATTCAATTAATAACGCTAGCGTGCCGCATTATGAAATCTGCTATAGAGTATCGTATCGCTCGGTGATACGTGGCCTGGGAAGTAGTGTAGCTTGTATTACATCGCTTCTACGGCACTAGCTAGCTAACTATATAATATTCTTTGCTTTGTTAAATTCGTATTTTTCTAAGTATTATTCCAACCGTTATTCTTCACTCATTATTCGTAACGATTCATCTGATAACTTTTTCTCTGTAAGTTGATATTTCCGATTATAGTCAAATCTCCCTGTCATCGCTAAATCTGTTATCGCATCAAATAGAACAATTTACGAAATCGCAGACTTCACTGAAGGAAATTATATCTGGTGGTTTATATTTTATTTATTCGATTGAAAAGGTGAATTCACCCACTCTACCACTATCTTAGTAAATCTGAGCCAACCGAAGCTTTAAGGTGCTGCCGTACGCAATTTCACCGAACCTGACCAGTGCTGCCAACATCTTTGAAAAAGGTGCTAATAAACGGATTATCTCCGCCTAGGCACCGAAGTCAATGGAACAAAATGCCCCCCGCGAATTCAGGCGCGATTACGAACACGAACGGCCCAAAACATGTCCGTTTTGAGTTGAAATAGACAAGTTATCCATGAAAAACGCTTATTTTTTACACTTGGCGATTTTCTATAGGGTTTTTGTGGTGTCGGTGACGCTTCCGATATGACGTGCGCACGACTCTACGACTCGGATCAGTGTTCGATAAATTGGACAAAATCAGCTGTCAGTGATAAATATGCGTGTACTATTCTAAAATTGTCATGGAATGTTGTTATTGTGGTCAGGATAGACAGAAGACTAACTAAGCCGTAACGTTTGGTAAGTGCATCAACAAAATACAGTGGTGGTATACATTACGTCATTTATATTTACCTTCGTTAGTTTGGGTTTGATTCGTTGGTTGACAATAAATTATTTCGCTAGAAATTCGTTGGATGGCATGCCCAGCTGAGGAGATATACACGAAGAGTATTTGTGACAGCAAATCTTTTTTGTCTCTATACTGGTTTTCGAATCAGTCAGAGCTACCCCAATCTCGGTCGAAGATTTCCAGCTTCTGAAAATCACGAGGTTGCGCCCCGATCAAGTTCAACGAGAATGCTGACTACAACAGCTGTCCATGGCAAAATAGCCGGAGGAACGTGATAGTAAATCTTTGTAGATCCCGCTTCTCTTCGCCACGGCAAACAGGTACTTATACACTTTGTCGAGCATTTCGGTTAGCAACGCTGGGAACGACATGAACATCAATCTATAGACCACGCTCGCTTTCAGATATGTTCGCCGGTGGGGAAAGAAAGGATTACGAGCCCAGCCAGCTGGTTAACGATGGTTTCCAGGGTACCCGTTACCTGTTTTCATCCTTCGGGCTACTATGGGAATGCTTTCGGTGACACAGAACAGGGTGCGCGGTTCATTTCTGGAATTACCTATAGCTAAGTACTTTCGCGTCGACACCGGAAGTGAAATCGCACCGTGTTCTTGGAGCAAAGTTGCGGCATGACAAACTTTTGTTATCGAAAAGCGAGATTGTGGACTTGCAGCAGAAGGCAACGGTGATCGAAGAACAAATCATTCACGTTCGAGGAAGAGGATGTCTTTAGTCTCACGAATTGATGTAATCAGTCTATATATGAATTTATATCAGATGCAACGATATAAAATCAAATGTCGGATCATTTGGTTAAATTATAGGGGGTGTTCAGAAACATGTGTCGAATGATTTGCAGTGTCACTGATTGAAAATGTTCTTATTCGCTTTTTCCTGAAACGAATTGATTATTTATCATCTCAAAGCTTCTGTGCTTGTCAATCTAGTGTATGTGTGTCCATTCCACAGAATCCTGATGAATTCCTTTGTGGAAGCTCTCAACTTGTTAGAAATGATAGAACCAAGACTCAATCTATGATTATCGATGTATCAAGCTGAAAAGCGGATTTGTATGTAGACAAGTGGAATAATTATGTAAATCTGAGAACAAATGTATATGGGGGTTTCCAGCTCATCTCGACCACCTTCTAGACCTGACCCCCTCGGATTTGAGTGAAACTTTTCTTTTGCTTCACTCAAGGTCCAAATTTCAACCTCCATTTTTTTCAGAATTTTTCGAACCCCCGTCCCGGAGGCATAGATAGTGAAAATTTGCCATTTTATGAAATGCCAGAATTTTTTAACGATGATATTCCAAGATTGGAGAGTCATATCAATAAAAACAGGGTAGTCAATAGATTCGTCTTGAATTCAACTTTTTGAAAAAAAATATCTCGCAATATAGCGATACCGTCCCGGCCGCTAGAAACTCATTTGAAAGCGAAAAATGGATGTTTCGATGGTTTGGGCATTTTTTATCTTTTTCATTTTTTTTCTCTAAAATTCTATGAAGAAAGACAAAATTTTGAGGCGCATAACGAAGGTGGAGATTCTAATGGTTTAGAAATTATGATTTTTTCAGTTGTTAAAAGTGTGCGGAACTGAGAATTTAAAGCGACAAATACCCGTCTCATCGCCTGTTTCATTTTTTTTTAATTTATGCGGTACAGTTCTTTGAATGAAAAGTCAACTTTATTCGAATGAAACGAAAAAAAATAGAACAGCCGATGAGACGGGTATTTGTCGCTTGAAATCCTCAGTTTCGCACACTTTTAAAGACTGAAAAAATCATAACTTTTAAACGATTAGAGTCTCCATCTTCGGTATGCGCCTCAAAATTTTGTCTTTCTTCATAGAATTTTAGAAAAAAAAATGAAAAAGATAAAAAATGCCCAAACCATCGAAACATCAATTTTTCGCTTTCAAATGAGTTTCTAGCGGCCGGGACGGTATCGCGAAATTGCGAAATATTTTTTTTCAAAAAGTTGAATTCAAGACAAATCTATTGACCACCCTGTTTTTATTGATATGACTCTCCAATCCGGAGATATCATCGTACAAAAATTCTGGGATTCCATAAAATGGCAAATTTCCACTATCTATGCCTCCGGGACGGGGGCTCGAAAAATTCTGAAAAAAATCCAGGTTCCCATTTGGACCTTGAGTGAAGCAAAAAAAAAGTTTCACTCAAATCCGAGGGGGCCAGGTCTGGAAGGTGGTCGAGATGAGCTGGAAACCCCCATATACAGTAGAGTCCCGCTTTTGTCAGCCTCACGGGAGGACTGCTGACAGAACCGGGAACGTCTGAGCCCCGCCTAAGGAGGCGTACGAGTCAGCGAACGCCAGTGGCGTAGCGAGAGTGAAGCGGTGCGCTGGCTTCGTGAATAAGTGAGTCTGCCAAGGCGAGGTTTGTTTACATACATTCCTACACCACTGCCGGAGACTTCGGGCTACGCCTTCGCCTCTCTCTACGTGGCTCGACGCACGAGCGAAGGAGAGCAGCAGTAGTAGAGTGGGAGGTAGGGGAACGTCTAGCTTGACAGAATCGGGGCTGACAAAAGCGGGACTCTACTGTATAATAAATTGAAATGAAAAAAAAAACAATGACTAATTATTCATATACTATATTTATTCATTCATTGACACAACTATATCTATACTATACGATTGTTCATATACTTATTCGATAATAAAGCCACCCAATATTTCAAGCTCTGCCGTAAGGAAAGAATGGAACAGAATGACTGCACTAGTAAAACCGTGATCGATGGTGAACCCCTCTCCCCGGCCACACGAGGCTCGTGTGTTCCATCTGTACTGTTGGCATTATTTCGGTTATTCAATTTCTTTCCTTGGAAAAAAAAAAACAGATACATCTAATATTCTCAACGTCAATTGTTCTGATCAACGAATCAGATAATGTGTGAAGAATTATGTATTCATTCGTATAAATGACAACAAAAAAAACGAAAATCAATAATACCAGCACACGGACTTGAACTGGCGACGTGAGCTAGGGTCAGCACTGCTGTTCCTGCCCACCTTGCCTGGCGGGATATCCCCGCGTTCCAAAATTGAGAGAGAGAGAGAATAGAATCACGAAAGTTTTTCGAAATATAATTTTTTTTCATTGATCTTCCAACCCTCATATGCGATACGTTCTATATTGTAGAGAAAATCAGCAACATCAAATTCACAAAACTGACGCAGTTATTTATGTGGTATTCCACGCCAATTCGACGGCACTTCACCCTGACCCTCTACAATCTGTTCCATCATTTTTTATCTCATTCAACCTACAGAAAAGAGCAATCTACATTTTTGCCAGGTTTTTGGAACCAGCCGGTCTCTGATAAAAACTTGAACTCTGCAGTTTTCAGAAAGAGAAGCAACAAAGTGAAAAATGCCGCTTTTGAAATATTTACAAAAAATCTCGAAAATTCAGTGTCACAAAACAAAAGCTTTGAGCCATCATAAATAGTGGAAGAACCTTTTTTTCTGGATTCACCCCTCGTAAATCCGGAAAAAAAAATGTTTGAAACGCACGGCACAGCTTGATACTTTGCCACACTCATTACTTTGAAGTATTTTTTTAAAATGAGGGGAAAAAAGGTTTGTAGGATTTATAACTTATAAAACTTACAACTTATAACATCAATTAAAACAGTAAAGAGATATATTTCAATTATGTTTTATGGCTCGAAATTTTCGTTTTGTGGCGCAGAACATTAGTGAATTTTTGGAACAATTTCCAAAGAGCGTTTTTTTGTTCTCGAAAAGCGAAGTTCATCAAGTTATTTTCAGAGACCGGCTGGTCCGAAAAATCTGGAAAAAATTTAGATTACGTTTATCGATAGGTTGAATGAGATAAAAAAATTATGGAACAGATCGTCGAGGGTCAGGGTGAAATGCCGTCGAGTTGGCGTGGAATACCTTTTACACAATAATTATTGATAAAGCGCAAAGACCTGCAATATCATAGCTCAGGGAAAGATAGCTTCGAATTGTATAAAACTCATGAATGAACTTCTAGCACAATAACCCTAGATAAATAACCTCTCAAATCACTACACTAATTCAATCTAGTTCGACTCCAAAAGGTGAGCAAGCAACTATTCAGACTTACAGAACTTGTTGAAAATAGTGTCACAAAAGAAGCAACAAAGTGAGATTCGAAGAGCAATTCCTCTTCTAATTATTCCGTCATTTGATTAATTACAATATTACAAATAATCTAGGGAATACTATTAGAATTTTGCTGCGTTACTTATTTCGTAACACAAGTTCAGAGTTCTCCAAGTTTGAGGCTCTTCGGGTAACCTTTAGACCACAGCAAACCTTTCGAAGTCGCAATCATAGGCTCCGGGGGACTTCATCGTAGAGACTGCAGCATCATCGGAGGTTCAATAGTTCATCGGGCCAGCTGAACACGTATAATGATCACAACTGTAAAGAAAGTGGTCGTACGAACGTCAGAATTGTGACAGTTAAATCGAGAATTTTTACTGCATAAAATTTCAAAATCGATTTTTCTCTACCTAGGTTTTCAGTTAGTTTGCGTAGGATTCTAAGAGTATCGGTTCACCGACTCAACCGAGTTGGTTTTTTGCTCCGGACAATACTTTTATAGTTGACTCTGAGAATGTTTTATAAAACAGTGCCGTCGCAGGATAATCGACGACATCTGGCTCGATCAGCAATCCAATTTCTCGACTTTCGGTATTCCTGATCCAACGAAGCTGAAAGATCCAATCTGTCCGAAGCACCGCCGTCTGAAATGCACTCGAATTTGATAAGACTGTTTCTATGAAGCGCGAGAACACGATTTAGATTTCACATTGGCAAAAATGAAAACACAATCAAATAGTGTGACTTCAGCGCTTGTAAGTTGACAAATTCCAATATTACACGAGCTGAACAAACTTGATTGTTGCACCCAGCATATTCTTCCTTTCTGACTTCGGTAATGACTAGCTGTCATGTTAAAAGAAAAGCTTTCCAAGAAGACCAGTACAACAGTGATGAAAGGCGAGGAGGCTCCGAGGAGGCGTACGGATACCTAAAGTCAGTCGGCCGGTGGCAGTATTTCAGTGCTGAGTACGAGATTCTCTGTCAGCTTCTGAACTGCTCAGCCAGGCGGTGCTGTGAACCTCGTCATCTATGAAACCTTGCCCAGGATCACTCTTGGCATAGCGATGCGCATCAATGCCCAGTTTCTGTGAGTGAATAATATTTTTTCATTGCAACGCCAATTGTAAAATGTCAATTTAGATAGAACCCACAGCATGGTACCCGAATTCAAGCGACTATTTATTCGTCACTACTATTTCCGCATGCCCTTCAATCACATCTATTCGATGACTCTATGATTATATTGACCTATTCTGGCATTTTATCGTTATTTACATTTTTGAGAACAAATTATCACGTGCGATAATTGTGATTCACTTACCTCGGGGTAAAATCGGCCTTCCTTCGAGCTTAGTTTATCAGGAAAGCAGTTTACCTCGTTGGTGTTCGGTTGTGGTCCAACGCTTTATTGGCACCAATACCAGGTGCTCGCCGAGAAAAACTTTTGGTAATATAAATATATAATATATTATAATATAATTTCATGAATCAAAGATGACGAAAAGTATTTTTATTAAGAAGTTGCGCTTATCTCGGGCAAGACCGAGATGCGGTAATTTCATCGCTATACCCTACTGAAAATTTCCAGGTGGGAAATCCATTGATGAATCCACCTGAAAATCTATGTGGGAATCTCATGTAAATCTCCATGGTTTTCCATCGGAATTTCGAACTGGGAATCCACAGGATTCTGTGAATTTCCAGGTGCTTTCCATACGTGAATACCATGGAAAACTATGGATTTTTATATGGGAATCCCATAACAATCGTTCGTGGAAACCTATAGGATCCAATAGATTTCGAGTTCAAAATTGGGAAACCATGAAGATTTACATAGGCTTTCCATAGATTCCTAGGTATAATTATCAGATGCCCAATAAACACTAGTTCGTATAAAAAACGTATAAATAGGTCATATACTCTACGTTTATTCCGAGGAAAAATGTTCCTCAGTTAAACGCATAAGCAGCGTTGATTGAAAACGTTACGTCTATACGTTCAACTTTACGCAATAAACAACGTTTAATACACGTGTACCACTTGAATTTTGACCAAATAATTGTTAGCTCAAAAAAAAATTGAGATACACGTAAAATGAATTAATTACAATATATGAGGCGTTGATCAACAACTACTAATCGTAAACAATCGCACTTTGTTACAAAGTAAGAATTTTGAGATTAGAAAAACTTCGCAGTATTGTTGTGGTCGGGATTCGATCCGGGGACGCTCGCATTCGCTCGTATTATTGTTCGCACGCTCTATCGACTACGCCAAACTACTCATTGACAAAGTCAGTCACTTTCTCGTAATTACTCTGGATTTTGCATCTGTCTTAGTGATATCAGTGTTTTAATGTAGCTGAGATGTCTTAACTAAACATCCGAGTGGCAAGTAGGTTTTGTTAATTTAATTTCTTGCCTAGAGTTCCACACATTCTCACTCGATTTCATTATATTGCACGTTCATTATTATATTGGAAACAACGTATAAATGACGTGTAGTTCCGAGCGTATAATTATTGAAGCAACTGAACATTGTTATAGTGTAACTCAAAATCCGCGAGGTATTCGTTGATTTTTTGGTTTTCGAAGACGTTTTGAGGAACGTACGCAATACGTATATGATATGTGTAACAGTATACGTACATTAGAGCGTTTCGTACACGCAATTAAATACACGTATTCTTGTCCAGTCTGATAAACGTATAAACAACGTGTGAACGACAGGTTTCGAGGAAACGTTCGTAATACGTATATGATATGTGTAACAGTATACGTACATTAGAGCGTTTCGTACGCGCAATTAAATACACGTATTTTTGTCCAGTCTGATAAACGTATAAATAACGTTCGAACGACAGGTTTCGAGGAAACGTCTGCAATACGTATATGATATGTATAACAGTATACGTATGTTGGATCGTTTCGTACGTGCAGTTGAATACACGTATCCGGGTGCAGGTTAACAAACGTATAAATAACGTGTGAACGACAGGTTTCGCGGAAACGTACGTAATACGTATATGATATGTATAACAGTATACGTACATTGGAGCGTTTCGTACGCGCAGTTGATTACACGTCTACTTGTCCGGGTCGATGAACGTATAAATTACGTAAATTTTCAACGTATTCGTTGTCCGAATCATACGTGTATATTAAAGGCACAAGAAGTTATTTCTTCGTTTAAAAAGCGTGATTAATAAACGGATAATATTGGACCACTTATAAACGTGTATGATATACGTTTTATAATAGTATGATGATATATGGATACCAAAAATCAACGAAAAAGACGTGTATAATACGTATAATATACGAACTGGTGTTTATTGGGTGGATGCTATGGGATCCTTAGGAATTTCATATACGGAATCCATGGGAGCCTATAGATTTCTATATCGTCAACGCATATGAATCCATAGGATCCCATAGATTCCCAGTTCGAAATTCCTGTGGAAAACCATGTAAATGCATGTTGGCGGGAGTGTAGGGTAGTTCCCTACTGAAAATTTCCAGGTGGGAAATCCATGGATGATTCCACCTGGAAATCCATGTGGGAATCCCATGTAAATCTTCATGGTTTTCCATCGGAATTTCGAACTGGGAATCTACAGGATTCTATGAATTTCCAGGGGCTTTTCATACATGAATACCATGGAAAACTATGGATTTTTGTATGGGAATCCCATAACAATCGTTCATGGAAACCTATAGGATCCAATAGATTTCGAGTTCAAAATTGGGAAACCATGAAGATTTACATAGGCTTTCCATAGATTCCTAGGTATAATTATCAGATGGGTGCTATGGGATCCTTAGGGATTTCATATACGGAATCCATGGGAGCCTATAGATTTCTATATTGTTAACCCATATAAATCCATAGGATCCCATAGATTCTCATTTCGAAATTCCTGTGGAAAACCATGTAAATGCATGGTGGCAGGAGTGTAGGGTAGTTGGGCGGACATTTACACAGGCGGAGGGGATGTCCAATAAAAGTAATTGCTTGGGTATTCCAGCAGACAATTTATGCAGGTGAACTCCACACGTATATGTGCCTTTTCCGGATGACGAAGACGGCCGCAGCGATAGCTGCACGATGTGCTAGCGAAGGAGTCGCTGTACGGTGTGTCATGTCAAGTGGACAAATACCAGGGTCTATAATCATATCATCGCATCACGTTTCTTGCGAGACAAATTCCTGCGATGCGCCACGTTGTGGCGTCGCGCGTAAGTGCGGCGATAGCCGGCCTCAGAGCGTCGGCTCGCTCGTCGAGGCGGGGCGGGTGCGGTGTGGTGGCCATGTATGGCTAGGTGGCCTGCCTTTATCCTTAGATATCCACCTGGAAATTTTCAGTGAATACTATGAAACCGTATGGAAATCCGTAGGCTCCTCGAACCGATCCGTTTCACGTGGAACACCCCATATAATTTGTGAGAAGTACCTAATTTATTCATTATAGAAAAATAGGGAGTTCGGATCTCTTTAAGTAGGTTCTGATCCACAAAAATATCGCCGTTATGTATCCTAATAAACAATTCAAAACGTATATGAGTTTTCAATCGATTAGCTAAGTGATATGAATTCCTACCGACCATAAACTCCGTGTATATAGGGTGTCCCATTTTAAACAATTCAGCTGAATATTTCGAAAACTCATGGTTGTAGAGAAAAATATTTCAGATTTATTAATATAGATGATATTATGAATAACATTCTCGAAGTGTTTAACCCTTTCACTGGTGCAGCCTTTTTTACTGTACGTGCCAAAAATGGTAGGACAATAAACTAAACAAATTATACGATTAACTCTGAATATACACACCGAATTTGAAATGAATTGGTCGAAAAATGCAGCAGTTATTCAATTTGATCATATATGATACATCGCCAGTTGTGGCACGACTTTTTTTTGATCATATATGATACATTGCCAGTGAAAGGGTTAATGGATCTAAAAAATGACTCGCCATGATTAATCAATAAAAATACGAAAACCTTTTGCTCTTGATATTTTTTTTTCCTATCTCATATTTTTCATGGAAATTTTTTTTTTATTGTCAAACAAAAAAATCTTTCAACCAACAAATAAGATGAAAAATTGAACTTTCAGAACAAAAAAGTTTTCCATAAAAGTATTGTATTTTTTTTTTTTTTTTTGTAGATTCCGAATCTGCACTAAAAAATAAGGGTTTCTATTTGAAAAACTAAAGCTACCTTATCAAAACTCCATAAAACCTCATAAAAATTCGCAACCCATATTATTATCAAATGTCCCCTACAAAATCCAACAAATTTCATCCGAAACATTTTCTTTACAACCATTAGTTTTCGAGATAATCAGTTGGATTGTTTAACATGGTACACCCTGTTTATAGTATAAGAGAATGAGTACCAAATCCCAGATTACAGAATTTCTCAGTATTTTGCTATACCTATAGTTTATCTATCCACGTCCTATGATCGATAAGGTTGAATCTATTTGTTTACTTGATTACTCATGTTATGCTATATTATAACTTTTGATATTGTTGGTTCACTTTTTCACCTTACCTAATTTCGTTGAAATGCATTTACGATTATTATATGATTGTAATTCTCTCCAGATTTCACATGTATGCATGATTGCTGGGTTCCTACGACACTATGGATATCAATTGGAAATTTCACATGATATTCCTATGGAAATCCACAGATTGATGTGGATCCTCCACAGTAAACCCTGTAGTTGTCTATAGATTCTTTTTGGGAAATTCATGTGAGATCGCTGGGTTTTCTCTGACTATGTCCAGGAATAATAATCGGAAATCCACCATAGTATTCCTGTGGGAATCCACAGATTAATGTAGATCCTCCTCAGTAAACCCTGTAGTTGTCTATGGATTTTTTTTGGGAAATTCATGTAAGATCGCTGGATTTTCTATGACTATGTCCAGGAATAATAATCGGAAATCCGCCGTAGTATTCCTGTGGGAATCCACAGATTGATGTAGATCCTCCCCAGTATACCCTGTAGTTGTCTATGGTTTCTTTTTGAGAAATTCATGTCAGATCGCTGGGTCGCCTATGACTATGTCCATGAATGATTGTTGGAAATTTAACATGGTATCCTTATGGAAATCCACAGATTAATGTGGATCCTCCATAGTAAACCCTGTAGTGGTCCATACATTTTTTGCAGAAATCATATAATTTCTCTCTGGGAATTACATGTGCCATTGCTGGATTGCCTATAACATTCTTCGTAGTTGTGATTTACTAATTTTATGCGGTTCATACGTGTAAATCCGTGGATTCCCATAGATTTCCCAAAGGAATCTTGCACTCATCCAATAAATTATCCATGGTTCTTCGTATATGTAATTTCTGGAAATTACGTGTATCATAACTGGATTTTTCACGATATTTTCCATGGAGAAAACATGGAAATATTACATGGTTTTTCAATAGAAATCTAGGGATTCCCATAGATTTTCTATGAGAATCTTTCACTTATCCATGTTATTTTTCATGGATTCAGACACATGGATTTCAATGATCGTTATCCATAGGAGAGCTATAGAATGCCTGTATCAATTTCACTAGACTTCCTATGGAAAACACATAAATGATCCAGATAGATTTCTCATGCTACTGGATGTTGAATAGATTTCTATGGAACTCCATAAAAATCCACCTGGATTCGTATGTTTTCCCATGGATTTCCACCTGGAAATTTTCAGTAGGGTTGGGCGGACATTTACACAGGTGGAGGGGATGTCCAATAAAAAGAAATTGATGGCGTATTCCAGCAGACAATTCATTCAGGTATACTCCACACGTATATGTGCCTTGTCCGGATGACGAAGGCGGTCGCAGCGATAGCTGGACGATGTACTAGCGAAGGAGTCGCTGTACGGTGTGTCGTGTCAAGTGACCGAATACCAGGGTCTATACTCATATCATCGCATCACTTTACTCGCGAGACAAATTTCTGCGATGCGCCACGTTGTGGCGTCGCGCGTAAGTGCGGCGATAGCCGGCCTCAGAGCGTCGGCTCGCTCGTCGAGGCGGGGCGGGGCGCGTGCGGTGTGGTGGCCATGTATGGCTAGGTTGCCTGCCTTTATCCCTAGATTTCCATCTGGAAATTTTTAGTGAATACTATGGAACCGTATGGAAATCCATAGGCTCCTCGAATCGATCCGTTTCACGTGGAACACCCCATATAATTTGTGAGAAGTACCTAATTTATCTATTATAGAAAAATAGGGAGTTCGGATCTCTTTAAGTAGGGTCTGATCCACAAAAATATCGCCGTTATGTATCCTAATAAACAATTCAAAACGTATATGAGTTTCCAATCGATTGGCTAAGTGATATGAATTCCTACCGACCATAAACTCCGTATATATAGGGTATCCCATTTTAAACAATTCAGCTGAATATTTCGAAAACTCATGGTTGTAGAGAAAAATATTTCAGATTTATTATTATAGATGATATTATGAATAACATTCTCGAAGTGTTTAATGGATCTAAAAAATGACTCGCCATGATCAATCAATAAAAATATTAAAACCTTTTACTCTCGTTATGAATAAGGCTGTTGTTGTTGATAGCCTAGTTATGAGTTTCCGTTCTTTGCCTCGCTTTTACGTCTTAGAGACAACCGGGTGTGACATGGGAATCAAACTTCGTATTTCATTGGTATGCGTAACGAGGGTTTATTATATGATTTATCATTCAATACAGTATTCTGTGTTAGTGAAAACTAGATTTAATATGAAAGTTAGTCAACAAGAGTTGGTTCGAGAGAGTTTATGAGAGTCCTCTGTTTAGTGGTTGTGATACAAGTTTTGGAGCGACTGCTCTCGTTAATGATTCTGATCGGAGTGCCTAGATGTAAGTACAAGTGGAAGCTACTGATCTGCTTGATGAGCTAATTGATGACATTATTCTTTGTTCCATTGTTCTCCCGGGCGTGAGCGTGCTTATGGAGGTGCGTATAGGTAGGGATGAAGTTCTGCGCATGTAAGGATGGGAGCTCTTTCTGATTAGAGATAGTGAGACTGGATGCATGCAGGATGTTATGTCTTCGGTATTGATAGTGAGGGTATAAAGAAGAGTATCGGGTAGGTATAGAGTAGGTATGGAATACGTAACACGCCCATCCCCGGGGAAAAAAAAATATTGCTCCTGTGAAGCAGGAGGAAATTTTTTTTGTAAAAATAGAAATGTATATAATATATTTTAGGTATAGGGTTGTATATTCACGATAGTAAATATATGAGGTACACATTCACGTTAGTGAATGTATCTATGTGCATGGATCTACGATAGTAGATTCATCTACGCGTATATTCGCGCTAGTGGATATACCTGGGTGTATATGTTTACGTTAGTAAACATATTTGGGTGTGTATTCGCGTTAGTGAGTGTGTCAAGGTGTATGATTTGAGTTAAAATTAGAATATAGTGGATTACTTATTCGCAATAAGATCGGTTAGTTATAAATGTCTTATGCTGAGTTAGTGAATGGTTTATAATATAATGGAGGTTACTTATTTGCAATAGGATCAATTAGTTATAAATGTCTTATACTGAGTTAGTGAATATGTGATATGTTGAATATCCTTATTACAATGGTGAGGTAGGTATATGATCAAATATTTGAATAATGGTTAAGTACATGTATTCTTAGCATTGTAGGTATAATAGATGATATATGGGCATATCCATGGAATTTTTAACTTTTGTGAGGGATAGTGGTTGTGTCCATTCCAAGTACAAATTGGATACCCCAAGGGTGTTTTCGACTGACAAATACTTTTTCTTGAAGCTAACTGTGATGTTCTAGTATACTTTAATTCATTTCCGCATGTTATGAGTACAAAAATCCTAAAGAAAATGACAAGTCACTGTAAGGATGGAGCATTTATTTTTTTTTCAACCACTATAACTTGTTGACCGATGATGATAGCAACCTAATTATTTTTTTTTATTAATTGTAAGCACGTAAACATTAGAAAAATGCGAGTCAGATATATGTGCCGGCCAGGTGAGCTCTAATAAAAATTAATGAAATAGCGATGACGAAATTTCTTGAATCGAAGATGATTTTACTTTTTTCATTACAACTTTTTGACCGAGCCATTTGAACGAGCGACCTTGAAGTATCTTATTCTACGTATCTTAAACTATAAAACGGTACTCGACCGGAAAGTGTGCCCACAACCTGAAAAAATTTGCAAGCTTTTGAAAATTACTATCTGAAGAATAATTCGAAGAAAAAAATCACTATTTCAGCTGGCACACCTGTATATTGATTGCGATCCCATTCCAAGCAATAGTAATCGATAACATTCGTTATAAGAAGTATATTATCAAATCGGTCGCTATTTTTATGAATATTTCGAAGAGATAAATACAAACGAGTAAATATTTTCATAAATCATCAATTTTCATATTTGTTAAAGAAATGTTTACAAACATATCTTTCACCTGCAGTATCCCAAATGTCGTTTTAAACAGCACGAGTATTTATTTTTTATTTATTTTTATTCAGTTTTATTGATTTTATTTTTTTTCAATTTATTTTTATTTCAAATTTTTTTTTTGGTTTTTCATTTTATTCTATTTTTCGCGTTTATTATACGCTTAAGACTCTAGGCTCCGTCGAACCGGAGTGCGAATTCGACCACAAAAATAGTTTTTCAAAGATTATTTGAAAAAGAAAATTGAATTTTGATTTTTGCTCCATCAGCACTTGACCGAACCTTGAAAATGAATTATTCTAATTTTTTTCATGTATACTGAGACTCAAGAACACAGATCATTCTGGTTTTATAGGTGTGCCGTCAATTTTTCCGAAATTTATTTTTGTACCTCAAAAGTTAAAAATTCCATGGATATGCCCATATATGATATATATGATAAGTTTTTATTGTATTACAATATTACATTTTCATGAGGTATAGAAAGATGTTTGAGCTGTCTGAGCGGCTTCTATGTTTAGTGTACTTGGTGTAATTGGTGTAGTTGGTGTAATTGGTGTGGTTGGTGCGGTCGATGCACATGTGATTGCTGGAGGATTATTTTGTTCGGTAGGATCTTGATTTTGGTTAGGGCTTCTGAATCTTTCAACTATTTTTAGTATTCTTTCTGCTGTTGCGAATTTTTGTGCTATATAGACCAGCGATACTGACCCAAATAGGGAGGAAATGTAATAAAGTATGGTTTCGATACGGTTGTCATTGTCTGTGGCTCTTTGGTTTTGTGTTATTTCGTCTGTTCTTCTGATAATGTCGTCTAGGGTTAGTCCGTTTGAGGTTAGGTCTTTGGAATTCAAGAATGGGGTTTTGTTTAGTATTGATGTTGGGATAAACGATAAGTTTTTGGGTTTGTCGTAGATGTTTGAGATGCTCAAGTTAAATTTTGGTGCGTATGAATGTGTTTCTATGGTTTGGTAATGTTTTGTTGTGGATAGGGAGATCGTGTCGGAATTTGCTGTGCATTTATTGTTCAATTTCAGTATACCGGAATTGTTCAAGGTTATTTGAATTGAATTTTCATCTGTACATATCGACGCTGCTTACGAAGACTAGCACGTTTTAGATTTTACCGCGAAGACTAGCACGTTTCAGTTATCTCCGCAAAAACCACCATGCTTTGATTATTGTAACAAGGATTTTCTGAAGATTTGTGCGGTGTGCGATGGTCAAAATGAAAGTCAATTTCCGGATGTAGAAGTGCGTTTTTTTGCATCAAAATAAACTTATAAATATTCTCGAAATTGTGTTGTCGTGGAGGGATTAGGAAAATTGATGCTGTTTTCACAGGTTCTTTACAGATGTTTCAAATTTCTGATTGATTCATTATGGAGCACCCGAAAAAATTATTCAAACATTTGTTAAATAACTTCAATAGGTCGTTTGTATATCTTACAGTACACAGTTAGAGAATGATAAAATGTTGCAAAATAGAAATAATATTCGTTTTAGTTCGACAAACATACTAATCTTCGCGGTGAAATCCGAAACGTGCTAGTCTTCGTGGTAAATATCGAAACGTGCTAGTCTTCGTGGTTAATATCGAAACGTGCTAGTCTTCGTGGTAAATATCGAAACGTGCTAGTTTTCGTGGTTAATGTCGAAACGTGCTAGTCTTCGTGGTTAATATCAAAATGTGCTAGTTTTCGTAAAAAATCTGAAACGTGCTAGTCTTCGTAAGCAGCGTTGATATGATGTGCATGATTTCTGGTTTGTCAGGGAATAGATCCAGGAATTGGGTGTCGTTAATTCTGTCCAGTATACTCCGTTGAAGGTTCCTAGTCTGACGTCGCATGTTCTAATGTCTGTTTTAGTTGGTTGAATAAATAGTCCTATTTTGCAGATGATATGATTGTTGGTGTGAAATAGTGGTTGGTTTTGTCTGCAAATATGTGTTTCTGATGACATCATGCATTGGCTAAATTTTAATTCGGTTACTCTGAAATATAGTGTTCTGTCTCTCGTTATTGCTATGTAATCGCTGCTTGGTCTGATGTATGCGAATTTGTCGTCTGTGGTTTCGTAGTGTTGTTTTACTGAGATGGGAATTAGTCGGTAGATGTTGAAGGTATTCGTGTTCAGTAGTGGTATTGAAATAATATAAATGATTTTTGCGTCTATGTAAGTTACTTCGAGTTTTGAGAGTCTTATTAGTTCTTGTGCGTATTCGTTTTCTAGAGAAACTGGGAAATGTTTCATAGGATTGCGACTTTGTATGTGTCTAATTTTTGACATAATCTGTTCGGGTTTTAGAATTTTGGGGTGAAGTACGCCCTGTCTTGCGAACGGGATTGCGTCTATTAGGTTACTGAGGTCGAGATCGTACTCGTTCGTGTATTTATCTAATTGCATGAAGTGTTTGAGTATAAGGGTATTTCCATGGTTGGTCATTGTGGCTTTGATTAACGGGATGTGATAGGCAGAGGTCGATGAGGTAGGGGGTGTTTTTACCAATTTTTTTTTGTCTTACTCTGCATATCGCAACGAAGGCACAGAATAGATTTTCGCAGAGGCATTCGACGTATCATATGGTGAAGTATTGCCGTAGACGAATAAACGTATTGAAATCGAAGAATAGTTTGTTTTCGTAAATTACGATCTGCAAAAATGAAACAGAAGTTGGCAGAAGATTCCCAGCAGAAGATAAGCCCGCGCTTTTTTTCGGGTCCCGCGCGCAGTGGTTCTCACGCGCTAGGGAGATTTCAGCTCCTGCGGTCATTGAATTCCGTTGGAGTTATTTTTTTGGTGGGACAGCAAACGATAAAACTGATTATTGCTCATCAAATTATGGAAATGAATTGAATTAGAGAATAATCATTTGTTTAAAACGGCTACCGGGTACTTTATCCTCAAGTGCAAATATTCGACTTTTTCACAGTTCGACTGTTATTTCTTTTCAGAGGGTTAGCAAACGACCAAACTTCATATTTATCAATATATTATTGTTACCAAAGGGATTTCATGACAATTATTTGTTTAAACAATATCAGTCGGGTACTTTACTCTTGAGCGCGAATCTTCCGCTGGACCTAAAATCGACTGTGATTTCTTTTCAGAGGGTTAGCAAACGACCAAACTTCATATTTATCAATATATTATTGTTACCGAAGGGATTTGATGACAATTATTTGTTTAAACAATATCAGTCGGGTACTTTACTCTTGAGCGCGAATCTTCCGCTGGACCTAAAATCGACTGTGATTTCTTTTCAGAGGGTTAGCAAACGACCAAACTTCATATTTATCAATATATTATCGTTACCGAATGAATTTGATGACAATTATTTGTTTAAACAATATCAGTCGGGTACTTTACTCTTGAGCGCGAATCTTCCGCTGGACCTAAAATCAACTGTGATTTCTTTTCAGAGGGTTAGCAAACGACCAAACTTCATATTTATCAATATATTATCGTTACCGAAAGGATTTGATGACAATTATTTGTTTAAACAATATCAGTCGGGTACTTTACTCTTGAGCGCGAATCTTCCGCTGGACCTAAAAATGGACTGTAATTTCTTTTCAGAGAGTTAGCAAACGACCAAACTTCATATTTATCAATATATTATCGTTACCAAAGGGAATTGATGACAATTATTTGTTTAAACAATATCAGTCGGGTACTTTACTCTTGAGCGCGAATCTTCCGCTGGACCTAAAAATGGACTGTAATTTCTTTTCAGAGGGTTAGCAAACGACCAAACTTCATATTTATCAATATATCATCGTTACCAAAGGGATTTGATGACAATTATTTGTTTAAACAATATCAATCGGGTACTTTACTCTTGAGCGCGAATCTTCCGCTGGACCTAAAATCGACTGTGATTTCTTTTCATTTTCAGAGGGTTAGGAAACGACCAAACTTCGTATTTAATAATACTAGCTGATAATTTTGCTCGTTCGCTCGCTTCGCTCGCTCACTCGTTTGGTTTTGCGCTGTCCCTCACTCGCTACGCTCGCTCGGTTATCAGTGGTTTCGCGCTGTCCCTCACTCGCTACGCTCGCTCGGTTATCAGTGGTTTTTGCGTTGTTCCTCACTCGCTACGCTCGTTCGGTTATCAGCGGTTTTTGCGTTGTTGATTTGTAAACGGATAGCACACTAAGAAGAAATGTCATCACACTCTTAGCCGATAGTACTTCTTTGTGCTTAATAAAATAGCTTTTCCAACTTAGATCTGAATCATTAATACACGTATCATTAATTGTAGAAGTACTATCGCTCAATGGAAACCAACGAGAAGGTGGTGCGGTTTCTTCCATCGGGAAGGCAGGAATTAGGAGGGGCATGGTTAATGATGTGTTTGGATAATTTTGTAGCGCTTAGCCACATGAGACTTTAGCGGCTAATTTTGTAGCGCTTAGCCGTATAAGACTTCAGCCGCTAATTTTGAGCGCAGCACCACAAGAACCTCCGGCAGCTGATAACTTTTGTAGCGCTTAGCGACAGAAAGTGTCAAGCAGCTCATAATTTTTGTAGCGCCCAGCTACACAAGGCGTTGGCAGCTACTTTTTTTAGTGCTTATAGTACCTACATAAGGCATAAGCAGCTGATCGTTCTCACCATTAGACTGACATAATTGTAGGTAAACAACTGCATTTTTGGGAAAGTCACCAACATCAAATACTGCATTTCCGATAGAATATTATTGAAATAGTGGTTGATTATCACAGTTCCACAGTATCCAGTAGTATTCGAAGTGCCGGCATAAATTTAAAATTGTAGCTATGGATCGATTAATTCACGAAGCACCCAGTATTTCCTTGTAGACAATATTTCTGGTACACAATTTATGATCGGAATTTTTACTGTTGGTGAAGACAGATTTGTCTGTCAGCAAAACTTTCAAATTGTTTTTAGATTTAACTCTGGACAAGGCAACATACAGTTGACCATGACTAAATACTGGATTTGGTAAATACACACCGACGCTGTCGAAAGATTGACCTTGCGACTTGTTAATTGTCATCGCACAACCTAATCTGACTGGAAATTGTCTTCTAACCATCTTGAATGGCATCTCCTCTTCGGACGGTGATAAATCTATCCGGGGTATCAAAACTGTTTCTCCAGCGCAATTTCCACCGATGATTTCAGAACAAATCAGATATTGGTTCAACTTTTTAACAACCAGTCTGGTGCCATTACATAACCCTTGTGATAAATTCAGATTACGTAACAGGATAACAATGCTTCCTACTTTCAACGTTAACTTATGCGGTGGAAGACCATTCGGCGTCAATGAATTCATGAATTCCATTGGAAGTATATTTTTGATGTCTATGTTATCTTTATCCTCACCTGAATCTACACTCAGATAATCTACACCGACACCTTCAATTTTCGACAATATTTCGTCATTAATGGCGATAACGTCGACGTTTTTCGGAGCTAATATAACTTTGCCATAATTCAACGGATCTTGAGGATCGACACTTGCTCCAAATATTTCTTGTACAATATTTCCATTCGAGAGAATATCAGAAGGAATGGATACAACCTCGTTATCGCGTTCAAAGGAATCAGAGAATATCCCATCGCCAACCTTCAGAAGCCATTGCTTGAAATCCGTTTGTCCATCGCAAACACGAATGTTACCCTTCAATGACATATATGTGAATTTACTCCATAGGCTGCTTCTTTTGACACACGCTTCTAAAATTTGTGTTCTACTGCCATGTCGTACAACAGGTAAAGTTTGCCGAAAATCACCGGAAACTATGACAATTTTACCACCGAATGGCTCGTTACTATGACACAAGTCTCTTAACATACGATCAACAGCCTCCAGTGCATATTTAGATGCCATTGTTATTTCATCCCAAATTATAACTTTCGCGTCTCGAATATGTGATCCATGTTTAGAATTTGGTCTGATGTTACACGTTGATCTTTCATTGAGAAGAAACGGTAATTTAAACGTGGAATGTGCAGTTCTCCCTCCTTTTAATAAATTCGCTGCAATTCCTGTCCACGCTACAGGCAGCACCGTCATATCTAGACTCTTCAATGTAGTTATAATAGTGTTGTGTAAATAACTCTTCCCACTGCCACCGGGACCATCTAAATAAATACATTTTTCGACAGATTCACCACGAACTGCAGCCATGACTGCATGAAATATGTTTCTTTGATGTTGCGTTAAACTATTTACTGATGTTATCACCGCTTGTTTTAACGAAATCATATTTTCGTGTTGCACGTCATCATTATTCGTATCACCCAGGAATGCACCAACATCTTTGATATCCGGTAAATTGAAGTTTCGCAAATTGAATCCATGAAATATGAGTATGTCATTGATTACCTGCAAAGCCTTCTGTTCATTTTCTTCGGTATATTCTGCAGTTTGATCAACAAACTCGTTTTTGTATTTTTCAAATAATTGGCGGGCATTAATCGGCATGCCGAACACACATATGTATGCAAACAACCGACACATCTCTTTGGGAAATTTGAGGCTCGAACCTTCTGCAAGACATTTATCCCATTCTTCGTCATCGGCGACTAACTTTCGCTGTACGGCCGCTTCAAAAAAGGATGGGTATACCACACCATCATAAGTTCGCATATCTTGAAATGATTGTGCTCCTCGAACATGTAATAGCAACAATCTCAAATAATAGCGCTCAGTTTCCTTCGGACTCACGAAGTACATTCTACTCAAAACAGGTTTGACAAATTTCTTTCGTTCCGTCCACTGTGTATTTTGCTTATTGAATACATAATGATTTGGAATTTCACAGTACAAATGCTTGTGTGCTTCAATATCAGTCTTATTTAGATTGAACCATGCGAGCAATGTTGATTCCTTATTTTTATCTATGGCTGCTTCCTCAAGACCCTCTTCAAAGTACACCAACTGTTCGTTTTCCACATGAACTGCTAATCTGTATACAGCGTGTGATTGTTCATTCATTGGATATTCGAATAAACGATGCATTGCCTCGGGTGGACAGACGTATCGCGTTGATATATATTCATCAACTTCGTCGTATTTGATGCAATTTCCCTCCTGTACATTCGTTATTTCGACAATTGCACAGTCATGTCCTTTATAGCAGTACTTGAATAAATACTTTATACATTGCACCGTCGAACATATTTCCACATTAATGTGACAGTTGAATTTTAACAACAAATACGCATTATACGGTACAACGTATCTATTGTCGGCAATTCTACGCGTCCCATCTCTCTTAGATTTGAAAACAATCACGTTACCATCGTCTCTTCTACGATATAACGGATAACCCGCTGAATGATAATTTGTTTCCAAAACATAATCCCTCGGAAATCGTTTGGTGCACAAATTAGTTTCGTTATCCATGCATGGGGAATGCATATTTTGTTGACCACACGGTCCGTGAATCATGCATTGCTTGACTATGTCATGTAAAACCGGATATCTCGTTTTATCTGGTATCTCTGCAGAGACTACTTTGTCTACGTCATCTGCATCCCGGATTTTGCTGTTTTCCTCCAGCCAAAACAGCATATGCACATGTGGTAACCCTCTTTTTTGAAATTCAACCACATAAATATAAGCAGCACACTCTCCAAATATCAAGTTATCGATGAATTCCACCTTTAATTCCTTGACTTTATGATGAAAAACCCTTGATACGAGGTCTGGTCGGTCCGTTGCAGCTTGACCCGGTTTCAAATTTTCCACAATTTCCTTCCATTTGGGATTGCAGGTCATGGTTATGAATAAATCGGGTTTTCCGTATTTTTGCAATATACTCATTGCATCAATGAAACTTTGCTGCAAGGCTCGCGGACTTCCGCTGAACGACGATGGTAATATAACCATTTTCCCGATTCTCGCATTATTCTCTCCAGCTTTGTTATGTAGATAATCGATCACTCCTCGATACATTTCCGCTCGTAATTTGCTTTGTTGATTTCTTATGAAATGCAGTCGATGGCTTTCAACTTTCGTCCACATATCAACAATGTATTGTTGAGACAATTTCCCCATGTCCAGACATGGATTGAATTTCCCTCTATCGCTCAATTTATAACTGTAATATTGCAACGCGGTTATTATGCGCTTTCCTGCCATTTGTTTCATCCCTGACGTCCAACCGGTTTCACCGGAAGGAAACATCAGAGGATAAGTCATAGGGTCGACGTGTTTACTTAGACTCGGTATACTTATAGCACCTTCGCTCCTAGAATACACGCATAAGTCTCTATGTACTGGAGGATCTCCGTCTTCCGCGACGAATACAACCGCTACTTCGTTGCATTTTGGTAGGTTGAAACGATTTTTGTCAACATCATCATTCCGCTTCAACCACATTCTTACTTCGCGGGCAGGATGACCAGCTGTATTCGCCAATTTTTGTTCTTCTTCTTCCATTTCGTGCATCATTTTGAAAGCCTTCGCGTATGGATTCGTTCTTCGTATAATATCATCCAATTCGCTCAGTAGTTCTGGTAAACAACCATTATTGCCGGGATGCTGCATACGTATTCTAGTGGCGATTTCGGTATCGATGATATACAATTGTCCATATTTACGTGCTTCATGGACATCTGGGTGAAGCGCGTATGTATTATGATACGTTTGTCCACAGATGCGGAATACGAAAGGACCCGAACTTCCTTTCATGGAATCTAATTTTACACCGAAACTTGCGAATGCCAAAGAATTATTATAACTCCTCACGTTGCGCATAAAATTTTTACTACTTTTATCAGTACCGTTGATTAACTGTTCGATCGCTTCAGGATAAGTACTATCTTCCAAAATACGTACTTTACCTTTGTGACAACACATGCTATACTTTTTATCGGGTGGTAATTCGGAAACGAAATGTTTAGCATTACAGAATTCACATATATTATTCATTTCTCCCAAATAATTAAGTCTTACCTCATCCTCTTTATAATCTGAGTTCGCTATCAGCGCGCTCCTTCCTTTCGGAATCGTATGGTCATCAGTTTTCAATTTTTTTCTCCTAAATGACACTGACGATTCTTTAGCAATATTTTTTCTTTTATTCAAATAGATCATCTTATTAGATTCGCCTTGCTTCTTCTTGTATGATGCAGCAGTCGCAAGTCTGATAGACCGTTGTTCCTCAGATTCCTTAGCACGACTGTGTTTTTTTCTATCTGCATCTTTTTTACGTATCACATCCGCCTCTGCTTGATCTGCCTCTTCGACGAATGCCTTTTTTTGCCTCTTGTATGTTGCAGCGGTCTCTAATCTTTGACTAATTTGTTCCATCGATTCTCGAGCACGATGTCTTCTTTGTCTATTGGCAGTTTTCCCTCGCAAAACAGCCACAGCTGCTTCCTGGACGTTATCATTCAATTTTCTCTTTTCAGTTTGATTGAGTAATTCTTTTGCTGTTGGTACCGCAGAACGAGTTCCTCCCTTTACGTTGGTTTCTCTATCATAAAAATCGGTGTCGATAGGTGTATCACAGGAATTATTTGCTCTCATCAGCGACGCTGGGACGTTTTTTATCGTGACATCCACGTGTTTTAATGATTTTCGTTCGTGATTTTCTCCATTAATTCCTCCCTCTGTTTTTTTATCCACAACGATCGCAGTTGTTGGATGGTTACATTTTTTGATAATACCTAGAGAAGTAATATCGCGAGGCACATTCTCAATAACCAGTGAATTTGGTTGCATCAATGGGAAGTGTATTAAACTATTCGAATTGAACATACTAATCAAATGCGGTCTCATCCTTGGTATATCATATACAAGGTTACAAGGATTCTGGCCAAAAACCATGGATATCACAAAAGCTATCGAGAAAACCCCGCAATCCCAGTAATTAGTTTGCTGCTGAACTTTCTCAAACACGACTCGCGTATTACCGCGAGGCAGCAGTTTATTCAAAAATATCTTATGATCATCGTGCAATACTCTCCGGTTCGCACTGTCATAAACGTGTACTACTTCGGTATCATACCAAACGCAAATCCAATGTCCCGCTAGTCTTGGGCCATTGAACAATATTTGTAAGCATGCCTTGTTTTTCGGAATTCTTTGAATCGTTTCCGGGATTTGCACCAATAAAGTACTTTGCATGCGAAAGGTAGTGTGGTGTTCTAATATACCAATAAACTTATCCATATGTGTATCCAACAACATACCTGCTCTGCCAGTTCTTCCCAGAACTGCCAAATCATCGGGACACAGTCCGATGTACCTTCGGCAACTCGACATAACAATATTCGTGGTGATGTTTTTTGTCTAATCTTCTTCGTCCCACGCTTATTCGCGGATCACGCACGATATTTCTTGTTCTTGGAACGAATTATAATTCTCACACGGAAGAATGATTTTATCTATTCTATATCACCGACGCTCGAACTGATCTACTCTCGCACTGATGCGACGTTCATATGAAGTACAGTATACCTGAACCATATACTCACAGATGTTTGTTTGTATATCGATCTCTGTCTTTCTCGCAAATCTATCCAGTTTGAAACATCTCCATCCGTATCTCGTTTTCACTCTTTCACTCTGACCCATTGACTCACGAATACCTCAATGAACGACGCCTATCGACTAATAACCGATACATGGCTTAGCCGTAACACTCGCACGCATTGTTATGTTAACAAGGCGACATCGCCAGGGCCGGGGAGACAATTTACTATGACTATGAGTGGAGTACTATAATAGGAAAAGAATTCGTCCAAATTCGTTGCCCGGCCCTGGCGATGTCTCCAAGTCTTGGAACTATTTTTGAACAATGTTTTTTACATGAACAATAAGCAAGAGGAGACTAAAATTATTCGAGCTGATACATTTTTCATTGTGATGAAGCGCTTGGAAATAAAACATTGATATCAGGTCATTTGTTTATAACTATTTGATTTTCGATTCTGGAGTTTTTGGGAAAGTTATTGCAGTTTACGAGTTGATAAAAGTGAGTAAATGCGAATAATATTCAATGTGAGCAGAATAATCAGTTAGTTATTCGCTATTTTCCAAAATATGTCTTTATCAAGAGATTCGGTAAAGTCTCGCGCCAAGTACAGGGCGTAAAAAAATTATGTGTCGCCGTTTTACCAGATGATTCTTCAGTTTGCGATCGATGAAGATCTTGAAAAATATGCCCCCGCAAAATTGATCTTGATTCTGAAGGTCAGATGATCCCAAAAATTTTATGACCCTTAAAAATTCTACTCCTCGAAACGAACAAAAGTCTTTGACGAACCATTGGTCGCAAGCAGCCCATTATCATAGAAAACGGCCTTTGAACATATGAAATGATCGATAATATTCGGAAACAATTACAAATCGACGTTCCACCGAATTGTGAAATTATTTAGTAAACTCTCGCTAACTATCGGCAATGTGCGCTGATCGCCTGATAACATCAATTCATTAAATCGCACTCATTGAAACATTTCAACCTAGATCTATAACAAAGTTCTATTTGAACTCAATTTTTATTTTTCTGACTATTGTCCATCTTGGTAAAGAGGAATACTTGAAAAGTTTGAAAAGTTTAACTTGCGCGGTATCGAACAAGGGACTCTCAGATCGTACAAGAATAATTAGAAGTAAAAAAAAAAGGAAAAAAAAAACTTTCTTCAGAAACCATCATTTTTACACATAATACAACCCGGGAAACTTAAAACTTCTTCTTGATTACGACTCTGGCTCAATCATACGCCTTTTCTATACTGAACAACTGTTGCGAAATTTAGACCTATGTATACAATTTTTGACCTAAAATTTTAGTATGTTCATCTGTAATCTGCATAAAAAAAAAAGTCTCATTAGTGAGAAACTGGAAAATAAAAAAATAAAACTTCGATTTCTTTGAATTTTGACAATTTCGAACTCTAGAAATTTTTGACTAATTCTTATAATCGATGATCTCGATTGCTTGAATGATAAATTTTATGAAAATCTGACAGCTTTTATAACGATCTGTGCGAATAACATCATCTAAATATGAGAAGAATTCAAGAACAATTATGTAATAAACTGCTAGAACTGAAGGAAATCTTTTCTGGGTGTGAATGAAACATCAGATACTAAAGATGTAGTATGTAGTATAATATTATATTATTTATTATTATTATTATTGCGGTTTTAATTATTTATTATTTATTCTTATTATTATTTATATATTATGGAAGTTGTCATCCCGACAACTCCACCGTCGCCAGGATGGCGTCCCACTCATCTCCTGAAAAAGACAACAATATATCAAAATCCATGTCTACATATCTTTTTTTTTTACACTTGAAGATTTGGAATTGTATCATACCTTTCATAAACGCGGCGACAATCGCCGCCAACCCCGCGTCTTTGATGGGTCCTGAAAAATGAAAGAGATTTCCATTTCAAATTTCCTGACGATCAATTTAAATTTTATTTCAAACATATAGTGATTCAATCATTATATTTTCCGGGAAATTTCCTTTTTTTTTCTCAAAATTACTTAACGGAATATAACATAGCTTCTTGTTTCCCTCTTGTATTCTTTTTTGAATAATCAATTTTAATTTTCTTTCCAATCATTTGAATTTAATCTAAATTTGTTCTCGTGTTTTTATTTTCGCAAGTACTATAGCATTTTGTGAAATGTACATAACATAATATCTTTTTGTATATTCTTCATCTGATTATTAGTTTTGATTTTGTTATGAATCATAGTAATTAGCGGCAATTTTCTCCTGGAGAAGTTCTGTACTTTTCGTTATTAAGTCGTTGGAAAGCTACTCACTTTCAGCCCTGGTGGCCTGGACGCCCATCCCCCCTTTTTTTTTGTTCTCAGAATCTGAAACGCAAAGTAATAATTATCAGAATACCAACACTGAATTTATCTAATCGTTGTTCACATCTGCATATATTATGTACACATATGTATTAGGGTGTCTCAAAAAACCCTGACTTTTGAAAATGACTGATGCATGCTGATAAAATTGTGCCTTTTCATAAAAAAAGAACGTTGGTGGAACCCGCAGTCTATGAGATGAGATTTAGTACTGCCTCAAGGTGATAGAAGACAATTTTAAAAAAATACCGACGCATGTTAAAATTTCTTCAATTTAACAACGAAAATGAAGGGTCACGTAACCTAGAGTCTGTGAGATAATACTTAGTACTAAATATTATCTCAGAAGCTCCAGTTTGCGCGTGCCTCATTTTTTCGTGAAAAAGTACAATTTTTTCAACATGCATCAATAATTACTATAAATATATTTTTTCAACTTGTTTCTTTATGAGGCAGTACTAAATATTATCTCACAGACTCCAGGTTTCGTGAGCCTTTATTTTTGTTGTCAAATTGAAGAAATTTTAACATGCGTCAGTATTTAAAAAAAATTTTTTTTTAATTTTTCTATCATCTTGAGGCAGTACTAAGTCTTATCTCATAGACTGCGGGTTCCACAAAACTTTTTTTTTTTTATGAAAACGCACCATTTTCTTAGCTTGCAACAGTCATTTTCAAATGTCGGGTTTTTTTGAAACACCCTAATATGTATGGTGTATGAGGTATTCTTTTTCAAATGAGTGAGGCTCGGAACCTCATCCTTTTCAAGATTTTGGATAATTTTTTTCTACTATCAGCAATCTGAAAACAACATGTGTGATAATTCCTGTTTTTTTTTTAATTTTTTTATTTTTCTGAGCTGAAAATTTTGAATTTTTTCAAGTGAATAGCATTCAAAGTTTACAAACAGTGAAAAGAAATAATCAGAAAAAATGAAGAGGATTAGGGTCCGAGCCTGTCTCACTTGAGGTAAAAAACCTCATACATGCATATAGGTACTACACATACCGGTTTTGGACATGAATGTGATTCGAACAAATCCTCGTTATTTTTGTTATTGTAATAATCGGAGAAAAGTTGGATGTTCATTTATATCCGAGAAAAGAACACAGTTTCAGAGACGCAGGTGATACTGAATGAGAGGATTTTTTCTAAATCATTCATTTGCATATGGAATATATTTGTGGAATAAATTCAAATAATGTCAACGAATCATATAATAGAATGGCAATGAAATGGATATTTTATATTTTAGTGGGAGTCTACTTACTTTTAGTGGTTCTTCGCCCCATGTCTTCAGCGTTGTGATCGCTAACGGCGTGATCACCGTGAGACACGTTCAACATATCGGAGTAATCTCTATATTCTTTTGTCTTTTCCCACTCTATAGGTACTTATTCGCTTACATAGAAATACGGCATAACACGAATATACAAACATGACACAGATTAGGCTGACTTAGGATTTGTCCGTACTCGGGCTCGAGAATTATCCCTACTCTATTCGCGCGTCTAGTAGTCTTTGCACGTGAACAAATCAGTGTGAATTTGGACATCATGTCGAACGACGAGGAGATTTCCAAGATAAACGGTAAGTCGGAACTATTTCTTAAATGATTGAGAAGGAGTATTTCATACACCTATATAATTCGGAATACTTTCAGTTCAGTTGCAGAATAACTTTTTTTACACCTGAATTGTAGTAGGCGACCAGTACTTTTTTTAGCTTCAGTTCTTGAACATCCTCAACTGAACATTAGTTGAGTAATCAATAGATTCAGAGATATGTCGAATTCCACGAGGAACGCTGTACTGGTTCCTTCAATCTGTGACCGCAATCATCATCAACATGAGAATGATCAACTATATTGCCAATATATTCAACTCATGAAAACAAAACTGTACCCACAAGTGCTGGTTGAATTTATCATTCGATGAATTCAAATATTTTTCAATACATATTTCAGAACTAATGGCTAGTACATCGGTGGAGAGCGGGAAGGAGAAAGAGGATCGAGAAAAAGGGGAAGAGAGACGGAGGAAGGAAAAGGAGAGAGGAAGAGAGGATCGAGAAAAAGAGGAAGAAAGAAGGGGAAAGGAAAAGGAGAGAGGGAGACATGAAGAGGAGGACAAAGACAGAGAAAAGAGAACGGGAAGCAGCGTGAGGGGAGTGAAAGGTGGGAGGGTGAAACGTAAGTCATATCTGCAAACGCGTCCATGTATACCTATATGAGATCACATGTGATTTTAGTGACGGGGAAAAATCCAAATTCAGATTTTTCACGAATTTTTCTTCGTACTTACTCAGTGATAATAAGCGGCGACAATTAACATTTTTTTCCATTCACAACCTTTGATAATACATCTATTTGAAAACCTCAGTTTCACACACCGGTGCAAAGTCGCACCAGCCGACTGCAGCGCTTCACATCTTTGACTCAAACCAACTATTTTCATTGATTACCTGTATTATTCGAAGCTCAGAATATGTCATATTAATTGGCGATAATGATCTAGAAGATATCTAATCACAAATTACAAACATTGTAAAAACTGTAATGGCAAAGGCACTATTTTTTTCCTAATAAATACCATTTTTTCCATCGAAGGAAATCAAAAAATCGAACCCCATATCCAACGGAAATACTAATAATTTGAGGGTATCCACGTTCATTTATTTGATGTATATTCGATTCCTCGATCGCAAAAAAACTCGTTTATCAGCCGGGAGTTGCACGCGGGTAGAAATTCGCCCCGAAAATGAATTTACGTCCGTCTCCTTCGATAGCCAAAATATAATTGAATGTTGGTCCGGGGCCATCTGCTGGGAAAACTGTTCGACTTTTTTTTTCGTGGTGGGGGGAACACCGTACTTTCCGGTATCGAAAAGATATAGGCGAAATGAGAAACCCTTGGTGTGAATTCGCACCTGTATGTAATCGCAAGGTCAATGCTCAATAATTCTGGTTATATTGTTTTGTAAAATATTTATTCGAGTATTTGATTTTTTAACAGCGTACAGAGGGACGAGGGCTGGCAGCAGTGCCAGAGAGTGGCGGCAAAGGCTGCAGCGGCGGCAGGAGGAGCAGTCGCGGCAGGAGGCCGTGGCCAAAAATTTTGCGATTTTTTTTAAAAATCTTATGAAAAAATAATAAATAATTAAAATATCGTAAGAACAGGTGTTATTATTACTGTCCCTACTATACTTTTTTTATAATCTCGAAAAACCCATGCATCAACTCTGAAACGTTCTTGATAATAATATCACATCATATGTAACAGCGAAGTCCGAGGTTAGATAGCATGACAGTGAGAAGCGCGCAGACATGTACAGTCAAGCTATAGTGCTCTGAAAAAAAAGTGTGACATCCGGACATCCGATTGAACTTTAATATATAGATATTATTCAAAAGATAAATTAATTCTCTAAATAATCGTCTTGAATGTCAAAGACTGTATCTTTAATAGTTAAAAAGTTACAGCAATTTATAAGTTGACAAATCAGGTAACCGCTTCAACTTTGATACCACGATATTTTTTAAAAGCAATAAAAAATAGACAAAAAATTATTTTTACACTTTGTTATACATCGTTGTTTTCGTAATTTTTAATAGTTTAATAAAAAAAATAAACTGGACATCAGAATTTGTTTATAACAAATTGGTAACTTGATAAACAATCAAATTGTCGCTAAAAAAAAAATTTGTTCTTGTTACTGTATAGAGAACTGCCAATTATGATTTCAGAAAAAAAAATTATTCCTTAACTAATAATTTAAATGTTAGATAAATGAAAAAAACGATTGTGAACAACTAAAAAATTTTTTACCATAATTTTTTACATTTATAATTTTTTTGAAACTTAATAAATTTATTATAAACAAATGAAAAAACTTTCTTAATCTTTTATTACGTAATCTTGTTAAGTATACATTGTGACGTGGATTTTATTTGATCCTCGGATCTGGACCGGATAGCCAGTCTCCGAGAACCATCCACTCGACAATTTGCCAAAAACTGAGAATAAAAAGAGATATTGGGCGCCAGGCGGATAACCGCCGATTTCAAAAAAATCTAAACAAAATAATAACCGTCGGCTAGCTACAATACCGCGGAGAGGGGTCGGGATTAAGTGAAGGATTAGCAGGGCGTTGACTAACGACTCGTAACTTTGAATTTAACAAAGAAAAATAGCATTTATTCAATAAAAATAGTATAAGGAAAAAAATAATAATAGAAATAATAAATAAAACAATCGGGGATATTTCCCCTCGGATAAAGAACGGTCACAGGTCGTATACAGGCGACCTGGCCACGCTTGACGAGTTTTACAATAATTAATAAACTACTAGCTTCCACGTAGGAGAGCAATAACAAAACAAAATAATGCAAAAATAAGTAACTCGACAACCTCGGTCCTCGTGGGACAAAAATTACAAATTGAAGACTGGAATATGCCCGTAAGGCACAAAAACTAATCCACAGAATTATTACTTGAAATTAACTTAAACTAACTCTGCCTTCGTAGGCGAAACAAAAAAAAGGCTATACAAAATTCAAAATATAATAACGATTTGAATCTCTCCGTGAGAGGAAGAGAGCGCGACAGTGACGTAGTCAGACTATCTTTCTCGCACTCACGTGCGAAAACCTACGGCTCTACAAAAAGCACTATTACGTGACAGAAAACTCAAAAATCTTACTCCAAGACCAAAACTCAAAACTCTGTTACTGCGTGAGACACTGGTGACGGCCTACCGACTCGGAGGTCGTCTTAATTTGATTTGCAAAAATCTCTAAAAGCCTCGTGGCTCGGAAAATGAGGCAAGATGGCTGATGGCCGTTTGCCGAATTCAAATTCGTATGAGTCAAATTGGCTAACGCTTACCGTTTTCCAGCCAAAATGCAAGGCCTCGTAGCGTCTCGACGACGAGCCCTCGGATTCACTAAACTCGAACTCAACAGACTCAAACGTTTTCCCGCAGGAAATTCACCCCAAATTCAGCCTCGTGGCTACTACAAGATATAATTTCTACAATTTGAGCGAGCCCTAGAGCTCGAGGCTCTACCCGCGAGGCAGGCCTACGGCAGAGTGA
Source organism: Tenthredo livida (assembly GCA_963992785.1). NCBI lineage: Eukaryota > Metazoa > Arthropoda > Insecta > Hymenoptera > Tenthredinidae > Tenthredo > Tenthredo livida. The sequence goes on from OZ023066.1 coordinate 25,751,212, forward strand.
TCAGACGGCATGGTGCCGGTACTTAGCGCCCTCAATAGGCGATCGATTATCGATTTTGCAAATCTACTGCGAGATCCTTAAATATGGCGACCTATCGTCGCGGCGCGCAAAATTCGAAGTTCACCACGGTGTTTGTAGCTCGCTAAATCGGAGGATCACGGGCTGCAGATTCTTCTTGGTGGCGGGAATCTCTTCCACCACCGATATCCCACGTTGCAGAATGCCCTTGGCACTCCCCCGTGTCCTCTCGTTTAATCGTTGGAGGTAGTCTGGCCAGTACTATCCTCCGGAGCTTTTAGGTGGCGTTCGTCGAAAAGGATCCCAACAGTCGATATTCGGCGTCGTACGTTCGTCTGATCGGGTCTCCGTTGCAATTTTTAGCCGTCGCCTGGGCCTCGTCTCCCACATAATAGAGAAAAGGTAAAAAAAAAAACAAAAAGAATAAGAACTAAATTCTACAGTCTTAGATCGGTCACGGTCGCCTCTCGGAGAGTTTATAGCCTCGGGGCTAACCAAAACGCATTCATGCTTCTGTCATGCATCCACCCTTCGTAACTACGGTCGTCTGAGGGTTCGGGAGTCACTTGTAACACGCGTTGCAAAATGCAATGTTACAACATATAAAAAAGGGCTCCAAGAAGTAAAAAATTCATAGGCCAATTATTTCAACTTATATGTCGCCATTTATGAAAACAGAAGTCCGAAAAAAATGAGTTAATTAACAATTGTATAGCTTTTCGAAAAATGAAGTTAAAAATTTTTTCTCTGCGGGGCTAGATTCTTTGGAGTGTTCTGATGATAGCATAATTTTAAAAAATTTTTAAATTAATATTAAACAGTAAAAATAAAATAATTTCTATCGCACTCTCTGTTCAGCGGCGACGCGTCAGTGCTGAAACGGCCGCGCGGAACCCTATTTTTAGCGTCAAATTAAAATTATAAATCATGGTGATAGAGTTCCGGGAGTCGAGACTTTTTTATTGGAAATTTCCTCCTCTTTAAGATGCTTTTTTCCAATTTTCGTTATCTCTTCAAGTTTTTTAGTTATAGTCAAAAACCGGAGACGTCTTTTTTTTTTGTTCGTTTTTTGTTAATAACAATTACAATTTTTGTTTCCGGAGAAAAAAAAAAAAAACACATCTTTTTCAGGATCGCATTCCGAATCGAATGAGCTGTCGCTCATATTTTTAAGAGAATTTGAACTATTTTTCTCAGGAAACTCACTTCTCGACTAGACTAAAGGTAGCAGCGACTACAGAGGCCCGCAACGGTATTGCGGCTGCTAATTTTTGTCAAAGAAACATTATTCCTGGAGTTAGCAATGGTAACGCATATGCATCGTTTTATGAGCTAACAGTTTATAACTCTATTGATAAATACTAGGCATAAATCGCTCGGGTTTGACAGTGACAGTCTTTCCGTATTTGTTAGCTGCATTATATACTTTCTTACAATCAGTGCATGATTATCCTTTTCCATTCTCCTCTCCGAGTGAAAAGGAAATGATTACTGCACCGTAGATAGCAGTTTTATTCTGGGATTATTATTTCTACATTTTTTACATCAAAATACTCAATTGTGATATTGTGTATGTATGTGAAAATACGTGTCTTAGTGTCCGGAATGTGTGATAGTGAAAAAAAGACTAGTGAGTGATGAATGAGTGATTATACAGTGACAGCTTCCTCAAACAATTCACAGTTGGAAAAGCGTTCAGGTCTTGAAATGATATCAGAATCTGCAGACAGGTAGATTTTCAAAAACGGGAGATATTGGACGAAAAAAGCTCTAGCCGACTAAGATATCGAAAATCCACCCCCACCGGGCTTTGTCTAAAAATATGACATCTTCATTGTCATGCAGAAATACCATGTTTCTGAATTTTGAAGTCGAGCATTGCCCCCGTGCGACCTGCAGAGCCTCGATAAAGGTGTTTACGTGCGTTTATCTTTTTTCTCCGCAACTATGTAACCGAATAACTTCAAATGTATGGTGGTTGTATAGATTTCGTGTTAATGTGCGACGTCAAATTCATTTTCAATTTTCGTCCGAAAACTTTAATTTTGGGAACGGAAACAAAAAATCTTTTTTCATAATGGATAAATTCAGAGTAGATAAAAAATAGAATTACAAAAATGGTATCAGTGTTGACATCAGCACAACCACTTTTGTAATTTTTGTAATTATGTACATTTTTTATCTACTGTCGATTCATCTATTGTAACAGATAGATTTTTTGTTTTCGTTTTCGAGAATAAAATTTAGGTTGCGCCTCAATACGAAATCTATACCTCCACCGTACATTTGAAGTTATTCCGGTTACATGGGGGCAGAGAAAAAAAACACACGAAAACGCCTTTATCGAGGCTCTGGTCGCATGGAAGCAATGCTGGACTTCAAAATTCAGAAACATAGTATTTCTGCATGACAATCAACATGTCATAGTTTCTTGTCAAATCTCGGGGGGGGGGGGGGGGGGGGATTTTTGGATATGTCAGTCGGCCAGAGCCTTTCGATGAAAATCCACTATAGCCCTGCCTTAAGTCTACTGGTCGTGAAAACATCTCGAATTCAGCCGCCACTGTTAGAAATTTCTGTCTGCAATGTAATAAAATTGTGTGTGAAGCAATTAACAATACTATTTTTATATTGAAATTCAACGATTTGAATGATTGAAAATAAAAATATCTAGTTTTGAAAATTCAGAAAAATGACATGACATTTAATGTATAAAATATTATGAAAATAATTCGAAAATGCCATTAACTAATAACAGCAATTTATCTTCAGGAATCGTTGGGGGGGGGGGGGGGGGGGGTAATTGATAGTCTCAATCTAAATGTTCGGGATTCTACCTTTGTTGCTTCACTCGACATCTTGAATTTGAGGATGAATTTCTTATCAATTTAATTATTCGTTTATTTTCAACTTTGCACTAAAAATGGTAATAACTAAACTTGAAGCAAATTTTATTCCATAAAACTTTAGTCATTACCATTTTTTCCTTAGGATCAATATTTTACGACTCAAATCCAAAATGGGGATGGGGGAAGTTTAATAATTGCATTACCTTTTTTATTGTTGACTTTTAGTATCAATTTAATACCCTACAACTTTGGTCCTCATCTTTTTTTTCTAGGAAGAGTTGAGTTTGTTATTGCAAGTCATGCAGTTGTCAAATCGTTCAATGAACAATTTATTAATTTACACTCCTCTTTCCCTTTACCGTGAGCGTCGTAGGAAAATATCAATGTTAAGAAAAATAGATAGCAGCCAAAGTTGTAGGGAATTCAACTTCGCAACTTTGTTCATGATCGTTCATGCGTAAAAGTCAACAATGAACGAAATAATGCTATAATTGAAAATGAAAAATTCACTCTTCAAATCAAAATAGCGGGTGAAGCAACAAGGGTAGAATCCCGAAAATATGCATTCAAACAACTAATGCCCCCCCCCCCCCCCCCGCCCCGCGCCAACGATTCGTGATGCAAAATTGGTATTATCAATTAATGCAATTTCAGCTATTTTCACGGCACATAGCAACTGGGCTACGTAGGTAATAAACGTCTTAAGTCAGATTGAAACTAGCTAATGTAGCTTGTTTCAAGGTAGTGTACAGCTTAGATGTTACATTTTCATTTCACATTTACGATGCGTTTTTCCAACTGTGTTTTATTATTGTTTTACTTGGAAACTCAGGTAGAACAATAGGCAGACAATTACGTTTACAACTGCGAACATTATGTAATCGTTTCGATCCATTCAAACTGATTCACACGTGCCATTCATGAACATACTTTACTTCACATAAAAACTGCGATGCCACGAAACGCCGCAGTAAGCGACACAGAGATTTGGCAGCGCTACATGACGTGGATATTTTCAATGGTGATGCCCTGAAAATGTGGACCCACCCTGTGTGGGAAACCGTGTGTAGTCGCTTGGGCAATAAACTGAAATCTGCGTCCCTGTATCTGCGGATCCAACAAAACCGGCACGGGCTTCGGGAAAGCTTGAATCATCCTTCTGCCTGCATTGTATCGCAGCAAGAAATGCAAGACAATACGATCGACATTGAGAAGGATAACGTACCGAAAAATGGCGACTTCAATATCGCCGAGGAAGACTCAACCTCGGTGATAATGGTCAAACATGAGGCCCGCGATGAGATTCCGATTGACACGAAAGTCGATGACGTACCGAGCAATGACATCACAAGCGACAACGAAAGCGATGGAGAGATCGATTTCCTGTGTCGTGAAGTTCTGCCAGATTCTCCACGAAGTTATACTCATCACACACAAGACGAGGAGGAATCTGCAGCAGCAGTTTGTCATGATGCATTTACTGCCGGTCCTTCTCAAATTCTGTCGCCTCAAAGGTACGGTCTTATTATGGCTTCAAGTGAAGACGAGGACTCTGTTCCTGGAGTAGACAGCCCGTGGCATGGCAGTTCCGGAAGACAAAGCTGCTCTCTTACGACTCACACAGATGCTTCACACAAATCTGTGAAAAAAAGCCGCTTTTTCACGACTAATACATCGGGAATAAGCGGCACTTTCAATTTATCGTCCGATTTTCTGAAAAAGTATTGGGTGAAGGGAAAAACTCGTTTCAAATTGGGTTGGACACATCATTTCGTCCAGGCATTCAAAACTGTCAATACATACTGCGTGTTGTTGATGGAGTGGCATGTCCTCAGTTATGGAACCCGGAAAACTGCAGCATGAAGGGATGCATGAGTTTCACGTTCCATATCGATACCGATTTGGACCACAAATGTGACACTGTAGTACGGTACACCGAGTACGGTAAGTATAATCATCGGGAAGGTGATGTTCAACGGCGCCCTATACAGGGTGAACAACGAATAGAGAAAGGTGTCGAAATAGGGTCCACAGCACTTAGTGTACAGGCATTGAACGATCTTAAAAAAGTACCTGAAGATGTTTTAGCGGCTGGCAATAGGGACGGTGCTCCAAGTGCAACATCGTCGTCGACACGATCTCGATCTAGATCATCACAATTTCATGCATAAGTTGAAAACAAAATTGCAATCGAAACCAGAGCTGAAGGGGAAACATTTTTCAGGCTATATTCAGGGTTACGGATACGATCCTTTTTACGCCATTCTATTTTCACCACCCCAGCTAGCGTATGTAATCGAATTAGCCAAAACGACGAACGTCTTCTGCTATTTGGATGCCACGGGATCCATCATACAGCCTCCGCCACAAGGTGGTAAGAGGCCGTATTATTACGCTTTAGTAATCCCGGGTGATAAAGAAAGTTCACCTATGACCTTCGGAGAATTGGTTGCTTGCATCCACACTGTCCCGTACCTTGACCTATTTCTGGGCAGCATCGCCTATGCGTTAAAACAAATGTCCCATCTAAACGGGCCGGTGCTGTCGAAAATCGAAATGGACTTCAGTCGCGCGTTCATTCAGGCCAGTATTAAAGCTTTTCACGGTAAGACACTCACAGAGTACCTGAATGATAGGTGGGAAGAGCACTTGCATCCGGAAAAAGAAGTCGAACCAATAACGGTAATTCATATTTGCTCATCTCACCTAATTCATGCTGCGATACTGCAGATAAAAAAGTGGTCGGAAGTGCCCATTGCTCGAAGATTGCTAGCCAACGCGATGGCATTGCTCATACACAGCGTGACTGTGGAGGATGCAATCGAAATCTTCAGAGATATCGTTATCGTGTTTGGTGTCCGGAATAAATGCGAGGGCTCTGCGGATACCCTTCGTAAGATTTCGAACATTTAATAACTTATACGAAGCGACACTCGATTTTGCGGAAGAAAACAGCACAGAGGAACCGAACGACCTGTACGTTCCCGAATTCATACGCCATTTGTTGAATGAGTACCTTCCTCTTTTTCCTCTGTGGTCAGCTCTAGTGATAAAGCGATTTGGATTGAGACGCGACTCAAATGCGACCGTGGAAAATTTGTTCAAGATCACTAAACATTTCATATTTGAAGGGAAAATGAACCAACCAATACCGCGATTCATACAAAAGATGGAAGAGTACATTATTCCGCGGCTGCACCTGCGCAAATATGGCTTGCGCACCACCAAACAACGACAAAATGACGTAAAAAAAGACTGGCTGTAACGGATGGGAGTGGAAGAACTCAGCAAAGAAAGAAAGTAAGAAAAGGTTCTCGAAACCGAAAATTTGAATTAGAAGAAGACTTCGATTTCGCAGAAGAATATTGGAACCGGACTCATACGAGCATCCCAATAAAGGGCTGTTTTGGACAATTACCGAAATTCATTGGAAGCGACACTGAACCCGACAGAAATCAGAAAACTTCAACGTTAATTTTGGATGATCTGAATAACGTGAATTAATCAAACTCAAATTGACAAGAAAAATTATCAGGCAGGCCGGGAATCGAACCCGGATCTCTGGAAGCCTAACCGGGGACTTAATCCACTAGACCACCTAGCCGCCCAACGAATGTTACCTTTTAACTTCTCTTGTCACTCTGCGCTTGTTTACTTTTCTTGTGTTGTGTGATATTTACATAGATCCGGGTTCGATTCCCGGCCTGCCTGATAATTTTTCTTGTCAATTTGAGTTTGATTAATTCACTTTAATCAATTTACCTGGCGTCAAGGGGTCTACCTTCTGTAGCGTAATTATATTATAATTACTGAATAATAAATGGACCATGTTTCATTTCTACACAGTACATGGGACATTCGCTCATGCTGTGGAGTTTTTCATTAATATATAGATATATGTGTTGCAGCCGAGATGTATGAATCTATGTAAATATCACACAACACAAGAAAAGTAAACAAGCGCAGAGTGACAAGAGAAGTTAAAAGGTAACATTCGTTGGGCGGCTAGGTGGTCTAGTGGATTAAGTCCCCGGTTAGGCTTCCAGAGATCCGGGTTCGATTCCCGGCCTGCCTGATAATTTTTCTTGTCAATTTGAGTTTGATTAATTCACTTTAATAAATTTACCTGGCGTCAAGGGGTCTACCTTCTGTAGCGTAATTATATTATAATTACTGAATAATAAATGGACCATGTTTCATTTCTACACAGTACATGGGACATTCGCTCATGCTGTGGAGTTTTTCATTAATATATAGATATATGTGTTGCAGCCGAGATGTATGAATCTATGTAGATCTGAATAACGACACAACTGAAACGTGTATGGAGAATTCGTTCACCCCCGACGGAGAGCAAATTGTTGAGGTTTCCATAGAATCAACAAGTACTGAAAGCATTCCAAATACTTGCAATTCTGACACCGCCGATAAGAACAACCATCGAAATTGGAATGCTGTGGAGGAATTTAATCATAAAATGACGGATTTACTTCCTGAAAAAAATTCGGACTTATCATCGTGGAGAATCGTTTTCGAATATCCTGCTATCTGGGACTCACGCGCGAAATGGTCAGTATTTGGAATGACGCTATACTACGAGGGGCTGAGAACTTTACTGCCCAATACCTGGGTAGATGACAGCGTTATAAATGCATTTTTAACGGTGCTAGAAAACGTATACCAAAGCGGTCCTTTACTCTTCGACGTTTATTTCGTCGCAGCGTTGATGAATAGCAAAGAACGTGACATCGGCTACTACGTTCGGTCCAAATCGGAACAGGCTTGGACCCGTGATTGTTGGCTCATCCCGATTAACACCGACGATGTACATTGGACCTTGCTGTTGGTAGTTTTCCCACATAAAATTTTTGGGTACCTCGATTCTATGCACGGCACGCCACGAGCTGTCTTCATCAAGAAGTTGTGCAAATATATAGATGATATTTTTGAGGCCGGGGAATTACCAGGACACGATTGGACAGAGTGGTCCTTATTCTCTCCACGCGATATTCCAATCCAAAAAGTCAATGGAATCGTAAGCGGAAACTGTGGAATTCATGTGATCACGTGGGCATACATTATTTACTCGTCCTCTTACATATTTTTCGGCGAGGAAGACATGAATCATGTGAGAAAGTGGGTCATGACGATATTATTGAACAAGGAAGGAGAAAAGCTAGCTCTGACGGGAACAATTAGTAGAGCTAATGAAGACAAAAAATTCAAAAATTCGAAACGTTCAGTACAAGCGGATAGAGAAATACCAGAAGTACAAGTATTGCGGCAAGTACCAATAGGATCGGAATCGACTGTCGAATATTGTGCTTCCCTGAAGTCGTTGCTGGAGGCGAATAAATACGAGCGCTATAGTTTCAGGAAGCGCCGTAATCCTTGAACACGTACAGCATTTCATTATATAATGGCCAGACCTCATCAGGATTGTGATAGATGAAAAATAAATTGCCTGTATAACATAATAACCCGAACAGAAATTTGATCAGGCGTACCTGCTCATGAATACTTGTAGTATGCCGCAACGTGGGCTGCCGGATATGGACCTGATCGGCCGAATGTCTGAGATGCCTTGTCATGGAAATTCCACCGAGAGCCTTTTCAGGCTGAAGTCAGAAATGTCATACGTAAACTTGCCCAACTGCGGTCAAGTCAGGTAAACTGAGGTGAACTGAGAATTAAGTACCGGACTGATATTGTTTAAAAAAATTATTATAAATAAATTAGGTTTGTAACAATAATAAATCGATAAATATGAAGTTTGGTCGTTTGCTAACCCTCTGAAAAGAAATTACAGTCCATTTTTAGGTCCAGCGGAAGATTCGCGCTCAAGAGTAAAGTACCCGACTGATATTGTTTAAACAAATAATTGTCATCAAATCCCTTTGGTAACGATAATATATTGATAAATATGAAGTTTGGTCGTTTGCTAACCCTCTGAAAAGAAATCACAGTCGATTTTAGGTCCAGCGGAAGATTCGCGCTCAAGAGTAAAGTACCCGACTGATATTGTTTAAACAAATAATTGTCATCAAATCCCTTTGGTAACGATAATATATTGATAAATATGAAGTTTGGTCGTTTGCTAACCCTCTGAAAAGAAATCACAGTCGATTTTAGGTCCAGCGGAAGATTCGCGCTCAAGAGTCAAGTACCCGACTGATATTGTTTAAACAAATAATTGTCATCAAATTCATTCGGTAACGATAATATATTGATAAATATGAAGTTTGGTCGTTTGCTAACCCTCTGAAAAGAAATCACAGTCGATTTTAGGTCCAGCGGAAGATTCGCGCTCAAGAGTAAAGTACCCGACTGATATTGTTTAAACAAATAATTGTCATCAAATCCCTTTGGTAACAATAATATATTGATAAATATGAAGTTTGGTCGTTTGCTAACCCTCTGAAAAGAAATCACAGTCGATTTTAGGTCCAGCGGAAGATTCGCGCTCAAGAGTAAAGTACCCGACTGATATTGTTCAAACAAATAATTGTCATCAAATCCCTTTGGTAACGATAATATATTGATAAATATGAAGTTTGGTCGTTTGTTAACCCTCTGAAAAGAAATCACAGTCGATTTTAGGTCCAGCGGAAGATTCGCGCTCAAGAGTAAAGTACCCGACTGATATTGTTTAAACAAATAATTGTCATCAAATTCATTCGGTAACGATAATATATTGATAAATATGAAGTTTGGTCGTTTGCTAACCCTCTGAAAAGAAATTACAGTCGAACTGTGAAAAAGTCGAATATTTGCACTTGAGGATAAAGTACCCGGTAGCCGTTTTAAACAAATGATTATTCTCTAATTTAATTCATTTCCATAATTTGATGAGCAATAATCAGTTTTATCGTTTGCTGTCCCACCAAAAAAATAACTCCAACGGAATTCAATGACCGCAGGAGCTGAAATCTCCCTAGCGCGTGAGAACCACTGCGCGCGGGACCCGAAAAAAAGCGCGGGCTTATTTTCTGCTGGGAATCTTCTGCCAACTTCTGTTTCATTCTGCAAAATAGGGTAAAAAAATGGCCGCTCGGGGCTCGACTCTCATATGCTGACCTTATTATTCACGTTCGCGCGGTATCCAGCACTGAAATCTATAGCTGCGTCAATTCTACGAACTCGCACAAAGCGAACGATCCGTTTATTTATGAATATTCCGTGAAAATGGAAGCGTGAGTTGTAATGCTGCATTTCGTCGACTCCAACCGAGTCAAAGCGGGTCTTGACAGTTAGCGCGAGGGAAGAAAGAGACAGAAGACTGTGGGATGAACTTCATACCGGTCAACATTGAACACGTTCAGTGTATGTAACTGTCAAAAACCGCTTTGACTCGGTTGGAGTCGACGAAATGCAGCATTACAACTCACGCTTCCATTTTAACGGAATATTCATGAATAAACTGATCGTTCGCTTCGTGCGAGGTCGTAGGATTGACGCAGCTATATATCTCAGTGCTGAATACCGTGCGAACTTGAATAATAAGGTCAGCATATGAGAGTCGAGCCCCGAGCGGCCATTTTTTTACCCTATTTTACAGATCGTAATTTACGAAAACAAACTATTTTTCGATTTCAATACGTTTATTCGTCTACGGCAATACTTCACCATATAATACGTCGAATGCCTCTGCGAAAATCCATTCTGTGCCTTTACTGCGATATTCAGAGTAAGACAAAAAACAATTGGTAAAAACACCCCCTACCTCATCGACCTCTGCCTATCACATCCCGTTAAGGTGCTGATTATTTCGCTAGATTCTGTAGCTTTTGTTTGTAGTTCGTTGATTTGGGTTGTGATTTCTTGGAGTTGTGCTCTATGTTCGCCTAATATGGATTTTATGATGTGTGTTTGATCTTCAAGTAATGAGGTTAGGTGGTTTGTGTTTGTGTATAATTGTTTAATTTGCGTATTGTAATGTTCTGCCTCTTTTGAATCTAGGGTGCCAAATAGTGTTTTGCTGATTTTTCCTACGAAGTCGAAAGGGGCTGCTCTTTTGGGTCTGTAATTAATGTATTGTGTGAGGTATTGTTCTGTGAGGGATCAAGAGACTCGGTAGAGTCTCGCGCCAAGTACAATAAAAAAAAAAAAATATCATATAAGGTATATATATCTATATACGCCGCGCGAGACTCGACGAGTCTATATACCCGCACGGGAGCTAACCAGCGTGGTGGGGAGACGGTATTTTCCTAATATCTTCCGTTTCGCGATATCCCGGGGATTGAAATAATTATCTCAGAATGTAGGGACGAAGAGCCCTTCATTTGAGACCAACTTCAATTGAATCAGTGCCCGAAAAGCTGAGATATGATTAGCTTAAGTTTATGAGTACCCGTTTCGTCTGAAAATTTTTCGTCTCCTTCTCTTTCAGACCAAGTAGTCCTTAAACTTATGTGTCTGAGAATTAGGAAAGAGCGGTCCAGACCAAGTGGTCCTTAAACCTATGTGTCTGAGAATTAGGAAAGAGCGGCCACCACTGAATAGCAGTGCCAGGTGGCGCTCTTGTCGACGCTGTTGACGTATGATCGTGAAATGATGCCCACTAGACCACGGAGTACGGACAGACGGGCTTACGAGACAGAGCTGTCAGTTCTGTTCATATTCGTATATCTCAACATTTTGCAAATTTCATTCCCCTTAATTCTCTTTTATGCTTCATATACTTACTTATTATGATAAAATTTACATTTAAAGTGGAGGGCGAAATTATAACGATCTCTCATGAAATGACAAAGTGTGCAATTTTGAGGTTAGGTTATAGGTATACGGTTATTGAATCGCATAAAGTTTAATCTACAACATAAATTGATAAGTGACAAAGATTTCATTCAACGTGGCAGGTCTTTAGTATATTATTATTCGTTTCCAAATATTTTCGTGTATTCAATGGGCCAAATATATTATATTTAATACATGCACACAAGAACATATCTTTACAGGGCTCGGAAAGCAACGAATGATAGCGTATGTCATTATTTCAGGCCTTTGTGCTTTCAACATATTTATATTATACTACCACATCTAACATTACTGCTCATCGACGGATTCAGATGATATAAACTGCATCAGCGTACATATACATGCATTGGGATACTCATGGAAACAATTGGCAGAATGCTGAGTACGGAGTGACCCTGACGAGCTAGGATATAGGAAAACCCAATCGAGCGAGCGTACGAGCGAGCACAATTATTAGGTGGTCAAGCAAAATTCTACAAAAAGTAATTTTTTGTGACACGTGCACCGAAAGTGGGGGTTTTTTGTCCTCATTTGAGAGCGGAAAATAAGTCTTTTTGAGTCAGGATCCAATTGGTTAGTTGTTTAGGTCCTAGGACAAAAATGCTGGTGAAATATGAAAATATTTGTCCTCCACTTCCGAACATCGCCACCATGCAGCGACGTCGATGTTGGTTGATTTTGATCGTTCGGCTATCCAGTTAGAATATATATCAGTGGGTTACCTGAATCCTGACTCAAAGACTCATTTTCCGCTTCTAAATGAGGACAAACCCCACTTTCCGTGCGCTTGTCACGAAAACTATGGTATTCAGCATGGACAGATTGACAGTGATTTTTGACCAGGGTGAAATTGGCTGCACTCGACTGTGGCTCGGGCTTCGCCCTCGCCTTCGTCTCGTTCATCCAACTTCACCCTGGTCAAAAATCACTGTCGTTCGGTCCTTGCAGCATAATATACTAATATTATACTACCACATTTAACATTACTGCTCATCAAGGGATTCAGATAGTATGAAATGCATCACCGTACGTGCATGAAGATACTCATCGAAATGAATGGCAGAATATTAACAACGAAGCGAGCCTAGCGAGCTAGGAGATAGAAAAATCCGATCGAGCAAGCGTAGCGAGTAAGCATAATCTACAACATGAGTTAATAAGTGACACAGCTTCCAATCAACCTGGCAGGTGTTCAATATAATATTATTTATTTCCAAATATTTTCGTATATATCCAATGGGTCAAATATATCATATTTAATACATGCACACAAGAACATATCTTTACAGGGCTCGGAAAGCAACGAATGATAGCGTATGTCATTATTTCAGGCCTTTGTGCTTTCAACATATTTATATTATACTACCACATCTAACATTACTGCTCATCGACGGATTCAGATGATATAAACTGCATCAGCGTACATATATATGCATTGAGATACTCATGGAAACAATTGGCAGAATGCTGAGTACGGAGCGACCCTAGCGAGCTAGGATATAGAAAAATCCGATCGAGCAAGCGTAGCGAGCGAGCATAATTATTAGGTAGTCAAGTAAAATTTTAGAAAAAGTATTTATATTATATTGCCACATTTAACATTACTGCTTATCAAGGGTGTAAGATGGTATGAAATGTATAGCGTACGTGCATTGAGCTACTCATAGACAGAATTGGCAGAACGTTGACAAGCGAGCGAGGATATAGGAATACCCAAACGAGCGAGCGTAGTGAGCGAGCACAATTATTAGGTGGTCAAGCAAAATTGTACAAAAAGTGGTGATATCAACCCCAAAAGCACCTCTGGTGCAAAAACCTTTCGCCAAGTACAATAATGTGATCACTACCCCCAAAATAATCTACCAATGAAAATTCCTCCTTGACGAAAGTCATACTATAAAAATGTCTACCTACAAAATGATTGAAATCAGATACAATTGCCAAGTGCATGTCCGCCGTACAATTATAAAACAGAAGATATAAAAAAATAAAAATTTGGAGGTAGTGGTACTTGGCGGGCCGATGTTTCATATCACTTCAGGATTATTGACATAGTTTAATGGCTGTTTTCTCGTACTTATCTCTAAGAGGCCCGCCAAGTACCACTACCTCCAAATTTTTATTTTTTTATATCTTCTGTTTTATAATTGTACGGCGGACATGCACTTGGCAATTGTATCTGATTTCAATCATTTTGTAGGTAGACATTTTTATAGTATGACTTTCGTCAAGGAGGAATTTTCATTGGTAGATTATTTTGGGGGTAGTGATCACATTATTGTACTTGGCGAAAGGTTTTTGCACCAGAGGTATTAATTAGTCAGCATGTTATATTTTGAACAGTATTCATTTAGCAAGCCCAGGTAAACTGGTCGTGACCGTCGTCATGCCTGAACTGGCTAGGTCCACTTAGACGCGGTACACATACGGACGCTTACAATGGATTAGCGTTCGTATGTGTACACGCTCATACATTTATTGTCTTATACCTACTTACATACTATCTTAACTCTAGGCCCGGGATATCACACCTCCCCCCGTTTATCCCGCAACCGCTCTGATCGGCGTAACGGTGACGGTTGCGCGTCTTTTGTTTTATTGCCTACTTTGTCTAATTCTAGCGGGCTTCTGAGAATCGCTGCATCGCACTTAATTATCTGGTTCGCGTGTCTTTTCCACAGTTTCTGATCGTCTACTTTAATTTTGTAAGTGACGCCCGGCACCAGCACTCCGTTTACTACGCCCGGTGTCCACGAGTCTTTCCCCCCCTGACTATATTTTTTTACCATAACCGCGTCGTTTACTTCGAATTTCGCTTGCTTATTTCCCGGGTAATTTTTTATTTGTCTTTCTTGGTGCGTTATCATCCTGTCGTTCGTGGGTGGCGGGCGTAGCAATGAGAACCGCGTTTTTAACTCCCGCCCTAATGCCAAGCTCGCGGGTGTCCTTTGTGTGGCCGCGTGTGGGGTAGACCGGTAATCGAACAGAAACTTCGTGACTGCGTCCTCGAAAGGAGTACCGTCATTTACGATGCATTTAATTTTTCGTTTGAAAGTGTCAACGAAATTTTCCGCCGCACCATTTGTCGCGGGGAAATACGTGGGAGTAGTGCTATATCTGATTCCATTTTCTTTCATGAATCTTTGGAACTCCCCACCAACGAATGTGGAGTAGTTGTCGGTAACCAAGTGTGCCGGGTAACCGTGTCTTGCGAACACCTTTTTGAATGCTCGTATAGTATTTGTTTCGCTCATCGAGGGCATGATGATTGCCTCGGGCCATTTGGAGTGACTATCTATGATGATTTGGACGGTTTTCCCGAGCAGGGGGCCCAGGAAATCCGCATGGATTCGGTGCCATGGTGTCGTGGGCCATACCCATGGCGTGAGCGCTATTTTTGTCGGTGTTTTTCGTGTTTCCAGGCACGGTCGGCACCCTTGGGTTATGAGCTCTATTTCTCGGTCTATTCCCGGCCACCACACAAAAGATCTCGCCAGGGCCTTCCTTACAATGGATTAGCGTTCGTATGTGTACACGCTCATACATTTATTGTCTTATACCTACTTACATACTATCTTAACTCTAGGCCCGGGATATCACATGTTCTATGTTTGTGTCGTCGTGGTAGCCAATAAGGGTACCTATTTGGTTCTGTTGTTCAGTGATTATTGACATGCGGTTCCGAAGCATTTCTATGTGTTTTTCCATTTGGCATTCGCCTAAGTGGGATTTGCATTTTTGCGTTATTACTTGTAGATAGTTGTTTAATTGTTCGAACTTTCCGTTTAGGTTTTCCAGGTCTATGAAATTTATTAGCTTCCATTCGTCGTTGTAGGTTTTGAGGTTCTGAATGTGCTCGCAGTGCAGTCCTGAAAATGTATTTTGTTACAGTGTGGTGTGTTGGGGTGCTGACTTGGCGTGTTTTGTTTATTTTATTTCATTTTTTTTATTTTTTTATTTTTTTATTTTTTTGTTTACACTGAGTGATTAGGAATATTGGTCCTGGGGATCGGTTATGAACTCATTAGCACTCTGGATTTCTAAGCTGGTGGTTATATTTTGTAAAGTGAGGTGTTTGAATGAAAATGAGTTTTCCCGTACTTATAAATCCAAATTTCGACGAGTTAGTTGTGTTTGAGGAGGGTAGGCTTCTTTTTGTAATTGGTGTTTAGTTATTGTGATTTCGTTATAGGTTTTGTATAGGATATTTCTTTTCAGTGTTTTTGGCGAGATTGAAACAGGCTGGTGTGACCAGAGAAGTTTGGTCGTCGGTGCGCGAGCTGCGGGTGCAGCATTATAACTCTTGGGTTGATCGGAGGGTTGCTCTGCCGTTCGCGTGGAACTATGGGGATGCGTGTATGTGTGCTGAAAGATGGGTTCGGCGCTTTAATGGGGATCGGATTTGTAATCGGTGCTATGAGCAGTCTCCGTTATTCTCTTCGTTTTACGTTTTTTAGCGATCACATCGGTGGGCACTACACAGCGCCGGTGTGCGGCTCTGCAGCCGGTGCCGCTGTTTGTTGAATATAATTGTGCCTTACGTGTGTGATGTGTGCCGCGCTGGGTTTAATCTGTATCTTGAGGTGGAGGGGCGCATCGTTTACCCTGGTGGTGTTCTTGTATCGGTGTTGGGTGGGCCTGTTGTGCCTTGAGTGTGTTTTATTAAAGAGTTTTCTTGATTTTTGATTCATTTTGGTGTTTTTATTTTGACAATTTAATTTTGTTTATATGAACGATTCTCGTTCTGTGGTCATTTATTTCGATTTCCGCGTTGATGTCGTTAATGATACGGATTATTTTATAAGGACCTTTGTAGTGATCGTCTAATTTCTTTTTGGTTTCGTTAATCAAGTATACATATTGACCTGGTTCAAAGATGTGTACGTTTATATGTTTTTTATAACTCAGTGTGCGAATTTCGATTTCTCATGTCTGTTGGTAGTGTGCGAAGTGCCCGATTCACACACCGTGGCGCGCGGTGCTCCGAGTAGATACATTCACGCACTCAGTGTGCAAATGCATCTGAAGTAGATACATTCGCGCACTCAGTGCGCAAATGTATCTGGAGTATATTATACATTCGCGCACTGAGTGTAGAGAATGATTTACTCCGCACACTGTAAAAAGTGTATCTATAGAATATTGTCCAAAATACAGTATTCACATTCTCAGCCGGTTTTCGGTTACTGATAGACAGATATTTATATTCATATTTATTTTCGAAATCGAAATTCGCACACTTAGTTATAAAAAATAGTATACGACACACATGCGCGTACGTGATCCTCGCATTCGTGTTTTTGTTACCCTTGCTTCGCTCGGTCGACAAGCTAAACTCGTGCGAGAATCACATACTTCGCGTACTTTTATCGTAATCTACTATTTCCTACTATCGTGCGCAAAGTTCGATTTTGCGCACGCATTTGCGTTCACAAAGTACCACTTTCCCGCACACTAAGAAGAACATGCGGAAATATAGTTAAGCGTGCTAGAATGTCGCTAAGCGTGCTAGAATGTAGCTGAGCGTGCTAGAATGTAACTAAGCGTGCTAGAATGTAGCTAAGTAAGCGTGCGGGAATATATCGACGCCTTAGCGAAATAATAGCCTATCTCAGATTGTGACTAGAAACAAGCCTATCTCAAAATGCACCGGCAAAATTTTCATAAGAATAGTGAGTTTCCATAGGCTAGTTTTCAGTCATAATCTGAGATAGGCTATTATTCCGCTCAGGCGTCAATATAAGAGTGTACGCGCGATACCGAGGCGTATAGGTACGCGTCTCGTGCGAGCGCCGATGGCTCAAGCACCGCTTTGTTTACATCCCGCTGTCTTATTGTCTTCTTCAGTGAACCTATCAAAACCTGTCGAAACCTGCGTTCTGCATTTCTTTAATACGGGTAAAGAACGCGAAAGTTATCAGTCGCTTCGCATACGCTCGTTAGAAAGCACCTGTAAAGTGAGAGCTGATAAAAATGAATAGTGTACAAAGTGATTCTGATAATGATAGTGAACATGTGCCCAAGGATGTGCCACCTGAAATGCTTGCTGCAGCAAGAGAAATCACCTCAAATTCGCTGCCAAACATTTGAAAGCAAAAATATACAATAGTATATAATGAGTTTAAAAAATGACGCAGCACGAAATATACGAAATCATTCGCAGAATCTGTTTTATTAGTCTATTTTAGTGAAATAGCTACTAAGTACGCTCCATCGACGCTGTGGTCTAGATATTCCTTGCTATAAACAACAATGAAAGCTTATGATGGTATCGATATCAGCACTTATCCACAATTGCTAGGATTTCTAAAGAAAAACA
This sequence comes from Tenthredo livida, assembly GCA_963992785.1. Lineage (NCBI taxonomy): Eukaryota > Metazoa > Arthropoda > Insecta > Hymenoptera > Tenthredinidae > Tenthredo > Tenthredo livida. The sequence goes on from OZ023066.1 coordinate 25,769,158, forward strand.
GTTCAGGATATCAACCCAAAAAATCGAGCATATTCACAACAGCTGACGTGTCAAAATTCCTCGAAGAAGCACCAGATGCAGAATATCTTGTAATGAAGGTATGTATACGTACATATACATTTATTTATGTATACAGATACTTGTTGTGAATCCAAAAAATAAAGCTCTGAAGTCTTCGTCTAAATATGAATTTTTTGATCAAACCATTCAAATTCTTCGGAATTGATGGTGTCACAACTAATCGCTTTACTGTTTTATTGTATCATTAAAAGAATATCAAAAACTTATAATCATCTTTTTATAGGCGATACTAGTTATAGGACTTTCCGGTGCTTGCCGGAGAGAAGAATTAACTAATCTATGTATGGAAGACGTGCAAGATCATGGTTCTTTTTTGTTCATAACATTGCAAATAACAAAAACTAAAATTGTGAGGACATTTACTGTAACTTATTGCATATGTTTCACTAGCAGAAGGCTGGTGAAATTATGCTAGTTCGCGTGAGTACAGTGTCACGGGTTATGATATTTGGAGCTCCTCTGGGAAAAGTTGAAAAAACCCTTAATTAACCCTAATACAGACTCGGATAGATTTTTCACTAACAGAGCTGCCTCCCTACGGATCTGTTATATGTCAAATTCGCCAGACTGAGATAGGTGCTATAGAGCTATCTCGCTGTTGAATTTGACGCACCGATACCGTTTTAATCAGATCTGGGATATGTCTCACTCACCAGACTAGGGTAGGTGCTATAGAGCTACCGTGCTGGATGAGATCAACGCACTGATACTGATGTCTAGCTAATGATTTTAAGTTTACTGAAAAATAAAGAAAGTTAATTAGAACAAAGTTGTGAGAAAATAGAAGGGAAAGATCAGATTGCTGAAGATTTTGAATGATTGAAAATCATTCCCTAGTTTATTATATTATTCAAGAATTTGATATTCAAAAAGAAAGTATTCTATTTACAAAAAAATAATACAAAAAAAAAAAGATATGTTGAACATCAAATATTAATGATTCTGAATTCTTCTGATACTTAACCTAACTTATTCTATCGCGCGCTGGCACAATGTGCCGGACTTTGTGTGATTGTTTTTCTATTTGTGAAATTTTGAATTTAATTGGAATGCTGCTTTAGCTATTACAATTTAATTTTCTCGACTCTAAATGGTATAGATACCGCTCTGGCTATCTATCCGTAACAAAAATTAAATTTAATGATTAAACATGTCCGCTTTGGCACTTGCTAAGCTCAAGACGAGGTATTTAAGAATTATGAAAATAAGAGTTATACAATGAGACGGCAGGCCGCTCTGGCACGAATCCGCTGACGAGCTATGAGACGGTCGCCTTATATATTTGCTGTGACGTCATAGCTGGTGATCTGCCATGCGTGAGCGATAGTGCGCGTTAACGCTACTCTATGACATGACATGTATTAGTATGAGTGTATCGCCGATTGGCCTATACTATGAATACGTTACATTACGGTAGTAGGTGAATTTCATAAAATAGCTAAAAAGTACATGGAAAAACGTCAAAAGAATTCAAAAACGAACAGATTCTTTTTGACATATAGAGCAGGAAAATGTGTTTTACAGCCTCTTGGCCTGAATAAGATTGAAGGTGTACCTCAAGAGATTGCAAAATATCTTGAACTAGATAATCCTCAGCTCTATACAGGTCATACGTTTCGAAGATCATCTGCCACAATATTAGTTGACGCAGGAGCAGATATAACTGTCTTGAAAAGACACGGTGGTTGGAAGTCGAACACAGTTGCCGAAGGATACATTCAAGATTCCATTACGAACAAAAAGGCAATTGGTTATCGCATTAAAGGTGCAATACCTTCAACATCAAAGAGTTCGAAGCGATTGAAACTCGATGAAAACATAATAGATGCGTCTATAACAGAAGATGAAGCAACACAAAGTTTTGATAATACGTTGTATCCAAACCCGTCAGAAAATAATTCTGTTCGCACTCACATCCCTACAGTAACAGTGATTCCTGAGATTCCTGAAATGTCGTTTGAAAATAGCAGAAACATACTTGACATCGAAGAAAATCGAGCAAACCAGGAAACAGTGAAAAATAGAAATATATCTATAGCTACAAATGGACTAGAGTCATTAAAAAATGTACCTTTCAAATTTGTTAATTGTCAAGTTACGATTAATATTAAGGGGGGGGGGGGGGGGGGGGTAAGGTTAATTCGGTGAAAAAAAGGCATGTTTTTAACATTTTTTTTTGGCGATACAGATAGTGTTAGTTCATTCAGTCAAATACCATATAACAATGCAACTTTTGAACAATATTCCCCTTAATTTTCATTGCAAAATATTGAAAATTGAGCGAGTGACAGTGAATCTCCCGAGGCGCCTCGAAAAAAAGGTGTTTCGCGGTGAACACCATAACTCGGTGTAGAATCATCTGAAATCAAAAAACCAAAGTGCGTTAGTTAAAGGACATGTTTTTCGAGGTAACGCTGGGGCGATTTTTTGATTTTTCGATTTTTGACAATTTGGCGGCACTTTGAAGTCAAAAGTCCGATTTTCGTCGAAAAAATCGACCTATTCGTTATTGTAAAATCAACAATAATAAAAAAAACGAAAAAAGCTCCCAGCCTTACCTAGTGAATTATATGAAGAAGTACTGTGCCAAATTTGAAGACGATCGGTTCAATACTTTTTGAGTTATCGTGTTCACCGACTTTAAAAAGGCCAAGTTTTCAGGAGAACGGTTTAAAGTTTTAGTAACCAGAAGTTGGAGAAAAAACTGAATAATTCTTTTATGCGTACAATGATCGACTGAAGTATATTCTATGCTTGAAAAATACACACTACTACCTGAAAAGACGCTTCTACGAATGACACAATTTAAGGTTAGAGGTACAATATAATAGCTCGGCCGGTGAGCGCAGCAGCTGCCAGTCCGGTACCAAAGAATCTGCAAATAGGCGGAGCAGAGTAGGGACGCTTAGATGCTCATAACTTTGTCAATTTTGCTCCGATCGACTTGAAATTTGAACACAAGATTCTTGAATAGTTATACATTCATTTAAGCGAATAAAAAAAAATGAAAAAAAAAAATTAAATACCTTACCCCCCCCCCCCCCCTTAATCAAAATTTAGAATAAAAAAAAACAATGAATTTTTTTTCTATTTTAATACATTTATAATGACTGTTTTTTACAATTGACTTTTTTTTATAACTTACTTTTTTTGAGAAAAATCAAACAAACCAGGAACCAGTGAAAAATGAAAATATATCTGTTGCTACAAATGAACTAGAATCATTGTAAAATGTGCCTTTCAAATTTGTCAATTGTCAAGTTCCGATTAATATTAATCAAAAATCAAAATAACAAATAAAAGTGGAGTTTTTTTTCAAATTTAATACATTTGTAATAGTTTTTTATTTTGCTTCTTTTACTCCGAACCCCCCCTTCCCTGCGCCCTTACGCTACCGCTCTATACATTACAACCTTTTATAATAATTATATAGGGGTTGAACTTTGCGCAACTTGATAGGAAAAATAGTATTGTTTTTTTCATGGAAATATAAAAATTTGTTAAAATCAGAATGAATTATTTATTCATGTATATATATGGGGTATTCCACCTCAACTCGACGTATCCCCAGACCTTGACAATTCCGATTTCGCTAATTTATTTTGTGCATGTTGCACCATCAGATACAACTACTCTCACCAAAGCTTTTAGGGATTGGTCTCATCGTTTTGATGAGGCAAAATATTGAAATTTCGGTGTTTTCGTTGATACGAAGATTGCAAACGCATGTAACTTGAAATCTATCCGTCCTATCGAGAAAATGAATGACACAAAATTTCTTGTTTTTTGAATGTTCTACGTGAAAATAATTTTTTCAAAACTCTTTAACCCTTGTGTCAGTTGTTATTCGCGAATAAAAGCTTATATGCTGTTTTTCGAAGAATAGGCCACCTTCGATTTCATTGAAATTTTCACACGATATTCCACGAAAAATTACGCAAATTGCAAGACCTTGTTTAAGATGGCTTGACTTTTGGTTCAGAAGTTACAATCATTTAAAAATCTGTAAAAGCCTATAACGGAACGAAGCCGCATGAAAATGGAACGATGGAAGGATTGGAAATTGAAACAGTCATAGTCTGCGTAAGCAGTAAGTAAGCTGTACTGTATTTGAAAATAAAATGCAGAATTCATTTGAATACCAACGACTATTTTGATTTCCAATCCTTCCATCGTTCCATTTTCAAGCGGCTTCGTTCCGTTATAGGCTTTTACAGATTTTCAAATGATTGTAACTTCTGAACCAAAAGTCGAGCCATCTCAAACAAGGTCTTGCAATTTGCGTAATTTTTCGTGGAATATCTTGTGAAAATTTCAATGAAATCGAAGGTAGCCTATTCTTCGAAAAACAGCATATAAGCTTTCATTCGCGAATAACAACTGACACAAGGGTTAAAGAGTTTTGAAAAAATTATTTTCACGTAGAACATTCAAAAAACAAGAAATTTTGTGTTATTCATTTTCTCGATAGGACAGATAGATTTCAAGTTACATGCGTTTGACATCTTCGTATCAACGAAAACACCGAGATATCAATATTTTGCCTCATCAAAACGATGAGACCAATCACTGAAAGCTTTGGTGAGAGTAGTTGTATCTGATGGTGCAACATGCACAAAATGAATTAGCGAAATCGGAATTGTCAAGGTCTGGGGACACGTCGAGTTGAGGTGGAATACCCCATATATATATTGTAACGTAACAGGCAGATAGGCCTGACCGTTAACATTCAAACATCAACCGTTAAGAACATTCGATGATAGTCTAGAACGTTCGACACAACAGTATGAGTTTGGGTGACGTCACGACTTGTATATAAGTCGAGGCGGCACTCAGCTCATCAGCAATCTAAGGCAAAGCGCCAGGTTGGCTCACTGTAATATTAAAACATATTCTTTCATTTTTCTCTTTACAGACACCATAGGCAAAGTGCCTGGTGATCTGCCTAGCCTTATCATCGGACTCTTAGAAAACACAGAAAATTCAGAACTTTCAAATTTAAACTCTATTTTTCGTTATATTATTACAAATTCATTAAATTCATTATATTTTGAAAATTTATATAAAAATTCTTGCAAAAAGTCGTCAGATGACATATCTCACGCACTAGGTATTCATAACCTCAATTAAGTAAGTAAGCGACGTTGTAAATATAACTTAGATTGGTTGCAACCGTTTTTTGATATTATTTTATTAAATAAATGTTTCTTATGTTTAATATAATTGCTAAGATTTAATGCTGGTTCCCTTCTCCGCCATTTCACGGTCCTATTAAATTCATTTAGCTAGGAATACGGCTGCGAACGCCTTGCGTTCAAGGTTCGTGGATAGACGGGATACGGCTGCGTGCACTAAGTGCACAAGGTCCGCTGCTAGGGATAGAATACGGCTGCGTGTACTTCGTGCACAAAGTCCGTGAACCAGGGGAGACGGCTGCGAACGCACGGCGTTCAAAGTCCGTAATTAGTCAGAAATTAGATAGAGAGGTCCCGAAATTCTTTACGAGCAAAAGACTCACAATAACTGACAGTTCCGCGAGTCGCGAAACTGCCATAAAGTTACATTTGGCGCCCAACGTGGGGCCTCTCTCATAAAATTTTCATTAAAATCTTTGCATATAAAACTTAGAGTCATTTATTTAATTAACTTAACTTCTTTTGCGTTCAATCAACTAATTTTTCTTTACAAGTAGAGTCACTTTGCAAAATGGCAGAATCCAGTGTCACGACCAGGCAAATGGCGGGCAAGGGAGCCAGCAATAACCCAACTTTAGATGTAGGAAATAGCGAGAAAGGTAGACATAATAAAGATAAAGGAAGTTCAGGTTTAGATATAACGTTTATTGAAATAGATAAAGATACACAACGACATAAACAGATAAGCTTCGATCCGTCCAGTATGATGGCATCACTAGAACAATTAAGTCAAAAATTTGATGAAAAGTTTGCAAAAATAGAAAGCACAATAATAGGTTCAAAATCAGAAAGTATTGATAATTTGTTAAATTGCGAAGATAATTTCAGAAAAAGATTAGAGGAGCAAAGTTTAAAATATAAAAAACAGCTAGAAGCTTTGAATAAAAAATCAGACGTCACAGATGAAAAACTTGTAGATAAAATTAAAGAATGTCGACAGGAGTTCAACGAAACTCATAATGAGATCAGAGAGGAGTTTGGCGACAGCTTGACAAGTCTGAAATCGAAGATTGATAAAAATCAAAAGTTCAATTTAGACAAAATAATAGAAATTGAGGAAAAACAAGATAAATTTAGATCAAGCATAAATGCAGAAATCCGAAAAGTAAAATCGGGAAACTCGAGTCAAGGCTGCGAGTACAATCATGTAATCTCCAGACATGTCAAACTGCCGTCATACTCTGGGAGAGGCTGGGAAAGACCGGCAAACTACGTTAAAGAAATAGAAGAATATTTCACCTTTTTAGATATCCGTGAAGATGATATTCGTTTAAAACTGATAGGCCAAAGTCTCACTTATGATGCAAAGGATTGGTGGATCGCGCGTCGCGATAACATCAGGTCTTGGGGGGATTTTAAAACTCGTTTTTTAAACAGATATTGGGGAGTAGAGATCCAGAGAGATCTACGTCGAGACATAGAGTTCGGTTATTATATTCCAGACTCGCGGGTAACGTGGTCTGAATATGCAAATAGAAAATTCGCATCCGCGGCCGGACTAAGTCCAACCATGTCAGGGACAGAGATTTTCAGAAACCTAATCCGTCACTTTGATGAACCGATAGTAGAAGCGGCGAAGTGTAGGAATATCGTTGACATCGACGCACTGCTGGGTTTCCTTGACGAAATGCAATTCGGAGGAAGATCGAACGCGCCTAGATTAAAAACTACGTACGCGAATAAGCAGAATGCAACAGTCAGTCGCGGAACCGAGAGCGGAGATAAACAAGTGTCATGGCGGAACGAGTCGAGTAACTCGAATTTAAAACCGGCGACCGATGAACATGAGACGCGATGTAAACATGGCCAAGCCGATAATGTAGCTAATAGGTCAAACTGGACAAATAGCAAAATAAGTGCGACTATTGTAAGCGCGGACTCAGCGTCGGTAACGGATGAAAACAACCTAGAAACGGAAAACTGAGAGACGCTGTACTGGACACGCGATTACCGACACCAGTACAGCGTGATGTAGATATTTTTACGGGAAAATTTGAATATAGTAATACAGAAAATAACTCATTTGAAAGTCCAGCAGACTATTTAATAAATGAAAATACAGAACTTAATAAAACCTTGATACAATGTCCGGAGATTCTCTTGCGCATAGAAACGGTCGAAGCCAGAGCATTAATAGACACGGGAAGTCAAATCACATGCGTGTCAGGTGACTGGTACAGTCGGCATAAAACATTATTAGACAATTGCGCTAAGCTACCAGTGGCGAATTTCCAAGTATCTGGCGTGCTAGGGGGCAAACCCACTAGAGTCAAGGAACAGTTTTTAGCAACCATCGAAATAGGGTCGGTATCCGATGAGGTGGGTTTTCTCATCGTACATGGATTAATGCACGACGTTATAATAGGCATAGACACCTTGCGTAGATGGGAAGCAGATTTAGACTCAAAAATAAATAAATTAACAATTCAGATGACACAAAAAATAGATGAGATCGAAATCCATAAGCCAGACGGTATTAACGACTTAAGCCTAGATCAGATTAATATCTCAACTATAGAATCGGGTAAGAATATTCAGGCTGGACATAATCCTGAGCTAACCGATGACGAGATCGACAGCAAAGTGTCGGAATGTCAGGTACTAGAAGCTTGTGAGATGAATAAATTCTCAGCTTTACTAAAAAAGTATCGTGATATTTTCTCAAAAATACCAGGCAGAGTTACAATATACGAACATAGAATCAAGATCTATGAAGACAGACTTTTTGTAAGACGGTCATATCCAGTGCCTATCATGCATAGAGACAAAGTAAAACAAGAAATAGAAAAAATGTTAAAGCTCGGTATAATCGAACGCTCTTACAGCGAGTACATCAACCCGTTGGTGGTTGTAGCTAAAAAATCCGGCGATGTTAGGTTGGTATTAGACGCAAGGTTCATAAACAAGCTGATAGTACCTGACCACGACTGCGCTCAGTCTACTGAGGTTTTATTCCAAAAGTGTGGAAATGCGTCAGTTATGTCCAGTCTGGATCTAACCGCTAGTTTTTGGCAAGTCCCGTTACATAAAGACTCACGAAAATACACTGCATTCATGTACGAGGGGAAGACCAACCAATTCGCGGTAACGCTTTACGGATTAAACACCAGCTTAGCTAGTCTCATCCGCACTTTAGATTTAGTTTTAAAAGATACTGATAAATTTACCATCAACTTCGTTGATGATATCTTGTGCTTATCTGATTCGTTCCAGTCTCACTTAGCACATCTTGAACAACTATTTAAAGTATTTTGGAGGCATAATATGACAATAAATTTTAATAAATCAATGTTCTTCAGGGAAGAAATAGATTTCCTAGGTCATCGAATTACTAAAAATGGTATATTATCACAACCAGAAAAGGTGGATGCAATTCAGCATTTCCCTCAACCAAAAAATGTTAAACAACTCAAGGGTTTTTTAGGTTTAACAAACTATTATAGTCAATTCACAAAAAATTATTCTGATGCCACTGCTCCTTTACTCAAATTAGTAAAAAAGGATGCTAAGTGGGATTGGAACGAAGAAATGATAAGTCAGTTCAAGAAAGTTAAAGATTTATTTTGTAAAGAGATGGTGATTCACCATCCAGATCCTAAAAAACGTTACTTTTTGCAATGAGATGCAAGTAATTTTGCAATCGGTGCCGTGTTGTACCAGTTATCTGACGCGAATGATGAACTGATAATCGGATTTGCGAGTCGAACTTTGAAAGGAGCGGAGTTAAACTATTTTACTTCCAAAAAGGAGCTTTTGGCCATAGTATTTGCGCTGGAGAAGTTCCGGACGTTTGTGATCGGGGCAAAATTAACAATCCGAACCGACCATCGCGCGCTAACATTCATGTCAACGTGTAAGTTAATTAGTTCGCGACTGGCTCTTTGGATCTTGTTTATTCAGACATACGAGTTTGAAGTAGAGTTCATAAATGGAAAAGATAATCTGGTAGCAGACATTTTAAGCCGATATCCTCCTGAAAATAAAAATATAAAAACACAGATTAGTCAATTACAGATTATAGCACCGTTAGCTAAAGACATTTCTCATGAATTGAATAATGATTTGAAAACGTTTGCGGCTCACCAAGCGCAAGACCGACGCATAAACGAATTAATAAATAAAGACCTTGCGAGAACAAAAAAGCGTTTAAAACAAACAAAAGGTATCTGGTACCATGTGGAACCAGGGGGCCGTCAAAGGGCTTATCTCCCGAAAAACTTAGTTAAAAACTTAGTAATCGAGACACATAAGATATACGGTCATGTAGGAGCTGGGAAATGCTACCAGATGCTAAAGCAGAACTTATATTATCCGAAATTTGCGCGTTGCGTCAGGCGAATCTTAGTCAGCTCCGATCGATGTCAAAGATGTAAGGTTCCTAATAGGTACAGTTATGCAGCAAGGCAAAACATAATTCCAGGAAAGGTCGGAGAATTAGTTTCTATAGACTTTTTAGGCCCGTTACCTGCGAGTAGAGGAAATTATAAGTGGATACTAGTGACAATAGACACGTTTAGCAAATTTGTGCGTTTATATCCATTAAAAACGGCCGATGCGCGATCTACTATCCGTTGCATTTTCGAGCAGTACGTACCAGAATTAGGAAAGCCGGACAAAATTCAGTTCGATCATGGTACGCAATTTACGTCAGCTTTGTGGCTAAATAAGTTAAAAGAAGAAGGAATCACACCAATATTCTTGTCAATTAGACATCCGCGAGGAAATATGGTAGAAAGAGTAAACAGAGAATTAGGAAGGTTTTTGAGAACATTTTTGACTGAAAAACACACTTCGTGGATTAAATGGTTGAAAGTGATTGAATGCTGCGTAAATGAAGTGCACCATGAATCGACTGGATTTTGTCCGTGCGAAATTCAACTAGGAGAACCTCCAACTAGATTTTGGATGAAATGGTTCGAGATTGATCAGAATGATATTTCATTAGAATTAAAATTAAGTTTTGTTAGAAATAATATAAGAAAAAAGGAAAGTAGTCGAGCCAAACAATTTGATCCGAGTCACAAATTAACGAAATTTAATGTAGGCGATTTAGTCTTAGTCAGAGCACTAAATGTCTCGGACACAAAAAATAAAATCATGGCAAAGTTCCTTGCATTATACGAAGGACCGTATCGAATTCGTAATCGAGTTGGCGAGGCTACATTCATAGTAGAAAACATAAACACTAGGAAGGAGCGTGGACGCTTCCACACTCAGATGATGAAGCATTATAGGATACCTGAATTTTGAAAATTAGAAAAACGATAACTTAGAGGCGTTGACTGTCATCGTTCGCGACGGTTGTGTTTGAATTGCTAACGTACCCAGGTCGAATGAAGCGACATCGGAGATATGTAAGCTCGAGGTCAAGCGCAAGCCTTTACAATCAGTCATCATGTTCGGTTACGGTTATATCAGCGTCCAGGACAAGTTAGTTCAAGCTTGCATCGAAGAATTCACTATATCTGAGAATGATAAAGTAATTAATACATCGGGAATTTTCAAATCGGGAATCGGGAGATACGTTAAAGCACAGTGTTCTAGAAACCGAAATAGGTTTTAATACGATGACGACGCAAACCGAAACTGACAAGGTGTGGAGTAGACCTTCACAAACTCAGAGAAACTTTGGTCCAAATCATAGCGGCTTCTGTTGGCTTGTTATTACGCTTCTTAGCCATTAACATCCCTTTAACAAATTTTACATTTCGATCTAAAATTTTGCGTCTATATAATCCATATACAAATATATATTACATATGTATTGCAACGAATACCACTTTTTCAGGGATAAGGGGTAACCCGGTAATCCGTGCACTTCGGCGTCAATATACGTGAGAGGTGAATTAATTAAAGAAATAAGACCAAAAACTAGAGTTGGGCGCCAGACGTGAAAACGTCGCTTGAAATATAATAAATATAACAAAGGCTAGACGATTGACGGCGGAACTTGCCAGTTAGCTCAGAATATAATCAACTAATTACGGTAGAGGGGCGGGGTGCCAAATTAGACAAGAATGTTTAACATTTCATATCTGATTGATTTATTAACAAATTTGCCGTATTTTACGGGATATAGAACTCGATTTACAAAATTATCGTTATGCCTCAGACAGTTTCAAGAATATCGGGATTAGATCGTGAATAATATTCACAGAAAATACAATAGAATAATAGCAAAAATATCAAAGCAATGCGATCCGATATAATACGGAATATACCATTCAATTGAACGGGAAAAGATATCAGACGATAATATTATAATATAATAATCATGCGGAATAAATCAAACAGAATATTAATAACTTAGAACTATAAATTAAATAACAAATACTTGCTTCTACACTCGCTATCTCCAGAAATTATTCGTCTACAGGTCGATCGCTATCATTTTATTCACTACTAAGAAAAGAATAAGCCACTAAACTCTACGGCATGCGTTAAGCAGCGTAAGAGAAAGAATAGAATAGAATAAAGAAAAGGAGAACCCACAAAGAGATGCTAAGCACGAGTTAGCTCGTGAATCCGTCCTTAATCAGGCTACTAAAATACTAAAAACTCGGGACGAAGCCGAAGACTTGCGTTCCGTTATTTCGTGACCTACGTCACACCAAATATATAATAGATAACAGACTAAATAACTAGACGGGATTCGTGAACTAGCTCGTGGCTTTACAGAAAATAGGTCTTACCTTATTGATGAAAGAGAGACTTCCACGTACGAATACGGGATTACTAAAGTCACTGAGTGTTCTTTATAACTGATTCTAACTAAATATTAAAGACTGGAGTAACGGAATAACAAAAAGAACTAAAAGAACAGAATAGCAAAGAATAGAATAGAAAAATACGAGACACTGTAAAAGTCGGGATATCGGTATTCACTGTCGGGATCTGATGACTTGTCGTGAGGACGGACGAGCGTAGAAGTAGATCGAGTCCTGTGTCGTCCTACATTTTATAGCTTCGGGAATTCCATGCCATGAGCCGATCTTCGCACGTAGCTTAGGCGACCAATCAGGCGCCGAGTACAGTTGGACGTACTTTCGGGAACACGTTGTCCTATTTCGCCTGAGTTTTGAATATTTGTCCAGGCGTGTAGTTAGCTACACGGTACGGCGGGATATTTCAAATGTAGTAGACTGGACTACGACGGTTTCTCTCCTCGTCTCTTCTCTTTTCTGCTCTGGTCTCTCGTCTCGAGACTCCTCGGGATCATCGTCGGGATGAAGTGCACCCTAGTTGCGCTTTAACTAGAAAACTGATCAATTAGAGGATCTGGCGGAAGTTCTGATGCCCCAATAACCGGATCTGCATCCAGAATTCCCCATGGGCGGTATGGAAGGCTTACGGACAGGCCTGCATCATACGATTGCAGTTCTACTATCGGGACCTTTCTTGGGTAACCCCAAGATAGCGTGACGATGACGAGAAAGTCGATGACATGGTCTAGCTCGACTCCAGGTCGATAAGTCTTCGGCAACGGGAAGCTTTGGTCGGGTTACTTTTGGGTGTTCGCCCTGCTCTATTCAACCATTGCCGAGACGTCCAGAAATAGTTGACGGGAAGTGGTCCAGCACCAGGCTGAGGAGTCTGCGGGAACGGGAGGAGAGACTCAGTGAGTCGCCCTTATTCGACCTTTCCTGCGGCATCCACGACTGAGAGCGTTGGAGAGAGAGACGGGAACCAATAACTCGGAAAGGACCTCGATTTAGACGTCGGGCGAATCCATCGACGTCCTAGCGTAGTCCTCCGAGCGTCGACATTTTACAGAATTTCATAGAATAGAAGGGAAGAAATGATAAATAATATAAGCGATAATTAACTAAATTCTGACCTGAGACCTTGGCTACTTTCTGGAGTTGTCCGTCCTCACGTCGTCACTGATCTGAGTGGCCCGACTGTGACAGTTGCAAAATGCAACGTCACAGTATATATAGGGGGGAGGGTGGGCAAAATGGACCGGCGGGGCAAAATGAACCGTGGGGCAACATGGACCACTGAAAAAAGAAGAAAAAAAAAACGACTGACGATGGTAATTTTGTAACTATTAAATACCGAATGAAATGGGGGAGAAAACACAGAGTTATATATACTGTAACGTATCCAGCACTAATACAGCGCTGGATCACATAGACGACACACCAACACCAACACGCGATCACCAGTCATCACGTGACACCAAATATACGGTATATAAAGGGCGACGCTTCGGCAAATCATTAGCGTTAGTCGAGCCAAAGCGGCCTTCACGTCTCAATATCATCTTTGTTTCGCCAGTCAGCCAAAGCGGCGGCTGAGCATTTAGCTTCATATAACATATAAATTCTATTTAGCCAAAGCGGCATTAGAATAAATTTCAATATAACAGATAAACTCGTATAATAAGTAAAGTACTATTATAACGTAGTCAAAAAACCAATTCAATTTAAATTAAACTTTCTTTCTCATTCCTCTCAAACATAAAATCAAGCTCAAATCAAAACCAAAACAAAACAAATCGGAAACGCTCATAATTTAAGGTTAGAATTAAGGCTATTTGTAAGTATGAAAATACTATTCGTTTGATATAAAAATTATAGAGTCAAACAGATTAAATATTGATAGAATCATTATTAATTGTTAGATGTGTAAAAATTTCTTGTTATTTGATAAATTGTTGGAATTCATAAAATATAATCTAGGCTACGACCTTATGGTCAATCATAACATAAAAAGCCAGGAATCTGTTCTTTATTTTCCATTTTCCTTGCTTAGCTTCACTTAAATCCTTTATCTTTTTCGTAAACTCGTTTTAGCTAGTTACAGCATTGGTGCGGGAATTCGTACAGTTACGAAAGAGCTTTCATAGCTATCGTAGTCTGGGAATTACCAATCTTATGTCTGAAGTGCAGCCGGGGTGCGTTTGGTTGAATCAGTTATAATAGAGCTTTGATAGCTATTATAGTCTGTGATATCAAACATAGCCAAGGTCTGTAGGGATGCAGCTAGTGTAGAATAAAACCTACAATAGTCTGTATTAGGGTTTTATGGGTTTTTTCAACTTTCCCCAGGAGGAGCTCCAAAAATCACACCCGTGACAAAAAAACTCGACTTGCATAATTTCATCAGCCTTCAGCTGATGAAACAGTTGCAGTAAGTTACAATACCTTATAGAGTGAGGCAAGGAGTCAAAGAATTGCTGCCATGTCAAGTCATAGACTGGTGCGAATTTATTCATTTATTCAGTACATCAAAATTATTTTTTGACAAAGCAAAATCATAGATGTTTCGAGGAAAAATCAACGACAGCTGCCTTCAACCTAATAACATAATCTGCATCTTGCAGATTATTCATTTTTCTTCTTTCCCAAAATTTTCGAAATTCTCGATGAATTGATTCACCAGCTTGCTCGGACCATAAGCCTAACCCCTCTTCTTCGTCTAGGACATCGAGGGATTCTTGAATATGTCTCAAGGCTATATGAATTTTCAGAGTCTCACTTACATCGGTGGCGAGGAGAGCTTCCCTGAGATCGTTGATGTACACATTTAGATTCGCCTGGAGTCTTTTCACTCCAAAATAAGAGTGCACGATTTTGTCCATAGCTTTAAGCGCGGCCACAAACGGGAGAAGAGGTAGCGGTCCTCCGATGTGTTGACAAATTGCGGGATCCAGTAATCTATCTGGCGTTCGAAGCAGTTTTCGGCACGCATTTCCTTCAAATGCTTCCCCATGGTAATTATTCGAAACTAATTTCAAGCTCTGAGGCCAGAGGAGAGCTTTTTCTCTTCCAAGGAGTGGTACAAGTCCCTTCCAGAATATGTGATTCACAAATCCTTGTAAGATATGTAGTTCGGGAATAACGCATTTTTCAATTATTTCGACGTTGTCATCATCGTTAAACAGAGGCATGTTTACTGTACTTCTGCTTTGAGCAGCAAATTTTTTGTTACTGCTATTGGATAGGAATTGTGCATAGTCCTGACGTAAATCGCCGTAAGTCTTGCTAATTGGAGGTTGATTTAATTCGTTTTCAAGTTCTCGTCGATCCCGCAAATCTTGTAGCGTAATGAAGCAATATGGACACGGATACGTGGATGTCGCCGTTTGTTGCCCGTTAACAAGAAGTAGTAATTTTGAATCGCAAACTAATTTCATCGAGATGTTGTTTAATTTAATTAGATCCAATAGAATCTTGACATTCTCGTAAGTTTCTTTGATGGCTGGCACAATTGCCAACATCATAAGTTTATGCACGCCCGTCAATTTCATAACGTTCTGTTTTTTTGGTAACGGTTCTTCACTGTCAGAATCGGCTAGATATTTCGATAAATAATTTTCTGGGATTATGGACATACAGATTTTAAAACATCCCTGACCACCATCAATCATGACTTTAACTTTGTAATTCCCAATCAAATTTCGTCTCACCAGTATATTTTCTAAAATCTCTTCGGCGTTGCACCAAACTACAGGCCGCTCTAGTTTGCCAGGATTTTTTTCGACGTCAAATTTCAAGATATCGTGTTGATAAAAATCTTCCAACAATCTAGCCCGTTTGGAAACCTCTACAGAATAATGGGCGGGTATAGATTTCCTTCCAGCAGTAGCTCTGATGAAACGGGTCGAATTGTTCATTTGATTGCCAGAAGCCCCAGATTGTACTTGATAATCATTCAAGTCTTCAATGGAAAAAGTTTTAGACTTTGTAGCTTCCTTCAAAGAAATTATTTTTTTGGAACCTCTCGTACTCAAGCTTATTGAATTCTGAGAATCACTAGTAGAAGGATCGATCTCTTTCATCTTAGCCGAGATTATAGAGCTACATATTTGTTCTTGATGTTTTTGCGGAAGATTGTTCGTAAATTTTTGTAAATTCTCTCGTGCTCTTGATTGAGCAGATGAATTTGGTATGCACTGATGTCGTTTCCCTCTCCCCAATTCTTGAAAACAAATACGGCATATGGCAATTGCATTTGGATTTGCTGTTACTGAATTTGTTTTTTTCTGCAATACAGTAACATTTGAATTTGAGGAGCCATACATACCATTACTACTTGTAATTTGTATTTTAAGATCGAGTGTTTCACCGACCAATAATTTTTTCTTCATATTAATTTGTCCCTTATGTCTTGCAGTTAAACAGATATAACAATTACAAATAGAATCACTTTTCATATTTCTCGTTTCTTTCTGCAAGCATATATCCTCATAATTCGGCATTTTTTTGAATGCTCTCTTCTCAATTAATTTCTCATTTTGTTGGAGAATCGGACGACAAGTTGTACAAATACTTGAAGGGAATTGAGGATTATTCAAATCAAAATCGTTATTAATGAAACTTATTATAAGTGATTCATGATGTGCATTGATATGGAAGTGTTCTAATGTTTTTGAACCGCGATTTATCTTTCGACCGCATGGGGCACACACTTTTTGTCTATTTTCGTCATGAGTACAACGGTGGTCAGGATTGCACGACATTTTTTTACAGGACAGGACAGTTTTTTTACAAAAAAAAATTCGCTGGTACAATAGGTTCCGCAAGAAATCAAATACTGAATAAGCAAACGAAAAACAAATTAATAAATAATAAATAAACAAACGAGTCCAAGCCGTAACTTAGGATAGGACAGAGGAATTTCGCCCCCTCTATTTCATCAACTGCACATTTAAAAAGTAGCATACATTTTTCTTCTTCTTTGTATTACATATGTAATATACATTTGTATATGGATTATATAGACACAACATTTTTACTCAAAGTATGAAATTTGTTATAGGGATGGTAATGGCTAAAAATCGCAATAACTAGCCAACAGAAACCGCTATCATTTAGAGAATAGTTTTTCTGAGTTTGTGAAGGTCTACTCTACAACTTGTCAGAGTCGGCTTGCGTCGTCATCGTATTAAAACCTATTTCGGTTTCTAGAACACTGTGAAAGGAAGAGGGTATCAGGTCAACGCTTACCTGTTGGATCCAAAGCAAATGCATCGCAAGAAGCCAGTGCAACATCGGCTGACGGAGTCATCCACGTCAATCGATGCACCAGCAATCCCACCAGAGACTAACCTGGTTACCAAGGACGACGTGGCGGAAGCGCAGGAGATGCATCTCAACGCACCGGATACTAACAACAATCTAAGTATCAAGGTCAGCATCCCACTAAGCTCACTGCCAAATTTTAACGTATCTGATCCGAAGAACAAGCCGATAATTCCAGAGGTAGAAATACCACAAGAAAAAACCAAACCCACCATAATTAAGAATGAGGTGGTGTCGGGGATGCTCCCGGGATTCCGGAGTTATAAAATTCCAGGGGTCAGCAAAAGCTCAACCGACGGTGCAGCAACTTCCATCTTTGATGCACCAAGGCCGAGCGAGGGCAATGCGGAAGTCACTGCACCATCAACAAAAAAGAGGTGTCGACTCGCAGACTTCGACCGGCGGAAGGATCGCAAACCCGAGGAACTCATAACAATGTTAAGAATCTTCGGAACTCTAGATTTATCCGATGACGAAGATGAAGAACAATTACGGAAACGGAAACAACAGAAAACAGCTGTTGTACAGTCCAGACCACCGGCGACTCAATGAACCACGCACAGACCACCGTCGATAAGGGAGGTAATAGAGATCCCTAAATTGAATGATCCGACGGATCCTCTGGGTTTCAAGCGGGTATGAGGGAATACCGAATCACCGTATCGACGGCAACAAAGAAAAAAAAAAAAGAAGATCGATCATCAGCATCCCGACAAAATCAAGATCGTCAGAACACCAGATGATCGAAGGGGGCAATGTAACGTAACAGGCAGATAGGCCTGACCGTTAGCATTCAAACATCAACCGTTGAGAACATTCGATGATAGTCTAGAACGTTCGACACAACAGTATGAGTTTGGGTGACGTCACGACTTGTATATAAGTCGAGGCGGCACTCAGCTCATCAGTAATCTAAGGCAAAGCGCCAGGTTGGCTCACTGTAATATTAAAACATATTCTTTCATTTTTCTCTTTACAGACACCATAGGCAAAACGCCTGGTGATCTGCCTAGCCTTATTATCAGACTCTAAGAAAACACAGAAAATTCAGAACTCTCAAATTTAAACTCTATTTTTTGTTATATTATTACAAATTCATTAAATTCATTATATTTCGAAAATTTATACAAAAATTCTTGCAAAAAGTCGTGAGATGACATATCTCACGCACTAGGTAATCATAACCTCAATTTAGTAAGTAAGTGACGTAAATATAACTTAGATTGGTTGCAACCGTTTTTTGATATTATTTTATTAAATAAATGTTTCTTATGTTTAATATAATTGCTAAGATTTAATGCTGGTTCCCTTCTCCGCCATTTCACGGTCCTATTAAATTCATTTAGCTAGAAATACGGCTGCGAACGCCTTGCGTTCAAGGTCCGTGGATAGACGGGATACGGCTGCGTGCACTAAGTGCACAAGGTCCGGTGCTAGGGATAGAATACGGCTGCGTGTACTTCGTGCACAAAGTCCGTGAACCAGGGGAGACGGCTGCGAACGCACGGCGTTCAAAGTCCGCAATTAGTCAGAAATTAGATAGAGAGGTCCCGAAATTCTTTACGAGCAAAAGACTCACAATAACTGACAGTTCCGCGAGTCGCAAAACTGCCATAAAGTTACAATATATATATTCATATTTGATGTTTGATTCTTTTTTCACGCATTTATGTCAGTATTTTTTTAATAGTGTGGGGGGGTCCGCCCCCCCCCCCCTCCTCAACCCCCGGCGGGAACTGCGCCCCCTGCACCCCGACCAGGGGCTGCGCCCCTGGACCCCCTTCGTCGGCCTATACATTAAAACCTTATATGATAATTATAGGGATCGAACTTTGCGCAACTTGATAGGAAAAATAATATACGATACTCGTACGCTGCGTAGGTGTACCTACAATCGCTTTTTTTTCGCCCTCGCTTCGCTCGGGTTCTCGCTTCGCAAGGGTTTTTATCGCATCTTGTCTAGTTTCTTTGAGACGGGTTATTATTTCTTGTAAGTATTCTTCGTATTTATTTCAAATGTTTCTGTCTGAACGTATGTTTGATAATTGACGTGCTATTGTTCCGAAAATTAGTTCGTGTGGCGTGTAACCAGTGCCTTCGTGTACTGATGTGTTGTATGACAATATCGCGAATCGGATACATTTGTCCCAATTATTTTCATTGTTTATATATTGTTTCAAGTATTTGATTAGGACTTGATGGCTGCGTTTGAGTGAGCCGTTGGATTGGGGATGGTAAGCTGTGGTTTTTATCTGTTCGATTCGGAAGATTTTTGCTAGTTGTTTCATGATCGGGCTGAGAAAATTTGGACCTTGATCTGTTAGAATTGATTCGGGTGCTCCATAGCGGCAAATAAAATTTTCTGCGAATGCTTTAGCGATTGTTGTTGATGTCTGATTTTTGAGTGGTATCGCGTCTGAATATTTAGTTGAATTATCTTGAATTGTCAGCAAATACTTATTTTGTGAATTTGAGGTTGGTAAGGGTCCGACAATGTCTAAGGACACTTTTTCGAAAGCGGTTGTTGGTGTGTCTGTTATGACCATCGGGAGTTTAACTTTATTTCTAACAAGTTTTCGTCTTTGACAGCTTTCACATGATTTTATGAATTTTTCTATATCGGTCTTCATACTTGGCCAGAAATATATTGCTCGGATTCGCTCAAAAGTTTTAGTTATTCCTTTATGGCCAGCTATTACGCATTCATGATTTTTGCGAATTATTTCTTGGATGAGTTCTGGTTTAGGAACGTTGATCTCGTTCAAGCATATGTTAACTGTGATATCTGTGTAGTTAAAGATTTTTCTAAGAATGTTTTTTATTGCGAACCAATTTAGTTTGTCAAATCCGCTTCCTAATTTGGAAATTGAAAAAGATTTTATACGTTTTGCTTGTAATATATCGCGAAGGATAACTAGTGTGTTATATATTCCTTCTGTCGTTGATTTTTCGTAGTATTTCTTTTGTGTTATCAAACTGAAGATAAATTTTTTATCATTTGGTGTTATGATCACGCTATTTATTTCTGGGTTCTGAGATTTTAGAAAATTTGTATCTAGAATTCCGATATCAATTAGTTGTTTAGCAACTCCTTTTCTTATGACGCAATCGGCTGACATGCAGTGTACGTAGTTATCTTTTCTCATGAGAATATCGTCGTTTGATTCTTTTATATTGGTTTCTATTGGTGTCGGGTCTGTATGACTGAAATGTGGAATCGGGTTTTTAGGTGGGTTTTCTCGTAATATAGGGTTTTGAAATGGTGAGTTTTGTTCTGGTATCGGATTTTGAGGTAGTAGATTTAGAGGTGGATTTTGTTGTTCTTCGTCTACATTGGTTTCTTCGATAATATGTAACTGTTGGTTTTCGTTGAGTGGGGGCACATTATTTTCGGGGATATTGTCCGTATGGTTATTCGCGACCCGGGTAGAAATTATTCCAGGGGACATTCACGGCCCATGCTTGATTGCCACGTCTGTTTTCCCGGGCCTTCCAGGGCAGTCTAGCAAGAGCCGTTCCCGCATGTAACGCTCCTGTACGCATGGCCCCCGTTCTGGGGGCCTTTCGAGGCCCTCGCGCGTTTCCCTGATAAGACCAGAAAAACCTGCCAAGGCCCACACACGGCTTTGGAATGTATTAATATTACTAATTTTTGTAGTAGTCCCTAATTTATATATAAAAAAAAAAGAAACGGAAATTGACATATTTAATCGTCAGTTGAGCCTACCTACGCATGATATCGATGAAATTGAATTATTCACCCACTGAAAAAACCGCCGCATTTTTCATCCCCGCCGGGATTTGAACCCACGTCCGCTCGGTTACTAGTCGCACGCCCTAACCACTACGCTAAACTATCACATGGCATATAACTCAATACTCCCCTACTTGTTCAGAGCCCATCAAAGTGTCAAGTTATTATTCGAAAAATCTCAATGTCATCAAAATTTGGTATTTGCAGGACTAAAATGAAGTCCTTGCATATAGTATTACGATTAATCACAAAATATTGTATCATATTAGGGTGGTCCTTAAAAATAAAATTTTTTGATTCACCACCTAGAAAGTTTTCTTTTTGTGTAAAAACATGAGAGACATGTGTTTTTCGTGAAAAAAATGAAAAGAACACGTGCCGGCAGACGATCCAAGTTTTCGTTTTGATAGATCTGCAGTTTTTTGGAAATGTGTCACAAAATATGCAAATTTGACAACAAACTGAAGAAAAAAAAAATTTGAAATTTTGAAAAAAAATTTGTAAAAAATCAAAATTTGTAAAAAATCAAAATCTGTAAAAAATCAAAATTTGTAAAAAATGAAAATTTTGGAAAAAAATTATTAAAGATGAAAAATTTTTTTTCTTCAGTTTTCTGTTGAATCTGCATATGTTGTCACACATTTCCAAAAAACTGCAGATTAATCGAAAAAAAACTTTGATCGTCTACCGGCACGTGTTCTTTTGATTAAAAAAAAAAAAAAACAGATGTACCTCATGTTTTTACACAAAAAGGAAACTTTTTATGGGGTGAATCAAAAAAAATTATTTTTAAGGATCACCCTAATATCATAATATGATATGCATATTATGCATCACGATTAAGGATAATTTTTGTCTGGACCGGACAGGGAAATCCCCGTTCAAGTGAAACTTGAATTCTCAATAAGTTTATCGTCTGGACAGGGCTTTACAGGGCCCTTCCGTGAAGGCCTGGAATCTAAAAATTTTCAGGTCAGACGTGAATGGGCCATGAAAGGGCATTTCCCGCTAGACAGATTCCCGACCGACGGGACTTGCCACTTAAGGGCCTTGCAATCATTCAGGGCAGTCTGGAATGATTTCTACCCGGGGAGGTTTCTCGGTACGTCTGAGTAGTCAAGTTGCATGGGGTTCTCGTTATTTGAGTTTGAGTTTGTGATGTTATCTTCCCGATTTTGTACGGTTATTGGGATTGGTTTGAAATCGCAAATAGTTATTTTTATGCTAGAATTTTGCAAAATGAAATAAATCATTGATCGAACGGTTTTCCAGTTAAGTTTGTCTAGTCCACAACCGATTTTTGGGATTGATATTGACTGTACGTTTTCTGATTCTAATTGTCGTCTGAGTTTACATAAAATTTCGTACATAGTTTTATACGTTGGCTTGCCGTCGAATTGAGCTGTGGTAATAAGATTATATACTCTGATATTATTGTATGGTGTTACTATGATGTTACCTACTTGGGGGCTCTATGATTTCAACACGTCGCGATTTATAATGTTTCGTTCAATCATTTCTTGTGCTATGCCTTGTCCGATTAAACAGTCGGCTGGAATGCAATGTGCTATATGGTCGTTTCGTGTCAATAGGTCTTCAGTTGTTTCTATTATAAGTTCATTTGTCGGGTCTGGTAGAATTTTTAGGAGTTCTCGAAATTGTTTATAGGATGGTTTATGATAGATTGATTTAGTGATTGGAGGGCTATTGTATTGTGGTGGAATGGTAATTTTGGGTATTGTTACTTGTTCTCTTCTGATAGCGTCTGAGTATTGTTTTCTGGAATTAGGTTTAGGAATCTGTTGTTCACTGGAAGTCGGAAGTATTTCTTTATAAGGGGGATCTTTGGAATTCGATGTCCATGATTCGTTGGAGGTAGGAAGTTTTTGTTTATAGTGAGGTGTTCTAGAGCTTGGGGTTCCCGATCCGCCGGAGGTAGGGAGTTTTTGTTTATAGTAAGGTACGTGGTCATCGTCCGACGATGAGGAAGTAGGTAGTGGAGAGGGGGGTTTAGGCTTCCTTGGTCGTAGTTTGTATTTGTATGCGTGTGTTGGAGATCGCACGTGTTTGCGTTCGCTATACCCTGTTTGATTTTTATGTGTGTCACTTGAGTCTGAATTATCGCTAAGCTGGTTTGAGATAAGGTTCGAATCGCGGTTTTGTTCTTGATTATTTTCGAATGAAATTGTTGCCGAAGTGTTTATCAGTTGACGTGATTTTTTATTTACGGGTAGATTGTCCGGAGAGATATGGGTATATGTAGCGTTTCGTTTTTGGTCGATTCTTTTAGATAGTGGTAAATCGTCGACAGACATGTTAGTAGGTGAATCAATTGTCATTGGTCTAAC
The DNA here is from genome assembly GCA_963992785.1 of Tenthredo livida. Taxonomy (NCBI): domain Eukaryota; kingdom Metazoa; phylum Arthropoda; class Insecta; order Hymenoptera; family Tenthredinidae; genus Tenthredo; species Tenthredo livida. The sequence continues at coordinate 25,792,565 of OZ023066.1, forward strand.
AGATTTTGAAATATTGATAGGATTTTCGGGCATTGGAAAACTGTCTGTTGTGTCGTCTGCGGATAGATCTTGCATCGAGTTATCTGAGAGGCTGTCCATTTCAGTATCGGTTAGTGAATTGATCTCTATATCTTCTTCTAGTGGGTCCGGGTGAATTAATTTTTTTGTAGGTATTTGGACGGCTGTAGAACTGTCGGTTGATGAATAGTTTGTCAGAGGTATATTTTGGAAGTGTATTGTTTCTTTGGTTGTTGGTAAGCAATCCATAGGAATTTGGTCGGGTTCGTCTTTTTCAGTATCTGAGTCGACGTCGTCTTTGTATCTCTTTATAGGAGCGGTTTTTTTTTGAGTCATCTGTACTTTGTTGCGCGCGCGTTGAGAATTGGCGAGCTTCTTTCTTTTGCTCTGCGCTTGGTTTTGATATGCTATCTGAACTAGAGTTCCGGTTACGTTTTGCGTTTATTGCTAGAAGTTTATCGGTCTCTACAGGTGGATTGCGCAATAATGCATCTGCGTTACAATTGATTTGACCTTTCTTGTATAAAACGTTATAGTCGTATTCTTCAAGTTTAAATCTTTATCTGAGTGATCGCGAGGTTGCATCTTTCACGCTGCTGACCCAGACAAGAGGTTTGTGATCGGTAACGAGTGTGAATTTATGTCTGTATAGATAGGGTCTCAAATGATGGACTGAATATACGATGGCTAGTAATTCGTTTTCGATTACGGAGTAATTTAGTTCTGCTTTGTTTAGTGTGCGTGAGGTATAAGCTATCGGTAGGTCTTCTCCTATTTCACCTTGGCTGAGTACGGCGCCAATTACATATTTAGATGCGTCGGTTGTTAGAATGAATGGTTGATCGAGTTTAGGATATTGAAGTATAGGAGATGTACACATTGAGTTTCGTAAGATTTCGGAAGCCATTTGATGTTCAGATGTCCAAAGGAATTTTACGTCTTTTTTCAATAGTGTAGTTAATGGTCTTGAAATTTTTGAAAAGTTTTCGATAAAGCGTCTATAATAACCGATTAGACCGAGAAATTGTTGGATCTATTTAACTGTTTTAGGAACTGGGTATGCTTTGACTGCTGTTATTTTCTTTGGGTCTGGTTTTACACAGTTTTCTGTAATGATATGACCTAAATAAGCAACTTCTTCTCTTAAGAATTCGCATTTGGCTACTTGTAAACTCAAGATTGCTGATTGTAGTCGATTAGCTGATTTTCTGAATTTAGTTTCGTGTTTTTCTATAGAGTGTGCATATATCGCACCCCTGGAACAATGTTGTAACAACTCAAAAAATATATTTCTAGGGGATTTTCGTTCAAATGAACGTAAATGCTATTACATGAAGTCTTATGGCGATTTTGAAGGAACAAGATTTTTTTCAGATGTTACAGTGTGGTTTTAGTGGTGCGATATAACGATGTCGTCTAAATATACGAATGCTATGTTTCCTTCTAAACCGGATAAAACTTGGTCCATTAATCGTTGGAATGTTGCTGGAGCGTTCTTAAGTCCATATGGCATGTTATTGAATTCATAATGGCCGTGGGGGGTGAAAAATGCTGTTTTGTGTGCGTCAGTTGGGTCCATAGGGATTTGGTGGAAGCCGGAGGCGAGATCAAAAGTTGAGAAGTATTGAGCGTTTCCTAGCTGGTCGAGTATATCGTTTATCCCACGAAAAACATCCAAAGATGTAAAAAAAGCCGCCAAGTACTCACACGAAAATAACAATTGCTTTATAAGCAAAACGGTTCGCCAGTCTCTGTCGTGAAATCAAGAAAAAAGCCAAGCACCGAACGTACAACTGCGATCTCTCAGCAATTTGTTAAAAAAAAATAAAAAAACTCAAACTCAAACTCAAGCCTACGTCGTGAAGTCGGAGTTTCGTGTGACGATATCGAAGCATCATTCCAAGAGCTACGTACTTGGCGGGCACATTCGGTTTTGTTTTCTTTGTGTTTGTTGTTCTCACGTTGAATTGATATGACCTTATCGTATTTTGCGAACCAGTCTCAAAGTACTATGTTTTCGGTCGCTGGTTATAAACATGTCATGAACTTTGCATCGACTGACGAATGTTAGATTCGCAGATAACATTGGTTCTATAGGTATAAATTTATTTAAAATGCATCTTCCGATCTTGTCGGACGACTAGACCTTTGGCGCCCGCACTACCCACTCCCGCGAACTCGCAAGCGCTAATCCTTCAACTGCCACGATTGTGTAGTTGCAAATGATTATTCCCCACAAACGAATGAGCAACAATATAGTACATTATGCTACTAGGGAGGAAAGTGTGTGGTTTTTGCTGAGTGCGATGTTCAGCACGAGCACGCGGTGAAAGTTCGCTCCTCCCGTGTGGCATATATCACTTTTTACCCGACTAGATAAAATGTCCATATTGCATCCACTAGTCAAACACAGCAATCCAATCAATCAAACTTAGAATCTGTCAAATTTAGAGTTTATTTCTGCCCTTCAAATTTACTTTTTCGACCGCAAAATTCACTTCTTCTTCCCTCTGATCAGAAATTGATTACTTTCCGCCCGCGTTGCAGGGATGGAGTATAGTAATTTTATCGTAGTCGGGTAAAAAATATTTTTGCACTCAAGTGAGGCCGAACTGTTACGAAGATGGGTTTCAGGTATTGAAATTGATCCTCCCCACTACGTGTATCCGCTCGTGCACTTGCATATACGCATGCATCGTGAGCAAGATTGTATGACATAGTATAGGTACACCAATTAAGCAATGATCAACTGAATTTTATATTTATCATTATATCAAACTGTCATACTCTATGCTACTTATAGCATATACGTATATCCGTAGCTGTATGTTTTAGGTTGCATGCCGCAATAGCAGAGTAGAGTTTTCTTGATTCGATCGTTTTGCAAGTGAATAAGTTTATTCCTCCATAATTAATACTACCTAGTGAGGTATGTGATTCCAGAGTTCCGAGTCTGATTTGATAATTCAATGACAGTGGGAATGACCAAGATTTTTATTGATTATACAAGTATTTATGTCTGTCAAGTCATACACATAGTTAAGGACACGTAGAAGTATTGTCTGCGACGATTATTGGTTTGAATAACTAGTTTTTCATTGTATTTAATTGCTGTCGCATTGAAAACTCAATTTTCGCGTAAAACGAAGCGGGTTGTCCGTCTAGCTCTGAGGAACCGAATGTGCCCGCCAAGTACGTAGCTCTTGGAATGATGCTTCGATATCGTCACACGAAACTCCGACTTCACGACGTAGGCTTGAGTTTGAGTTTGAGTTTTTTTATTTTTTTTTAACAAATTGCTGAGAGATCGCAGTTGTACGTTCGGTGCTTGGCTTTTTTCTTGATTTCACGACAGAGACTGGCGAACCGTTTTGCTTATAAAGCAATTGTGATTTTCGTGTGAGTACTTGGCGGCTTTTTTTACATCTTTGGATGTTTTTCGTGGGATTTCACTTCTTTTTGCAAGCACCAGAATTGAGAAGGATTGCTCATTTAATTTCAGCAGGGTTATACGTTATTATAGTTTGATCACCACAAGAAATACATTCGAAATTTGGACAAGGGAAGAAACATTCAGCGAAAGACAAACACATTTACTTCAATTGTCAACTGTGACGAACATAAATAATTTATTAGGTAGAACTTAATTTTGTCTTACACAGTATCAGGTTGAAGTTCGTAACGTTATTTCAACAAAATATTCGCCAAAAAATTCTCAAATTCAAGACTCGAATTTCAAATGGATCGAGAACGGTGTATAATTCCTCAAATTGTGGGAGACGTGTTTATCTAGCATATTTTACAATTCTAACAACATTTGAATCATGAAATATTGCATTTCGTTAACGAATATTCTGTTACGTTAACGTTACGAACTTCAACCTTAATATACAGTTTTAACTTAAATTTAGCCCTTAATCAGTAATTTTTCAGCCATAGCTTTGAAGACTGTGTTGCCTGACGCAGTAACAGGCTCATATGTGTTCTGCAACGTTGATTGTTCGGAGCTTGCATGCTTGTCGACTGCAATTTAATTCAGATCACTGTGCGAATCATACAAATCAATAAACGATCAATTATCTAAATAATAAAGTAATTACTAAAACATATCCCATGTTACTGTGGTGAAGGTGAGCTGGGAAATATCGACTCGTATAACATACCTTCGAATATGTGATATCCAGATTGATTCTTTCGCTCACTTTGTGGTGTAAGATTTCAAATAATTGTGGAGACTGTACAGCCTTGAGGTAACAGTAGGCTGATGTTTGGTTTCGGAACACTAGCCATTTTGAACTTGCGTGCTTGTTTGTGGTCATGTAATAATTCCAGTAAAGGATAATTGACTAAAGGAGCTGAATATGCCGAAGAGCGACGTATCGTTCTCTAGATCAATGGAGATTGTGATCTTTGCAGGCTCATCTGTAATCCTGAAATATTGACTCTCATGATCTTATGACACGTTACGCCTGTAAATCATAAAAATATACGAAATTAATACTTTGAGGCTGCAGTGGTGTTTTTCTGGGTTTCTGTTCTATTGATCAAGGTGACTTGAGAGAAATTTCATATCATACCTTTCGATATAAAATCTTTCAATGTATTCATCCAATCATGTTGAATAGTAGCTGTGCAAGTTCGGATGATTATCATAATAGCTGTGTTCTCATGAAATGTTTGGCCAGGTGAAAAATGAAGTGAGCGACCAGAGATGTTGAGTATAGATAGGGTGATCTATGGATCTATGGAGACTTCAGGTTGTAGCGGTGGGAAGCTGATCGTCAGTCTTGAAATGGTAGCTCTTTCGAGTTTGTGTAGCTGTACCAGTTTCTTATATCGATTCTGGTTCCTGTAAAAAACAGTCGAAACATTGATATCTGATAACTATTAGTCAGTTGGTAGAAGCTCACCAGTTCTCAATTCTACATTTTGTCAATGCAGCGATTCATAAAGTATCGATTTTGTAGCATACCGTCTAATGTGTGTTACTGAGATCCATTCTTGTAGTTGCTGTTTTATTAGTGAGCGAAGCAAGTTTCCATTTAATCAACGGTGCATTGTGATCTTATAATGCATACCGTAGCTATTTTTTGTCTGTTTGTACAGACCACGGTAGATCTTGGTTGGACTTAGATTAGAATCTAGCGAGCCAAGTTTTATCTGTCATGATTCTCAACGTGGCTCTATTAAATTCATGCACGCAGAGAAACTCGGGGGACTGACTCTAGCGAGAGGTCATATAGCTTAACTTTATCGTGGTAGACTAGCGCCACCACGCTTAAGGAAAGAGAATTTACTTTCCAGGTAAGCTGAGCGGCTCGTGTAGGGTGACTGAGTCTCCCGAAGCATCGGGCAAACGGCTTTCTTTATTTGCGCGAGACAATCGTTCACCTTCCGTTCGGGTGACTGAGTCTCCCAAAAAAAGAAAGTGAGCGCGCTGAATTCTAGGAGAGTGGCGCTACGCTTTTCGGGAGGTTAGTTCACTCGAGTTTCTCTGCGTGTGTGCTTGAAGTATTTCTTTGTTCTTCAAAAAATTTCTTTGATCACGGAGAAGAAAAGTTAAGAAATACAACAGATCTCTACTGGTATATCTAGCTTCTGATCGCCGTATACATACTTATCCTATGAGATTGTACAAAATTCACAAAATAATGAAATTATTTCGGGATCATAGTCCTTGTACAACAAATTTCTACAATCGAAAGACACACAGGTATATAACATTATAGTGTCAATTATATCGGGCATAGCTGTTAATTAAGTATGAATAGATTATAAGACTAGATGATATGTGTAAGCCGCATGATTCATGAAGCAATAGCCGTGATAGTGATGAATGATCATGTATAATAACAATAACAGTTGGAGTTGTATATGGACTGCAACTTGTATGTGATGGTAACATTCTCATAGTGAACTCAATATTCTGGATTCTGATAGTGATAAAAAATGCAACATCGATAATTATATACAATAGAAACAAAAGTTGGAGTTGTATACGGACTGCAACATATACTGTGAGTTTTTGTGGAAATGCAACATGGAACAATCAAACGAACTTTTGTTACTTGCGTGGCCAATAGGCTTGCGATATCTGTAATAGAAGCAGTGTTGTTTCAGAGCATATCCAGAAAAACTCATAGTATGTGACTATGAATATTGGTAATAAACCACATTGAACTGGAGTGAAAACGCTGATTCCGAGTAATATACACAGACATACATCAAACCTTTAGTAGATTTCCAATCTCGATGCATGTAATTGTCATGTTGTTATCAACACTATTGAATTCGAATAAATTAATATCATGCTGCATGATGTCAAACAGTTGCTAGCTCAAAGAATAGACATTGAATTCGAGTTCCCGACACATTGAGATTGAAAAGCTACTGTAACAACGCTTATAAAATCAAAGAAATCTGTCATGTTCTATCAACAGATACAGACATTATGGATAGTTGATCTCCGTATGCAATTATACGCACGATTGTTCCATCCAGTGTTGGAACGGATTTAACGACTAATTCTTAAACACTATAATATATTTTGATAATCTCTCTATAGCTATACTATGTTTGATGTGAATACACATACTAGTTGTTATATGTGGATGTAGTGTGTAGTGTATATTAGTATAGGCTTGAAGAATCGAAGTAGATATTATGGTCCATGATAATAGTTCAATCATTTTGAATAATACTGTATAATAAAAATGCATAATGATGGAATAGTCATATTTGAACCAAACAAGTTATTGCATTAAGAATGATTGAGTCGTGAAGCGAATAGAAAATAAAGTCGATTCTTCATGCCATTATCAAGATCAAGTGTCTTTGTTTGGGAAGCACTAACTACTTATTCATTTATATTTGTTCGTGCACCCTCGGTCTAAGACGAATCCTATCACACTATTATATTAAAACGTACAATTGCGTTAGGAATCTCAAACTCCTACTATGCGAACTATATACTATGCGACGTTCCAACACTGGATGGTACCATAAAAATGGTTTTGGTCGTAATAATCCTGTAATAAAATAAGAGATTAGTAGCACTATATCCTCCTATATGCATTCAGGTTGACGTGTGAATCCGCATGACTTGTATGCGCATGGCTGTGTGGGACTCTAACTGAGTTACGTGATGTATGGTAAAAATATGAATTTTTTCATCCATCGTCAGCTGCTGAATGAAACGTTGGTAATTCTGACCGATCTAGCAGTAACTCTGTAGTGTTCCAGCCAATATTCGATATCAATGTTTTTTATTCCAAGTAGGTTCAATAACTATTTTACCAATCGGAATTGTGTACTACAATTTTGTCATACCTGAATGCATAAAAAGGTACAGATATCAGTACATAATACATGTTATCGTGTTGGTCGATTATTCCATAATCATTTTTGCCGATAATCACCAATGAATTGTGGCAACATGTTTGTTGTTTCAAACTTTTTTTTTTGCATAACCAGGTATTGTTGTTTCAGTGTTCGACTTAGGTCCAGTTCCACAATCGAAGGTTAAAATTTGTACTAGGTTTAAACTGCTAAAAATTGCCTGTCGTTGGCTAAATCCATCGCCAAGCCAAGTTTAAACTGTAAACTTGTTTTAAAGTCAAGTTGTGGAACTGGGCCTTACATTTCAAACTAACTGTGAGAGATCATAGTACATCGCCGTGATGAATAGTTGAATTACAGAATAAATCTGTCATTGAAAATGTATGTGTCATGTTCAGTCTGTCTGAACTTATTGCCAAATTGTTTGTGCATAGGTATAGATTATACGTTTGAATATATTTCATATTTGCTTTTGTTCATGACCATTCTTATATAGTTTGTACGTAATTATCTTGTGAATTCATTGGCAATAATTTGATAGATATATTTTATATTTGCTTTCGTTTTTGACCATTCTTATATCGTTTGTACGTAATCATTTTGTGAATTATTGGCAATCATTTTTAGGTTTCAATTTCATTTTCTTTCTGATGTTGGATATATTTCAGTTGCCTCTTTTATACTATAACTTTGCCATACCATGGTCAATTGTTTTTCATTTTTCACATTATTGGATATATTTCAGTTGCCTCCTTTTTACTATACCTTTGCTATACCATGGTCAATTGTTTTTCATTTTTCACATTATTGGATATATTTTAGTTGCCTCCTTTTTACTATACCTTTGCTATACCATGGTCAATTGTTTTTCATTTTTCACATTATTGGATATATTTTAGTTGCCCCCTTTTTACTATACCTTTGCTATACCATGGTCAATTGTTTTTCATTTTTCACATTATTGGATATATTTTAGTTGCCTCCTTTTTACTATATCTTTGCTATACCATGGTCAATTGTTTTTCATTTTTCACATGATTGGATATATTTTAGTTGCCTCCTTTTTACTATACCTTTGCTATACCATGGTCAATTGTTTTTCATTTTTCACATTATTGGATATATTTTAGTTGCCTCCTTTTTACCATAACTTTAACCATATCATGGTGAAATTTTTTCATTAACAGTGGCATATATATGTATTGTTTTGGTCAATAGTCTCATTTGGTATTATCGGCACACGATAATTATAATATTAATAATAATAATAACAGAAAGTATTACTATTATCATTCTATAGTCATGGGCAAAATTATATAGTTACTTTTCGTTTTGACTATAGCTTTCAAACATTGTGCCAAATGGTTAGTATGTAGGTATAGATTGTGCACTATGTACAGATTTTTTTCTATTTCCATTGGTATACATGGTGTAACGGATGTAATAGTATTTTGGCAACCATATATATAACCTGTATATGGTGCTTAAATCACAGTCATTTGCCTATTTTTATTCACATCATTTTATTACATATTGTAGGTGTCCGAAATGAGTGTGAGTGAGCTGTGTGTGAGTGAAGCAACTGTATGAGTGTTGATATGTGCGAGAATGAGAATCAAAGGTTACTGTCAGCCGTTGGTCAGTAGGATCAGTAGGATTTGAGACGTTGAATAAACAAGTTGACCACAAGTATATCCGTGTAATTGTTTTATTTTAGCCTTCCAACCGAACTAATTATAAGATATCCTACAATATATATGTATTTTGCAGCGACTTTCCTAACAGCGAACCAATGTCTTTCGCTATCCCAACCAACTGAATGAGGCGAGCGCCTGGTAGAGTAAGAGACAGGTGACGAAAGACTATGGTTTTCGCGGATAGGAAATAGCATGGTGTATAGATATTGTGTTTTACATAACTACTAACATACATTCAATTTTCGGATTTGATTTGAAACAATGAATTTGGCGTATTGGTTCGGAATTGTGCATAGGCATAACAAATGATTTTCACTTCTTGTATAGTGAATATTCGAATAAAAAAGAGCAGTCTGTTTTGATTTTGTACATGGGACATATTTATTTTTTGCCTGTAATCAGCTCTACTAGGTAATTTTACTAGCTGAACTTCAATTATGCCAGCAGACATATTCATGCGACTGTTGTTCTTTCAATTCACGGCTGGATTTACTATAGTTGGATGAGGACTCTCTTTCGTTATCGTTTTCTTCACTATACGATACGACGGACGACTTGTGCACAGGCATATTATAATACGATATATTTTTGTAGCTGTCAGCTAAGATCGTTTCAAATGAAATTTTTCACCTGTGATGCAAGTCAGTCCGTTGTATTGCATACACTGATACCAATGAAACAGATGTTACACTGATTCAAATTCGTCCAGCATCCGTCAAGATAACATGTATCGAGTCATAATTCACCGAAGCGTAAGCAATATGCAATTGATATTTTGTAAGTTAGGGATATCAGTTATTGTACATGTCTCTATAAACTCATGGTACATGTTATATGATAGATGCTGGAGCCAAATTTGGTATAAGTCCACAGCTGTTTCTTGGTAAAGTGTATATGTTACGTCTATTATACGTTATCAGTATGACAGTTTATTCTGTAATACAACTATTCACCGAAACGATGTACTATGATCTCTCACTGACTGGTTATGCGTATATTATGATTACGTACATATTTTCTGCGTTATGCATTCCGAACCAATAATTGACTGTGATTTAATATTGATATCGAAGAAATCAGTCTGACTTTTTTCAGTGATTCATAAAATCGTAGAGTTCTTTAATTGTCAACTCTTTGTCCACATGTATTATGAAGTACCAGCTAATTTATCGATTGCATGCCTGTGCATGTAGGCTGTGGTTATAATATTTGAGACCAATGTATTTACACTGTTTTTTCAATTGCAGAGTTGATATTTTCAAGTTATTTTGTTTTTTTTTTTCACATTTTCAGGTAGAATTATTTACAAATAATTAGAGACAAATAGAAACAATCTCCAATATAAATGTTTAATTTTTGATATATTATACATGTAGTTTGACTTATGAAAGAATTATCTTCGGTTTTTTTTTTTTTTTTTTCTTTACGGTGGGCAACTTTTGTTCAGTACTTACTTACTGACCTATTCCGATAATCGATCGAATAGTCATATTGTACCATAAAATATATTTATATTTGTAACTGTGAATAGGGCTGGTAAGCCTGTGATGGTATACATGGTATATATATTATCAAACAAACATGTAATTGGCAAAGCATTCATGGCAATATAAATCGAAAATTTTATGATATCGCTTCTAATACCATCATGTAAATGTCCTTGGCTCCCCGTGGCCAGATCTGTTCATGTATTTGCGTATCGTTTACACCCAGCCAATTATTTGCTCTATCTTTTAGCATTGCAGTATAGTGACCACTATCTATACTTTCACCGTGATGAAATATCGCGCTATTTATCTTGAACTTCTTATTGTCGAGGGTAATTTTTGTAGTTGGTACTGCGTTCAATTTGAAATTTGTTATTTTAGATGCCTGTCCATCTTGATACGTAAATATCATGAACTGCACGACAATGATATGTTTTACCGAAGCAATTACAGTTTTTTGTAGCTTATTGCTTTTCTGACAATTCTCGCACGTACTGTCAAGTCTTGTCCATCGTGACAAAGTGTTATTAAACAAATCTTGTAGGTTCTTGGGGTTCTTGATACTTGGTGTAAACGATACGGGTATGGCTAAAATGTAATTTGGCTGTGCGATCTCAGAGCTGAGTCCGCAATCGTTACATCTGATCGTCGTGATCAACTGATGTTCAATCGCTTTTTGAGTTAAATCGGATTTCTCGCAAATAGCTGTAAGGAATTCAGCCGCGTCTTGTTGTAAATTTTCTGTGAAATTTTTGCCTGCTAATTCTCGAACTGCAAAGGAATTTATTGCTGCACTACTTGTGACGTAAGAATGGGCTAATTTTTCTAATGGGTCGTTATTATTCAGCTTAATCAATTCTTGTATTATATTCGAGCAGTGGAATATACACTGCAGAGTGGCATTTGCGTAACATGAAACTCTGTCCTTATTTTCCATGCCAACAATGGTGCGCAACGGATTTGGCAATATGTTATCATATACTTCGATTTGTATATTTTGCGTGCATGAGGGAACCGACCATACGGTGTCTTTGACCGTTAATTTAGCTGCACGTGTAATATTAATTTCAGCCAATTCGGGTTTGTATTGTACCCTGAGTCGATTGTACTCGACTAGTGCAGCTTCCTGAACTTTTATTGCCTGTCGATTGAAATTTATCAAATGTAATCCGTCGAGAGACTTGACTCTTGACAATGCAACGTATGCTTGTCCAGCAGTGAACACAGTCTGGCCTATGTCTATAACTATGCTGTTCAAAGTTAAGCCCTGGCTTTTATGTATCGTGATTCCGTAACTAAGAGACAGGGGAAATTGATTTCTGAATATAAAGGCACCATTCATTATTTCGAATTTTGTGGATACTCTTTCGATGGTATACTCTATCCCCGATGCTAAGGCAATCGTTAATGATTGTACCTCGCGTGTGTCGATATCTCGATTTACGGAAACCACATGACCTATGGTACCGTTTATAATACCTGTAGATACGTCGATGTTTCGTCTAATCATGATTTTGGCCCCAATCTTAACCATTATTGTTTTCGCGAGTCCAGCCGTGCGAGTGCTGTCTTCGTGTTCCTGATTCCAGAGTTTTGTTATTTTTTTCTTCAAATACGGTATGCAATCAATGTTGTCTTTGGCGTTGAGTTCAATTTCGTCGCCTGGAATTTTGGTTAACATGGCTGTGTTCAAAATGTCACATTGGTTCCGAGTCGGAAAAAGACAGACTGTATCTAGCGATAATTGGTTGATATAATTGCATAATTCGTCGAGTCTGGCTCCGACCGACGTACCGGTAAGGTTTACTTTCCTAGAATCTAGAATCTGTTGGTCGGCAGTGGTCATAATTCCGAATCTAACTCGAGTTAATATTTCTTGGTACGTCGTATTATTCTGTTGGCGTACGTTTGTCAACAGCTCGTCGTACGAAAATAGATCGGTCCATAGATTGACCGCACCTACTGAGCCAATATATTTCTGTATTTTGTCTTTCGACAGATTCAGGTACGCTGAATCCGCATTTACTGGCGGAAGTTGTAATAAATCACCCATAAGTAGAATATGTTTTCCACCGAACCAGCCATCATTAGTATTTTTTGTATCAAATATTTCAGTTAGTCTTAAGTGAATATACATTAACGTGACGTTTGATATCATTGAAACCTCATCTATAATGAATAATACTACATCTTTTAACTCGTTTCGCAAAATTTTCAACACTTCGTCGGACAATTCTTTGTATTTGGGCGTGCCGCCGTGCTCAACTGGTAGCTGGAACAGTCTGTGCACTGTTAGTCCGTCGACGTTAAAAGCCGCCAAACCTGTTGGTGCCGTGACAGCAGTTGTTGCACCGAGTATTTGTTTTGTCCAGCACCTAATAGTTTTTATGAGAAAACTCTTACCCGTACCACCAGCTCCACTTACGAACATTCGTAATGGTTCAATACGTGTTGAGATTGAAGAGGTTCTGACAGTATCAAATATTACTTTCTGTTCGTCATTGAGTTGTGATATCATGTCAACTACGTCCAGATCTTTTAATTGCCCTTCCGCGTTATTCAAGTCCTGCATAGCCAAGTTGGATTCTACTGGCTGGTCATGTAATGGATTATCTCTATTATCATTTGAATCTTGGCTCAGATTGCTCATCATATTCGTAAGATCATCCAGCTTTTGTTCGATCAGTTCTTTCACCTGATCGAAACCTTTTTGAATATCGGACAATCGCTCGTGGTAACTCATTAATTCTAATAGGTCTGTCTTGCTTTTCTCGAACGCCTCGGCGTACGAATGACAGTCATTTTTCAACTCATCAGTATCACGCCACGGTTTGAAAAGTAGCAACAACGCATGGAAATACTTTTCAGGCTCTACATTCGGATTATATTTATAATGATTTATCAAATAACCGCGCTGTCTTTTTTTCAAATACAAACCACCGCCTAGATCGTATATCTCTGCTTTGCTATTTTTTGGTATTATTTTAGTTATTTCGTACCATTTGGCGTAGTCGTATAAATGTACCGACGCTAATTGCTCCGGTCTATTCGGGTAGTAATCGTCAATGAGGGACGGATAAAAAATATCTGTCGAACCCGGAAATAGTTTTTCTACAGTTTTGTACGGTTTAACTCTTTTATTTCTTAGCTGATTTACGTCTAACCATTTTATGGTTGTGTCAGGATCAGTTCCGTACAACGGAATACCTAACAGTGTATCAGCAGCTTCCAGAGCTCCGCATTCTCTGTTATTCAAGCTGCGCATTGCCACACTCCACAGTCGGCTGCTCAACGACTTGGTGGAATTGATATCATGAAACATATCGGTTGTGTGACTCGTTTCAGGTTTAGTACTATACTTAGTACAATACCAATTGAGTATTGTCGATTTTTCGCCTATGAACTGCATGTCCATGTTTCCTTCCCATGCACTAAGGACAACCGGATTATAGTCATTTATGAAGGCTTCTTCTTCATTTCGCGGTAAGTCGACGAGTCTGCTTTTTGATTTTAGCTGTTTTCTACCCGCAATCGACATGGCCACGTCTTTTATTATCAGCGTGTCTGTAATTGGTCTTGGAAATCCGAATCTGCATATTTTCATAAATCCTTCTTTAGTTTTCTTATTTCGCATACAATAATCGTTATGCTTATGTCTCTGATGCGTGTCTACTCGACGATACAACGTCGGCGATACATGTTTATTGGGCAGTCTGCAAGTAATATGCTTGGAAATGAAGTTGGCGACTTCTTCCGTAGATGACTCTCCGATCGTGGGAGCATCCTTAATCCAGACCAACAAATGGAAGTGCTGTGTTCCTCTGCCTTGGTATTCTCGTCTCCAAAAGTAATGGCTGACTTCGCCAATTGGATTGTCATTGGAACATATGAATTTCAGCATCGCTCGAAATCTGTTATCTAGATACCTCGAGGCCGAAACTGGGTCTTTCGCTACTAGTTCACTTGTAGACATACCAGCCATTTTTGGTCCGTTAACGTTTTTAATATATTCAGCTAAATCATCCCACATCCACTCGCTGGGACTCAGCGTGAGAAACCACGTTGCCGGACCATAATTTTGTACCATGCATCCCAACTCATTTCTCGGTTTGCGCCAATACTGGTCTGTATTCCGTGATTTCACGAAAATAGTGGTCAGATTTCCTTCAAGCTGTTCTTTTGACATCAATTCCAAATTCTGACCGGCATTCATTTTTTCCTTTGGATTAATGACATTTAGTTTATGAAATATACCACCCTTCAACTGTCGTATGTTCGAGTCGTGTAATAGGTAGAACAAATACTGTTGATTCAACCTGAAGACGGAACAGCTGGACATAAGCCTACATTTTATGTAGTCGAATTCTCGCAGAGGGATCGCGCGGTCTTGATGCTGGCCATTGTTACCATAAGGGTACAAATCTGGGAAGCACATGACGTCTAGATATTTATCCTATTGACTCAAGGGTGCTTCTTCTACCTTGAGCATTTGATATAGAGCCGTTGCATTCTTATTTTCTCCATCGGCACTGATCGGATAGATGGTATACTGCTCGTAGTAATCTTGGCTATCCATTATTTGTGTTAATATTGCCCGACGCTTAGTACTCGTCTCGTCAGTACAGTCCATGACCGTATCCGCATGTTCTTCCAAACCAGGCTTTTCTGTCTCTACCTGAATTTCCACGTCTTGCACGAGTAAATCTAACAACGAGTCTGGCTCAGTGGGTAATTCAATCTCGGCATAAAAAGGATTATTTTCCCTGAGCCAAACGAGTGTCTCATAGATCTTTTTCACGTCCACCAAACTACTCCACACGACTTTTGACTTATTCGGTAGTCCATAGACCATCACGAATAGTTCTTGATTCAGATTTAGCGCGTCAGTCGGTGCAGGTAATTTTTTTAGTGTTTCCTCTAACGGTCACGGTAAATGGAACGTTCGACCTTTTACTTTCTGTACCCGCAACTTATTTGGAAGATTTTTTTTCGCTACTGTACCCATTTTTAGTACCGTTTGAAGAGCCTTTGCCCTTTGTATGAGGATTTTTTCATAATCATTAAGAGTGACGAGAACGGGTGGCACGTCGCCTATAGCTAGGTGATTCAATAAACACGTTGGTGGCATTTCATTATCACGGAACTTTTCTAAACAGTATTTACAGATATAATCAGACGCATTGTCGGAGGCATCAATGTGAGTTTTCATCTGTGACCAATAGTGCCCTGTGATAGGTTTTCTGAGTTTTTTTTATATCTCGCGTGTCTCTACGGTAACAAAGTTTTTCGCACGATACGCAAGCCAATCGTGGTGTATCCATCGATTGTTGGACTAGCTCATGGAATGCACGTCTATATTTGTTTGCAATTTCATCTTCGTTCAAATTTATTACTTCAGAACACAGTTGATACATAGCAGCTTTTTCGGCTGTTTTGCTGGAGAGTTCTCGCAAAAGAAGTAGATCTCCTCGTACTAAGGCACTGTCTATGCAATTGATTTTCTCCACTAGTCTCATGAGTTCGTAAATGTATCTCGTGAAATACCGAATCTGTGGGAAGTGCGGATGCAATAATTGAAGCGGTAAGAATTTCGAATTGCAACTGACAGGATTGGTATAGCAAATTTGTGTGTGTCCTAATTTGTTCTGTGACGTATTGACACTACATTGGTTCCAGTGTTTCAATGTATTACGAATATTTGCTATTTTCCATGAGCGTATAGCCTGAAACACATATTCTAGCCTACTAATGGTATGTGAATTTGGTTTGACACATAGCTCTGAGCAAGCCCATGATTTTCGTACATGTGTGCTTGCAGTTACCGGTAAAACGTTAGCTATCTTTCCCGTTGATGTAGTGATCAGCGGGTCTATCACAATGTGAAGCTCATCATAAGCTGTATTGGTATAATAAGGGTCGGACGAGCCCGTATGTTTTGATTCCCCGCAAAAGGCTTCCATTTTTGATTCTACATTAGACGATTCTGCCGCTCGTACCGAACAGATTTCGATCTTATTCTTCAGATTATTCAGCGTACGTCTCACGCTTAGTACGATACGTTTTCTCGCTTGAATGCACCATTTTATGATTTTTTCAGCCTCAATTCGTTTCTGTGGCTTGGACTTACAATTCATTTTTGCGGATAAGATGGTGATATATTTTTCTACCGATCCTAACAGTGTTATCGTACTGCTCCGCGTGCCTAAATGCCTATATTTTTTCAGAATATTTTTAGTTCTGATGAATTTCTGTTGCCCTCTTAGTTCTTTACGAGCGCGTCTGACTTTGTCGAGTATTGCTTTATTTACATCGCGATTAATGGCATACTTGTTTCGTTCATATTCTTTTTTCATTTCCGAATTAAGAGCATATTTATTAAGTTCGTACTTTTTTTTGTTTTCGGGATGTGCAGAATATTTAACTCTTTGTTTTCTGGCTTTCATC
Source organism: Tenthredo livida (assembly GCA_963992785.1). Taxonomy (NCBI): domain Eukaryota; kingdom Metazoa; phylum Arthropoda; class Insecta; order Hymenoptera; family Tenthredinidae; genus Tenthredo; species Tenthredo livida. The sequence goes on from OZ023066.1 coordinate 25,809,549, forward strand.
TCAGGATTAGCTGCATATCTTGCTCTTTCACTTGTCTGTTTGATATCAGGATTTGCTGTGTATTTCATCCTTTCACATGTTTTTTTGATATCAGGATTTGCTGTGTATTTTATCCATTCACGTGTTCTTTTGATTTGAGGATTGGCAGCATATTTTTGTCTTTCACGTGTCTGTTGGATCTTAGCATTAGTTGCATATTTTTCTCTGCGACGAGTAAGTTGCAATTCACGAGTGACAGCAGTTGTTTTCTTCTCGTACAATATTTTTTGTTCTAGATCTTCAGAATATTTTGCTTTTTTTTGCAATTTTATTACTTCCGCATTGGCAACGTAATTTGCTCGTTTAATTGGCTGTTTTAGTCCAAATGTAGCACTCTGGCTTATATTTCGTTGTGGCTCATCAGCGCTGCAATTTGCCTTGCATTCTGTGTCACTTCGTGTTTGCCCTATGAACGAACGAGTAGCATGTTCGACTGAGCTTGTGCTATTACTACTGTTTGTCTGTCGAGCTGAATAGTCTTCGCGTCTTTTTTTGTTCATTTGGTCTTTGTGAGTGGCCCACCATCTGTTTTTACGATTTGTCTGTGTTGGGAGAGTTATGTTTGTTTTATCGCTTTTGCCTTGTTCTTTGCTTTTTTTGCTATTATCGTCCGTCGTACTTTGTGAAGAAAGTGAAATGGTATGCCGTGGTACTGTTCGACAGACCGATGCATACGTTTTCGCGGGTAATTTTTGTATTTTCGACCGGTCTGTATTTTGGCCTTGTACGATTGTAGCGATGTTCGACTGTGCTATTGTGGTACTTTCCATTGTAGGAAACGCACTCATTGTCTTTTCGTTGAGTATGCGTAGTAAATGCTGTCTCATCGTTAGTGTCGTTCTTCTACGCCCATCGTTATCTACGTAATAGCGTTCGGTCACCGGATCCTTACCTAGTGCAAGCGATGTTGCGATTGCACACGCAAACACTCCGCATGATTTTGAATCCGGTTGTATTTGTACATTTTCGTACATGATCGAATATTTTTCATACAGACGATTCAATATTTCATGTTGGAGCGGCGATAATCGGTGTTTCAACGTATCGTACACGTGTACTACTGACCCATCGTAGTATATGCAGGTCCAGTGACCGATCTCGTCTGGACCAATGTTTCCGCTGTAGAGGATCTGAATATCCTGATCGCTGGTAACACGTTGATACCAATGTAATCCTTGATAGAATATCGGATCTTGTGGTTCAAAAGTCGTCGTGTCAGTTAAAACATTCAGAAATGCATTTATACACTTGTCATGTAGCTCCTCTGCAATGTTCATAATGCAGGCTGCGATCTGTGCCCTATTTGCACGTACTATTGCATTAACGTCTATTTGTTCGTCAGTGTCGTCTGTAATGTCTATTATAAGTGGCAAATTTACATCAGCTGTTTTATTGCGTTTCGGCGTGTCAGTTTTACCTATTCTGGCGGATCGCTTCGCCTCTTTTTGTTGTTGCTGCATTTTGCTATAGCTACGTTTCCTATTTTTCGGCATTTTTATTTATTAGACTACCTGTATTAAATCGTACTCAACTTATACTTAGGATTTGTCTATTTATCGTTGTATATTCTGACTTTTTTGTATTTATGAATGAATAATTGTTATTGGCTGTACTCACATATAGATTTTTTCCGGTCTTCTGATTCAACTGTTGCGTGAATTCTATTTTATACACAATTATACAATAAAATTTTTCATGTACGTATTTAGAAAATCAAAGATATCCACTATGTTTATTATCGTAATCGTACGTCGATTCTACAATCTTTAATACCGTTTGAGAAACGATGTGTGAAAATTAATTTTTGCCGGCACTGCAGTACGCTGACACGAATAACCTCGAACTTGTCGATCAAGAACAATATATTGCGTACTGACAATGATATAGAATTATTGATATTATTGTTACAGTAAAGAAAATGACTAAATTCGCGTGTCTGTGTGAATTCGAACGATGTTCAAATGCACTGAAATGACACTCACTTGTTGAATAATTGCAATATTTATCTTTCGATACGCGCTTTGCTATATCTCCAAGTGGAATGGAAGTTCTACTTTCTGTTCGCTGACTTTTCTAAATGACGTTCCTAAAGTCATCTATTTGAGTTGATCTCATCTCTATTGTGTTTATTATTTCTCAAATTTGTCAATAGAGTGCAGTCCTATTGACGCGTATTTTATGTGGACAATTTATTCATCACATGTTTCAATTTAATTACTCGTTGTTCTATTTTTTCGAAGATTGGTTTTTAATTAATTCACCTAGTTTTATTTTCCGTATAATTCTGTTGTGATAATAATTGCAATGCGTAAATAGATGGATAATTTTGGTTGAATTAAATTTGTCCAGTCAGTGCTGACAGGACATCGCCTGGACAAAATTTTATGCAGTTGGACAATTTATTTCAAATTGTTTGGTTGTGTGTGTGAGTATGTGATCTCGTCAATGTATATGCTACTAGATCAACGGTTTCAACCCTTCATTCTGCATTCGAATCTCGAAGCGTCAAGATGTGTAAGTATACATACACGTTTTCATACATTATGTTACGGTCTGTTTTGTTGTAATTGTGTATTCCATAATATTTTTCAAATGAATAAAGTATTCTGATTCAGCTATTATTCAAGTATTGTATACACATGCGAACAATGAGTCGAGTAATAGAAAGATGCGTGTCCTCATTTTTTACGGCCAGTTGCTCCTTTCCGTATTATCACGTGTTTGGTTCATTGTTTCAAGCTGATATGGTCTAATTTTGTCAATTGTCTTTAAGGGGTGGCATTGTTTATACGTTATCTGTATATTTGATTTATTTTGAAGAAATTATAGGATTTAAAGTAGGGTTATCTTCTAAGCTAACTGCTAAGAGCCCACTTACCGACACCATTTTGTATTACTATTTTATTGAACTCAATCAAATACAGAATTGAGAATGTAAGCTGATTCAATTTTGAAATTCTATTTATCTGATTAGCTTGATTCTTTGCATAGCCAATATGTTTGTTTGATTTTGTTGTTTTGGAGTTTGGGAGTTTTGGAGCAAGCCTTAGATGTTTGTAATGCATTCATAATTGTCCAATTGAATAATTATCCCATCGAATTGTTCTTTCTTTAATATTTATGGTGGATAAAATATGATGTATTTACTAGAAATGTGTTTCATTTGGTTAATAGCAAATGATCAAGATGTTACGATGGGAGGTGGCGAGGGTGGCGGTGAGGGGCCATCAATGATGAGTCCTCATCAAACTGAGGCAATGGTATGTACAGTATTAAATACGATTATCACTTGCGTTGAATGAGGAGGAAAATATGAAGTAGACGGATCGTAAAAAACCAAACGTATTCAGATGGACCATATAGAATGGATGCATTTTGTTGGACAGCCTAGAACAGACATATCCTAATAGGCTCTATAGGCTGTGTAGTGTGTATAGATGACGGTATATATTTGCTGTAATATTTTTTGTGATTGTTATGTTTGTTCTAGATTGCCTGGCAAAATACATTTGTTCTAGGCGGACCATTTAAATATGTCTGTTTACTTGGGTCCTGGCGAAGTAGTTCTTGGATTAGACAGAAATTTATGCATGAAGTTTTTTTTTTTCAATTTTTCTAATTGAGCTTATAATCAATTGTGTGCGATACTTTTTTAAATGTTTGCTTCTTGAAAAATTAACATTTTATAAATCACTTGTGGAGATATTTAGCTCACCATGAAAATCTTGTCGTAAGCGATACTTATAGTCAATGTTTTAATTTACAGATCAGAGAATTGTATACGGTTCTAGGGCGGTACATGGGGCAACAGTCCCATGTACCAGCCCTTGATAATCAAAACAATGAAAGAGGAAGAGAAAGAGGAAGAGAAAGAGGAAGAGGAAGAGGAAGAGGAAGAGGAACAGCAACAGGAAGAGAAAGTGACGAAGAAGAAGAAGGAGATGAAGATAGAGAGGAAGTTGAAATGCCACCTAAAAAAGAAAATAAAGTTAAAAATAAAAATGAAGATAGAAAGAGAGGAGGAAAAGTAGAAAGCGGAGGTGGAAGAGTAAATAGAGGGGGCGTAAGAGGAGGAGGCGTAAGAGGAGGAGGAGGAAAAAGCAGAGGTGGTGGAGGCGGTCAAGGGAGATATGGTGGAGGTGGACGACGTAGATATGGCGGAGGTGGAGGTGAACAAGGAAGAGGTGGTGGAATTCGAAGAGGAACAGCTGGTGGATTTGAACATGGAACAGGGGGAAGAGGGGGGTTTAATGGGCAAGGACGAGGAATGGGGGGATACAATTGGCGGGGTCAAGGAACAGGGGGATCGAACTGGCAGGGGCGAGGAACAGGGGGATGGAATTGGCGAAGGAGAGGGGAACAAAGGAGAGGGGGACGAGGGAGTGGAGGCAGAGGACGACAGGGCTCTCTGCAAGTTTATTTTTAATTTTTATTCCTTTGTTTAATAAACGTATTTTTTCATAGTCTGATGCGTACGATTGATTCTTACCTTCTTTCTCATCAACTGGGTGCTGGTGTATTAGATAATAATTTCAATGTCTTTTTATTTGGATTCTTTTTTTACTTTTGTTCATTCCTGTTTCTTTGTGGTTACAATTATATATATGGACTGGAATTTTGCCCTTACTTGACTTACATGGAAAACGAATATGCCAATGAACTAGTTTGGTAATCGAGTCGAGTTACCTACATCGTAAAGTTTATTTTGAAGCTTGTTCTACAGTTCATTTCTCAATTTTTTTCCATTAACAGTGGTTTTTTTTTATGGATAATGACTTAGTGAATGATTGTCTGACCTATATGTTATTTTATATGCATAGTTGGATGCAAGTGATTACCATGCATATCGTGAGTAATTCTACTAGGCCAAGTTGTATATCTTCTTTAAGTTAAATTCTTCTTTTATTATTTCACAATTCCTATCTCCAGATATTTATTATTATATGATTGAATTAGAATTCAGTTTATAATGTCACATGGTCATTTATTACATTAAAATTCAATTCAATACTATTTACTTTGATTCTGAAGTGGTGATCCAGTTACTCTAAATTTGCATTTAATTTTCAAGGGTTTGTGTGTGGATATTATTTCTACAATAAATTATCCAACGTGGCACTGATGTGCCATCAGTGAATATATAGTTTGTTATCAATTACTAATCTTAATGAATCCATTGTTTCGTAGAACAGATTTTGTATTCAATCTTGGAATGTTTTAAGATCGCTATTTTCAAGTTTTTGTACTCTGCATGTTTATGATTTGTTGTATTGGATAGTTGTTACAAAATCCACGACTAGGATCAAACTAACAAGGAATTTATCCACAGTTTTACTCATGAATGTATGCATATGATAGTTTATTATTAATTCATTATACACGTAATGTATAGTTTTAGTTTGGAAAGCATTACTATCAGCATTAACACGTCGAATTAAATAATCACAGTTGATTAGCATATTACACCAACAAGGAATGACATGTAGTATGGAATAGGTAAATTGAGTCAGTGATCGGATTTACAGTGGAGATTGCGTCATACAGATACAGGCCAGTATGTACGGTTTGAAGTGATTCGTCAACAACTTATTATGCATAGCGTATATATGAGCTTAAAATATCTCATAATTGTCTAGATGGTTAAATACTAAAGTTAATGTCCCGAAAATTCAAAAGGTGCTACATAATTTCAAATGATTTCAAAGAGTTCCTGTCATTTCACTAATGATCTAATAGATAGCATATTTCAAGGTATTAAACGATTTAACTAGATTTGTCAAGATATTAAATGTTTCAACTCATCTCATAGACCACGCGAAGTGTGGGTAGAACCCACGTTTTCACTACTTATAAAGTCAAACTTTGTATAATACCGAACGGAAAAACTTATTTTGATTTTGTGTAATTGCACACTTGCCTTCGGCTCGTGTTGCCAACTCACACTAGTCAGAAAAAGTTTTACCGCACTCGCATCATAATGTACTATTACTTCACTCCGTATGATAATGGATGTTTTATGCACGCTCCGTGTGTGTGGGAATTTCACACATCATAAAGTAAAATTTTGTATAATACTCGATGGAAAAACTTCTCCTGACCTTGTGTGATTGCAGCACTCGCCTTCGGCTCGTGCTGCAACTTCACACTCGCTGGAAAAAGTTTCACCACTCTCGTATCATAGTGTACTATTTTCAACTCAGTGTGTGATACTCGATTTCTTATGCCTGTTGGTAGTGCGCGAAGTGCTCGATTTACACACTTCCCTATGTAAAAATAATTGAGTTTTTTTCGTTTGAAAGTAATAATTTCTCAAATATTTTTCTTCTATTCAACTTTCTCAGTTTTGTGTCAAGTTGTGTTGACACATACATATTTACTAATTAAATAATAGTGTTATCAATATGTCAAATTAACATGACATGTTATTTATGAATAAAATAAAATTTATGTGAAACATAATATAATTCTATCAAAATCAAATGAGCCTTGCTTTCCTGATCAAGATAACTTGTATCTCGAACTTGCGTTTCTATCGATAGACTACGAAAAAGGTATATAGAAGTGGAAGCAGAAGAGTTTTTTTTTGTCTTTGATTTCCTAATTTCTTCAGTTTCGAGGACTAATAAAACTTTATGCTATTGAAAATCATTTTTCGAAGTATTTTGTTTTTAATGGGGGGGCTTTGCCCCCCCAACCCCCCAGCGGGGGCTTCGCCCCCTGCACCCCTAGCAGGGGCTTCGCCCCTTGCATCCCGAGCGGGGCCTCTGCCCTTGGACCCTGTCCCCACCCAGCCGCTCTCACTAATATTGCAATATATACTATACTTCCCTATTTTTTAGAGTTTTTTGCAGGTCAAGAATTTCGCACACTGAGTTGAACAATAGTACATTACGACACGTGTGTGCTACTTGTATCATACTGTACTATTATAACACTTTTAATGATCAGCAATTCTAAACATATTAGTTTGTTTGATAATTAGTTTGTGGTGCTGATGTATAGGTAGGTGGAGTTAGTGGTTGGTAGGCTGGTCGAAGTTGGTTCATTTGAAGAAGATACGTAGAGTGTTATAACTTTGGAGCAGCTGTGAACTACTTCTGTTATGGGACATCGTCTTGCCGAAATGTTATGCTCTTCTGTTCCGATGGATTAATAATAAGATAGGAATGGTCCAGATGACTGTAAAAGATATAAAATAACAAAAGATTGAAGGAAAGATTTTAGTATATTAGTATTAATTGTCCTAGTATTGTTATCATTTCGGAACCATGAACTGTGGGCTACCTTTGTCTTGGGATGCTGTTTTGCCGAAGTGTTATGTTCGTCTATCTCAACGGATTGATAATCGGAACCTTTGTTTGGGACGTCGTTTTGTCAAAGCATTATCTCCGACTATTGCAATGGATCAATGATAGGATAGGAAAAGGTCAAGTGACTGTGAAACATAGAAAATGACAAAGGATTAAATGAGAGGTTTCGTATCGCTACTAATTTTTCTAATATTGTTATCACGTTGAAGCTATGAGTTGTAGGCTACCTTCGTTTTGGGAGGATCTTTCGCCGACATGTTATCTTCCTCTATTTCAACTGATTGGTAATCGCAACCTTTATTTTGGGACGTCGTTTTGTTAAAGCATTATCTCCGACTATTCCAATGGATCGATGATAGGATAGGAAAAGGCCAAGTAACTGTGAAACATAGAAAATGACAAAGGATTAAATGAGAGGTTTCGTATCGCTACTAATTTTCCTAACATTGTTATTACATTGGGGCTATGAGCTGTCGGCTACCTTTGTTTTGGGACGATGTTTCGCCGAAATGTTATCTTCGTCTATTCCAACGGATTGATAATTGCAGCCTTTGTTTTTGGGACGTCGTTTTGTCGGAGTGTTATATTCGTCTATTCCAATGGATTGATAATAGGATAGGAATGGTCCAGATGACTGTGGAAATTTAGTGGAAATAAAGAAGTTGAGGTTGGTCTATTCATCTAGTATTATTATATGTAAAATCTAGTGAAAATCAATGTCCGTACATACCGTTTAATGTAAGTCATCGTAACCTTATTTTCACTTGTTCCGGATTGAAGTAAAATAATAATTTGCCAGGATCGTTGATTTGTTCTTTATCTAAATATTCGAACCCAGCTTAGAGGATCTGTTCCGTGCACTTACAACAGGCCATCATGCAGATTTATTATAAATAATAACGGTCATCGGCGTGAAACCACGGTCGGCGCACTTTTCACTCTGATCGTTGTTCACTAATTCACTGTTTCACTGATTTACTGAAATAAAACCATTAGCTTGACCGATAACATTTTATATACTTATATAATATGAATATATAACTATATAATATGATTATATATAAATTATGAATATTTTAACTATCAATACCGCGATCCGTCAGCCATCCGACAGCCATTTTGATTTCGTCGTCCCTCTGTGGCTCACTTAGTAACTTCATTATCACATATCGACCGAGTGCAGATTCAGATTCATGCCAAAATCAATAGGGGGCGAGATTTCGATGGCTTGTACCCACGTTTCAAAGATCAAGTCGATCCGTTTCACCGTTCGTTCAGAAACGTGAGGACAAGCAAGCGTCGAGCGAAAATCTGATGACCAGGAAGAAGTGGAAGAAGAAGAAGAAGAAGAAAATGCTTTTTCATCAACTTTCGTGACCGATATATCAGAAACCAGTGTACCTATTCCGATCAAATTTATACAGCGACGTCGTGTGGTGGGGGAATATCTGTTCTGTGAATTTGATCGAAAAATATTCACGCGTTCCGAAGTTATGACCTCCTGCTTACAGGTATAAAGAGTTCCCCCGAGAAAATAGAGTCCCGGCTAGCGCTCGCCTGCCTACGGGTACTTGGCGGCGATTCGCTGCCGCGAATCTTGGTGTTTGGTGGAGGGTACGCGTCACCTATAGTTTTTTCGTTTAGTTTTCTGAAATCTATGACCATTCTCCATCTTTTGTCACCTTCCGCATCCGGTTTTTTGGGTACAACCCAAACAGGGGAATTGTAAGGTGAGGCTGATGGTTTGATGATATTTTGGTCTAATAATTCGGAAACTTGTTTTTGTATCTCGTCTTTGTGAACAGTTGGGTATCGATATTGTTTTACATTGATCGGATTATCATCTGTTGTCAGAATTGAGTGTTTTGTTAGGGATGTATTCGATAATGTGTCACCTGGCAGAAAAAATAGGTGATTGAATTCAGTTGTAAGAGCGAGTAAAGATTCTTTTTCTTCGTCGTTAAGGTGGTCTAGATGCATTAAGTTTTTAAGGACCGTTAATCTCTCGGAACGATTATTATTATTGTTATCGACGGGTGTATTGGTTTCGATCGCGTCGTTTATTGTCAGCACGTTTGGATTAGTTTGCGTATTTTGATTTTGATTGTTGGATTTGATGTCGTAGATTTGAATTGAGATGTTCGTGTTGTTGAAAGTTGAGGTTATCAATTGCAAGATTTTGTCCCATTTTTGTTTGCCTAGTTCTTCAGATAGGTCAGGGATTGAGATTGATTTTGCGTTATTTGATTGTAGATGATTTTTTAGAGAATTGAGCGTTTTATTAACGATTGTATCGTCTAGGTCACTGAAATGAGTTTCCATGATAATTGAGTGATATAATACTTGTGAGCTTTCAGGAACTATATCTTTTATGGTATCTGCGACCATACCATTTTTCGCGTAGGTAATTAGCTCATACTCATTTAGATTTTGGGCTTTTAGCAATTCTACTCAGATTCCTCGTAATATTTGAATTTTTTGCGGTATGAAATGAAGAATTGCGCCTGAAGATTTGCGTATAGGGTAATTCCGGGAGAGATGAACCACTGGGAGAGATGGCCGACGATATATATTTCAATAAATACTCAACAGATGTTAGCAATAAAATTCCTAGTTGTTGTTCGCAGCCTAAATGCCTACCTTCAATCGAGAAATAATGTGAAAAGAAGTTGTGGTTCGAGATATAACCCTTTTACTGCTAAGCCGTATGAATATTGATGCTGTTATAATTTCTCGCTTTGTTTACGTCACGGTTCCGATTATCAATCAATAACAAAAGTAAAGTATCAACATAGGAATATTAAAACCGATAGTCTGAGGTGATGTTCATTCAGTTTTGGCTTCAATAACTACTATCTACATGGCAGCAGATAGGAAAAGGCCATCTTACCCCCAATCGGGATAGATGGCCCACCCATAATAATCAGCCATTTTTCAGAAATGCCAAGGAAATAGGGTAAAGGGGGCCAAAACGGGTACGGAGGCGAATTCGGCACGGAAGAAAAACCGGCACGGAATCTAAAAAAAAATAATTTCGTCGGAAATGCTTTTTATGATACGGCGACGTATTTTGGATCAACAATGACACAAAAAAGCAGAAAAGTAGATGAAAAAAAAATGGATCTATAATCATGCAATTCTACATCAAAAAAGCAGCAGAAGCCATCTTTTCCGGATAGGGCATATCACCCCAATACTCGGGGGCATCTCACCCGTACCCTACGGGTGAGATGGCCGCATGCCACATGTTCATATCTTATCATCTTGTTGGTAAATATCGTACTTTAAAATTATCACGAGCGTACTGCATGATAGCTTAAGGTTCACGTAAAGATCCTATCGAATGAAACCTTTCATTTTGTGAACTAATAATTTTTCATACCGTTTTTTCGCTTAAGTGGTTCATCTCTCCCGGAATTACCCTATCTTCGTAGATTTTTAAAGTTTGTAGAGTATGAGAACTTTTGGGGTCGAGTGTATTCAAAGGTTTGTTAACAGGTTCTAGGGTTACCGTCGGCACACTTATCTCAACAGCTGATTCGTTCGAGTTTATCGCGAGTGTGCATGCTTGACCGCTATTGTTTGTTACTCATGCTTTACCGCAATGAATATTGGGACCTAAATTAATCGTGTCTACGTAACCTTGGTCAATTTCTGAATTTGAGACTTTAGGAGCAATTACTTGGGCAGTACGGCCTGGTATTGTAATGATAGTAGCGATTTGCAGTGGCGTATCTAGGGTGGGGCAGGTAGGGCACGTTCCCCGGGCGCCTTTCGAAGGGGGGCGTCAAAATCGCCAATTAATAAATTATAAATTCAAATTAAGGGGGTATCTACACCTTTGAATTTTCAAAAAGTCGTTATTTTTTTTATAATTTATTTGGAATGCTAGTGACCTACTCTACCTGCAAATAAATCGGTGTCAAAATATCTAGAGGATTTGAAAAGTTACAGCCATGACAGTGCCAGATTGCGAAAAAGCGCCGCGGCGCGGCGCGCGAGCCCTCAGATTGGTGCCATAAGTATTGTACAACACCGCCAACACCACTTACACCACTGCTTAATTTTATGACGTTTTTATATATTTCGATTTTGAATTTGATTCTGTGATCTTTTAATTCTTCGTAATTATCATTCTTACACATATTTAATTTTCAATATTCTTTTGAATTGTGATCATTGACAGAACACATGGCTGCGATGTACATTTTTTCGAGGTTAGGTGTCCACTTGTTTGTAAATATCAGCGTGCTTTCATTACGAATTCAAACTACTGGTAATTTCCATTATCGAATAAACACAGTGTTTATATATCTGACATGAGACTTCGGAATCGAAGGAAGATGATCCATCAAAAAGTGCGTTTGAAATCGATGCCAGGAAACTACACATTTGGATTTCTAAAAAGATGAGTATTTCTACAATACATATATTAATTGCAAGAGTTTAATAAATATTATAAGAAAAAAGGTATGATTGATGAAAGATGAAAGAATTTTCGTAGTATTGACAAAAATTGTGCTAGCATCTTCTGAATCTCAAAAATATTGAAGATCAAAAATTTTTAGAGAATTTTTATGTTGAAAAATTTTGATCAGATTTTTTCCAAAGCAATTAATTATTTTTCTAACAGCCTCACCGGACACCTAACGGACACTGTTGTTGTGCAGAACAGGTCAAAAATCACTACGAACCTCCCCCTGGCACATGTGTCTAGACTCGACTCGACTCATAACTCATCGATACGAGAGCAGCGGCGGATCCAGCATATTAGTCATGAGCAAAATCTTAAAACTTAATTTCCTGTAACTACATTTTCTTCTCTTGGAAAAGTATGAAATAAAAAAAAAATTTCTGATAAAAAAGTTTAAAAGTTGATTTCTGGAGAATGAATATTTTGAACGGTTGTCGTAAAGAATCAGGAGCATCACTAGACCGATTCTGGTGTTTGTGGTCTTTAAATTTGTAGAATCGAAACCTCTATCAGATGAACATAGAACTTTTTGATAAACCCATTTTTAGTTGAAATATTAGAAAAATAAGCAAAATTTTTTTTCAAATTCAGAAAAAAAATCGAAAAAATTCAATAACTCAAGTAATTCTCGCAATATCAAAAAGTTCTATGTTCATCTGATAGAGGCATGTCTTATGAACAATTGAGAACCAAAAATTCCAAGATTGGTCCAACGCTCGGTCTGATTCTTTACGGCAACCGAGTGATTTTGTATTTTCCTGTCTTCAGCGCAGCCACTATTAGACTGGAAGTAATACATGATGTAAGATATGGATAATGAAGGTCAAACCCTCCCCAAACATGATGATTTTTTTCAATTTTATCAGAGTCTTCAAGTTGAAAAAAAAAGAAAAATTGTTTTTCAGAAATTCAACCCATTTAAAGGTGTATATACCCCCTTAAACCACTACTTTCGTTATAAAGAAAAAAATAAATATATTTTGTCAGTAAGATTTGTGGCTGTTTTATTAAGAGTATTCATTTTTGTAACACATGCACGATTTCTGCGTTTTTCCGACCTAAAAATAGGGCCTAAAGTAGCCGTTTATTGACCATTTGAAAAGAGCGGTACAAAAAGAATCCTTTTTATAGTTTGCAGACTAATCAATTAAACGTTTAATTTGGGCCCAGTCCCCATTTAATCGGTAAAATATAAAATCTATTGTTGAGTGTATAGTTCGAGACACTGTCTAATTGAATCGATGTTCAGTACAAAACAACATAATTTACCGCGCATAAATAATTCTTCATGGATAAATGATCACGAGGTTGAAGTAAGAAATGAAAGATAATTGGATTTTGTAATTTTTAAGGAAATATCGATTCATCTAGGGTCTCAAACTATACGCTTGACATATAATATAGATACATATGGGGAATTCCACGTGGACTCGGTAAACGTTTGACCCTGACACCTTCCGATTCAAGTCATGATTTATTATGTTATTGTACCTGATCGAAGTGACGCTCCAAATTTGCTTCAGATTTTTTCGAAAAGCCGCAATTTTTTACAAAATGCAGAAAACACCAACATAAGAGCCCCAATTTAAAAATCTGAAAAAATTCTCAAACATCCTCGGTCGGATTTAAAATTTTTTCAGCTTTTAGCCAAAGTGGGCAAACGTTTTTCTTCTATTCTTTTTCGTGCTTTATTCGGGAAAAAATTCTGAAAAAGAACAGCAGCAGATTCCAGTCCTGTTGCTTCAACGTTTTTATACGTCACGCAGGATTTTTAGGAATTTTCGCTGATTTTTCCGAGGCGATTATATTTTTTCTCATATTTTTGGATTCAGGTCGGATAAAAAAAAAAAACGCTTCGGAAAAATCAGCAAAAATTCCCGAAAATCCTGCGTTACGTGTAAAAACGTTCAAGCAACAGTTCACAGTGGACTGGCAACTGCTGCTGTTCTTTTTCATAATTTTTTTCCGAAAAAAGCACAAAAAAGAATGGAAGCAAACGTTTGCCCACTTTGGCTCAAAGCTGAAAAATTTTTAAATCTGACAGAGGATTTTTGAGAATATTTTCAGATTTTTAAATTAGGGCTCTTATGTTGGCGATTTGTGCATTTTTTAAAAATGGCGGCTTTTCGAAAAAATCTGAAAAAAATCGGAGTGTCTCTTCGATCAGGTACAAAAACATAAAAAATCATGGCCCGAATCGGAAGGTGTCGGGGTCAAACTTTTACCGAGTTTACGTGGAATTCCACATATATATTAGGGTGGCCGTTAAAACGGGAAAAATATGAATTTTCCGAGCCGCCCCCCAAATCGACTCCAAATAAATCAAAACTTAACCTGTCATTTTTTCAGATGTTTATTTTAACGCTTGACCCTTGACCACAGCGGATGAACTTCTCCATTCGAACTACACGGGGTTTCGCGGTCTTTTCAGTTATTATTTCACTGTGGGTCTAAAAAATCTGAAATTCTCAGAGATTGATCTACGGAAATGCTGTTCTGTGGAAAATATCGGCACCCCCCTGCCCTCGAAATTGTTCATGGGTCATCCCATGCCAATGTGATGGTTATTCTTTTTTCCCAATTTCATTTAATGTTGATCAAAAACATTGGAAATAGGGGGAAGTCCCATGAAGCCGGACGACACCTAAAATCGTCCATTGCTAATATCAGCCGAACTAAAAACATTATTTACAATTCTTTTTGCGTGGTTCAAAGATGCATTCATGCATGTTCGAACCACGCAAGAAAATGGTCAATAATGTTTTTAGTTTGGCTGATATTAGCAATGGACGATTTTAGGTGCCGTCCGGCTTTATGGGACTTCCCCCTATACATGTTTTCCGATGTCCTTGAGCAACATTGGATGAAATTGGAAAATGAAAAATCATCACATTTGCATAGGATGATAGGACCATACAAAATTTGGAGGGCAGGGGGGGGGGGGGGGCGATTTCTTACCACAGAGCAGCATTTTCGTAGACCAATCTCTCAGAATTTCAGATTTTTATATCCATAATTAGACCCACAGTGAAATAATAAGCGAAAAGACCGCGAAACCTCGTATATTTCAAATGGAGAAGTTCATCCCCTGTGGTCAAGGGTGAAGCGTTAAAATAAAAATCTGCAAAAAATACAGGATGAGTTTTGATTCATTTGGAGTCCATTTGGGGGGTGTCCCGGATTTTTATTTCTAACGACCAGCCTAATATATATATGTCAAGTGTATAGTTTGAGACCCTCCATAATTAAATCGATATTTCGTGCAAAATCACAAATTTCACTCGACTTCAATTTTGTTTTTGAGTATAAACAACTTTTCTCAGGTTATCTCAATTGATCCATGATACGCATAGTTTAGAGACTAATTAATTGAATGTTTTATTCTGTCCAGTCCCCATTTAATTAGTAAAATATAAAATCTATCGTGAGGTGTATAGTTCGAGACACTATCTGATTGAATCGATATTCAGTCCAAAATAACAAAATTTACCCCCCATAATTAATTCTTTATGTATAAACGATCATCGTTTCAGTAATTTACATTAAGATTGTTAGCGCGCTGGTGGAAGTAACTTGGTAAATAACTGTTTAGGGCTACATTCGCGCATTGAATCATAATAACATTCATTTACTCGTACCCACAACTCTCCTAGAAAATCTCGCATTGAAAATCTTCAAATTATAAACAAATGATCTCTCAAAGGCTTATACTTTCAAGACTAATTTAATGAATTCCTCAATTAAAATCGGTCCTCACCCTACTGAGAATCGCGGGATGAGATCTGATGTCAGATCTCAGATGAGATGTGATGCGAGCTTATATGAGATATGATATCAGCCCAAGTGTGATCTCACCTGCAGCTCGGATCAGATTGTGGTAACGAAATTGAACTGGGTTTTCATTCCAGATCTTATAAGAGTCTCGTGTCAGATCTCCTGTCAGATCTCCTGTAAAACTGAAAAAGTTTGTAGAAAAAAAAAATTCCCATGCTGCAAGACTTGAACTCAGAACCTTCGACTTCGTAGGCTCTTACCGTACCACTGCGCCACGACACTGCTTACCAAATGATGAATTTTTCATGTATATCTTAAGTTACTGGTAACATTAACTTCAGTTATTTTCGGGTAATAGTCGTAGTAACTTAATATTTATATGTGAAAACTTCCGTATTTTGTAAGCAGTATCGTGGTACAGTGGTAAGGTGAGAGCCTACGAAATCGAAGGTTTTGAGTCCAAGTCTTGCTACACGGGATTTTTTTTTTTGTACAAACGTTTTCAGTTTTACAGGAGGTCTGACAAGAGTTCTGACATGAGACTCATATGGGATCTGGAATGAAAACCCAGTTCAATTTCGTTACCACAATCTGATGTGAGCTGCAGGTGAGATCTGAAGTGAGCTGATTTCAGTTCTCATATAAGCTCACAACACATCTTATCTGAGATCTGATATCAGGGGGCTTATTCGCGAACTCATAACTGCGAAAATAACGGCAGAATAGCACTGAAATGATGAAAAACAATAGGCAGCTGCCAATGAGCTACTCCTATTTCATGGATTGACATTGTTTTATGCAGTTTTTCTGCAGTTACAATAACGCCAGAGTTCGCGAATAAGCCCCCAGATCTCATCCCCCAATTTTCAGTAGGGCATTCAATGGGCCGAATGTGGAATTTCAAATATATATAGACAAGAGCGTATAGTCCGGGAGGCAGTGTCACTTTCCATGCAGTCATTTTATGCACCATGATAAATGTAGTTGATATAATAGTTTTCATACCACTGAATACTAAACCGAGCTTCAGACCGCGCGAGCGGGGTGGGTGGAGTCGTGCAGGGAGGCTGCGGAACCTGTCAAAAATTTTTTTCCGATAACTTATTTATGCACACTGAAGATTGTTCAGGTCAATATTTACACACGATATTTCATTAAATAACTCGTCAGCTTATCTGCGAGTGGAATATACGTCAGTTATACCTATACGTAAAAAACTTGAAAAAATTAAAAAAAAAAAAAAAACATCTTTTCTGGAATAGGGCGCTCGACTGGAAGTCGTGGCAAACGTTCAGAAAACATGATACTGCGGGATGAAAATATGCAATAAAACAATTAAAAAAAAAAAATTTTTTTTTTAAATATTTTTTCTGGAATGGGGCGCTCGACTGAAAATCTTTAGAAACGTTCAGAAAACATGATGGTGGGTAATGAAATTCTGAGAAAAAAAATGAGTCGTATGCAACGCTTTGATTGACTCTACGTATAACTTTTGAAGTCTTTTTTTGTTCTTCCAAATTTTTTTATTCTATACTTTTATCCCCCAGTATCGTGTTTTTTGAAAGTTTCCGACGATTTCCAGTCGAGCGCCCTATTCCAGAAGAGACGTTTTTTCTCCAATTTTTTTTTACGTATAACTGATACACATTCCACCCGCAAATAAGCGACTGACGAGTTTTTTCATGAGATATACCTAGTGTGTAAATATTGACCGGAACAAATTTCAGCGTGCATAGAATTACTTATCGGAAAACTCTTTTCGACAAGTTCCGCAGCCTCCCACGACTCCACCCACCACTACTGAAGGGACTGACGGTCGATTACCTAATAAATAACACAAGAGCTACCAATGGTATAAAATCCGTCGTGCATAAAATGACGGCATTAAAAGTGACATTACCTCTCGGACTAGTAGATTATATATCTGTATAACAAAACTGGCCAGCTGAGTTCAACTTGAGTTTTTACTTCAATTCAGTAAATGATTCGGATTTTGATTTTGTGATACGTGCTCCTCGTGCTCATATACTGCATGTGTGAACTATCACTAAATCAAATTATACGACGCATTATCCGAGGTCTTAAGGGGAGCCTATACTGAATTTTGGACAAAAAATAGTTTTCCATTTTTCAAAGGTGTAGAAAAGGTCCAATTAAAAAGATCCTACATTAAGTTGTAAATAATAGTATAGTATCTATATACAGAAAAAAATTCAATCTTCTACTATAAAAGTGTAGACGCAAGCCTTATCCTTGTAACTTCAAAACTGTGAAAATGGCGCGGCTAAGTTTTATGACTGTCAAACTGTGTAGTGCAATTAACATTGTAACGGGCTTGATAGCCAGTTATAACTAAATGGTAAAATAGGACGGGGTGTGAGGGAGAGTAACGTGGTCGAGTAGAGACGGGTGTAGAAATTATATTGTGGATTTATTCAACAATTGCTTAAAACTAGTACAAATGGGGTGGGTGTGTGTGTGTGTGTCGGTGTTTGAGAACGTGAGGATTGCTAATCAAACTAGCGGGGTTTTATATAAAGGTACTGACCTCAAATTACGGAGATTGGTGGCACAGATAACTAATTACTTAAGTAAGCACGTGTCGCTATGACGGTCTGTACTCGAGTGAGTCTCTGACGATCGAACCTCGTGTTCGATCGTCTTCGGCTATTATCGGTGATTTTAAATACTCTTTGGTTCCCCCGCGTAGCTTGGGGAGATTTGTGACTTGCTATGTCACAACATTCACAGTGGCCCAGATGGTAGCGTCTCTGATTCTGAATTCGACGGACGAGAGTTCTACTCCTGGTTGGATCTACTTTTTTTTTCTTCAGTAACATTTCATCACATGAAAATTCACAGAATAAATCATGTGTTTTTCACACATTGTGATAAATTACGTAACAAGGCACACAATAATCCACATGAACCATACACCAATATCGATCATAAAGATATACAATTAATCACGTGAATTATTACATACTTTTTTACGCGATTTATCGCAGAATCATTTTCAGTAGGGAGGAACCTTTTGCAGAAACTTTCCTGCGCTGCGCTGCAAGGTTCTGTGAAAGGTTCCTTGCGTCTACACTTTCTGGGCAGAAGATTAAATTTTTTTCTATATATAGATACTAGGATCATTTACAACGTAACGTAGGCTTTTTTGATTTGGACCTTTTCTACACCTTGGAGAAATAAAAAACTATTTTTTTCCAAATTTCAGTATAGGCCCCGCTCAAGTTTTAATAAAGTAATATAGGATCATCTGGAAATAATGCATCTAATAACTATATAAGTAGTAATGCATATTGGAGTAGTATGATGTTCAAATTTCCCAAGATTCCTAAATGACTGAAAATTTAGCATTCGAAAAATCATGACGTTTGGAGCAAAAACTTTCTAGAAACTGATATATTAAGGTAATATAGGTAATGGGTATTATAACATAAAACATACGTCGGAGATATCTCATATAACATTGTTTTTATTAAGAAAACATTACATGCAGAGATTATCCATCCGACTAAACTATATCGTCTCCGAACAATCCATTCACTAGGTAGTAATATACATCGAAGTAGTATGATGTTCAAATTTTCCAAGATTCCAGAATGATTGAAAATTTAGTATTTAAAAGATTATGACATTTGGAGCAAAAACTTTCTGTAAACTGATATATTAAGGTAATATAGGTAATGGGTATTATAACGTAAAAGATACGTCGGGGACATGTCATATAACATTGTGTATATTAAGAAAACATCACATGAGATCATCCATCTGACTAAACCATATCGTCTCCGAACAATCCATCCATTAAGTAGTAATCTACATTGAAGTAGTATGATATTCAAATTTCCCAAGACAGTCGGAGTCATGTCATTTAACATTATGTATATTGAGAAAACGATTTCTACCTAGTAGATGCATTTTTTGTAGATGATATGGTTCATTCGAAAATATTTTACTGACAACTCGAGAACAAATAATTGAAATCTTCGTAGATCTACTGCCTTGGATCTACATCGATTAGCAGAATAGAATATCTAGATAGAATATCTAGATAGAATACCTGATAGCATATCTAATAGAATATCTGATAGAATATTATATATATAATAGTATAATGGAATAATAAAATAGAGAATAGAAGTCGAATAAAATATAACTGCGAAACGCTGAATGACCACGTTGTAGTCTATCTCAAGACATTGACCAAGATACGATTAAAATACTTGTGTTAGTTATCTTCTAGTCAATGTCTTAAGGGGGTATGTACACTAGGGTGTTTCAAAAAACCCTCACATTTGAAAATGACTGATGCATGCTGAGAAAATGGTGCCTTTTCATGAAAAAACAATGTTCGTGGAACCCGCAGTCTATGAGATGAGATTTGGTACTGCCTCAAGGTGATAGAAGAAAATTAAAAAAAAAATTGAAAAATACTGACGCATGTTAAAATTTCTTTAATTTAACAACAAAAATGAAGGTTCACGAAACCTAGAGTCTGTGAGATAATATTCAGTACTGCCTCATAAGGAAACAAGTTTAAAAAATATATTTATAGTAATAATTGATGCATGTTGAAAAAATTTTACTTCTCCACGAGAAAATGAGGCACGCGCAAACTGGAGCTTCTGAGATAATATTTAGTACTGCCTCAAGAGGGGTGAAGTAAGAAATTATACTTTTCCGACTATTTTTATCATTTTCATGAATAATTTCCTTTTCTATTCATTTATTATTTCATACTGAAGTTTAGGAACAATATATAAATTACAGAGCTTAGGTGTATTCCGTAATAACGTACATATCGTATTTTATTATCAGAGGATTATTTTAATCAAACTATAATCTAAGGATAACTTAAAAAACTTTTTCAATGTAAAAAACCAAAATCATATTTAATATCTCTTACCGATAAATTAATTAATTATTTTCAATTATCAATTAATATTCCTCAAACTAATGAAACTAGTGAAACTCCCAATAGTCACACTTTTGAGCTCAAGTTCTGGTGATTGTACTCTTTTTGCAGTCCGGAAATTGTTGCCTGTGCTGTTCTACAATTTGAAATAAGAACTGCTTCTGCTCTTCTTTTTTTGTAATGGACTTATTGAAAGTGGTGGCTAAAGCTATGCCACGTTCTGCAGTATCATTAACTACCTTTAATGATCTCACAATACTTGACGCGCTTTGATAAGAAGCCAAATTGTCCCACTGACTCGGATCTTTTTCAAGAAATGATGAATCTATCTTCAGAACTTGAAAAAGAAAATGTGAAGATGGTCCAGTGAAACTTTCAAGGGTTTTTTCACTAAAATCTTCAGCTTCGGTATATTTAAAACATCGATCACTGTACGCAATTTCATTCGTTGACGCTTGTTTCAATATTCTTGCCATATTTCGTTTGGTTTCTTTCGAAACGGTGCTAGAGAATAGGCTTAGAACGATCAATTCTTCGCCTAGATACCACAATTGTCGTTTGAATGCGGTCAGAGCAGTTTCAGCAATTTTTTCGGAGATCGTCTTATAGCGAATGAGAGTTTTGATAAACTGCAAATCGTTATTAGGAGCGTCAGTTGCCAAAGGGCATGTAATCCAAGCTTTAACGTACACCAACGCAACGAATATGCTGAATTCCAAACAAGATTGTGATTCTCTCCTTGTGAGATGAAATTGATTTTGAAACAAATAGATTTTGAAGATGTACAACAATTTGGACATCCACCTGGCATGGTGAAATGCACCAGGAGCACGAAATTTAATACCCCGCGGAGGATTTGCCCCCAGAAAAATTAAAGTTAGCTCCAATAACTCACGATAATCTTCTCTAAAAATTTCATTGGAATTTTGCTTGGATAATAATTCAGTGATAAAACCAATCGATTCTGTTTTGTATCCCAACAATTCATTATTCAGTCGAATGTCAGCACAGGGTATGAATTGATTCTGATCAATATTTGGCCAATTATTTTTAAATCTCTGGAAAAGTCGAACGTCTGGTCCATTAGTTGCTCCAAAAAGAGCTTCAAATACGCGTGAACAAACTATCTCAAGAATGTGGTGCCTGCAAGCTAGCCATAGAAGTTTTTTCTCTAACTTTTGCTCCAGTAGAATACAAGCCCCGTTTTTTAATCCCGTATCTACGCTAGTAGTGTCGAAACTTATTGCCGCTATTTGGTTGCTCAAACCCCAATCGCAGATTGTTGTATACGCTGCCCTTGCTATCAATTCTCCCGTTCCTCTTTCAACCGTAGGAACTCCCAATAGCTTCTCAATATCTTTAGCTGTCACTAAAATAGCTATACGATCTTCTTTAATGGGTCCTCCGGTTATTGCTGGCAGAAGTTTTCCATCTATGTGAAGAACTAGAGGGCACTCTGGTAATTTTAATAAAAATGTTTCTTTTATTTCTGCAGAACGTACGAAGCGAAACTTGGACCTTGTTCGATATACACTTGCATGTGAAAGAGAGATGTCAGATACATCATGCTCCCCATAAGTTTTCGCCGCTGCCGCGAGTACGTGAACTGCTTTTCGATAGCTGATATTTGAGCGGTCCAATGCTGCAGCTATATCTGAATGGATGCCATATTTTATTAGTTTATTTTAAAATTAATCTAAAACTGTCAAAGTACACCTCTTACCTGCGGAGATCACTGTTGAGGCGGTCATCATTCGCTTTTTCTTTATTTTCGGATCGGGTGGTTGATATTCTTCTGATTCCTGCGATTTTAAACCAAATTCTTCCGAACTGCCAGAAAGTGGCAAGGAATCTGGATGAATTGTTTCATACTCGATTACTTTTCTCTCCCTCTCAATGCGTAATCTTTTATCCACCCGTTCAATTTTGTCCTGGTCCTTTTTTTGTTTTTGTACTTCGGTATCAGGTAATTCTGGCATCTTGAGATTTCGAATAGAACGTTGGTCCAATAAAAAGCGTCGGTCCCTTTCAAGTTTCATTAAATTTTCAGCATTATGATGAGCAATGTCAAACAAATTTTTCAATGTGTTTTTCAACTCATTTTCACGGGCAATTTGACGTTTGCCTCCTCGTTGTTTATTTCGACAAACATTTCGATATTTTCGTAAAAGCAGCTGAAGAGTTTGGTTATTGCTCCTTTCTTCCGAAGTGGGGATTCTCGCGAGAGCCCAAACACGTCGCAGTTTTGATATAACTTTTTTTATCGCAGATTTTTGGCTGAGGTTTTTTACCTTATGGTTATAGAAGTAAACCCTCAGAACTTCCAATTTTGATGGCAGAATGTTCACATCAAAAGATTTAATCGTTTGTCCGATGAGATAACAGTCGGTGTTTGAAGGTGGCGACATCTTTGTCCACCTGTAATTTATAATAAAATAGTGATAGGTTAGATTAGGTTATGTAAGATCTACGATCGATAGAATGTCACGATGTCAAGAAAAATACCTTGATAATACCACTCCGATGAAATATACATACCTTTATGTAGTTCAAAGCTCACAGGTATCCATTAGTCCAAAATCAAATCACTGTGGAATCTCAGCGATGTTATTCCAACGCAGAGATTAGTGAACAGCACAGAGCCGGCACTTTAGAGTAACGTGAACGGTGAATCAGAACGATTGAGATCGAAATGCACTAGTTCCGAGGGTCGCGTGCTATTATTATTTTCTCACCTCCGGGCCGAAAGCGACAACTTTCGTCCCGCTGCGCGGAACGAAGTTCCCGTTTTTCGGCTCCGTCGATGCGAAAAATCGTATACACTCCTCGGGCAGTAAATAAGAAAGCCCCAGATCACATGTTTGTCGACCTCGGCTTCGCCTCGGACGACAATTACATGTGATCTGGGACCTTCCTTATTTTACTGCCCTAGGTATGTAATATACTATTTAACTCCAACTCAGAGATGTCGCCTAGGTTTATGTACTACGCACCTTTCATCACTTTCGAGGGACGGAATATGAAAGAATAGGCCAATAGGGTATCAAAAAATGTGTACCGCGTTGATGGAAAATACAGCCCCAACCGGCTGCGGTCAGCAGAATGGCACAGTACTTGAAAGGCTGAAACTTAATAAATTTGATTGTAAAATATCCAATTTCTACCAGGTCACATTGAAGAACAATGAAAATGATGAAAATAGTCGGAAAAGTATAATTTCTTACTTCACCCCTCTTGAGGCAGTACTAAATATTATCTCAGAAGCTCCAGTTTGCGCGTGCCTCATTTTCTCGTGGAGAAGTAAAATTTTTTCAACATGCATCAATTATTACTATAAATATATTTTTTAAACTTGTTTCCTTATGAGGCAGTACTAAATATTATCTCACAGACTCTAGGTTTCGTGAACCTTCATTTTTGTTGTTAAATTAAAGAAATTTTAACATGCGTCAGTATTTTTCAATTTTTTTTTTAATTTTCTTCTATCACCTTGAGGCAGTACCAAATCTCATCTCATAGACTGCGGGTTCCACGAACATTGTTTTTTCATGAAAAGGCACCATTTTCTCAGCATGCATCAGTCATTTTCAAATGTGAGGGTTTTTTGAAACACCCTAATGTACACCTTTGGAGGAGTTGAAATTTCCAAAAAGAAATTAATCTTTTTCTGCGACTTGTGGACTCTGACAAAATCCAAAAAAATCATGATGTCTAAGGAAGGTTCAACCCTCATAACGCATATTTAACATCATGTATTACTTTTAGTCTGAAGGTGGCTACGCTGAAGTGAAAAAAATACTGAATGACTCGGTTGTCGTAAAGAATCAGGACCACCGTTGGATCAATCTTGAAATGTTTGGTCCTCAATCGTTCATGAAAGATGCCTCTATGGTATGAACGTAGGGATTTTTGATATTGCAAAAATTACTTGAGTTATTCCATTTTTTTGATTTTATTGTTGCATTTTTCAAATTCTTTTTACTTTTTTGCCAGTATCTCAATCAAAAACGGGTTTATCAAAAAATCCCTCGTTCATACCATAGAGGGAAGTCTTGTGAATAATTGAAGACCAAAAATTCCAGAATCGATCCAACGGTGCTACTGATTCTTTACGAGAACCGGTCAATATATTCATTCTCCAGAAATCAACTTTCAAACTTTTTCATTTAAATTTTTTTTTTCATTTCCTACTTTTCCCAGAGAAGAAAATGTAGTAACAGGAAATCAAGTTTTAAGATTTTGCTTATGATTAATATGCTGGATCCGCAGCTGCCCTCGTATCGATGTGTTATGAGTCGAGTCGAGTCTAGACACATGTGCCAGGCGGAAGTTTGTAGTGAGTTTTGACCTGTTCTGTCCAACAACAGTGTCTGTTAGTCCAGTGAGGCTGTTAGAAAAAAAATTAATTGCTTTAGAAAAAAAACTGATCAAAATTTTTCAAAACAAAAAAATTCTTAAAAATTCTTGATCTTCAATATTTTGAGGATTCAGAAAATGCTAGCACAATTTTTGTCAATATTCCGAAAATTCTTTCATCTTTTATCAATCATACCTTTTTTCTTATATTATTTACTAAACTCTCGCAATTAATATATCACAGAAATACCCATCTTTTTAGAACTCCTAATGCGTAGTCTCCTGACATCGATCTCAAACGCACTTTTTGATGGATCATCTTCTTTCGATTCCGAAGTCTCGTTTCAGATACATATACACTGTGTTTATTCAATTATGGAAATTACTATTGGTTTGAATTCGTAATGAAAGCACGACAATATTTACAAACAAGTGGACACCTAACCTCGAAAAAATGTAGATCGCAGCCATGTGTTCTGTCAAGATCACAGTTCAAAAGAATATTTAAAATTGAATATGCATAAGAAATGATGATTACAAACAATTGAAAGATCACAAAATCAAATTCAAAATCAAAATATATGAAAACGTCATGAAAGTAAGACAGTGGTGTTGGCAGTGTTGTACAATACTGATGGGAGGAATATGAGGGTTCGCGCGCCGCGCGGCGGCGCTTTTTCGCAAATTGGCACTGTCATGGCTGTAACTTCTCAAATCCTGTAGATATTCTGACGCCGATTTATTTGCAGGTAGAGTAGGTCACTACTATTCCAAATAAATTATAAAAAAAAAACAATTTTTAAAAAATTCAAAGGTGTAGATACCCCCTTAAGATTGACTGCAATGTGGACATTTGTAAGCTACTTAGATTGAACAGTATCGAGTTATTTCTAATTTTTTTGTTCCTGATATGCCTCGCGACGCTGCTGCACTTTTCTTCGATTGTCGATGAAGGATTTCAATTGTTGTGGCTGCCGATTACGTAAAACTTTGTATTTCTGAATTGCAGCTGAACATTGAATCAATGACGGTAATTTTTTTAAGGTTTCGAGTTCTCCAAAATGAGAAGTCACCGCCTTCCTTTCAGGTTCGCTCCACTTTCTTCACTGCGTTCTTCCATAGGGGGACGCTGAAATAAATATTGATGAAGAATTAATTCTGGGTTGTGAAAAAAATAGAAATAGTTTGCATAAATCGTTATCACTCACTACTACGTCGTCGAATTTCACCTGAAGTGTTATGACTACGCTCATGTGACGAGCTCGATATGTCTCTAGAATGTGAAGCCTCAGTTTTCATTTCTGCAAGAGTACGCTTAGTAGCACGTGGCCTGTCTTTGGTTTTAGATTTATTCTGATTTAGACTGTTATCCATAGCTGTTAGACCATTATTTTCGTCATCATCAGATTCGAATCGTTCATTGCAGTCACTATCACTACTTGCGCTGTTCTCATCTTCACTTGGATCATCCTCTCTTTCGGCTTCATCGTCACCCATTGCAGCCACAAGTAAGCGAGAAACATCGGTCATTTCAGTGATGGGAACTGGTACCCGATAAATAGATTTATGGATATCCTTATGATGTCCCATAAAGTTTGCGAGTCGATCAACTTGATTTTCTTCAATGTCCAGCATTGCAGTGAAAGTGGCAATGTGTTTTCTCAATTCAGTACCTCGTAGTGAACTTGGAATTAGAGCACCGCAGTCGTTGGAGAATCGTCGCATAAGTGGGCAAGCTCTGATGTAATGTTTTTTCAACGAATTGGTATTTGGTACAGCGAATACATATTCGTTTCGAGACGAAATGACAGCTTCTTTGCGATACTTCAGGAGTATTTCAATGTACTCCACAATAAATGGACTCAACAAAACAGATACAGTTCTTGATAATTTTCCACGTAAAGTGAGTCTGACATATTGTTTGGCATACCGCATCGTTTCCGGTGACAATTTACGACATTGATCTTTATTTATATTCTCATCTAATTTTTCTTTATTTTCGTAGTCAACTAATTTTAATCTCTCAATTTCACCAGCTCGACGTCTATTGAAAATTTGAATCAAAATCAGAGTGCATTCGTTTAGTAATTTCCAGGCAGCCGGATCAAACTTGTCTTGTAATAGTTCACAACAAATAGCAGCCTCTTTCTTTAAATAATTGAAGAGTAATTTAATATCTTCTTTTGACGGTAGAACAAGTTTTTTTTGTCTCTTTTGTGTAATTTGGTCTTCAAGGGCTTTTTTATTTATCAAAATAGGAACTTCTTCCGTCCATAACAATAAGAAATCTTCAACATTTTTTTTTCTCTCATGGTCTTGTACTTTGATACACTCTGTTCTAGATTTATTTGCTATTTTTTTGATCAAAGTCACTAAATTTTGTGCAACCGCTGGTGTCTCGAACCACATGATGGTTGCATTCCAATGGGCTACCGTACGTAAGGCATCTATTGCAGAATCGAATCTTTGAGGTCTCAAAATTGAATCAAAATCATTTACTTGCGGATCAACGGCTTTCATGGCTAATTTGAATCTACCCAGTAATCTAAGGTGCGCGCGTATCATATCGTGCTGGTGATCTAGAGTATATTTATCGCAGAGTCTGTTTCCAAATAATATAACCAACTCATCGTACTTGATGGATCTAGTAACCTCGTCGTCTCTTAATACAGGAAAAACTACACGTCGAAGAACTCGTTCTGCCTTATTGTGGATATAGCCAGTCAATCGTCTCCCTGCCACGGTTATATTTCGTACTCCGTTTTTATGAGTTTGATCGCACTTATTGAAGTGTATACGAATCGTTTTTTTTTAAAAAAAAGCTTTACAATTTGTACAACATATGTAGTCTTCAGCAATATTATTAAACTTCTCTTGGCGCAGTCTAGAAGGTATAAGTATGCCTGTATTGTATTCTGCTTTAGTATTATGCAGAAAATTGCCTTTCTTTCTAATTGCATCAATTATTGATTTTCTTTCAGGTAACCCTTTTGGAATATGGATAAATTTTTTTACATCTTCTTCATTTTTATGTTTTAATGTTAGATGACGAGCAAACTTGGATTGTAACGTATGACAATATAGACAAAAGTGTTTTTTTATTGTTCTTTTTAGGTCATTTTTTGAAACAGGAACTTCGATAGTACGCACATCAAGAGTCGACGAATCATCCAATAATGACGAGAGTTCTTTTGCTGAAACGTTGTTGGTACTATTTTTGGAGTGTTCATGTGTCTTGTTGGTAGTATAAGACTCCTCAGGAACATAATCTGGATCACCATCTTCATTATTTTCATTCTCAGACTCGTCTATATTTTTTTCTGAATCATCCTGCGATGAGATTTCATCATTATCATTTTGCAATTCACGCTCATTGATTTTAGAGGATGCAGTAGAGGACTCATGTTGGTTCGATGAACGTTCACATGAATGACTGACTGAGTTTTCGGTACTTTTTAACCAACTATCTTCCATATTTTCTAGTATATTAGTGAAGCCACTGGGCGCACTACTTTCCGGAGTATCAATAGCAAAGGTCTCCTTCGAGAGGTTGAGTGTGACATTACTTGGATTTGTTGCATCGATGGGCGTCGAGAATGTAATTTTCTTTACATAGTGATGATTATCATTATCAGCGATGCATAAGGATCCTTTATTATCTTTCTCGGATTGTATCAATGATCGCTGGCTTGTATTTTTCCCTTCATCCAGGAGATTATCATTTGCTGATGGAGATATATCTTGATTCGAGGAATGCTGCTCATCTAACAAACTAGCTTCCATGTTTTTTTGTATATTAGTGAAGCCACTTGGCAGACTACTTTCTGGAGTTTCAGTAACGAAGGTTTCATTCAAGAGGTTGAGTGTGACATTAAGTAGGTTTGTTGCATTGGGGGGCGTCGAGGATGTAATTTTCTTTATATGGTGATGATCATCATTATCAGCGATGCATATGGATCCTTCATTATTTTTCTCGGATTGTATCAATGGTGGCTGACTGGTATTTCCCACTTCAGTCAGAAGCTCATTATTTGCTGATGGAGATATAACTTGATTCGAGGAATTCTGCTCATCTGAAAACAGTATTAATTGTTACAAAATTCATCGAAATTGCTTTTGCGAATTTGAAAGATAAAACGATTCAGCGATTATTATTATGCAGATTTTTTCATAAACTACAGATATGCAAACATGTGATGAGAGAAATAAAACCGAGGATAAAACATTATAATTACCTATGATAGCCAATGTGGAAGAAATATTTTCTTTTTGATATTCTAACGGATAGGATTTTTCATTCCAAGTTTCATCGTTTTCAACTTTTGAACATTCTTGGATATTTTCATTCGCACGAAATGTTGGATCTTCTTTTTGATGCAAATGAATCTTTTTCGTTAATATTTCATCTTTCACAATCCGTATAGGCTTTTTGGCTACTTCTAAACAAGAATTCAAGAAAACGAAATATAATTATTGACCTGTATACGAATGTCTGAAGTTGCTATCAACTGTTACTGACGGCGCACACAATTTAAAACCAAATATTTGAATCAAAAAATGCAATATTTTTGAATTTTGGCTTTTGATGCACTTCGAATCGTCAAATTGAAAGGCATGCACATGAAAATATGTCAAAACATTGAATTTATAAATTGAAAACATGGTTCGAATATTGAGCACTGTCTCGGTAACAATTTAACTTTTATAGCGCCTCTGATGCTAAAAAAAAATATTTTTCCTACCGATAACTTTCGCTACAGTACAATTTGTATTTTTATTTATATTTGACAGCGGCTGATGGACCCGACTACGTTCTTCAATGGAAACAGAGCTTTTTTTTTTATGACTTCCGTCTCTAGATGTTTGCGTATTTATCTCTTCTTCTAGTTGATCACGAAGGGAAATTAAATTTTGTTCGGCATCTGAAAAATATATGACAAGATGTAATTCATTTTGACCACGTTCAACCGCATTCTCTCGATAATATAAATTGTAATTAGTTTTCCAATAAATAAATTGACTATAGTCCAGTCGAGATAGGTCTACAAATCGATTCACCAGGGATTAATTAGGGGGGGGGGGGGGGGGGGCAATTTTTTTTCTCATACTTGGGCAGGGGGGGGGAGTGCAAATCTCGATTCTGGGCAAAATCCCCTCATTGCGTTTGCCGCCATCTTGATTTAAAGGGGGGATTTGTTGTTTTTCGAATAACGCGCTTATTTTCAACTCTGGCGTGAAAATGATGGAATCCAAAGTTGTGAAAAATATAATTCCCCACAAGTTTACTGGTGATAATTTTTACTCTAGGATCGATATTTATAGAGTAAGACTGCAAATAGGGGTAAAAAACGTTTTTTTTTTGCAA
This sequence comes from Tenthredo livida, assembly GCA_963992785.1. Taxonomy (NCBI): domain Eukaryota; kingdom Metazoa; phylum Arthropoda; class Insecta; order Hymenoptera; family Tenthredinidae; genus Tenthredo; species Tenthredo livida. Next base: position 25,839,797 of record OZ023066.1, read on the forward strand.
ATTATCTTGTTTATTATCGAGTTCATCGTAAAAATGGAAATGAATAATTATGTAGGACATTTTTTAAATTCAAATTAATAATTCAACAAATTCTCTACATGATTATTTGTTGCCATTTTTACGGCGAACTCGATAATAAACGAGATAATTTAAAAAAATAATGAACAAAAAAAACGTTTTTTACCCCAATTTGCAGTCTAACTCTATAAATATCGATCCTAGAGTGAAAATTATAATCAGCAAACTTGTGGAGAAGTACCTTTCCCACAACTTTCGGTATTATCATTGTCACTCTATAGATAAAAATAAGCCAGTTATTCGAAAGACGAAAATCCCCCTTTAAATGAAGATGGCGGCAAACGCAATGGAGGGATTTTCCCGAAAATCGCGATTTACGCCACCCCGCGCCCCCCCATAAGTATGAAAAAAGAAAATCGCTCCCCCTAATTAATTCCAGGTGAAATTCTATTTTGACTGGACTACTATTCGTCTGTTGAATGAAATCACGTTGGTTCGCTATCTTCGTTTGTGGTCTAATCAACGTGATTAGGAGATTAATTTCTGATGTTTTTTTTTTGACAAAACAACGTCAATGAAAAGACAGGTGTGAATGTAATAGAACGATGCGAAAAAAAAGATTACCTGCTACATCCACTAAATAAGCTTGGTACTTTGCACCGCCTTTGACCTTAACGATGCAGTCTTTATCTTGGATTAGATTCACCCGTTTTGATGGTAAAACACTATGTTCTCCATTTTCAAACTTGACCAATGAAAACATGGTGGCTGAAAATGATTGAGAGAGAATTATGAATAAGCTGAAAAATGTACTCCTCAGAGCTATAATAGATAAGCTGAGAAGTTAATTTTTAGCATTCGAATAAAATTCAACAGGTTCTCCAGACATAGAATGATAACATGAAATCCGAAATCAAGTCGATAACTTTTAGGTCTGGAGCCATGTTGTTTTGACGTGGACATCCCCATATAGTGTATTATTCAAAATGCAATGTAATATCGAAACGCTTGTATACAGAAAATTGTGATAATTACGCTGTCTGTGAGATATTGCAATTATTAGAATTTTATAATAGACATGTTAATGTAATGAAATGGGTGGCTATAAAAATTAATGTAGTAATGATCTCATGTAATTTTTCAATTGTAGGTAATATGAAGACCTCAGAGCCAGAGTAGCCTAATGTAGAAAAAAAAAAAAAAACAATCAGTTATCGGTATAGGCAGGTTCCTCGCGATGGACGGAACTGCCCCATATATGGGGCATTCCACCTGAAATCGACCTGACCATAACCCTAACCCCCTCAGAATCGGTTCAAACCTTGTGAAAGGTTTTTGTTGGTTGATAAGAGTATGTCTGATTTTTCGTGGATTTTTGTTCAAAGGCGTTTAGATGTAAGCAGCTGATGTGATATATGGAGAAATCAGCATAACGCGAAAACTATTGATCCTACAGAAAAAAGTTTCAATTTATAAAGTTTCAGTTTCGAGTGAACTTTGAAGGCATGGTATGCAAAAAAAATTTGAGTCGCTGAAAAGTTCAAAAATAAAATAAAACATGGTTTCCCGCATGTCTCGAAAGCCAGATACGTCTTTTTTGCTTGAAATTGCAGAGGATACTCCTCGGTTAGTCTAGAAAAACGTGTGTAAGTTTTATTATGGGCTCGGATTCGGTTTAGAAGCTACGATTTTTTTACTGCATTTATGCGAAAAAAAAACTCATTGTTCAGAAGTTATGATTTTTTTTTTTCAAATAAACATAGTAAAAAACTCATAGCTTTTAAACCAAATCCGAGCCCATGATGCAACTCACACACACTTTTTTACACTAACAGAGAAGTATTCTCCGCAATTTTGAACTAAAAAAACGTATGGTTTTCGAGAAACCCGGAAATCATGTTTTATTTTGTTTTTTTTTTACCTTACAGCGAGTCAAAATTTTTTGCATACCATTATGCCTTCAAAGTTCACTTGAACTGAAATTTTTAGAATTGAAATTTTTTTTGTGGGATCAATAGTTTTCGCGTTATGCCGATTTCCGCATATTAACTGCTAACATATAAACGCCTTCGAATAAAAATCTACGAAAATCAGATATACTCTTATCAACTAACAAAAACATTTCACAAAGTTTAAACCGATTCTGAGAGGGTCAGAGCTTTGATCAGGTCGATTTCATGTGGAATGCCCCATATACACTAATACAGTTTTTTGTGGGTTAGACTACTCTGGCTCTAAGCCCTTCATATGATTATAATTTATTATATGATTAATTATTATTCCGGACGAGGGCTATTCACTCTGGAGTATATCTCGCTTTATTACAAATATTCGTCGATACTCGTGAGTACTCGCAGGTACTCACAGGTACTCGCAGGTGCTCACAGGTACTCCTTCTTAGTGAGTACTCGCAGGTACTCACTGTATATGGTGGTATGGTATAAATTAAAATTTTTCCACAACGTTTTTTTTTTTTCTTTTAATTTTAATACCAATTTATTTTTTGATTCTGACTATCCGGAATCGAGGGGCTATTCACTCTGGAGTATATCTCGCTTTATTACAAATATTCGTCGATACTCGTGAGTACTCGCAGGTACTCACTAAGAAGGAGTACCTGTGAGCACCTGCGAGTACCTGTGAGTACCTGCGAGTACTAACGAGTATCGAAGAGTATTTGTAATAAAGCGGGATATACTCCAGAGTGAATAGCCCCTCGATTCCGGATAGTCAGAATCAAAAAATAAATATTAAAATTAAAAGAAAAACAAAAAACGTTGTGGAAAAATTTTAATTTATAACTTTCATCGAACCCGCAGTAATGAGAAAATCCGTAGTTATATACCCACACTTAATACTCTATGTATGTGAATTTTCATCACAGAGAAAAAAAAACACTGAGAAAATTGTAAGCGAAATTGTTTTACGTACAATCTCACTGATCCGACAGATATCGAACCAGAGGACTGCCGGATTAATGAAAACGCCGGATTGGTAGAGGTCCATTTGAAAATAATTGCACACAACAGTATAGTATAATTGAATGTTTTCCGTAGTATACATAACTTTCACTAGGTCCGCGTTCCGTTTACGTTTTAACAAAAAGGAACAATAAACTTACATTTCTACAATGTATATATATTATTCTTTTGAGGGGACGGGTTTGAAAAAAAGTTCTGTTTCACGCTGTCCACTCAACCCCCTTCTGCAAACGCCGGACTACTGGCGGGGCCGCGGGATCGGCGCGGTGCCGGATTAGTGAGATTGTACTGTACTTACATTTATTAGTATTTTTTTTAGTTCTAATTTTTTATTCATATAAATTTCATTATATTTGTATAGTACTGCTTGTATATACCGCAAGCTTAAAGTTCAGAACGACCTGTGTGTATCTAAATTCTCTATGAGTGTATAGTATCTTTCCGCGTATTCTGGATCGTTCCAAAACTTCAAACTATAGTTCTAACCACCAAACTGGTGGTATAACGTATCAGTTCCATACTAACATACTGAAATTTCATTGTAATAATTTTTTCAGTCCAGAAATTTCGAATATTATGGGAAAAATCATAATTTATGTACTTACCTGATGCACATATACTTTATAACATTTGATGTATTTTCCCACCTCACAAGCTTCTTCAACTATAATACAATGAAGACCACTCGTCTCTTTCAACTGTCGGGAACAAACTGCATGTTATAAGTCACGCCGAACTCGTATCACCGTTTTGAAGACATTCGACAAATTAACCGTATTAAGTATTCACGACAGATAGTAGGTTTTAATTTATGTAAAGCATAATTCGGAGACAGAAGAAATTGTTTTTTTTTCTTGAGATCCAAACATATCCTAATTATTTTAGTCATAATAGATTTTCATCCGTGCAAGCTTTATTATCATCTGGATATATATAACTCATTCGATACACATTAGCATATATCTAGTAAAAAATTGAAAATCGGATCCTTGTCAAAAACCCATGGCGTCATGATAATGAATAGAAAAGATATGTAGTCGTACCCAGTCTGTCATCGCAGGGTATCCATAATACCTCATTCTGATTGAAATCATACACAGATTACGACATGTATGGTGTATCACATGATAGAGACAGACAGGATTTTAATAAGGATAATGCAAGATTTGAGACGATGTCCCCAAATCATACTATAGATTTGTATATACATATACGTTTTTCGGTCATATACCTAATTAACGCATGTTTCGAGGACACGTGTGATCCTATACCTTTACAATTTCAGAAGGGTGGTATACTCTAGAGACACACTATTTTGAATGGTGCATGCTTTGGGGACATGTTTTCAAAGATGTATGTGTATTGGGGTGTTCGTTATTTCCCGAATTGACTTTTTCTACTTGGGTATGGGCCAAATTATTAGTTTATAGCCTCAAAACAATTATGCTATTTTCATTTTTTTTTTATTAGAGTGCCATTAACCCCTGCCTGTGGACGATACTTGTCCCATTTGATTAACCCTGCAGTACGCGCGCTATGAGAGTTTCTCTCAGACTAATTTTCACGGTATAGGAAACACGCTCCAAAAATGCAGATATTCAAATGAAACTTTGTTTATGCCTCAAGTGATTATCCCCCTTTTTTGTGATGCCAATCAGAACCATCCAACGTTAGACAATAATGAATCAAAAAATATTTTATCGACGGCGGCGGAGGAACGTGAGACATTCTCTCACTGCGCGCCCAAAAGCGGTCGAGACGTACGGCTCCTTCGGAGTAATTCGGCCACGGTCGGCGGTGTTCAAAAGAAAACATTCATTTAAATTTTGATAGAAATAACGTTCTGTATTTATTTTTTCATCTGTTTCCCCTTCTTTTTGAAGCTTCAATCTCTTGCATTGAGCGTGTGTCTTTGTCTGACTAACGCGTTCGACGCGTGAGACTTTCTCTCATCGCGCGCCTAGAGAATGATGGGACAATAGCGCGCGTGCTGACGGGTTAACATTAGATTTTTGCCATTTTTAGACTCTAATTTTTCTTCGCTTACTACTTTCATTACCTCATTCTATTATTGTCTATTCTACTACTGTTTTGACCTCTTTGGATGGACATATTTTTACATTGATGGAAAAAAACATAGTAGGATTTGAAAGGGTAAAATTTTTTTTTTTTACCATATTGTTTAATATCTCTCGAATATTTTCTAATTCAAGCAAAAAGCATTGAAAAGTCAATAAATTCAAAAATTATCGAAAATATTCAAAAATTACTGAATCATACGGTAAAAATAAATTTTGAGATAAACTTCAAAACTTGAAGAAATTTTTTTTTTTACCAATGCAAAAATATGTCCATCCAAAGAGGTCTGAACAGTAGTAGAATCAACAATATTTGATGAGGTAATGGAAGTAGTAAGCGATAAAAAAATGAAAGTCCAAAAAGGGCAAAAATCCCACACGGAGAAAAAAAAACAGTAACCAGTACTGCGCAGAACACTAATTTGTCAAAAAAAATTTATAAACTGATTCAATAACCAACAAATATCACTCACTAGAGCGCAGGACACTACTCATTGATGTTTTGAAAACATTTGTTATTTTTTTGACAGCAATGAGTAGTGTCCTGCGCTCTAGTGAGTGATATTTGTTGGTTATTGAATCAGTTTATAAATTTTTTTGACAAATTAGTGTTCTGCGCAGTACTGGTTACTGTTTTTTTTTCTCCATGCATGTTAATCAAATGAGACAAGCATCGTCCTGCAGGCAGGGGATAGTGGAACTTAAAATAGAAAAAATAGTAATAGGTGTATTAGACTTCGCGTCGGACTTTTGACATGGTAAATCTTCGTAAGAAATGGGATTGAAAATTCTTCAGGAATTGAAAAAAAAAATAAAAATTTATAGCTTTTGAGTTATGATTGATTCAGGATTACACAATGAAGTGCGCGTTATAAACAGAATGTCCATGGGGTGAAAGTCTAACGTCCGGCCACTCGGAGCTGCGTTGTGGTGGCCGCGACACGACTAATCTTTTACGAAGATTCAACGAATATTCATCATTTCGATCAGACACATTAAATTTTGAAATTCTGTTATCATATTTGGATTCAGCGACCCCGAAAACCTTACTGCCGTACTTATTCGATTTTTCAAACATTTAGCAGGCTCGGACGTAAATAATCACTGCAATTACACGGTAGACCCATGTTATTTGAATGGGAAGAAGAATGAGCTTACTGGCACCACTTAGAATCGAAATTAATAGAAGTCTTTTAGCAGAAATTTTTATTTATTTATTTGAAACCGATTTATCTACAGGGAGAGATAAAATTCGAAAACACCCCTCCTAAGGACCGCCCTAACATACCGAGAGTATTCGGTGAAACTGTTGACCCCCTACCTGCGGTGAAACCAATACAAACAAGCACCGCGTGCGTAAGGCTCTCGGTATATAGTTATGAAATAATTCATATAAAACATCACATGGTAAAGTACCTGCGAGAATCGGTCGTAACTTCTACAAACGTATTATTCAATTTATTATGTGATTTATTTTGTGATTCAATTTATCATTTGTCACATATACCTACTTCTTCAGTAGGGATGCCCATAAAATATATATATATATCATACGTTGCAATTGTTCTGACCATATACTTATGTACAGCGTGAAGTATAGTTCGGGAACATGTCCCCAAAATATACATTCCATGCATAAGGTATAGTTTGAGGACATGCCCCCAAAATATAATATTATACGCCGCAATTGTTTCAACCATATACTTATGTACAGCATAAGGTATAGTTTGGGAACATGTTCCCGAAATACACGTTCCATGCATAAGGCATAGTTTGAGGACATGCCCCTAAAATATACATTATATGGTGCAATTGTTCCAACCGTATACTTATGTACAGCATGAAGTATAGTTTGGGACCATGTCCCCGAAATATACGTGCCATGCATAAGGTATAGTTTGAGGACATGCTCCCAAAATATATATCATACACCAAAATTGTACGAACCATATTCTTATGCACAGCATAAATTATAGTTTCAGAACGTGTCCCCAAAATATGCGTTCCATGTATAAGGTATAGTTCGGGATTCTGTCTTCAGAACATTCGTTAGATAGATTGTTCTCAAAGTATGCGTTTGATATAACGATACTTTGAGTCCTGTCCTCAAAGTATACAAATGTCGCCAAACTATGCGTTTCCCTGGGAAAAAGTCCTTAAAATATGCGCTCAACATACATATATATATATGTATATGTATATATGTACATGATAATGTATAAATATATATATATCTACCAAATCATATATATACCAAAAAAAGGACACCTTAGTGCCGCAGAAATCAATACATGCGTTACAAAAAATATGGTGTGTACCAAGGGCTAAGCGGGCTTTTTGACCTCATGTGGTTGCAGTACTCGTCTTCGGCTCGCGGATGCACTCGTCTTCGACTCGTGCACCCTCGCCTGCGACTAGTACTGCAAACTCCACACTCGGTCTAAAAAAGCCCGCTTTACGCCCTTGGTACACAATATACTATTTCATATTGAGATAATTTACGAAGGGGCGCAACTTTGATGCGTGCCCTAGGCGCCATTTCCGACTGCTTCGCCACTGGCGATTTGTTGATTGTGTCTTTCGAGTTTGAAGGGAATCACCGTATCTGTCGAAGTTAATGTATTATTTTCGTAGGAGATGACAGCTTTCTCTTTATGTAACAAGGGTTGTCCGATAATACCGTCTTAAGCTATTGGGAAATTTTCACGGACAATTTGGAATTCGTGTTCCTTATTGTTAATTTGTAATTTAGTTTCCGCTAAGGTAGTGGTAAATCCGTCTGTTATTCCTGTCATTTTTCGCATTTAGTATCTTCTCTTAGGGAATTGATTTTAACGATGTTTATATCTGCACCGGTGTCTACTATAAATTTTGATTTTGATTCTAATTCTTTTACATCAATTTCGATCACTGGCAATTTTCCATTTATTGGTTATGATTCTGTTTCAAAGATGTGATTTATTGGATCGTTGAACGTGACTGAGTTTATTCTGGGTCCGTCGGCACGTTCTCCCGGCGGACGTTGTTCGAGTTTAAAGAACCCTGAGTTTGTTGTCTCTGTGCGTTATTATATGCGCGTTTTCGGTGGTTTTCGATCGTGTGATCTTGCCGTTTGCAATAGTTACTGGATATGGAAAAATATTGTGTATTCTGTTGATTTGACTGTTGTGATTAGTTAGGTTGTTAATTTGACAGTTGGGGTTGGTTTTGGGACTGTTGGCGCTGATTTTGGGGCTGTTGTTGTTGGTTCTTGTAGGCTCGTTGTCTGCAATTTTCTACTGTGTGTCCCTGGCATTTACAATGGGTGCAAAATGTTGGAGGGTATCGTGCGTTCGGTTGATTAGGTGGTCGCCTGTTTGGGGGTTGTGGTAGGTTATTGCGAGCGCGCTGTCTACAATTGTCTATTATATGGCCCTGGCATTTACAATAGTTCCAAAAATTTGAAGGGTTTTGTTGATTAGGTTGCCGAGGTTGGTTATTGTTTTGTGTATTTTGAGTTTTACGATTTAGGTATTCTTGTTCTTCTGTAAGGGCTATTTCGATTGCTTCTTTCAGAGTATTTGGGTGTGAACCGGCTACTCTAAATTCAATACCCGGCAAGAACATTGTAAATGTCGAAAGTTACCGCCAAGTACAAAAATGGTTTGATTAGCCAAAAACTCAGAAACAACATACTCTTTACCAGCGACAGATTACAAACGTCATTTCTTTACACAAAATAATACAAAAACCTTGTACGTGAAATCAGGCAAGAAAGCCAAGCACTCTTGCACTTATTTTCATTTTTCAAATTATGTTTTCCGAATGCTAGTATGATGGAAATCAATGGAAAACCAATAGAAAATCATTGTTTACCTTTGAAAAAATAGCATATTGGCGATGGAAAATATTGCCCAAGGAAGTTATGTCGTATGATGATATAAACTTGGCGGGCATAGATTCTTCTGAAAATGATCAATCGCACTCTTTTTTTAATTCATTCGTTTCAGTCACTCTGCGACGATCACACCCACAAAACTGTTGAGAGCATGTTCAAAGACTCTTTAAACAACGTTTGAATTGATAATATTTATCATTGTAAAATGAAACCAAGAAATAATAGTCATTTGTATGACAAGGACGCAAAAGGACCTCGTTTTCGGATCATACAACACTTTCACACTCATCATAAAGTACCTCTATGTGCCTGTGTACTTTATCCTATTATTTTCCTGTTTTTTCCAGATTTAGAAATGAGTCAACTCCTCCAACGCACAAGTGCTCGAAAAGCTTGATGAAAAGCGTGTTTTTGACAGAAGGTAGTGCAGAAATGAATGTTAGAAACGAGTGAATAAGTCGTTGAAATTAATGTTAAAATAAACATACCTATAGCGTGTTCATAGCGAGAACCAATAACTCCGTGATAGTATTTTCGATACTAGTGCGAAAGTCTTGATTCTCCGACGAGTCTGAAGTTTTTCCCCCGAGTGGGGCGAGGGTGACAATCACACGAGTCGAGAATCATCTTTCGCACGTGTATCGAACTTTATTTTCCAACACAACGCGCGTTGAGTGAAATTTTATGCACGCGAAGCGTGCGGAAAATCGAACTTTGCACACGCAGTGTGGAAAACGGTAGTTTTGAAAATTTAAATTTGAATTCAAGTTTTGAGAAGGGTTCGATTTCATTGTGCATCTATCATTTACCAACGTTCGCCTACGGCAATAACGCCATGATACAAACATGCTATAGCCGTGAAACATCCTGAACATACCCATTATCGGTAAACTAATGTACACTGTACGTAATGGATTCTGAGCCGGATGTGTAATCTAGATAGAAGAAACAGACAATCAGCGCTCTGGACTACGAAAATCCAGAGCGCCGATTGGCTGTTTCTTCGATTGTCGAACACATTCGGCTCAGAATCCATTACGTTTAGTGTACGTCTTCCTCTTTGTTCTACTAACAGTGAATATACACCGATACGCATCAGTTTTTTTCGTAAGACAGTAACGAATATATACTGTATGTATATTTTACATTTGAAGACACTCTCATTGTTGACCGTACTTCACATTTTCGTAATTGATAATTTTCGGAACAATCTATGCCCGCCAAGTTTATATCATCATACGAGATAACTTCCTTAGGCAATATTTTCCATCGCCAATATGCTAATTTGTCAAAGTGTTGAGAAATGTTACTCAACATTCCAATGCATTTCGTAAATAGGTTACCTTTAATAATTAAGCAAGGTGTGACCTGGAATGCGACAAAGCGCAGCGCATGCAGGTGACACCAATAAGTCGAGTAAGCATTTCAGAAGTTATAAATTAGGCTACAGACTGAGCCGCGCTTCAGTCTTAAGCAAATAATTGGAAGAAGCGAAGAGTATCTCTTCGATTACGGGGGTATGTACACCTTTGGAGGAGTTGAAATTTCCAAAAAGAAATTAATCTTTTTCTGCGACTTGAGGACACTGACAAAATCCAAAAAAATCATGATGTCTAAGGAGGGTTCAACCCTCATTACGCATATTTTACATCATGTATTACTTTCAGTCTGATGGTGGCTACGCTAAAGAGAAAAAAATACAAACTGACTCGGTTGTCGTAAAGAATCAGAACCACCGTTGGATTAATCTAAAAATGTTTGGTCCTCGATTGTTCATGAAAGATGCCTCTATGGTATGAACGTAGGGATTTTTGATATTGCAAAAATTACTTGAGTTATTCCATTTTTTTGATTTTATTGTTGCATTTTTCAAATTCTTTTTACTTTTTTGCCAGTATCTCAATCAAAAACGGGTTTATCAAAAAATCCCTCGTTCATACCATAGAGGGAAGTCTTGTGAATAATTGAAGACCAAAAATTCCAGAATCGATCCAACGGTGCTACTGATTCTTTACGACAACCGGTCAAAATATTCATTCTCCAGAAATCAACTTTTAAACTTTTTTATTTAAATTTTTTTTTTATTTCCTACTTTTCCCAGAGAAGAAAATGTAGTTACAGGAAATCAAGTTTTAAGATTTTCCTTATGATTAATATGCTGGATCTGCAGCTGCCCTCGTATCGATGTGTTATGAGTCGAGTCGGGTCTAGACACATGTGCCAGGCGGAGGTTTGCAGTGAGTTTTGACCTCTTCTGTACAACAACAGTGTCCGTTAGGTGTCCGGTGAGGCTGTTAGAAAAATAATGAATTGCTTTAGAAAATAAACTGATCAAAATTTTTCAAAACATGAAAATTCTTTAAAATTTTTTACCTTCAATATTTTTGAATTCAGAAAATGCTAGCACAATTTTTGTCAATATTCCGAAAATTCTTTTAGCTTTCATCAATCATACCTTTTTTCTTATAATATTTATTGGACTCTCGCAATTAATATATCATAGAAATACTCATCTTTCTAGAAATCCTAATGTATAGTCTCCTGGTATCGATTTCAAACGCACTTTTCGATGGATCATCATCTTTCGAGTCCGAAGTCTCATCTCAGATACATATAGGGGAGCCCGGGGCTGAAAGTTCCGCGGGTAAGTTGTTCCGATGATCGATATTTCGGCTCGACATTTCGAATCGATATTTTTCAAGCGCGCATTAATAAGTCACCAGAGTGACGAATCCAGCCACGCTTAAAAAATATCAATTTCTCTTGGCATCTTGGAGCTACAGCTATCGGAACAACTTCCCCGCCGGAACTTTTAGCCCCGGTCTCCCCTACACTGTGTTTATTCAATAATGGAAATTACTATTGGTTTGAATTCGTAATGAAAGCACGACAATATTTACAAACAAGTGGACACCTAACCTCGAAAAAATGTAGATCGCAGCCATGTGTTCTGTCAATGATCACAATTCAGAAGATTATTGAAAATTAAATATGTGTAAAAAACGATAATTACGAAGAATCGAAAGATCACAAAATCGAAATATATAAAAACGTCATAAAAGTGAGACAGTAGTGTTGGCGGTGTTGTACAATAATTATGGGACCGATATGAGGTTTCGCGCGCCACGCGGTGGCGCTTTTTCGCAATTTGGCACGGTCATGGCTGTAACTTTTCAAATCCTCTAGATATTCTGACGCCGATTTATTTGCAGGTAGAGTGGGTCACTAGCATTCCAAATAAATTATAAAAAAAAAAACAATTTCTCCAAAATTTAAAGGTGTAGACACCCCCTTAAGACTCGAACCGGAGCAAGTGCTGCAAGCTCATTCTTTTGTCTACTGTTGAATATTGAATAAAAACTACTTTCGTTGCTATCTTGTACTTGTGGAAAATACATCGCAAGGAAAGAGCTACAGCACGCAGCATTCGTGGCCAAGGCAAGGTAACGAGCACGAGGTACCTACGGCAGCAGTAGCAGCAGCAGCAGCAGCAGCAGCAGAACGCAGCGGTTCAGCAGCATCATAGGAATCAGAGGGTCAGCGACAGCCCAGCAGAAGCGGAAAAGCGAGATGAAGATGTTCATTTTTATGTAAGTCAATATGAAATCCTCGTAGTCTTAGTATTTAAGCCGCAAACATTGTCATTGAGAGCTAACTGCCAGTTAGAAGCGTGCGAGCATTTAGAAAATTTTCGTGTCTAGAGAATACAAAGAATTTTAGATTTTTTCGTCAAAGTAACGAGTCAGTCAGGCTCATCAGGCTTGGATTAGAATTTTTGATGAGAGTAGATGTCTGCTACTTAGAATAATATTGAGGAACTTGTCGCGCAAGGTCAAACCGGGTGGATACAGGATCTTCGAAAAGAGGTCCTCCTACAAGTTTGCGAAAGATACGGTCTAGCAGTCGGTGATTCCAACACTGTAGAGGAGATTAGGGCAACCTTACGAACATTCAATCAAAGCAATAGAAAGGGACAGCCAACTCCTTCCCCAAAGCCTAAACCAGGCACTTCCTTTTTTCCTGACCAACCTCGAACAGCATCCCAGGAGACAATAACCATTCCGGGTTCGGTTCCTGACGAGAAAGAATCAAGGCAACACACAGCAACCAAGATGACGGACTACCTGTCATTGAAGGAGGTGCGGCAGATGGTCAACGTTTTCGATGGCAGCGAGCCACGTAAGGTGGACGATTTGTTGCAAACAATCGAGTATGCGAAAGATAAAGTAAATCCGAATCAAGGACCAGACGTGTTAGAACTGGTCCTAAAAACGAAGATACAGGACGAAGCAGCCATGGAACTCAGATATAAAGATATAAATTCTTCCGAAAAGCTGAAAGCCGAGCTTATGGAATTGTACGGAGTTAAAAGCTCTACGCCAGCATTGTTGGTAAAATTATTTTCAACTAGACAGAAAACGGGTGAAAACGCGCATGATTTCGGAAAGAGGGTTACGCGTCTTATGATGGATCTTATTAGAGCATGCGGAGCTAGGACAAATATGGCAGCGGAAAGAAAAGGAATAGAAGACCTACTCAGATACCAAACACTTGCCATTTTCGAAAACGGGCTACATTATAATTTGAGAATGATCGTAAAATCGTACGATTTCTCGGAACTTTCGGCTTCAATAAAGGGCGCGGAAGAGGAAGAAAAATCGCAAAACGGCGTAAACTCTATAAATCGGAGAACGAACCAGCCGGGCGATAGGAATACATCAGCAGTGAAGTGTCTGAAGTGTCATCGAACGGGACATTTTGCACGGGACTGTACCCAGGTGAAATACAAGCAATCGTTACCTACAGCAGGTCAGAGTAGATCGGTGCATCGTGTAGAATTAGTATGCAATTTTTGTAAACGCAGAGGGCACCTATATAAAGATTGTAGGGACAGAATACGTCGCGATAGACGACGATCAGGAAATAACGGTAGCGGATCAGGCGAAAATCAAAAGGATAGTACGGGTAACTCCCAAAATTCATATAGTAAAAACGCAGGGCATGAAGGATCCCAGCAATCGACGAGGAATGCAGGATCGTACAAATCCATGAACGTCGCCAACGCAGATAGAGCGAGTCGGAACAGAATAGAATTAAAGGCGAACGGAACCACTAAGGAAAAGATGACTCTTTTAGTCGACTCTGGTGCCGACGCCAGCATCATCAAAATAGGGATGTTGAAAGATGATTTGCCAGTTTTAGAAGAAACGACGAGTTTATCGGGAATAGGACAAGGCGTTGTTGAGGCACTTTGTAAAGTCATATTAACAATCCCATTAAAAGATAGAAGTATTGAGCACCCTTTCTATGTGGTAAGAGACGATTTCAGTCTAGATGCGGATGGTATCATTGGAATAGATTTCATAGAGGATCACGAAGCCGCGATAGGTAAAAGCGCTCAAGCATTTTTCATACACGGGCAACGTTTCGAGCTCTTACGGTCGTTAAATCCGGAGAAAATTAGGTTAGCGCCGCGAACAATGAGGAAGGTCAGTGCAAAAACAAATAGTAAGTTCATCGGCATTGTAGAGAAAAGGGAACTCGCCGACGGAGTATACCTAGGAAATTGCTTAACTAAACCGGCGAATCAAGAATGCATAGTAGACATTTTGAACCTAAACGATCACGAGGTGATATTGGAGACGCCGACCGTGGAATTGGAGGAGTTACGCGAGGAAAATAGCGAAACGAGCGACGAAGGAGCAGCCTACATAGGTTTAATAACTGGTAGAACGGGTAACCAACGAATCAAGCTAGTACATGATACCATTCGTACAGATCATCTTAACGAGGAGGACAGAAATACTCTACTTGAGATATGCGAAAAGTATAGCGAAATCTTCTATTTACCAGGGCATAAGCTAGGCGTTACTAACGCGACCAGTCATACAATTACATTGACGGATGGGGGAAAACCGATTAATGTTCGTCCATACCGCCTACCTGAGTCGCAGAAACAAGAGATAAACAAGCAAATAGAAGCCATGTTAAAGAGTAACATAATACGCCCGAGTCGTAGCCAATGGAACGCACCACTTCTAGTAGTACCGAAAAAACCTGACGCATCAGGAAAGCAGAAATTTAGAATAGTCGTCGACTACAGAAAATTGAACGAGATCACGGTAGGGGATTCGTATCCTTTGCCAAATATTACAGAAATATTGGTGCAGTTAGGAAAAGCGAAGTACTTTACTACATTAGACCTCGCTTCGGGATTTCATCAGATTCCGATGGCTGAAGAAGACAAGGAAAAAACTGCTTTCTCAACAGCACATGGGCATTATGAGTATAATTCAATGCCATTCGGAATGAAGAATGCGCCAGCGACATTCCAACGTTTGATGAATACTGTTTTAGCAGGACTACAAGCATCTAAGTGCTACGTTTATTTAGACGACATTGTAATTCACGGAGCAACACTGAAAGAGCACAACGATAGGCTCATCGAGGTACTAAAGCGACTGCAGGAGAGCAATCTCATCCTCCAGCAAGACAAATGTCAATTTCTTCAAAAGGAAACTAGTTATTTAGGGCATGTGATAACGTCGGAGGGAATTCTCCCAGATCCCTCGAAAATTGCGGACGTCAAGAAATTTAAGAGCCCGACAAACGTTAAACAAGTGCAGTCATTTTTAGGGCTAGCAGGTTATTACAGGAGATTCATAGAAGGATTCTCGAGTATAGCACGACCGTTAACGCAACTTACGCAGAAGGGACGGAAGTTCAAGTGGACAACGGTAGAAGAAAGCACATTCGAAACGCTAAAATCAAAGCTCATTACGGCACCCATCCTAAAGTATCCGGATTTCACGAAACCTTTCTTGATAACAACAGATGCATCCGACAAGGCAATCGGAGCAATCCTCTCTCAAGGACCAATTGGGAAAGATTTACCGATAGCGTACGCAAGTCGAACGCTTAACAAGGCCGAAAGAAATTACTCGACCACTGAGAGGGAAATGTTAGCAATTGGTGTAATATTCAACCCCCGTTATTATGGGATACAGGGAGTTATTGGGTTGTTCCCAGAGGTGATATACAAAGATCACTCTAGTGCAAGATAGCAACGGAATGTAGTAGTTTATTTAATATTTATCAAAGTTACAAAAGTGTGCTTGGAGCACTTGCTCCGGTTCGAGTCTGAGTATTCGAAGAGATACCCTCCACTCCTTCTAATATCCGCTCAGAACTGAGGCGCAGCTCAGACTCTGGCCTAATTTATTACCTCAATATGCTTATGCGATTATTGGCGTCACCTGCATGCGTTGCGCTTTGCCGCATTCCAGGTCACGCCTTGCTTAATTATTAAAGGTAGTCAGTTCACGAAATGGATTGGAATGTTGAGTAACAATTCTCAACACAATCGTCTTCGGGACTAGGCAGTTCAGACCATACGTATATGGAACGCATTTCACTGTGATCACGGATCACCTACCTCTTGAATGGATCTTCAAAATCGAGGATCCTGGATCAAGGCTACTGAGAATGAGATTGAAACTCGCCGAACACAAGTATGATGTAGTCTACAAACCTGGAAAACTAAATACGAATGCGGACGCGCTCAGCAGAATAAATAAGATTCACAGCAACAGCCAGGAATTCGAAGAGGAAAAACCTTTGGAAGAAGGTACGGAACCTTCAGAAGGTACAAACATTCTCGTAATGTCAGAAGAAAAAGAAGAAGAAGAAGAGGAAAAAGAAGATGATGATGAATCGGAACCGGAATACACAGAAGACGAGAAGAAAAAGATCTTGTACGAATATCACGACGCACCCATGGGTGGGCACCAAGGCGTATCGCGTACACTAGAACGCATAAAAATGGAACACAGGTGGCCGAATATGCGCAAAGAAGTAGAAGACTACATAGGTAAGTGCGAGAAATGTCAGAAAAATAAAACGCAGAGAAAACTGAAAGCATCCATGATAATCACCGATACTTCTTCGGAAGCCTTCGAAAAATGTGCGCTAGATATCGTAGGGCCGTTGACTGTAACTAATACAGGCAATAAGTATGTACTTACGTTTCAAGATGCTTTAACCAAATTTAGCAAAGCTATGCCAGTGGCTGACCAGGAAGCTTCCACAGTGGCTAGAGAATTCGTAAAAAATATTATATGCGAATATGGAACACCCAAGGTAATCCTTACTGATCAGTGAACGAATTTTTTAAGCAATGTATTTAAGAATATGTGTAAGCTTTTGAAAATCGAGAAAATTCAAACGACGGCATATCATCCCGAATCTAACGGAGCACTGCAACGATCACATAGAACACTAGCAGAATATCTAAAGAATTATATCGAAGAGGACCAGAGCAACTGGGATGAGTGGTTGCCGTACGCGATGTTCACGTACAACACAACCCCTCACACTGCAACAGGGTACACCCCGTACGAGCTTGTTTTCGGGCACCCGGCAGAAATACCATCATCGGTAAAGCAAGCGTCGAGACTTACTTACGCGTATGATGACTACGTTCAAGACTCAGGGCGGCTAATATCAAAGCAAAGGAGAATCTGCCAAGGGAAAAGCGAAATCATACGACGACAAAAAAACGGTAGAGACGAAATTCCAGCCAGGAGATAAGGTTCTTCCACTAGATGAGACGGTTCGGCGGGGAAGATCAGCGAAATTAACGCCAAAGTATGTAGGTCCATCCGAGATCACGAAAAAGCATTCGGATGTCAACTACACCATCCGGAAGGGTCGGAAGGAGACCAAAGTTTACGCCAACCGATTGAAGTTATTCGTAGAACATTGACTAGAAGGAGAGAAGCACGTCCTCAGCACCTATCCCACCCCTCACCATATTCCTCACAAATTTCACCATATAACAAAGGGAGGGGATGCATTAGTAGTAATGTCTAAATTGACTTGCAGATCATGCCTGGCGATGGCGCTAGCAAAAGAAGAAATCAGTCCATCTTTCAAGATGGAGAGGTTCGGGGATAATCCGGGCGTTTACTTTGAGAAAATAGGGACGCTGCAGGTGTACAAAGATAGGTGGAGCTTAGTAATAGACATGGACCTCCGCACGGTATTCGAGAGAGAAAAAAATGTGAAGGCACACCTGAACAATATACGCAAGACATGCGAGGTTCCAGATAACGCAGGCTCGCTTTTATGTGAGACTATGAGTGGAACAGTAGGAAATTTGTTAGATAAGGTTGATAGGGGTTTGCAACCAGTCCGCGACGTTACATGCGTCGGGGCGGCACGAAAGCGCCGAGGTCCAATAGACGGTTTAGGCTCGATAGCAAAATCCTTGTTCGGGACTATGGATGCAGCAGACGCGGCTAGGATAGATCAAGAGATCGATGATCTTCGGGAAGATTAAGCCAACCTAAAAAGAGCAATGAGTGAGCAAATCCAAATAGTATCGTCGTCGCTAGGAGTGTTTAATAATACCATGAGGGTAGTGGAAAAAAATGAGCGAACTTTGCTCGAGATAACTAAGCAGCTTAGTATCAGTCTTTCGAACGGTATAGAGAGAACAGCAGCGAGGCAAACTCTCGACGAGTATATAGAAGCAATAGGCTTAATAGTAGACGCCTTGCTGAGCGACGTAAGGGATCTGGTACAATTTTTAACAGAGATGAAAAGAGGTATTATCAACCCCACCGTGCTCACTCCAGCCAAAATACTAGAGTGACTCTCGTCGGCACTACCACACCTGCCGGCGGGTCACAGCTTCCCTATACCATTGACGCGACCAGGGGTATCATTGTTGATGACAGTCGCGGATATTTAATCCTACGGAAGGGAAGACACGGTAGTTACAGTAATAGAAATACCTCTGATAGGTAGTGAAGAGTATAGCATCAGCAAAGTATATCCTCCGCCTGTAAGGGCACAAAACGATACCTATTGTTATTTAGAAACAACGGAGGAATTAGCAGTGGTGGACCACGATTATAGAAATTACCTACGAATGAAAGCGGCGGACTTGGGGACATGTAAACGATTAGGTGAACACTATTTGTCCGACCCAAGGCGCCCCACCAACGCGATAGGAATAGGTTCACCCAGTGAAATTGCTATTCTCTTAAAGCTGGACGTAGAATTATCGCAATGCCCGAAAAGAATAGTGAGGGTAAACAAGGCAATAGTTTTCAATAGTTTTTAGTTTTCAATAGACCAGGAACATGGTTATACATAGTTCCGGAGGCCGAGGCAATCACAGTAGCCTGCGAAGGGTTGCCCGCGGCGCGTGAAACATTGACAGGCACTGGCATCATAGCTCTCAACGGGAAATGCGCTGTAACTGCGAAGGATTCCCGCAGGGCCGAATTTGCGGCAAGGCAAACCTAGGCACTTGCCTAGGGGCGCGCTGTGCAAGGGGGCGCTGGTCAGCCAATATCGAAGTCAAGTATACAAATTCCCAAATTCTAACGTGGCCAAAATGTATTGTAACATTGCATTTTGCAACGCGTGTTACAAGTGACTCCCGAACCCTTAGACGACCATAGTTACGAAGGGTGAATGCATGACAGAAGCATGAATGCGTTTTGGTTAGCCCCGAGGCTATAAACTCTCCGAGAGGCGACCGTGACCGATCTAAGACTGTAGAATTTAGTTCTTATTCTTTTTTTTTACCTTTTCTCTATTATGTGGGAGACGAGGCCCAGACGACGGCTAAAAATTGCAACGGAGACCCGATCAGACGATCGTACGACGCCAAATATCGACTGTTGGGATCCTTTTCGACGAACGCCAGCTAAAAGCTCCGGAGGATAGTACTGGCCAGACTACCTCCCACGATTAAACAAGAGGACACGGGGGAGTGCCAAGGGCATTCTGCAACGTGGAATATCGGTGGTGGCAGAGATTCCCGCCACCAAGAAGAATCTGCAGCCCGTGATCCTCCGATTTAGCGAGCTACAAACACCGTGGTGATTTTGGAATTTTGCGCGCCGCGACGATAGGTCGCCATATTCAAGGATCTCGCAGTAGATTTGCAAAATCGATAATCGATCGCCTATTGAGGGCGCTAAGTACCGGCACCATGCCGTCTGATCACTCTGCCGTAGGCCTGCCTCGCAGGTAGAGCCCCGAGCTCTAGGGCTCGCTCAAATTGTAGAAATTATATTTTGTAGTAGCCACGAGGCTGAATTTGGTGTGAATTTCCTGCGGGAAAACGTTTGAGTCTGTTGAGTTCGAGTTTAGTGAATCCGAGGGCTCGTCGTCGAGACGCTACGAGGCCTTGCATTTTGGCTGGAAAACGGTAAGCGTTAGCCAATTTGACTCATACGAATTTGAATTCGGCAAACGGCCATCAGCCATCTTGCCTCATTTTCTGAGCCACGAGGCTTTTAGAGATTTTTGGGAAATCAAATTAAGACGACCTCCGAGTCGGTAGGCCGTCACCAGTGTCTCACACCATAATAGAGTTTTGAGTTTTGGTCTTGGAGTAAGATTTTTGAGTTTTGTGTCACGTAATAGTGCTTTTTGTAGAGCGGTAGGTTTTCGCACGTGAGTGCGAGAAAGATAGTCTGACTACGTCACTGTTGCGCTCTCTTCCTCTCACGGAGAGATTCAGATCGTCATTATATTTTGAATTTGGTTTAGTTTTTTTTTTCGCCTACGAAGGCAGAGTTAGTTTAAGTTAAGTTGAAGTACTAATTTTGGAAATTAGTTTTGTTACGCCCTGCGGGCATATTCCCGTCTTTCATTGGTAATTTTTGTTTCATGAGGAACTAGTTTGTCGAGTTACTTATTTTTTTTTGCATTATTTTGTTTTGTTATTGCTCTCCTACGTGGAAGCTAGTAGTTTATTAATTATTGTAAAACTCGTCAAGCGTGGCCAGGTCGCCTGTACACGACCTGTGGCCGTTCTTTATCCGAGGGGAAATATCCCCGATTGTTTAATTTATTATTTCTACTGTTTTTTTTGTATTATTTTTATTGAATAAATTCTAATTTTCTTTATTAAATACAAATCTACGAGTCGTTAGTCAACGCCCTGCTAATCCTTCACTCAATCCCGACCCCTCTCCGCGGTACTGTAGCTAGCCGACGGTTATTATTTTGTTTAGATTTTTGAAATCGGCGGTTATCCGCCTGGCGCCCAACTTTTGCTATTTCTTTGTTTTCTTTTGGCCAATTGTCGAGTGGATGGTTCTCGGAGGCTAGTATCCGGTCTAGTTTCGAGGACTCAATAAAATTCACGTCACAGTATATACCGTCGAAAAATACGGAGAAAGGGGGCGCAGCGGGGTTCAGTGCCAAGGGGCTCGAGTTGTGAAAATCCGGCGCTGGATTTCCGTATGGAGACATTACGGCAGTATCAAAGCAGGCAGGAATTCAGTCACCTGCCGCCGTATAACCTTAGTTTGCACGAGACGGACTGGGAGGCAATCCCTAAGTCCAGTGATAAAAGTGTCAGTGAAGTGCTAAAGAGCGTCCTGCGAGACGCGAATGAACTCAACTCATTAGGATCTAGCCTTGAAAATTTACATAAGGAATTAGATAATAAGAAGAGTAGCCACAGGCGGCACTGCCGTATGTGGCGCCGTTATTCCCAATAAGTGGGTTAGCACCAGTAGGTATGATAGGCTACATAATATACCAATGTGCATCTCGGGAAAATTTAGATGTAGGGAAACATCACGGCCAACAGTGGCACCGGAGCCCCCGCAGCCGCGAAAACGGATTCCGATAGCCAAAGAAACCATTATCAATTTGAAACGAAACTCGTCGATCACGGGTACAACATAATCCAGTATTAAGTATTAAATGGATTCTTACTGGAAGCATGAATTAAATTGGGTTAAGAAATTATATATACCTACGTAACAACAATTATTGTATCTATTATCAAAATAAATAAAACCGGGATTGGATAAAAATAAGATTAGCAAATAAGTTCAAGACCAAGGGAATTTGTACTTAGTAAATAAGGGAAAAATAGTCCGGAGGCCTATTTTCCTAAGGGGGGAGGGATGTTGAGAATTGTTACTCAACATTCCAATACATTTCGCGAATAGGCTGACTTTAATAATTAAGCAAGGCGTGACCTGGAGTGCGACAAAGCACAGCGCATGCAGGTGACACCAATAAATTGAGTAAGCATTTTAGAAGTTATAAATTAGACTACAGACTGAGCCGCGCTTCAGTCTTGAGCAAATAATTGCAAAAAGCGAAGAGTATCTCTTCGATTAAGACTCGAACCGGAGCAAGTGCTCCAAGCTCATTCTTTTGTATATTGTTGTATATTAAATAAAAACTACTTCCGTTGCTATCTTGTACTTAGAATGATCTTTAATAATCACCTCCGGGAACAACCCTATAACTCCCGATCCCTAAATAACGAGGGTGAGTAGTAGATGCCAGCCATGGGGCGTCACAACAAATGACGTCACCAGGTCATTGACCTGCTGGAGTGGGAACTTGGCGTCAAAACAATGAGACCGTCCGATCCATGAGGGCGCCGCCCATGCACATTACAACAATATGGCGCCCGTTTTTCAGAATCCAAGATGGCGGCCTTTTTTTCCAAATTCCAATATACTACAAACCAATATGGCGCCCGTGTTTCTGAATCCAAGATGGCGGCCGTTTTTCCAAAATCCAATATGGCGACTGTTTTAAAGTTGATGATGGCGACTGTTTCGACTATTTTTTTCAAAATCAAATATGACTACTGTTTTTGAAAATTATACTTATATTAATACTCGCTTCTCCGATGTCGCCTCTGAAATAATGAATTCTTATCCTATATATATAGGGGAAGGTAGGGCAAAACGGACCGGGAGGGCAAAACAGACCGTAGGGCAAAACGGACCGAGAGGGCAAAACGGACCGCCTGAAAAATTTCTTCGGAATCATTATAAAAAAATCAATGATGCATCGTGAAGGTAACCCTCGAACTTAGTAACATTTTGAGGTAGGTCTAAGTCAATCTAGTCGAGTCAATTATCCGTTCTAGTCGTTTGCGATGACTTAACTGAGTCTGACTCGACGTGATTGACTAAGACCTACCTCAAAATATTTCTCAGTTCGAGGGTTAACTTTACCATGCATCATTGAATTTTTTATAATAATTCAAAATAAATTTTTCAGGCGGTCCGTTTTGCCCTCTCGGTCCGTTTTGCCCTACGGTCCGTTTTGCCCTCCCGGTCCGTTTTGCCCTACCTTCCCCTATATATACTAGCTATGACCAATACCCGCTTCTCCGATGTCAGCTCTGAAATAATAAATTCTTATCCCATATATATACTAGCTGAAATGACCAGAAAATCAGCAGAAAATATACCCGTGCAGGGTATATGCACGGATTGACACAAGAATTATTTTCAAATATTTGTTTATTTTTTATCAAAACTAGTTTTTACAAGCGAATTTTTTGTCCGAGTTGGTACAACAGTTGATTATTATTTTATTAAATCGAGTTTTTTGCAGCAGGTACAACAGTTTTCACAGTAGGTACAACAGTTTTCACAGCAGGTACAACAGAGCGTGCTGACCCGTCATTCGCGATCGTGAGACAAGATCGCACCCAAGCATCGATCTTCATCGCCCGGTAGATCACGGAGATCGATGCTTGGGTACTATCTTGTCTCGCAGTCCGGAATACGGGTCACATTCATCCCTTATATCGAACAGTCTGAACTACAGAGCGCGCTGACCCTGGGCTCGCATCACCCGCCATTCGCAATCACGTGACTAGAGCACATCCCCACATCGGTTATCCGAAACGTATCGAGACGATGAATCAACCAGCCTTCCTCCGCGCCAACCCAGCGCAAGTGTCCTGACGCCATCTTGACCTGTTCATGAATGAATACCCCAGGATGGTGTCGGGACGCCTATGCTGAGCTCGCGTGGAGCAAAGCCGGACGGTTCATCGTCTCGACACACCGCGAATGACCGATGTTTGGACTTGCTCAAGTCTCGTGATTCGAATCGCGCGGGGATGAAACCCCAGGGTCAACGTGGACTGACAGTTTATTTTCTCACACACACACACACACACACGCACACTCACTGAACAATGAAATCGTGCTGACATATGCCTGCAATAATACAAACACACTTCACTTATCGATTATAACACTCTGGCGTATGTCGGCTATGATGTAGGGTAAAAACGAACGGGTCAACTCGTGAAACACAACATCCAAATGGGCCCTGCAGAAGTCCACGTCCAGCAAGTCCCTGCGGAGTGCAGCATTCACTGCATAGGCCTCCTCGCACACCACGACACCGATCTGCTTCAGAGGCTCGGATTACAAACTAACAGTTCGTCCAGTGAAGAATCGTCTCTCGTGAATAGCAGAAAAGGTATGTCTTTACGATTCTATCTCTTGTTCAACTCTTTAATTCGGAAAGATTCTGAACAAAAAATTTTTTAACAAATTCAGATGGAACACGGAAGGATCGGGGTACGCACTCGCGTTGTGCAAATGAGCGGAGAGCTGCGGGAGAGATATCTGTCGAACACAATGGCGCTCCTGCGATTCCTGAGGAACATCAACGTGGCGGAGGGGTTTGTCGCGGAGACGTGGAACATCCACTATGAAATACTTGCGCACCTGAACAGGCAGTGGGAAGTAAGCGACTCCCTCGTCCACGCGACAAACCCCTCGGTGCCTGCAGGGATCGCAAACGGGGTATAGAGTGGCGAAATTTCGTCAACGGTGGATGACGATGCAGGGGCAGAGGAGGAGGACGATCGGGAGACGATCCGTTTCGACGACGAGCACGACGGTTTGAGTATACAGGAAGAAGAGGAAAAAGAAGGAGAAGAAGAAGAGGAAGAAGAATATGAAGAATCAGAGGAAGAAGACCAAATTGTCCCAATTCACCCAAACCACCCACCTCCATCTCCCACCTCATTACCCCACTCCCCGTTACCACCACCTTCCCCCCTATTTATCACCCGCCGTTAATCCCATAATATTAATTCAGAATAACCGTACTTATAATTTTTACATGTAATATATAGATTTAATGAAAAATGTATAGACTATAAATAATTCGATGATAATAACCGTAGATATAATTTTCTACATCTAGTATATATATATTGAATTAGAAGTAGAGGAGTTTTTTGATGGCGGACTGAGTGTAAGCGGCAGTTAAAGCGACGCGAAAAATTGACCGAAAAGTCAAGTCAGATAAAAGAAGAAGTGGACAAAAAGTGCATAAGAGGTGCGCGAAGTGCCAGTTCGTAAACGCGTGCGTGAGAAAAAGTGAGAAGTGGAGAAAAAGTGCATTAAAGAAGAAATGAAGTGATAGTCAACAAGAAAGACCACGTGACTAACGAACAGAAAGGCGGAAACGCAACAGACGCAATAGTCACAGATAGACAGAGAACAGTTAGACGGCAGCCGCCGGCAGTCAACATAGTTAGTCAGAAAACAGATAGACGACAGACGCCTGCAGACAACATAGGTAGACACAAGCGGTGACGTCGCAAGGAAGGTGCCACGAGCGGCAGCCGAAAGGGAGGCGCATGGAGGAAGAGGCGGGCGAAACTCAAATAAGAATTAAGGAAGAAAAGGAAGAGAAAGGCATCGAAGAAGAAAAAGGAGAGTGGAGAACACCGAAAGGACCAAAAGAACAACGCAAACAGAACAAAGTAGGGAGGCCCAGAAAAGCTGACTCGTGGGCGAGGGAAAGGTCAGCGTCAGACGGAGCACTCCCAGCGAGCTGGAAGAGAAAGAGGACAGATAGAGAAGAGAAGGAAGAATCAGTCGAAGACAGAGGGGATAACGAAGACAGCGAAGATCCCGACAGCGAGCCAGAAAGAGACTACAAAAGAAGCAGTATGATGGCAAGAACACCTGAAAAGATGAAAGGAGCCCCAGACAGCACAAAAAACGAAGGCGAAGGAAACAAAGAGGAGAAAAGAGAGACCACAGAGAAAGAGAAGATACAGAGTGAGGATGAAACGGATGAAATGGATGAAACGTGCATTAGAAAACCTAATGACCGGAATGAAGAGCATAACACAGGAGATGAAGAGGACAAGAGAAGAGGCGAAATACAGAAGGAAAGAAGAAAGAGAAGAGAAAGAAAAAATGAAACAAGAACTGGAAGAAATAAGAAGGCAAGGGAGAGAGGAGAGAAGAGAGCTGGCAGACAGACTGGAGAAAATAGAACAAGGAAAAAGCGAGGGGTGGACAAGAGAGACAGAAAAAAGACATGAGAACGAATTGGGTAAAATAAAAGAAAGAATAGAAAGAATCGAAAGAGACAGAGCTAGCAAAGAAAAGGATGAGAAAAGAAAATGGGAGCTGAGAATAGAGGAAGAAAGACAAGAAAATAGCAAGAAACGCCGCAGATGCACAAAAAGGAGAGAATCGAAGAAAAACAGAGGCAGAGAAAGTCAGGGAGGAAGAAATAAAGAGAAAGATGAGAGAGATAGAAGAGAAAATGAAAGAAGAACTGAAAAAAGTCCAAAGCAAAGTAGAAAGAAAAGAGAGGCTAGAAAGGAAAAACAGAATCGTGATAAAATGCCTAGGAGAGACCAGAGGCAACGAGAAGGAGCAGGCCATAAAAATATGCAAAGATATCACTGGAGATGACCTAACAATTGCTAATGCATGGGCAGAAGGAAGAGGGGACAGAGCAATGATAATAGCGGAAATAGGAAACTGGGAAGAAAAAATGAAAGTAATGAACAACAAAAGAACACTTGGAGAAAGAAGAATATACATAGACAACGACAGAACGTGGAAAGGAAGAGAAATACAGAGAAGAATAGCAGACAGCGCAAAGAGAGAAAAAGAGGCAGGGAAGAGGGTAAAGATCATGTACCAGAAGATTGAAATAGACGGAATATGCAGCAAGTGGAACGAAGAAGAGGAACGCTGGGAAGAAGAAGACGAAGTCAGCGGAGACCTTGAACCCAGAGAAAGATGGAGGAGAGGAAGTAGCAGAAGAGGAAGAAGCAGCAGGGGCAGAGGCCACAGCGATTGAACCGAACGAGAAGGAAACAAAGAGGCAGCAAAGGACGTAGAAGAAACAGTAATAGGATTCTGGAACGCGGCAGGATTATGGAACAAATCCCAGGAATTCTGGGGCGAAGTAGAAAGCTGGGACATCGCCGGAATCGTAGAAACATGGAGCGAAGAAAAGACAAAAGAGAGAACAAAAAATATGTTGCCAAAAAAACACATATGGGAAACACAAGAAGCAACAAGAAAACACAAGAAGGGCAGAGCATGCGGAGGAATCGCAACAGGGGTAAGAGCAAGCCTAACAGAGAAGAAGAACGAGAACGAACACGAAATAGAAACGGAAGGAGTAATGGAAAGAAGAGTGATCATAGGAGGATTAGAATGGAGAATCTTCACGGTATACTCAAACCAGAGAATAAGGGAAGTGACGAAAGCGATAAGCGAAAAACTGAAAAGCGGAGGAAGAGACGGCCCAATTCTCATTGGAGGCGACCTAAACGCGAGAACAGCGAATGAAGGAGGACTAGTAACAGAAGAGGAAGAAAAATAGAAAGCATGAGACACAAGGAAGTCGAAAGACAAGACGATAAACAAAGAAGGAAAGGCCCTACTAGAGTGGGTGAAAGAAGAAGGATTAGGAATATTAAATGGAACGTGCGAAGGAGACGAAGAGGGAGAAATGACACACATAGGACCAGCAGGAGAATCGGTAATAGATTACGTGATAGCAAACATAGAAGCATGGGAACGAATAAAAGAAGTGAAGATCGGCGATAGAGTGGAATCAGACCACCTCCCAATTTCGGTAAAAATAAAAGTAGAGAACGAAGGCACAGCAAGGACAAAGGATACAAGAGAAGCAAAACCTGAGAAGAGAATAGACTGGTCGGAAGAAGGCACGAGGCACTACGAAGAAAAAATAAAAGACAAGGTAATAGAAGGCGAAGACCCGAACGAAATAATGAAGAACATGGAAATCGCGATAAAGGAAGCTGCTAAGTGGAAAAAAGCAAGCAAAGAAAGTAGCAGAAGAAGAAGGAACACCTGGTGGGACGAAGAGTGTGCAGAAGCGAAAAATAGAGCAAAGACAGCCCTAAGGGAATGGAAAAAAGGCACAGGGAAAATAGAAGCATTCAGAGAAGAAAAGAAGAAACTTAGAAACACGTGCGGAAAGAAAAGAGAAGAGGAGGCAGAAAGAATAATAGAAGAAATGAGAAAGGCGAAAACGGAAGCAGAAATCTGGAAGATAATAAACAAAGACAGAAAAAAAAGAAAAGGAATATGCAAGGAAATAACAATGGAACAGTGGGAAGAGCACTTCATGAAACTACTGAAGGGCGTCAAAACAGTGCAGAACGAAAAGAAGAGAACATCAAGACAAAGAGAAGCAGAACACGAGAGAGAAGAAAGAGTGGAAGAAAATGAAGAGATAGATCGCATAGAATTAGGAGAAATAGAAACCATAGTAAAAAAGCTAAAGGACAAAAAAGCGACAGAAACAGACAGAATATCAAATGAAGCATGGAAACACGGAGGAAGAAACATCACGAACGCTCTTCTCAAACTCATAAACAAGATATGGAAAGGAGAAGGTCTACCAGAAGCATGGAAAGAGGGAACAGTAATCCCCATACACAAAAAAGGAAAGGAAAGCGAAGTCAGCAATTACAGGGGGGTAACATTGATGCCGACAGCGTACAAGATATACGCAACAATGCTGGCAAACAGACTAGGAAAGGAACAAGAGAAAAAGAACGCAATACCGGACAACCAAGTGGGATTCAGAAAAGGCAGAGGAACCACAGAAAACATGTACGTGCTGAACCACCTGATAGGAAGACAGCTAAAAAAGGAAAAAGGCAAAGTAATCGCAGCCTTCATAGACCTAAAAGCGGCATTCGATTCACTCAATAGAGAAAAGCTGTGGGATCTGATGCGAAAGCAACGAATAAGCAAGAACCTGATCGAAAGGATGAAAGAGATATACAGTGAGACAAAAAACGTAGTGAGAGCAGGTGAGAAGACAGGAGAAACATTCTGGACAGTAAAGGGGGTAAGACAGGGGTGCCCGCTAAGCTCTTACCTATTCAACGCGTACTTAGCAGACTGGGAGGAATCGCTGCGCAACGGATAGGACGGAGGGATCGTGGTAGCGAAGAGGAAGATATGGACCCTGGCATACGCAGACGATGTAGTGCTGCTAGCGAAGGAAGAGAAAGAACTAAACCAGATGTTGAAAGGATCAGAGAAATACCTGAACAGAAAAGAACTCGAACTAAACACAGAAAAGTCAAAGATAATAAGATTCAGAAAAGGAGGAGGA
Organism: Tenthredo livida; assembly: GCA_963992785.1. NCBI lineage: Eukaryota > Metazoa > Arthropoda > Insecta > Hymenoptera > Tenthredinidae > Tenthredo > Tenthredo livida. Next base: position 25,868,983 of record OZ023066.1, read on the forward strand.
AGAGAGACAAATGAAAAATGGGAATGGAAAGGAAGACAGATAGAAGAGGTGAAGAAATTGAAATACCTAGGCTACCTAGTGTAGAAGAACGGCGGGATGGAAAAGCACGTAAGGGAAAGAATGAGAAAAGCGGCTATAGCCATGGGACAGGTATAGATAGATAGATAGATAGATATATTTATTATAACCATGACAATTTTGGCTAATAATACAATCGTATTCAGAGCAAGCATGTGAACAATAGAAATAGGTATGGGGAATAGGGAAAAGGAAAATGCCAGGCGACTGAAAAAGAAGAATAAAGATGTTCGAAGCGCTAACAGAGAGCATAATGATGTATGGAGCAGAAATATGGGGATGGCAGGAAAGATCGCAGATAGAAAGAGTGCAAGAAAAATTCATAAGATGGACTCTGAACCTGGATTGGAGAACGCCAAGTTACATGATACGAGAGGAAACGAAGAGAGATAAAATCAGAATGAAAGCAGGAAGGAGAGCAATAAAATACTAAGAAAAGCTACAAGCAGGAGGAGGAAATGAGTTAGCAAGAAATGTGTGTGAAGTTGGCCCAGCACTTTCGGAAAATCAAAAATCCAAAAATTGTGCTATATTGTGCTAGACTTGTGCTAACTTGTGCCGTGAACCGTTTTCCAAAATTCTCTACGGTTTTCGAAAAAATTGATAAAATTCAAATTTCGGATCAGCCCAGCACTTTTGGAAAATTGAGAATCTAAAAATTGTGCCAGATTGTGCTGAATCTGTGCTAACTTGTGCCGGAAACCGTTTTCCGGAATTCCGTGTGGTTATCGAAAAAAAAAAAATGAAAAAAAAACGTAGCCCAGCACTTTTGGAAAATTGAGAATCTAAAAATTGTGCCAGATTGTGCTGAATCTGTGCTAACTTGTGCCGTGAACCGTTTTCCGAAATTCCGTGTGGTTTTCGAAAAAAAAATAAATAAAAAAAAAACGTAGCCCAGCACTTTTGGATAATTGAGAATCTAAAAATTGTGCTAGGTTGTGCTGAATCTGTGCTAACTTGTGCCGTTAACCGTTTTCCGAAATTCACAAAAAAAAAAAATATATATTTCTTCCCAACAGGCTCAAAAGTTTCATTTAGGTATAAAAATATGCCTGTTGAAATATGAACTCTTAATATTGATATTAAGATGCTCCGCGTCGCACTTTTCGATCACCCTAATATATATATATATTAGGGTGGTCCTCAGATGGGGTAAAAAAAAAAAATTCATCTTGGATGCCCCCAAATCGGCTCCAAATAATTTTAAAAAAATTCCCTAATTTTTCCAGATTTTTATGTTATTCCCCTAGTCTCCCTTTTGTTATTCAAAGTTTAACATACAATCCACGATGCTCAAAAGTTAAAAATCTCGCAGAAGTGTCTCTTTGTAACAAAAAAAAAAAAAAAAAAATGAAAAAAAAATAATAATAATAAAGTACACGATTCCCCTTAGATACCCCATTTATGATTCTTTTATTTTCCAGTAGAAAGAAGATGAATCTCACTGAATAATCGAGAATATGAATTTTCCGCCAGCGATTAACCATGAAATAAAATTTAGTATGAAATATAGTGAATAAGCATGTTTTTGAAACATTTGAAAATTCCCGCTCAAAAAGGGAGACTAGGGAAATAAAATAAAAATCTGGAAAAATTAGGGAATTTTTTTAAAATTATTTGGAGCTGATTTTGGGGGATCCAAGATGAATTTTTTTTCTGACCCCATCTAAGGACCACCCTAGTGTACATTGGCGAACCGGGATCTATGCACGATGCACGAATTTTACGAAGATCACCTGTTTATGAACGAGCTGTAGAGGACCCACGGTTTTTTGAAGGATATTTTCTTCTTGGAGATTCAGCTTACCCAAATCTATCGTGGCTGGTAGTTTAATTCAGGGAAAATGGTCTTTTAGGAGAACAACAAAGATTATTCAATTTTCGGCATTCATCGACTCGTATAAAAGTTGAACATGCATTTGGACCATTGCGATCAAGATTCAGGCGTCTAATACGATTTGATGATCTTAGATCCGATATAATTATAAATTGTATAATGGCAGCATGTATTCTACATAACATATGTATATTAACAGGAGATGATGATGATTTAGTTTACGATTCGAGTAGTGATGAAGAAGATGATTATAATTATGAGATTGTCCATGTTGAAGACAGACGTGCATACATTTATAATCAATGTTTCAATAAGAAAATGGCTAATCTCATCCCTTTATATTCCTCATATGATGTTTGACATACTACGTGATACACAGAAATTCATTTTTGCATTATTTTTATACTTAATTTACTAAAATGCAAGCACATTTCTGTTTGAATGGTCATGTGCAAATATTATTATTAATATCACTGATATCTAAATGAGACCAATTTCCATTTAAATGAAACGAAGTTGAGAGAGTTTATTGATTTGTTTGTTTTTTTATTTCATTCACATTTGTGATAACATCAAATAATACAATAACTATTATAAATAATAATCATAACTGATAAATATATATTCGCAAAATTAATATTTATATTTGAATAAATTTTGTTAATTCAACATTTAATTTTTTGTACTTCCGTAATACGTTTAATGAATATCAAACCCAGACTTCAATGGACATTTACATTCCTAATTAATTATCAATCATCCATATTCGTAACCTCACCTGGTTTCATTTACCGACTATTCTTCAGTCAATCGTCCGTAGGATGTTGCGGAAGGCCAATATATGTTTTACTGATGTCTCTGACTTTGTAAAGCTATATATTGCTCTACTAACTCAATCTTTGATTCCTCCATAGAACACTTACGGGCATCAAGAGCGATCTTCTGTTTCATCAACTCAATTTGTTGTTGTTTAATATTTATTTTATCCTCCTTCATTGTACGTTTCCGCTTGTTACCGTTTGTTTCATCTTTTTTTGGATTCTTTTTATGGCATAATTAATTGTTACGTGAATTAGCATCAGTGTCTCTTAAATTGTCGTCATTTCCATTTCCATCGTCTTCTTTTTCGTTTATCACCGTCGATTTTTTGGATTTGGTGAATTTGAACGTATAATATGCCCCCCTATATTCTTTGCATGTAAAGCAAACGAGCCTCAGTCTCAACGCGCCCGCGTAGACAGTCGCGCGCGACGTCTCGCACTGATCAATCGCTTTTTAAATATGGTTTCCATCGGAGTTCCATTTTAAAACTCACAGATTCTGTAGAGAATGAGCAAGGAACACGCTCATATTTTTTCAGAATTTTCTGAAGTGGTGGTCATCTCCAAAATCACGTTCAAAAAATATAATTGTTAATAACAAATAGAAAACTGTTTACTATATGAATTAAAGTTTTATAACATGAAAGTGCGATTCAAGAGCTTCAAAATGAGTTTTTGCTGATGTCTGTACGACAGAGGGAATTGGAGATATTAACGTGTAAAGGAGAGCGCGATTCCGATTGTTGGTGGTTTTTTCTTCAAAAATTCAACCCCTTGTAAGCCCTTCGAGTCGAAAAAAAATGTGTCATACATTTATTTTACCCAGAGAAGATGTAAAACAAATTACAAAAGAATAAGAAAGATTGAGGTAAATTTTTCGCCAAATCCGTCCCGCTTAACGTGAACTGACTTATATACGGATAGCTGAAGTATTTTCCACCGCCATCTACTCCGCTGAAGGTAATTTTCCGTCATTTTTCATTGAAAAAATGCTATAAAATACATTTCTAGCCTTGACGCTATCGTTCAATTTTTCAAAGTCTTCTCCACGTGGGTGGCTCTATTACTCGTACCTCCATTGCTTATCAGGCAGCTGAAAGCCGTGACGCTTCTCAACGGCTATCATATGAGAGAAAATCAGCCTTGGCGCGATGACTACCCTCAACATGTCATGGGCTCCCGGACTATACGTCACGATGTCCAAGATATTCCATATTCAGAGAAAAGATAGCGACAGATTTTTTCCGATTCCTATTCGAAAACTTATTCAACAATGAGATAGAAAAAGCAAATAAAGGAAAAAAAAAATCGCCCATCCGGCAAAATTCGAATTTTGAATGAAAAAAAAAAAAAAAATTCCTGGTCTGACAATTCTTTTCGTAGTATACAGATGTGCTATGAGCTTTGCCAGATTATGCATTTAACTTCAAGGCCTCGAAATTCCATTGGTTGTTGTTCCGGAACGCTCCACGGAGCCTGAATTCAAGAAACTGCAGCGATTTTGGGTTGGAATTTCAAGCGACTCCCACGTCCACACTATCGGCTTTAGATATATGCTCTCGCGGAACTTTTTGTTTGAAATTTTGTACTCTACCAAATTGTTTCTGTACGATTTTCCTTTATCTGGCGCAGTTCTCGCAGCGTTCGCAGTTAAAGCTAGGGGCACGCAATTTTTAGTTCATTTCTGACGGTTTTTGAATTTTTTTGCGAGATTCGCAAAGTTTTTTTTCCAAAAAAAACTTGGATTCAAGATCAGCAGACCATCCCCTACATGCCGATGTTTGTTTTGGTCTAAAATTACTTGCATATAAAGTGCTATCTCGTCTGATATATCCTGTCTTCACGCTGGAGCATCGCACTTTCAGGCACCGCCGTCCCCCACCCCGCCGCGGATACACACCCAGCTACGACGACGGTAGTCAGTAATAGCTCCTTCAGGCCAGTCGAGGTGGGACGCCATCATTCAGCCCTATACTTAGCTATATTCTTATGCTCGCTCACGCGTTTCTTGCCGTATGGTGACGATACACCACATCAAGCCCATGCTGCTCGAATCTTTATAGCCATATTCTTCTGTCCGTTTGTGATATCTTGAGGTATACTAAGGCCATACTACGGCTAGCATAAGTTACACAGAATAATGGTTGATTGATGAGAAATCTTTCGTTATCGGGCTTTCATTATTCTATTTATCCTATCGTAGTGAGGAGTCCAATTTATAAAAGTATTCTATTGTATGTAGGTCCACGGAAATTTTCAAATATGCCTCCGATAGAAGACCTGAAACGACACATTCTGTGTCCAAAATATCGTGACATTTTAGATGAATTCGGCAAACCTGCTTCTCCCAAATCCTTTATATACCAGGAAATAAGCGATCTTCTCAACCATACAATGTCGCCAAAGTATATATATACCGTAATATTGGCGAATAGGTACGGCTTACATGATGCCCTTCTTGATTATTATGATGTACAACTGCGTACTAATAACACAGCATCTTCCATCGACGAAGATGAAGCCGATAATTCGATCGAGAATACTGACCTTGACTTCGGTATCCAAATATCTCTGAAGACCTGGCACGACATAGATTGCGAAAAAGTAATCTACAAGTCAATTACCAAGGTCCAAAGAAATTATTTTACTTTACGTCGTGGATGATGGACAAACAAAGTATTCGAGCTTGTGCATGCTGAGACAAAGTTGCCTTGCGCTTTTGTGTTCAAAAGATGCACAGTTTCTGAGACTGGTATTTACCTAACCATCTTCGCCTCATGTCCAGATTGCAAGTCGTCTCTAACCGGAAGTATCCCCAACAAACCTGTGAACGATGCGGATGTTCAAATGGAATGTTGCATCAAAAAATTTGATCCTTCGATAAAACATGTAAAAAAGCGTCCGTTGAAGGGTGAAAGTCGCGTCGATGTCTCAAAAACACTAGCAGACGGAACTCTGTCGGCTACTACCTGGCGGAGAAAAGTAGCGGACGATTTGATGGATCTTCACGATGACGAACCGCCACATCTTTATAAAGCCGCCACGCTTAGAAAAGCAAAACAAGAGCGACGCGATAAAAATTTAAAAGTAACCGGAACGTGTGCGATTTCTAGTTTATTCAACATGAAGTATAACCATTACGCAGGCTCGATACACGCGATAGGTCATGATCCGTTTTTTATCCACTACTGGACGTCCGCACAAATAGCGGTGTATATGGAATACCATGATACTCTTTATATTGATGCCACCGGTTCATTAGTCAAGAAATTACTTTTACCGAATGGTGAAAAGAGTCCACACATCTACCTATATCAGGCAGTCACAGATACATCGACGTACAAAATGCCGATATTCCAAATGCTCAGTGCCGTTCAAAATGTAAACGCCATTCAATTTTGGTTGTTCGAGTTTTTGAGAATCGGCGAAAAACACAAATCTGCGTTTCCAATACCTCGAACAGTCGTTTGTGACTTCGATAAGGCTTTACTGAATGCCATTGCCAAAGCATTCGGCCAATGCGCAAGTTTGAAAGATTACTTGTCCACTTGTTATCGTTCGCTTTTGAATGATCCCGGAACCAAGACCCCCAAATGCTTCATTCGTTGAGATATATGCCACTACATGCATTTTCTGTCGCGGTGGAAATGTTTTTCTGGACTCAATCCCAAGGTGAAAAAGTTTTACCTTTATTCCATGGCACTGCTAACGAAGCAGACGACCTTCGCTGAATTCGCTGATTTGGCGAAACAGATTGTTGTTCTGTCTCTCAGTGAAGACTTGGGTAAAGATAGCTAAGGAGCGAATTTAGTATCGGCGCAAGCATATTCTTTAATTTCTGGTCAAATAAAAGGCGTTGACGGCATTCCGGCGGAAGCACAAATTTCGGAAGAGGATGATTGTATGGAGTGTGACATTGCTTCGGACAATAATTGTAACGTGGTGGTATGGGCGAATAGTTTGATTGATGAATGTCGCGAAATGGTGGCATCATCGAATGTTGGTGACCAGGTCAATCCTTATTACATCCCGCAGCTATGCAATAAACTAAAAAACCTGCTGTACTATTTCCCATTATTCACTGGCGTAATGATTCCGGTGTTCGGCTACGGAAAAATTAATATCAGTTCCGCATCCGTCGAATCAGAGATGAAAGACGTCAAACACGTCTTGTTGAAAAATGATTCTCGGCCAATGAGGGCGGATAAGTTTGTCGCTACCCATTTACGCTCGTTTGCAGGAAGGGCGAAGCTAGCTATCGCATCACAAGAATGGGCAGTGGAAGAAACTGTCCCAAAAGCAGAGTTATCTTCTTCGTTTGATAACCCGCTCGAAATTTTGGATCAATCTGACAAAAACGATTTGAAGGAATCTGTTATGAGTCCGGTTCTGATGGAAGTGCATACTTTTCCAGATGACGAAGAACTGACTAACGAGACTGTAGTGGAGTTACCAAAGTTAGATGAAGATGATTCTCCTCTCGTTCTCGGTGAAAAACACGAAATATGTACAAATACCGACGAAACCGAACTCAATATCGAACATAACTGGAGAAACAAAAATCCGTCAACTACTACGATGAAAAATATAACTTATTTAGATCCTTTTCCAGAGTGGGATCTCACCAGCTTCTCGAAAAAACGATTGGGAATCGGAAACTTGGAGAACGGCAATACGTGCCCATCGATACCTGACAAGGGTAATAGAATAATTCTTGAAAACACTTGCGCGGCTTCGACAGCATTATGTCCATACTTGCTGGCGCATGTGTCGAAGATACCTACCGAGAAAAAGTAAACAATTCTAATTCAGATACTATGCAGTTTTTACAGAATTTTTTGATAGACGGTTGTTGCGCCAAAATTTATAGAAGCAGAGCCCTTCTATTGAAAAAGGTGAAACCTTTCATAGTTAAGCGTCACGAAAACGCAATAACGGTCGACTGCTATGCCAGTATAGGTAACGTGGCACAATATATTCTCGCCGAAGATCCAAGCTACACCGAAACGAAAGTGTGCCATATTTGCTCGAAAAACTTGAGTCGAAGTTGTGTCATCGTCCCAATAAATGTAGACATACTAAGGGTCGGCCGTATTGGTAGCCTTTGCGATGCAATAATGGATGGTAGGCCAACGAAAAAGTCTACTTGCTGTAACCAACAGATGGAAACAATTGTCACGTACGGTATGCAGATCGTAGTTGAATGCGACCCTGTTGAGTACAGTTCCAAGTATGAGCTCTCCGAATTTCCAATAAGCATCCAATTACTTGGAAATCCGTTTGCTCTCGCTGGTGTAGTAGTGCGTTATGGGGGACGGGGCAGAAGGTCTGGTCATTACGTTGGATACTCGAATCAGGGCATAAAGTGGCTTGAATTTGACGACACTAAAAAAACTGCTAAGTCTATACTCGGTTCATTCAAAGTTGATCCATACCTAATCGTGTACGTTTTGGTATGAAATTGCCGAGTGATAAAAAACCTATTGTTATCGTATCTGTGAGCCATTCAGATGATGTAAAGAAAAAAAATTTACACATAGGGGAGAGCGGGACAAAGAGGGCACCACGGGAAAAAAAAAAAATCTTGGAGAATTTTCGATTTTTTTTTTGATGATGATGATGACGACGACGACGACGACGACGACGACGACGACGACGACGACGACGACGACGACGACGATGATAAATATATATATCCATCAAGGTGTGCCAAAAAAGACTTTGAATTTTTTTTCTCTTCAGTTTTAGTTCAGTTTAGTTTTTAATTCAGTTTTCGTCCAAGATGACGAAAAAAAAATTCTGATAAGGTTTGAGCTCCTAATAATCATATTTGACCTTTTTTGTAGATCGTTTAATTCCGTACAAGTATATGTATTCTATTCCACTGGCCGATAATTCGTTCAAGCGCAATAAAATTCCAAATAAAAAAAAAAAAAAAATCCCATGTTACTTAAATGGGAAATCAAAAATCACGATGAGCGACCTCGTAGTATTAATATTAAGAGCTCAAACTTTACCAGAATTTTTTTTTTTCGTCATCTTGGACGATATTTTCATGGTAACTGAAGAAAAAAAAATTAAAAGTTTTTTTTGGCCCACCCTCATATCCATATAATGAAAACGGAAAGAAAAGTCTAAAAAAATACAACGATGATGCACAGAAAAAGTCGATATATATGCGTATGTCTGTTATTCCGCAATTATATATTAGCAATGTAAAAGTGAAAAAAATATATATATCCATTAGACCGGTTCGGAAAAATCGACTATTTTTCTTTTTTTAAATCCCCATTAAAATACTTTCGAGCGAGTGAAAAAAGACGCCTGTTGAGGTCGCTCATGGCGGATTTATATTTTCCATTTGAATAGCATAGGAATTTTTTTTCTCTTCAGAATTTTGTAGCTCACAAACAAATAAACAAATCCAAATGACTCATACATGTTTTAAGAGAAAATTGAACACTCCCAAAAATGTGTCTATCACTTTGAAAACAAAATTATCAGTATCGATATCACAAGACCTTCAAAATTATCGGTTATTTCCCGATTGTTTTGCTGCGTAGCATCGGGAGGGCTAAGTTTTGCAGATCAAAAATTACGAGCGCGCAGCGCGAGAGATTCTTGTGCAGAACTTGGCCCATTCGTTGATACGCAGGTTCAAAATATGAGGAAAACAACCGATTCATTTTGAAGGTCGAGTGGTATACGACGGATTATTTTTCGCATTCGGATTCGGCCAAGCAGAAAACGGCAGGTGAGAAATAATTAGAAATTATTCACAATGCTCTCTGACTTTTATCACGGTATTTGACAGTTATAAAAACATTTGCGCGCTCGTGATTTTTGATCTGCAAAACTTAGCCCTCTCGATGCCACGCAGCAAAACAATCGGGAAATATCCGATTCATTTTGAAGGTCGAGTGGTATTAGATGGATTATTTTTCGCATTCGGATTCGGCCAAGCAGAGAGCCGCTGGTATAATATAGTAATAATCAGTATAATAACGATTCGGGATGTCCTTCACATCATCAAATACCGCGCTCTGATTGGCCAGAATCCGAGTGCTAAAAATAATAAAAAAAAAGTTGACTCAACTATAAATTAAACTTTGAGCTTAAATAACTTCGGAAGGAGTCAATAATTCATCAAAAAATGATAAGAGACACTTTTTGAGGAGTGTTCAATTTCCTATAAAAATATATTTGAGTCATTTGGATTCATGAAGAAAGAAAAAAAGAAAGAAAACTAAACCTTCTAGGGGCACGTGTTCCCATTGGCCGAATCGGAATAGATATACAGTACGTAACAGGGTCGTCCTTAACAGGGATGTTTCCAAATTTTTGTGCTTTCCGGGTCTTAAACGCTTCCAAATTGATAAAAAAAAAAAAAAAATCCCCGGAAATTTGAGCTTTTAATATCAGCTCTAAGATAGTCCGCTTTTCGTCAAAGTTTTTCATGGGAATAACATTGGAAAAACTTATTTTGTTCTCCGAAGTTTTAACAGTCGTTGACGAACATATTAACAACAATCAAGAATACATATTATCATAGAAAATTGGAAGCTCTACAAAATAGTTCTCTCGTAATTTTTCAATAACTCAACTCTTCCAGAAGTTATTCAAGGTGAAATTTCAACTTCAACCTTGAATAACAAGAAGAAAAAGTTGAGTTATCAGAAAATTACAAGACCCTTTTCGTAGAGCTTTCAATTTTCAATAATAATGTGTATCTTTTATTATTGTTGATACGTTCGTCAAAGACTTTTGAAACTTCAAAGTACAGAATAAGTTTTTCGAATGTTATTTCCATAAGAAACTTTGGGGGAAAAGCGGACTATCTTAGAGCTGATGTTAAAAGCTCTAATTTTCGTGGAGTTTTTTTTTATTAATTCGGAAGTGTTTAAGCCCCTGGAAGCATAAAAATTCGGAACAATCCCTGTTATATTTATCAGTTATGATTATTATTTACAATAGTTATTGTATTATTTGATGTTATCACAAATGTAAATGAAATAAAAAAACAAACAAATCAATAAACTCTCTCAACTTCGTTTCATTTAAATGGAAATTGGTCTCATTTAGATATCAGTGATATTAATAATAATATTTGCACATGACCATTCAAACAGAAATGTGCTTGCATTTTAGTAAATTAAGTATAAAAATAATGCAAAAATGAATTTCTGTGTATCACGTAGTATGTCAAACATCATATGAGGAATATAAAGGGATGAGATTAGCCATTTTCTTATTGAAACATTGATTATAAATGTATGCACGTCTGTCTTCAACATGGACAATCTCATAATTATAATCATCTTCTTCATCACTACTCGAATCGTAAACTAAATCATCATCATCTCCTGTTAATATACATATGTTATGTAGAATACATGCTGCCATTATACAATTTATAATTATATCGGATCTAAGATCATCAAATCGTATTAGACGCCTGAATCTTGATCGCAATGGTCCAAATGCATGTTCAACTTTTATACGAGTCGATGAATGCCGAAAATTGAATAATCTTTGTTGTTCTCCTAAAAGACCATTTTCCCTGAATTAAACTACCAGCCACGATAGATTTGGGTAAGCTGAATCTCCAAGAAGAAAATATCCTTCAAAAAACCGTGGGTCCTCTACAGCTCGTTCATAAACAGGTGATCTTCGTAAAATTCGTGCATCGTGCATAGATCCCGGTTCGCCAATGTACACTAGGGTGGTCCTTAGATGGGGTCAGAAAAAAAATTCATCTTGGATCCCCCCAAATCAGCTCCAAATAATTTTAAAAAAATTCCCTAATTTTTCCAGATTTTTATTTTATTTCCCTAGTCTCCCTTTTTGAGCGGGAATTTTCAAATGTTTCAAAAACATGCTTATTCACTATATTTCATACTAAATTTTATTTCATGGTTAATCGCTGGCGGAAAATTCATATTCTCGATTATTCAGTGAGATTCATCTTCTTTCTACTGGAAAATAAAAGAATCATAAATGGGGTATCTAAGGGGAATCGTGTACTTTATTATTATTATTTTTTTTTCATTTTTTTTTTTTTTTTTTTGTTACAAAGAGACACTTCTGCGAGATTTTTAACTTTTGAGCATCGTGGATTGTATGTTAAACTTTGAATAACAAAAGGGAGACTAGGGGAATAAAATAAAAATCTGGAAAAATTAGGGAATTTTTTTAAAATTATTTGGAGCCGATTTGGGGGCATCCAAGATGAATTTTTTTTTTTTACCCCATCTGAGGACCACCCTAATATATATATATATTAGGGTGATCGAAAAGTGCGACGCGGAGCATCTTAATATCAATATTAAGAGTTCATATTTCAACAGGCATATTTTTATACCTAAATGAAACTTTTGAGCCTGTTGGGAAGAAATATATATTTTTTTTTTTGTGAATTTCGGAAAACGGTTAACGGCACAAGTTAGCACAGATTCAGCACAACCTAGCACAATTTTTAGATTCTCAATTATCCAAAAGTGCTGGGCTACGTTTTTTTTTTATTTATTTTTTTTTCGAAAACCACACGGAATTTCGGAAAACGGTTCACGGCACAAGTTAGCACAGATTCAGCACAATCTGGCACAATTTTTAGATTCTCAATTTTCCAAAAGTGCTGGGCTACGTTTTTTTTTCATTTTTTTTTTTTCGATAACCACACGGAATTCCGGAAAACGGTTTCCGGCACAAGTTAGCACAGATTCAGCACAATCTGGCACAATTTTTAGATTCTCAATTTTCCAAAAGTGCTGGGCTGATCCGAAATTTGAATTTTATCAATTTTTTCGAAAACCGTAGAGAATTTTGGAAAACGGTTCACGGCACAAGTTAGCACAAGTCTAGCACAATATAGCACAATTTTTGGATTTTCGATTTTCCGAAAGTGCTTGGCCAACTTCACACACATTCCAGCTAAGGAACGTTTCTGAGGAGTCACTGGGGCTTATGACGGCAGCACTCCGTTCATCATCAATAAGGCAATACGACAGTGCTCTACGGAAATGGTGGAATTTCTGCGAAAATTCGAGGATTAATCCATACAGGCCGTCGATACATCAAATAATATCACTTCTCACCCAGGAGTTCAACAGAGGATCCTCTCATGGTTCATTAAATTCGCTACGATCAGCGATCTCCCTGGTCGTGGGCCCACACGTGGGTCAGGATTCTTGCGTTAAACGACTTTTCAAAGGAGTCTCAGAACTCCGTCTGTCAAAGCCGAGATGTGAGCAAACTTGGGACCCAAAGACAGTACTGGACTATCTGAACTCCCTGGGAAAAAATGAGCCTTGGAGGTTTTGACCGGAAAGCTTGCCACACTCCTCGCTCTAGTTACTGGCCAACGAATGCAAACTCTGTCTCCGATAAAATTACAATTTATCGAGAGGGGTTCAGACGGAATCCAGATCAAAATCCCAGACACAGTAAAAACATCTGGACGTAATAGAGCACAACCTCTACTAATTTTACCAAGATATGTGAAAAACAAAAGTGTATGTGTAGTCACAACCCTTGAAAGCTATATAAAAAGAACGGAAGGATTTCGAGGCCGTACCGAGTACCTCTTCGTTACCTTGAGAAAACCTCATCACAAGGTCTCAGCTCAAACGCTGGCGAAGTGGGTAAAGAAAACGTTAACAGACAGCGTCATTGATACAGAAAAGTTTTCAGCGCATAGTACGCGTCACGCATCGTCGTCAGCCGCAAATCAAGAAGGAGTTGGTATTGATAGTATTAGAAGAGCGGCAGGTTGGACAGACAGCTCAAAAACTTTCGCACGATTTCATGACCTCCCGATTGCGTCGGAAAGTTCCGCGTTCGCGAAAGCGATCTTAGGTTAGTAAAAAAAAAAAACCTATGGGATTTATAATAAGGATTTTATATGTATCTTTCTTCTACCTTCCTACGAAAAAGGAAATCTTGTCATTTCATAAAATGGTCAATTTTGTTTTATTTCTTTAGAAATAACATGTTTCGCTTTGTTGCCAAGCCCCTACAAATATGCAATAGGATTTTGGTTTTGTTTTCCTACAATAAAAGGATTTTTGTTTCACGTTATAAATGGTCAAATTTGACCTATGCCTCTGTAATGACTGTAAAAAAAAAAAAAAAATATATATATATTGTAACTTTTCACAGGTTTGCAATATAGAAGATATCACAAACCGTGCCGTTAGTGTGAGTTCTATTGCTCGGTTGATGTTTTTCGGGACCACTCTTAATAATTAGACTATTGACGCTAATCTTACGGACCTCAAACGCACTGCGTTATCAGCCGTCTCCCTGACGAATAGGTACACGCAGACGTGCAACTACCGTCTTCTTCCCAGTTAGTAAACAAACCTACGCTCAGAACTGTGCCTGCAAGTGCAGACAAAGTCTGTCTCAGACTTTGACAAGGTTAAACCTTGCCGAAGCTGTCTCTACGCTATAGTTAGTAAGTTGAATTTACAAGACCTGGAAATTGGCGAAAAAGGGAGGCTGCGACAAATTATGCTTTTTCTTAATCAAACAAAAAATATCATTTATTCAAATAAACTTAAACCAAGGTTGCAACCAACTAAAATTATATTTACACTGTTGCGTTTGTTTGTGGGAATTGAGTATAACTTTTGCACAATAATATTCTTTTCATTACGTGACTTTTAAATGAGTGATTATTTCTATTTTCTTTTATGATAATAATTTTCTGATAAACTAATAATTTTCCGAAATATAATGTGAATCTAATGGTATATTACTTCTTTAGTTAATATCCAACAAAATTGAAATTAGAGGTTAATGATCACTCGAGCTCTATGCTACGAGTGTCGAATATGAGTATTGAAGTGAATAGTGAGACAATGAGGCGTGTGGCCTATCAATTGCTGCTCTGCTGAGCGCCGTCGCAACTTATATACGATTTGTGACGTCACACGGCAGACGCGTTTGCTCGAACGTTCTAGATGATACATGAATTCGCAACGGTTGACGTTTGAAATGCTAACTGTCAGGCCTAGGTCGCCTGACACGTTACATTAGCCCCCTTCGATCATCTGGTGTTCGGATGATCTGGCAGATCTTCGGCCGGCTGATGATCGATGTTTTTTTTTCTAGCAGAGACTAGGGAGTTTCCTACCCTCTCTTCAATCCCAATGGATCCGTCGGATCGATGAGCCTAGGTATCTCGATTACCTCTCTATCGACTGGATTAGTTGATGATTCTACCCTTTCCTTCGGCCTAGTCGCTGGAACAGATGTTCGTCCTCGCTTAATGGCGACTGCCGGCTCCTCTTCCTCGTCGGATAGATCCAATGTACCAAAAATCCGCAACATCGTTATCAGTTCTTCTGGTTTTCGGTTTTTCCGTTTATCGAAGTCAGCTATCCTTGGCCGTTTGGTGCCGGTTGTTGTGGCATTGGCATCAAGTGCAGTGTTTTTTAATGAAGCCACGTTTAACTTTGGTATTCTGAACCTTCGGAGGCTGCGCTCGTCTAATTCAAGCTTCTTGACAGATACTACGGTAAGTTTCCTTTTATCCGACTGTACCTTGGTATCGTCTTTTTCTGTTTTAATGTCTTCTTTTCTTTTAGGTACCTTCGATAGCTTCTCCAACGGGATGCTCACCTTTATCACTGGACGGATGTTATTGTTGACGTCTGCACTGGCTTGCAGGGCTGTGCGGTCCTCAGTGTCATCCTCCAGCTTCTTGATGTTGGTGATAGTCTCGGCAGTAGCAGGTGTTTGATGATTTGGAATTTCCATTTCAACGGTGGATTTCTCTATCTTTTTCTTCCTGATGGCCTTTGACGGTTCCATGAGGTAAGCTGCCGTCTGATATCCTCTCCCGTTAGCATATCTTCCTTTCGCTGATTTAAATTTCTTTAGCGGCCTAATCACTTTGTCGCCTTCTTTAGGTTGATCATCCCCGTCAAGGGTTTGAGTGCCCTTGTCTTGCACGCTGATGTAACCGTAATGAAACATGATGCTTGACTATGATGATCGTGCTTGACAGGGGGCTTTTATAACGTCGGCTATGACCTATCTACCCGTGGTATGTTAGCATTTTCAAAAATCAACCGCCGCGAATAGTGATTGTCACTGGCTTAGTTTACAGTTTTTCTATGTTATCAAATTTCTGGTAATATATAATGCTTTAGCATGTGCGTGTGAAAACGCCCGCGTTCCTTCCTAGTGTTTATGTCCTCTAACACAAACGTTGCTTCACCGACATGATGACAGATTCTGTACGGACCTTCGTACAGTGCTAGAAATTTAGACATTATTTTGTTTTTTGAGTCGGACACATTCAGTGCCCTTACTAGAACTAAATCGTTTACTTTAAAATCTGTCATCTTATGACTAGAATTGAATCTGTCGGCTCTGCTGCGCCCATGTTTTCTAATATTATTCCTAACTAATGTTAATTTATATTCTTGTGTCGTGTCTAAGTGATTAACTAAGAACCATTTTTTCCAGAATCTGGTCGGGGATTCTCCGAGTTGGATCTCGCACGGACAAAATCCAGTCGAGTCATGGTGCACTTCGTTCACACAGCATTCTATGACTTTTAACCATTTTATCCAGCTGGTATGTTTGTCTGTTAGGAAAGGTCTAAAAAATCTTCCTAGCTCTCGATTGACTCTTTCGACTATGTTTCCTTGTGGATGTCTAATCGAGGAAAATATTGGAATTATGTTTTCCTCTTCTAGTTTACCTAACCATTTTTCTGATGTGAATTGTGTACCATGGTCGAACTGGATTTTCTCCGGCTTCCCCAACTCGGGAATATATTTGTCGAAGATGCTGTGGATGGTGGATCGCGCGTCCGCAGTTTTTAGCGGGTATAACCGTACGAACTTGCTGAAGGCATCGATCGTTACCAAAATCCATCGGTAATTTCCCTTACTCGAAGGTAACGGGCCCAAAAAATCGATTGATACCAATTCACCTACTTTGCTTGGTGTTATGTTCTGCATTCGTGCGTAACTGTATTGATTAGGTACTTTGCATCTCTGACATCGATCACAACTAGCTAAGATTTTCCTGACGAGACGCGCGAATTTCGGGTAATAAAAAGTTTCTTTTAGCATTTTGTAACATTTTCCAGCCCCGATGTGACCGTAAACTTCATGCGTTTCTTTAACAATGTTGTTAATTAAGCTTTCCGGGAGGTAGGCTCTCTGAGAGCCCCCTGGTTCCACGTGGTACCAAATGTCGTTAATTCTTTTTAATTTCTTTTTAACCCTAGTTAAATCCTGATTCACCAAATCTACAATGTTCTGATCACGCGCCTGATGCATTCCGAAATCTCTTAAATCATTTTTTAATTCGTCTGGAATTTCTTTAGCTAATGGTGCAATTATTTGCATGTTATTTCTCTGAGATTTTTTCTTTTTGTTTTCAGGTGGATACCTACTTAGCGTATCTGCGACTACGTTATCCTTGCCTTTTATATATTCGATGTCGAAATTATATGTCTGAACAAACAAAATCCAACGCGCCAGCCGCTAGCTAACTAATTTACAAGTCGACATGTACGTTAATGCACGATGATCAGTTCTTATTGTTAACTGAGCTCCGATTACGAATGTCCGGAACCTCTCCAATGCAAAGACGATAGCCAAAAGCTCTTTCTCCGACGTGAAGTAGTTTAGTTCAGCACCTTTCAATGTGCGACTCGCGAATCCTATGATTAATTCATCGTTTGTGTCGGATAATTGGTATAATACGGCACCTATCGCAAAGTTGCTTGCGTCGCACTGTAAGTAGTAACGTTTTTTTGGGTTTGGATGATGTATAATCATCTCTTTACAAAATAAATTTTTTACTTGATTGAAATGTGCTATCATTTCGTCGTTCCAATCCCATTTAGCGTCTTTTTTAACTAATTTAAGTAATGGTGAGGTCGCACCAGAGTAATTTCTAGTAAATTTGCTATAATAGTTTGTTAAACCTAAAAATCCTTTAAGCTGTTTAACGTTTTTAGGTTCAGGAAAATATTGGATTGCATCTATTTTCTCAGGTTGAGGCAAAACGCCAGCCTTCGTAATCCTATGACCTAGAAAATCTATTTCCTCTCGGAAAAATTTTGATTTGCTAAAGTTTATTGTCATATTATGCTTTTTAAATACCTCAAATAATTTCTCAAGATGTACTAAATGGGATTGGAACGAGTCCGATAGACACAAAATGTCGTCCACAAAATTTATCGTGAACTTATCTGTTTCTGTTAAGACTAGATCCAGTGTACGAATGAGACTAGCTAAGCTTGTATTAAGACCGTAGGGTGTTACCGCGAATTGGTAGGTCCTCCCCTCGTACATGAACGCTGTGTACTTTCTCGAATCTTTATGTAATGGCACCTGCCAAAAACTGGCCGTTAAATCAAGACTAGACATGAATGCTGCATTCCCGCATTTCTGAAATAAAACTTCAGTAGATTGCGCGCAATCGCGATCAGGTACTATCAGCTTATTTATGTATCTCGCGTCTAATACCAGTCTAACATCTCCGGATTTTTTAGCTACCACTACTAACGGATTTATATATTCGCTATAAGAGCGCTCGATTATTCCAAGGCATTTTTTCGATTTCTTGTCTTACTTTTTCCCGGTGCATTATTGGCACAGGATATGAACGTCGTACAAACGGTATATCCTCATATATTCTAATTTTGTGTTCATAAATAGTGACTCTACCAGGTATTTTTGAAAATATGTCGCGATACTTTTTTAGTAGACTAGAAAAGGCATCTCTTTCATAAGCTTCAAGTACCTGACATTCCGATAACTTGCTATTAATCTCATCATTAGTTAACTCAGAATTTTGGGTTAATCCGATTAACGGATTAATAGGATTATCTTTAATCCGATAATTATTAATTGAGTTTATACTGGAGATAATTTTATGAGTTTCGCTGTTATCGATATCATCTGAATTATGAACTTCTATTTGATCTTTTGTTAGTTTCATTTGAATTGTCAGTTTATTTATTTTGAAATCTAGATCAGCTTCCCATCTACGTAATGTGTCGATACCGAGAATTACATCATGTTTTAGGCCATGTACGATGAGAAAACCCACCTCATCGGATAACAACCCCACTTCAATTCTAGCTAGGAATTGCTTCTTAACACGAGTGGCTTTGCCCCCTAGTACTCCTAATACCTGTAAATTCGTAACTGGTAATTTCGCGCAACTGATTAACGATGATTTATGACGACCATACCAATCATCCGACACGCACGTAATCTGGCTACCTGTATCTATTAACGCTTTAGCTTCGACTCCTTCAATGCGCAGGAGAACCTCCGGACACCGCATCAAAGATTTATCAGTTTCTGTATTCTCGTTGAATAAATAATTATCTGGACTTTCAAATGAATCGTTATTCTCTATGTTTTGAATTTTGTATTTTGCCGCGGATATAATTACCTTGTGCTGTACTGGCGTCGGCATAGCTTTGTCCAGTACAGCGTCTATTAGTTTTCCGTAGGTAATTGATCTGTTACCGGCGTATCATCCGTATTTACAACGGTCGCGCTTATTTTCGAGTTTGTCCAATTCGACCTATTGTGTGTGTTGTCAGCTTGACCATGTTTATTTCTTGGATCATGCTCATCCGTTATCGGTTTGAAATTTTGATTAGAGTTGTCACTCCGCCATGACACCTGTTTTTCAGTAACGCGACCGACAGTTGGATTCTGTTTGTTCGCGTACGTTACCCGTTGCCTCGGTGCATTCGACCTACCCCCGAATTGCATCTCGTCAAGAAAACTCAACAGTGCATCGATGTCGCGGATATCTCGGCACTTTGCTGCCTCAACAATAGGTTCGTCGAAATGACGTACTAGGTTTCGGACGATTTCCGACTCAGTCATGCACGGATCTAAACCTGCAGCTGACGCGTATTTTCGATTTGCATATTCGGACCATGTTACCCTCGAGTCAGGTAAATAATATCCGAATTCGATATCTTTACGTAGTTCTCTTTGAATCTCGACACCCCAATACCTATTTAAAAATCGAGTTTTAAATTCTCCCCAGGATTTTACAACCTTGCGGCGCGCGATCCACCAATCTTTGGCATCGTACATGAGACTTTGCCCGATTAATTTCAAACAAATATCGTCTGCCCGTACATCTATGAAGGTAAAGTATTCCTCTATTTCTTTAATGTAATTTGCTGGTCTTTCCCGACTCTTGCCGGAATAAGTCGGTAGTTTGACATGCCTGGATAGTAAATGATTATACTCGCAATTGAGGTTAGGATTTGCAGATTTTATTTTTCTAAATTCAGCATTTGTGCTGACTTTGAAGCTATCCTGTTTTTTCTCAACTTCAAGGATTTTATCGAGACTAGCTTTATTGTTCTTGTCTATTTTATTTTCCAAGCATATCAGACTATCTCCAAATTCTTCTCTCAAATTTTTATGTGTTTCATTAAATTCTTCTACGCATCGATCTAACCTGTCTTCGAGCTGCTCATTAGAGTTCTCGAGCTTTTTGTCAAGTAATTCCAACTGTTTTTTATATTTTATTGATTGTTCTTCGAGTCTTTCAAGGAAACCTTTCTGACTATTGACTACGTTTTCTACATTCTCTGATTTTGATTGAATCAAATCTCTAGATAGAGAAGCTAAACTGTCATCTAACTTTTTGTTTAATTTTTCTAGCGCCGCCACCCAGGGTGATGGATCGACCCTCTGCTGTCTCTGACTCGAAGCATCTTTTTCTTTATCAATAAACGTTTTATCTATACTTTGTGGATCTTTTTCTTTGTGATGTCTACCTGTTGACCTATCCTCTAACCCTAATTCTAAGGCTGGATTGCCGCAGGCTCCCTTGTCCGCCATTTTCCTGGTCGTGACGCCGGTTTTTGACATTCCCCCAAAAGATTCTAATTTTTATAGCAATGAATTTAAGTTAGTTGACGCAAAAGAATTTAAGTTAATGAAACAAATGACTCTAAGTTTTTTAAGCAAAAATTTAATAGAATTTTAATTAGAGTGGCCCCACGTTGGGCGCCAAATGTAACTTTTCACAGGTTTGCGATATAGAAGATATCACAAACCGTGCCGTTAGTGTGAGTTCTATTGCTCGGTTAATGTTTTTCGGGACCACTCTTAATAATTAGACTATTGACGCTAATCTTACGGACCTCAAACGCACTGCGTTATCAGCCGTCTCCCTGACGAATAGGTACACGCAGACGTGCAACTACCGTCTTCTTCCCAGTTAGTAAACAAACCTACGCTCAGAACTGTGCCTGCAAGTGCAGACAAAGTCTGTCTCAGACTTTGACAAGGTTAAACCTTGCCGAAGCTGTCTCTACGCTATAGTTAGTAAGTTGAATTTACAAGACCTGGAAATTGGCGAAAAAGGGAGGCTGCGACAAATTATGCTTTTTCTTAATCAAACAAAAAATATCATTTATTCAAATAAACTTAAACCAAGGTTGCAACCAACTAAAATTATATTTACACTGTTGCGTTTGTTTGTGGGAATTGAGTATAACTTTTGCACAATAATATTCTTTTCATTACGTGACTTTTAAATGAGTGATTATTTCTATTTTCTTTTATGATAATAATTTTCTGATAAACTAATAATTTTCCGAAATATAATGTGAATCTAATGGTATATTACTTCTTTAGTTAATATCCAACAAAATTGAAATTAGAGGTTAATGATCACTCGAGCTCTATGCTACGAGTGTCGAATATGAGTATTGAAGTGAATAGTGAGACAATGAGGCGTGTGGCCTATCAATTGCTGCTCTGCTGAGCGCCGTCGCAACTTATATACGATTTGTGACGTCACACGGCAGACGCGTTTGCTCGAACGTTCTAGATGATACATGAATTCGCAACGGTTGACGTTTGAAATGCTAACTGTCAGGCCTAGGTCGCCTGACACGTTACAATATATACTGTTTGTTTGTACCTATAAGATGAACAGTAACGTACAATTTTCAGTGCATTATCGAGTATTTGAGTATAACCCATCGATCATAGTTGCCGAACGTAACTTTAAACATCTACAACGTGATCTATCGGAAGAGGCGCAAAGTACAATTATACGATTAAACGAACTTACCTGTAAGTGAAGTTCGATCGTAATTGTGTGTTGCGCCTCTTCCGATAGATAACATCCCACCCAAGGAAAAATGTTAATTTTAAACCCTCGTTGTCGGGTCGACAATTCCCCGTAAATTCGGCAACACTTTAAAATAATGAGAACGTGAGGACGCCACCTACTGAGGACAAAAAGTCCCTAGATGGCTTTAAAGCGTGTGGTAGTTCGGGCATGATAGGGGGAACTACACCGTGATCTATCGGAAGAGGCGCTACATACAATTACGATCGAACTTCACTTACAGGTAAGTTCGTTTGATCGTATAAATAGCACGAACACCTAGCTCTTTTCCGACGGATGATAATCTAGCCACGTACAACTCCTACCTGGGTGATCTCATAACTCGGTTGGGTGAAATGCAGGATATAGCTGCACAACAACTAAAGCTATCTAAACAAAAATCTAAAGAGTTTTACGACCGAAAGGTCCGCCCATTTACAGGAAAAATTGGAGATATGGCACGTGTAGCAGTGGAAGTTCGGAAAGGTAAGTTTGGTAAGAGATACCAAGGTCCTTATTAAATAGTGGAAATTCTGGAGAACAATAACATTATTTTAGAGAAAGAAAGTGGTGAGCGATTTGTGAAACATGTAGACAAGGTTGAACTGGCGTATTAGATTCACACACAATGACAATTACACTAATATAATCTATCATTTGAACGACAGTATTTATAGATACTTCGGGGTAACCCTACTCGATCAAATGTAGGCAAATTAAAAGTAAATTCATCCATTTTTATGCTCAAATCAAGCTAACCTCACCTAAGAGGATGCCAGAACCAGGAACGACTTTTATCAAAGTCATACACAGTTCAGAACCGTTCATTGATATCCGTCCTACGGAATCGGGAACAGTAGTCAAACACAATGATCCATTAACCCAATGGCAAAAAGATATTATTGATTTTATAACTCGGAGTGAAGAACTTACCCCACGAAAAACATCCAAAGATGTAAAGAAAGCCGCTAAGTACTCAGACGAAAATCACAATTGCTTTACAAATACAACGGTTCGCCAGTCTCTGTCGTGAAATCAAGAAAAAAGCCAAGCACCGAACGTACAACTGCGATCTCTCAGCGATTTGTTAAAAAAAAATAAAAAAACTCAAAATCAAACTCAAGTCTACGTCGTGAAGTCAGAGTTTCGTGTGAGGATATCGAAGCATCATTCCAAGAGCTACGTACTTGGCGGGCACATTCGTTTTTTCTTCTTTGTGTTTGTTGTTCTCGCGTTGAATTGATATGACCTTATCGTGTTTTGCGAACCAGTCTCAAAGTACTGTGTTTTCGGTCGCTGGTTGTAAACATGTCATGAACTTTACATCGACTGACGAATGTTAGATTCGCAGATAACATTGGTTCTATAGATACAAAATTATTTAAAATGCATCTTCCGATCTTGTCGAACGACTATGTCAAACGCGCCCGCACTACGCACTCCCGTGAACTCGCAAGCGCTGATCCTTCAACTGCCACGATTGTGTAGTTGCAAATGATTATTCTCCACAAGCGAATGAGCAACAATTTAGTACATTATGCTACTAGGGAGGAAAGTGCGTGGTTTTTGCTGAGTGCGAGGTTCAGCACGAGCACGAGGTGAAAATTCGCTCCTCCCGTGTGGCATATATCACTTTTTACTCGACTAGATGAAATGTCCATATTGCACCCATTAGTCAAATACAGCAATTCAATCAATCAAACTTAGAATCGCTCAAATTTAGAGTTTTTTCTGCCTTTAAAATTTACTTTTTCGACTGAAAAATTCACTTTTTCTTCCCTCTGTTCAGAAATTGATTACTTTCCGCCCGCATTGCAGGGATGGAGTATAGTAATTTTATCGTAGTCGGGTGAAAAATATTTTTGCACTCAAGTGAGGCCGAACTGTTACGAATATGGGTTTTAGGTATTGAAATTGATCCTTCCCACTACATGTATACGTGCACTTGCACATACGCCTGCATCGTGAGCAGGATTGTATGATATAGTATAGGTACACCAAAGCAATCATCAACTGAATTTTATATTTATCATGATATCAAACTGTCATACTCTATGCTACTTACAGCATATACGTATATCCGTAGATGCATATCTTAGGTTTCATGTCAAAATAGCAGAGTAGAGTTATCTTGATTCGACCATATTGCAAGTTAATAAGTTTATTCTTCCATAATTAATACTACATAGTGAGGTATGTGATTCCAGAGTTCTGAGTCTGATTCGATAATTCAATGACAGTGGAAACGACCACGATTTTTATTGATTATACAAGGTATTTATGTCTGTAAGGTCATACACATAGTTGAAGACACGTAGAAGTATATTCTGAAACGATAATTGGTTTAAATAGCTAGTTTTTCAGTGTATTTAATTGCTGTCGCATTGAAAACTCAATTTTCGCGCAAAACGAAGCGGGTTGTCCATATAGCTCTAAGGAACCGAATGTGCCCGCCAAGTACGTAGCTCTTGGAATGATGCTTCGATATCCTCACACGAAACTCCGACTTCACGACGTAGAGTTGAGTTTGATTTTGAGTTTTTTTATTTTTTTTTAACAAATTGCTGAGAGATCGCAGTTGTACGTTTGGTGCTTGGCTTTTTTCTTGATTTCACGACAGAGACTGGCGAACCGTTTTATTTATAAAGCAATTGTGATTTTCGTCTGAGTACTTGGCGGCTTTTTTGACATCTTTGGATGTTTTTCGTGGGATTTCACTTCTTTTTGCAAGTACCAGAACTGAAAAAGATTGCTCATTTAATTTCAGCAGGGTTATATGTTAATATAGTTTGATCACCACAAGAAATACATTCGGAATTTGGACGAGGGAAAAAACATTCAGCGAAAGACAAACACAATTACTTCAATTGTCAACTGTGACATAAATAATTTATTAGGTAGAACTTAATTTTCTCTCATACAGTATCAGGTTAAAGCTCGTAATGTTATTTCAACAAAATATTCGCCAAACAATTCTCAAAGTCAAGGCTCGAATTTCAAATAGATCAAGAACGGTGTATAATTCCTCAAATTGTGTGAAACACGTTAATCTAGCATATTTTGCAATTCTAACAACATTTGTTCACAATAAATTATCCAACGTGGCAATATATATATATATATATATATATTAGGGGGGCTCCGCCCCCCTGCGCGCTACGCGCGCCAACCCCCCATGTCATATGCATTTATTAATATATTTCTTATTCGGTCCCAAAGTAACGGTTTCAGATTCAGATTCGGTTACAATAGTTAATTAATTAAGGAATTCAATGGAGTTGAGGAGCGTAAAGTGAACTATAGGGTGACTTGACTCAAATTCGGATTATTGCGCAGAGCAGCATCATCTTCCTATATTTTTCGGAATCTAATAACAAATATAATTATAGTTTCGTGCGTTTCAATCAGCCACGTATAATGACCAAAGTAGCCAGATATTCATGCGCAAATAACATGGTTTTGCTATATTTTCTTATGAATAAAAAGTAAACTCAATCAAAAACCTCATCCCATACTATATTTTCAATTATATCTGAATTTGTTGAAGCATTTTCTATAAATAGTTTATCCCTATTTTTGCATCTTGATAGAGCTACGTATAATTGCCCGTGACTAAATAAATCTCTACAAAAATAAATTTCAATCTTGTCAAAGCCTTGTCCCTGAGATTTGTTAATCGTCATTGCCAAGGCTAATATAATTGGAAATTGCCTACGGTATGGTATGAATGGTAAAGAAGAATGTTCCCCTGTATCCATAAGAATTCTTGGAATGAATATTACGTGTCCAGTTTTCGACCCTGTAATTATTTCAACTTCTATATTAAATTTGAATAATCTTAGAATTTTCAACCGAGTTCCGTTACACAACCCATCATTTATACTCAAATTCCTAATTAGCATCACGATGGCACCTATTTTTGAAATCAGTTTATGCACGGAAAGTCCCGGAAATTTTGAAGAATTTAAATATTCAGTAGGATAATTCAATTGAACATCTTGGTCAGTATCGTCTATTCCTTTATATTTCGCGTAATCGATACAATAATATGTTTTTTCTTCTTTATTAATTTTCTTCAATACCCTATCGTTGAATTTGTATATGTCTTCATTGTGACATGCCAAAATGGCACAATTCGACAAATTTTCTGACTCGTCATTAATCGAACCATACACTTCTTCACAAATATCGTTAGACTTCCATTCTGGTGGTATATTGAACGATTTAATTTTTCCTTTTCCTATTTTTAACAGAAATGATGCAAAATCAATGTCATTTGCTCTCATATTAGTTTTTAATTTTAATATTTAAAAATTCTCCCATAGGTGAGAACATTTTATTGTTTCCTGAATTGTGTTAAATTTAGAACCGTTTTTTATGACCGGAAGGATTTGACGAAAATCTCCTCCCAAAATAACTAATTTACCTGCAAATGGAAGGTTTTCGAGATCACAACAATCTCTTAGGGTTTTGTCAATAATTTCTGAAGCTTTTTTGGTAATCATAGAAGCCTCATCCCATATTATAACATCGCATTCCCGTAATTTTTTCTTATCGGAATCTAACTTCAAAAATGATGACTCGATGCTTGATAAATCTAAAGGTAACCAAAAAGTTATATGACTCGTCATACCTCCGGGTAATAAAATTGATGCTATGCCTGTCCATGCCATAGATATAATTTTCTTTCCTTTACTTATAAAGCAATGTAATAATGTTTTATAGAAATAAGTTTTTCCTGTACCACCCGGACCGTCAATAAATATAGTTCGTTTCTTATGTTCATCGGTTATGTAGTTGAAAATTACCATTTGTTCAGCATTAAACGTTTTTATCGATGTCTCATACAATTCTTCATTGATTGATAGTATAATCTTTTCATCTTTTAAATTTTGATTTATTATTATTTTATCTGGTTCAGGAAGTCCAAATTCAGAGCAATTTAATCCTTCCAAATTTGAAATATCATTAATTTCTGTTGAAGCTTTGTATTCCGCGTTATGCTTGAAACATTCGCAGAAATATGGTTTAAACTTTTCCCAAATTTGATTGGAAAAACATGTTTTATCCGAAATGATGAACCACGCGAAAAATTTTCGTAATTGCTTTGGCATCATAACGTCACGTGCTTCTTCGAAAATATAAAAAATATTCTTGTCTGTCTTAATTAACCCCATCGCTATTGCAGTTTCTTTATAAGTTGAATAGTTGATTCCTTCATAACTTTTTTAGATCATTAAAATTCAATGCTCCTGTTACTCGATGTGGTATTGATTTCAAATGAAAACGTTCTGTATCTACGAACTATACTGTGTGATCTTCCTGAAAGCGGTAGTTCTTCAATGCGCAAGGCAGCTTCCATAGGGCTTAAATAACGACTATCCATGTATTCCGTAATTTCATCATAAATTTCGTTTTCGTTAGTTTGTTCATCTTTTTCTGTGAATTTTTTTAATTTTACGTATGCCCGATGATGTCCTTTATGTAAATACTTATGAATATATTTAATGCTCATAATCGAAGCACAGTATTCAACATTTAAGTGACAATTATATTTTTCAAGTGAAACCGGATTGTGAGGCACTACCATGGAATTATTAACCTTGACTGTCTCACCTCCAATTTTTCGATTATATATATGACCTGCATCACAGTTATCGATACGTTTATATTTCGGAAAACCATTTTTGTCAAATGTAGGTTGATTACAAAACGCTTTAGGAAAATTTTTGGAACAGAAATTTTTTTTACGTCATAACACAGCGAATATTCTGTGTGTGGACCATGTAACATGTGTTTGATCACCAACTCTGGTAAATGTGTGTTATCCGTAGGAATCTCGGCTCTAATACATTTATCTATCATATTTGGGTTTAACAATTTATTTTTATGGTTTAAAGTGAATAATAAATGAGCATGAGGAAGCCCGCGTTTTTGAAATTCTATAGTGTAAACATATGCCAATACGTTCCCAAAAATTTTGCCACTCATTATATCAGATATTATACAACGTAATTTGGAATGAAAAAGGCGTACAGTTATATTCGGAACATCGTTACATGTGGTTCCAACAAGAAATTTTTTCAATATTCGTTTCATTTCTGGCCAATTTGGATTAGTCGGTATGGTTAAAAATAAATCTGGTCTACCAACTGCCCTTGAAATAGCCATTGCATCCTGATATAGTTGATGCATGTGGCGAGGACTTCCAATATATGTTGTTGGTAAAACGAACATATTGCCTAACCTTTCCCTGTTTTCAAAATTATTTGAGTCGTTCATTGCACTTCGAGCTACGTGGTCAATCAAATATTGATAACATTCAATTCTTAATTGTTTTTGATTATATCTAATATAATTCAATCTATTACTTTCTATGATAATATAAGCTTGTATTACGTATTGTTGAGTTAATCTGCCAGAATACAATATAGGATTGAATTTACCTTTTGGTCTATATGCTAAACGGTGTGAGTAATATTGAAGAGCTGACAGTCTTTTTTCACTATTAGGATTTTGTGCAAATGAACAACTCCATCCTGAATCACCCGAAGGAGACATAATAGGAAAAATCATGGGGTCAACGTGAA
Source organism: Tenthredo livida (assembly GCA_963992785.1). Taxonomy (NCBI): domain Eukaryota; kingdom Metazoa; phylum Arthropoda; class Insecta; order Hymenoptera; family Tenthredinidae; genus Tenthredo; species Tenthredo livida. Next base: position 25,897,446 of record OZ023066.1, read on the forward strand.
ACGATAATTTATTTAGAAATGTATGACTATCAACCCCTGGGGGGAGATTCTTCGGATATACACATATGTCGTGAGCCGATGGTATTTGACCATCTTTCGATACGATTAAAGCTGCACATTCAGCAGTGGAAGGAATGTTGTATCTATTTTTATCCAAACTAATGTTTCGAACAAAATATCAAGAGTCTCGGTAGAGTCTCGCGCCAAGTACATTAAAAAAAAATTTTTTTCAAGCGCGAGACTCAACGAGTCTATATACCCGAGAGGCAACTACCCTAACCTATAACGCGAACTAGTATCTTCGTTTTCTTCCACCTCACAACATACACGAATTGAAACTGATTCAATCTAGGATGTGGGCATGAAAAGCTTTCATTTGAGCCCTAGATCGATTAAATCGGTGTCCGGAGTGCTGAGATATAATTAACTTCAGATTCTGATACCCCGTTTCCTCGTCCAATGTTTCTCTTTAGTGTTCTTCAGACCAAGATTCACATTCAAACCATTCCCATGCAATCACTAGACGGAAAAATCCACACAAAAGTTGTAGAGTGACGTCAGTACGAGATAGTTCCGACGTAGATAGCGCCAGTATCGCAGACCGAAACCGTCTCCTGCATAGACATAGAGCATGGACTGCGCATTCCCTATACAGCCTATGGTAACGCCGAAAGTGAGAGAGAAGGGTAACACACGCGGCCAAATCTGTCTCTTTCTATGCATTTGACGTTGTTGGTTAGAAAGAAACAGATTTGGCCGCGTGTATATGCTGTCTCTTTCTACCGACCGAGCGATTTTCGGCCCGAATGCGCAGTCCATGCTCTATGTCTATGGTCTCCTACACTAGCAGACGCGTATTGTCATTTCATGTTTTTAAATCCCAATAATAAAGGAAATAAGAGAAATACGAGCAATGCTTAATACAAAATTTGAACGTACAAAAACTAGTGAATACCCACCGCAAGCCCCTCGGGTGCCAAAACCTTACGCCAAGTACATTAATGTGATAGTCACCAATAAAAATGTTTCGATGGGTTAATCTTAAATCCTACGATCTCGAGCTTTTGAGGTTATGCGAATCGGCTGACGTGTAAAATTCATGGTGATAAATAAAATAACAATTATAAACGGACAAGACTGTCAGATGAATATTAACTGATTTATGAATGCAATTATCAGAAGAAACGGTTTTTTCGGTTCAATTGTTTAGCAAGTTATCGCCTGAGGAAGTCTGACAAGAGAAAATCAAGAGAAAATGTTGAAGTAGAAAAATATGAGGATAGCATTATTCGATATAGGGAACGGCAAGGAGCCAGACCAATAAAGCCGAGTTCAAGCGTTGGATTGCAACGAATTTTACTTCAAGCTCTATCATAAGCTTATCTCCGAAGGCTCGTCTGCTGAGACTCAAATTGTGAGTCAACGTTATACGTAGGATTCCGACGAGTCCTATAATCTAACTCCGTATCATCTAGTCAAAATGAGATTTTCAGTCAATGTTGTTTGTTGGACTCCGATAGGCTTTATTCTACACTCCACGTCAACGTAGTGCCTTGACCTTCGGTGGAGATAATTTTTTAATCCATAATGAATATCAATAATTTAATGTCAAATTTCAATAAATTTGTTACATTTTGGTATGCAACCTGTGTCTATATGTTCGACTCTATTAAGCTTTCTCCAAATTAAGATTAGTGCTATCACGACAAATGGAATGAAATTACTTATTTATGGATTATTTAATTTTGTAGCGGGTCGCCATATAAGACGAGAGGATGATGAGAGAAAACGCTTGGGTTGCAAAGTATCAGGATAGTGTTATTTGATACGAGAAACGGCAAAAGTCAGACGAAGAGAGCAGAATGCGGGTGTTTGACTTCATAAATTTCCATTTTATGCTCTACGCTAGTCTTGCGTGAATAGGCTCAATTCTAAATATTCTGATACTTTCTGTTCAGACCCGAATTGGAAGTTGACGTTATGAGTACGGGACGCGTACATGTTCTTTTTGCAGAGGACCTAGTTGCATTAAAAAAAAAACTACCTACGAATTGCAATACATATATCTGATATCCATACATATTTAGTCATGAGCAGCAACTATAACCCTGCGTGCAGGTAACTCCGTCATTGCCGGTCCCAGGCCCAGATGAGACAGGAGGAGGGCTACACGCAGGGTTAGATGTTGTAGGTATAAAAAATTATTGTAGTGGAACAATTTGTAAACGCTATGAAAGTACATTACGCGTCACTCTACAAATTTGAGACTTGGGGAAAATTATGAGCACACGCGTGCTCGTTGCTGTTAACGTTCCTGCTTATCGAGGGACTTCGAGCGGTATGAAATAGCACAAAACAACCGAGCGAGCGTAGCGAGCGAGCACAATTATTAGGTGGTCAAGCAAAATTTTACAAAAAGTAGTGAAATCAACCCCAAAAAGCACCTTTGGTGCAAAAACCTTCCGCCAAGTCCATTAATGTGTAGATCACTCCACCAAAAAATAATCAAAGGTTGTGCTCGCTCACTCGATTGGTTGATGATTATCAACATACAAAAGCATTGAAATCAGATACAACCGCCGAGTAGGGGACGGTGGGGCAAAGCCGGCAGTGGGGGCAAAACCGGCACCAAAAAAAAAGATGAGCTAATGGTATTTTCGAAATAAGGCGAGTGAAACAAAACGCCATACCGAGTGTCTCCGCTGGAAGCGATGAAAAATTTTGAGGGTGGGGCAAAACCAGCACCGAAAAAAAAAAGGCTAAATGTTGTATTTTCGCGTTGAGACGAGTAAGAAGAAGCTGTATCTAACGTATCTCTGCTGAAAACGATAAAATGCCGGGAAATGGGGGAAAACCGGCCACTAAACGAGAAAAAATACGATTCAGCCGTTTTACTTTTTGGTGCCGGTTTTGCCCCACCTTCTAAAATTTTTATCGCTTTCAGCGGAGATACTCGGTATGGTGTTTTGTTTCACTCGCCTTAGTTCGAAAATACCATTGTGTCATTTTTTTTTTTGCTGCCGGTTTTGCCCCCACTGCCGGCTTTGCCCCACCGTCCCCTACCTGTAGAATGATAAAAGTTTGGAATTGAAAAATTTGTTCAAACTAAATAACGTTGTACTCGTTCGCTCGCTGCGCTCACTCACTCTATTGGCTTATGATTATGGGTTGAAAAAACAATTCGCATGAAGAGATTGAAGATGTCAACATTTATCTAAAAATATTCATAACGAAAAAATAATTTAAAAAAAATTTTTAAAAAAATTTTGGAGGTAGTGGTACTTGGGGGGCCTTTTGTAGAAAAAGAAATATAAAATATCGATCACGAACCATGTCAATGTCATCTGATAGATATTCAAACATTAGCCCGCCAACGTACCACGGACTCCAAATTTTTTTTTTTCAATTTTTTTTAAATTATCTTTTCGTTATGAATATTTTTAGATAAATGTTGACATCTTCAATCTCTTCATCCGAATTGTTTTTTCAACCCATAATCATAAGCCAATAGAGTGAGCGAGCGCAGCGAGCGAACGAGTACAACGTTATTTAGTTTGAACAAATTTTTGAATTCCAAACTTTTATCATTCTACAGGTACTTGGCAGTTGTATCTGATTTCAATGCTTTTGTATGTTGTGTAACATTGCATGTTACGACAGGCTCCTCACCCCTTAAACAACCTCAGCGGAGTGAATGAAAAGGAGAAAATGCGTAGATAGACCCCGAGGTCCGACAGAATTTCCGAGAGGCGACCGTGACCGACTAAAGACTGTTGAACATATGATTTATTCTTTTGTTTTGTTTTACGACTTTTCTCTAACATGTGGGAGACGAGGCCTAGCCAACGACTAAGAGACTGTGACACAGACACACCACTATCGACGCAAGACGTTCCAGTATCGACTGTTTGGATCCTACTCGACGAACGCCACCCAAAAGCTTCGGAGGATAGTAGTGGCCACGCTACCTCCTGCTATTACTCTAGAGGACACGGGGGAGTGCCAAGGGCATTCTACAACGGGGGATATCGGTGGTGGAAGAGATTCCCGCCACCAAGAAGAGCCTGCATCCCGTGAGCCTCCGACGTAGCAAGCTAAAATCATCGTGGCGAACTTTGAATTACGCGCGTAGCGACCACCGGTCGCCATGCTTAAGGGATCCTTCGGTCGATACAAAAATCGATATTTGGCCGTAACACGAGGGCGCTGATTACCGGCGCCATGCGGTCTAGTCACTCTGCGTTAGACTAGCGTTCTTAGCACTCGTGCTTTTTATGTTTGTCTGAGACTTTGCGTTAAGAGAATTTACAATTTTGCGTTCGAACCTCGTGGGTTTTCTTGAATACGTCACTTGATTCGAGTGAGTGAGTGTTTTCTCCGAGGAGTATTTCCCCCGTGGGATTCGACGATGGATAGCGGACGAGAGAAAACCGATTTTCTCAGGTGGCTGGAAGACGGTAAGCGTTAGCCATTCTCACCCATGCTAATTTGAATTCGGCAACGGCCGTCAGCCATATTGCCTTTGAGCAGCCACGAGGCTAATTAATATTTTCCGAATCGAATTAAACCGATCTCCGAAGGGTAGGCCGTCACCAGTGTCCCCGTGTATTAGAGAATATCGTTCGAGTCATTATTTGGTAGAGAAATATCGAGTATTGTATGGTTTATTAAGTTCGGGTGTGCTACCTGTCGCACACGAGTGCGACAGAGATAGTCCTAGTCAGTCACTGTCACTCTCTCTTCCCCCTGTAGGGAGAGACACAGCTAGTTAGCGTTTAGATTTCGAGTCTTTGTTTTTCGGGTTCGAGTCAACAAAGAATTCCAATTAAATAATTATCGCGTTATTCGCAGAGTAAGGTTAAGTTAGTTTTAGTAAGCTCTTGTAAATATTACTTCTTTGATCAATTTCTTATTTTCTATTCTTTAATACAAGCCGAAGGCTCACCCATTGTAAATACTAGCCTGTTAATCAGTTGTAAGTTCTACTCGTGTAGTTTATTTAGCGTTCCCGTTGGGATATTGTCCCACGAGGACTTAGTTTGCCGAGTTATTTAACATTTGCATGATTTTTCCTTGTTATTGCTATCCTACGTGGAAGCTAGTAGTTTATTAGATATTGTAAAGCTCGTCAGACGTGGCCAGGTCGCCTATACACGGCCTGTGGCTGTCCTTCATACGAGGGGAATTCTCCTAGATGGTTCAAATTGTTATTTCTATTTCTTTTCTATAATTTTTATTGAATAAATTCTATTTTTCTGTTATTAAATTCAATCGCTCGAGTCGTTATTTAACGTCCCGCTAATCCTTCATTTAATCCTGACCCCTCTCCGCGGTACTGTAGCTAGCCGACGGTTATTATTTTGTTTAGATTTTTGAAAGTGGCGGTTACCCGCCTGGCGCCCAATATCTCTTTTTATTCTCAGTTTTTGGCCAATTGTCGAGTGGATGGTTCTCGGAGACTGGTTATCCGGTCCAGATCCGAGGATCAAATAAAATCCACGTCACAAATTGGCGCCCAACGTGGGGCCCTGAGAAAATAAATTATAGTCTTGTTAAATAATTATTCGCTTACGTGTAACGGTTACACTGTTGCCAAAGGACTTCGGGTCAAATAGTTGTTTTCTCTGTCTACCGGAGAAGGATTAGCGGCGCGTACGCTCGCAGCGACTCCGTATCGAAGCCGTACCGCGGCGATTCTTTTGTTTATTAGAACGTCCAAATTCTTCTATTTTATTTTTCGGGTAGTTCTTTTGCGATTTTCGAAACGACTTCGCATTCGGGAATTGTTGAATTCTTTTGAGAGAATCTGATTCTTTCGAGTTATTGCGTTTTGTTTAGTTAATTTTGTTTTTTTTTTCCGTGTCTTCTCCACTATAATATTATACTCGATTAGAGCGTGCTAAAACACGTTAAATGCGCAGGGACACTGGATACGGACCCCTAGCTTAATATTAAGAACTATTCGCTATTATATATGACCTGCTTGCTACTGAATTGTTTTTTTTTGTTATTTTTTTTTGTGTTAAATTTCCCTGTGCATGCATTGTGGTGATGGATAAATTGTATTAGGTGATCGAATAGTGACGAACCGCTGTAACGAAACATACTGAGTACCAGTGAAGTCCTACCACAACGATCACCGGGGGAAACAACATCTAATTTTCAAATAAATAATCTCGAATAGCTAGCTAGCGAGGGTATTGTCTAGAATCCAACGGCTAACGTATTCTATATTTCGGGTTCGTTAAAATATTCTCTAACGTAGGGGAGATCAAAGTCCAAACTCGGCGGACTCTTAGCACACCCCGCACCGAGGGGAATATTTACGTGTCGTCACCGAAAGTCAGCTCGACAATCGTAGATGTCGCGTAAATTCACATTTTTCGTTCTGGCTGTAGCAGTGGTGCTCAGGCGTGGGTTCCGAGGACCATATGATAGCAGTGGTTATCAACTCATGGCTACCTCGACGAGTGGACTCGTCGAGAAGATAGAAGCGAGCGCATTGAATATGTTTTGAGTTTTTTTTTTTTTCTCTTTCTTTCGGGTTCGGGTTCGGGTTCGGGTTCGGGTTCGGGTTATCTTTCGAGTTCGAGTTCGAGTTGATTTTCGAGAGTGACTTTAAATCGAGTAATTTCATTACGCACGTTCGAGTGCACTCTCGGAATAAGTATTGAGTTTAGTTCGGGACTTTTGATCTTTAGTTTCGAGTTCGTGTTGATTTTCGAGATTGAATTTAAACCGAGTGATTTCTTCACGCACGTCCCAGTGCACTTTAAGAACAAGTATTGCGTTCAGTCAGTGATTTGTTTTTTTTTGGGGATTTCGTGTTTTTTTTTTTTCCTTCGGTAGTTCGAGTTCGATTTTCGCGTTTTCAGTTATTCTGCGTATTTTGCTTTTTTTTGCGTTCGTGTTTTTCCCTTCGTTCGGAATATTTCTTTGTGGTGTTGACTGAGTCCTAGATTCCTCATCGAGTCATGGCGTCGATAGATACCCCTTACGAATGCGCTCTGTGGGATTTAGATCACGCGGAGCTGTCCCAGCTGTTGAGTTCACTGAACATTAGTACAACGGGCTCAACCGCAGAGCTTAGAGATCGGTATTTGCGGCATTGGCGACGACGTCAGGGCGAGCTTACGATCCCCTGGGAGCCCGAGGATGAAACGATTTTCACCTCCGACGGTAGATCGCGGCAGGCCCCCACAGCCAGAGCTAGAGGACCGATATCGTAGACCCGAGAGGGTAGCGTACGACCGAACGAGAGTAAGGCCCGAAACGGTGGAAATTAGTAATAGCCGGGACCAACCAAATCTCGAGGACTTAGTACAAGAAGTACTAAGGAGATTACCGCGAGAATCTCTTCCGAGAAGAACCGTAGGACCCCGGGAAGATAGGGATCGACAATCGCGCGCGGAAGCACGGCCAGCGGAAGGTCACACCCGCCGAGAGGTCGACTTCAGGCAAAACCGAAGCCTGTCGCCGATAAATCCTCAACCGATAATTACCCACCCACCCTCCCGCGGTAGGGAACCCAATACGAGCGTGTGGGACGAACCGCACTCCGGTTGGGAAGACGTGACGACACCCGCGCGCTCTCATTGTAGAGACCGAGCCAAAGAGGTGGTCGAAGCGTTACGAAGGTGGAACATAAGGTTCGGGGGTAGCAGTGAACAAAGCGCGGAGGACTTTTTAAGCCGTCTCGATGATTGTAAGAGGTTCACTCCATTAAGCGGCAAAGAAGTGATACAATCTCTGCCGATAGTATTTACGGGGATCGCCTCGGAATGGCTACGACTCGAACGAGATAGCTGGTCGAGCTACGAGTATTTCCGTCAAGAATTTAGAAGCTGGTTCGGCGACGAAACGGTAAATAAAAGATTCCGTCAGCAGGCCGCGTCGCGTACGCGCGGCGAAAACGAGTCGGTGACCGACTATTTAACCTGCATCCGGGGGTTGTTAAATCGAATGACTAGGCCATACGCGTTGGAGGACCAACTAGACCTAGCATTTGAGAATCTTAAGCCGGAGATTCAGAACTTATTAGACCGGAATCAAATATCCAATTTTAAAGAATTAGCTCGGGCTGCCACTGCTAAAGCAAGAAATTTAGCATCCTCGCGGGCGTACAAGCCACCCCCACCCGCTGACGCCGACGAGTCGTACATGTCGGAGCTAGCATGTAAGGCTAAGGCCAAGCAAACGAAGAAGGCCCAGGCACTCGCGGCCGTGTATGAGTCGGTCGAGACTACAGAAGCACCGGAGGCGCCGAAGGCCAAATCGGCTCCGAAAGCGAAAAAGACGGGCGGTAAGGGGCAAGGGGGGGGGGGGGGGAGATGGCCTTGGAAAAGGCCATAACAGAGCAGCTCGCGGCAATCCAGTCAAGTATAGAAAAAAAAATCGAGACTGCGACCGCGAAAATACAGCCTCGGCAGGCTAATCAAAACGCTCCAACATACCCCGTAGACGCGAGGGTAGCCGAAAACACCATGCCAGCAATGGATGGTGGACCAGCGGTCACCTGCTTTAACTGTGATCACCGAGGTCACATATGGAGGGATTGCCCAGCGCCGAGGGTTCGTTTTTGCTACCATTGTGGTAGGAAAGGCGAAATCGCGACTACGTGTTCGCGTTGCCATCCGGGAAACGGTACAGGGGGCTCGCGAACAGGGCAAGGGAGTCACCCCCAATAGAAAACCCGAGCCCAAATAATCCTTATACCGAGCCGGATGCAGAATGCTTTCCGATGCAGACCCTTGAACTGCAGCCACGCTGGTTTTTAACAGTCAAAATCGGGAATTCGAAGGTTCGCGCTTTAATAGACACCGGGTCTTCCAGAAGTTCTTTAGGAGCTTCGGTAAAGAAAATCGCCGAAGAAAATGGTCGGGCCTTAAGCAAACCAGCTTTTGAACGGGTTATACTGGCAAACGGCGACACCGAAGCAGTCTTAGGGGAATTTATCGTGCCGATTGAATTGGCAGGAAGAACCCACGAACTTGCGATTCGAATACTCCCGTCTGTAGCGTGGGATTGCATCCTCGGTATGGATTTTATTAGATTATTTGAGTTAGAAATGTATGGCGGAGACGATACGTGGCGTCTAAAAGAGGGACCGACGGAAACTAATCCGTTTTTCGAGTCATTGGCAGCGACCACGGGGTCATTCAACGCGTGCTACGGTATAGCAGAGTTAACTTCAGCGGAGAAAACGGTACTGGAAGAGTTTTTAGAGAACGAGCTACCTGCGGTCACGGGCCCACTAGGATTAACAAGCCTAGCTGAGCATACCTTAGATACGCAGGGAAACTCGCCGATTAAACAAAGATATTATTTAGTATCACCGGTGGTACAAGCCGCGATCCATGCTGAAGTTGATCGTATGTTAGCCGAAGGCGTCATTGAGCCGTCACAAAGCGCGTGGTCGAGTCCCATAGTAATGGTTAAAAAGCCGAATGGCAGTTATCGTTTTTGTTTGGATTTCCGTAAAGTAAATAGCGTCTCGAAGAAGGATGCCTACCCGATTCCTTATATTAACGGAATTTTAGATAAACTACGTGCCGCGAGGTATATTTCGACGATAGATCTGAGTCAAGCGTATCATCAGATTCCCTTGCACCCGAATAGTCGCGAAGTCACTGCGTTCACTGCACCGGGCAGAGGCTTATTTCACTTCACGAGGATGCCATACGGACTCACCGGAGCCCCTGCCACGTTTCAAAGATTAGTTGACAAATTAATTACCCCGGATATGGAACCACACGTTTTCGCGTATTTGGATGACATTATTGTAGTTACGGATAATTTCGTGAAACATATAGACTGGCTCAAACGCGTTTTTGATCAAATAGCGAGGGCTGGTCTAACGTTAAATCCCGGATAAATGTGAGTTTTGTAGAGAAGAAGTTAGATATTTGGGGTTCAGGGTGAATAACGAGGGATTGCAAATAGACCCCGACAAGATCGAACCGATTGTTAGTTATCCGGCACCCCGGAACTTGAAACAATTGCGACGATTTCTAGGGATGGCCTCGTGTTACCGCCGATTTATTCCAGCGTTCGCGGGCTCCTCGGAGCCATTAACGCGGCTTTCACGCAAAGATAGACGGTGGGAATGGGGCGAAGAACAAGAACAAGCGTTCAACGAATTAAAATCCGCGTTAACCTCAGCCCCGGTATTATCGTGTCCTGATTTTCGAGTACCTTTCGTAGTGCAGACGGATGCCAGCGATTTTGGAATCGGCACCGTCTTGACTCAGACCATCGACGAGGTCGAACGAGTCATCGCGTATGCGAGTCGCACTCTCCTCTGAAGCCGAGAGAAAATATTCGGTGACAGAAAAAGAGTGTTTAGCTGTAATTTGGGCTATAAAGAAATTTCGCGCGTACCTTGAGGGGTATCATTTCACGGTGATAACGGATCACAGCAGCCTCCGATGGTTGCATAATTTGCATAATCCGACAGGTCGGCTTGCTAGGTGGGCATTAGAGCTCCTGGAGTATGACTTCGAGGTCATACATCGAAAGGGAGCTATGCATCATGTCCCCGACGCATTATCGCGAATGTACGTAGACGAGGTCGAGGACCTCGCAGCCGTGTATGTAACCGCGATTAATGAAGCTCAAGATCCGTGGTACAATAAACGCGTACAAGAAGTTTTAGAGGCCCCGAAAAAGTATAGAGAATGGTCAGTATTCGAAGGCCGATTGTATTATTGGCGACCTAATCCGATGACAGAACCGATTATGGAAGACCTTAATCCGTGGAAATTAGTATTGCCCGCCGAACATCGCGACCGAGCGTTTATCGAAGCGCACGAAGACCCGCAGGCTGGGCATCTCGGAGTCGAAAAGACTTATGCGAGAATCCGCGAGGATTATTATTGGCCTGGCATGTTTAGGGATATCGTAGTCGCGGTACGACGATGTCAGCAATGCCAACAGTGCAAAGTCGAACAGGCTACGCCAGCTGGTCTGATGGGAGATCGCGTAGTGAATCAGCCGTGGACAGTAGTCGCAGCTGACATAATGGGTCCGTTTCCTCGTAGTCGATCAGGATACGAATATTTGTTAGTCTTCGAGGACTCATTTACGAAGTGGGTCGAGTGCATTCCGTTGCGTAAGGCCACTGGGAAAAACATTATCGCGGCGTTCGAGGATTTAATTTTGTCTAGGTGGGGTACTCCGGAAGTATTCCTCACTGATAATGGCACCGAATTCGCGAACAAAGCCGTCGATGAGATGTGCGCCGAGTACAACATTGTACACGCCCACGTACCCCCGTATCACGCGCTGACAAATCCTGTAGAGAGGGTAAACCGAGTCTTGAAGACTATGATCACGACGTATATCGAGACGGATCACCGAGATTGGGACGTGCATCTGCATGAATTCCGTTTCGCGTATAATTCTGCAGTGCATAGTTCACTTAAAGTAAGCCTGGCGTTCTTAAATCTAGGTCGCGAACCGCGGCCTCGATTGCAACTGCGACGCGCGGAAGAAGGTCCTGCGACCATTCCGGAACCGTGTCCGGCAAAGTGGGCAGAAAGAATGACCCGCCTGCAGGAATTACGAGATCTCGCGACCCGTCATTTACAAAATGCACGCACTAGGCAGGCACAATATTATAATCGACGTCACCGGGACGGTCACTATAAGGTAGGAGACCGAGTCTGGAAGCGAAACCGCGTCTTATCATCAGCTGCGAACTTCGTAGCTGCGAAATTAGCTCCCAAATTCGCGGGACCTTATATCGTAACGAAGGTAGTATCACCCGTCGTGTACGAGCTAGAGGATGAAACTGGTAGGACACTCGGTCGACACCATATAAAAGATTTTAAACCGTACGTCGCCCCAGAGGTAGACGTCAATCTCAGCGAATCCGAGGAGGAAGAAGCATCTTCCGACGAGGCCTGAGACGATTGTTCGCGTTCGTGTACGCCGAGTTTCTGTATTAAGAATTCGAGTGTTTTGGTAATTTTTTCTTTTTTTTTTTTGGTTCTGTTCTTTTTTTTTGAGTTAGAGCAAAAGGGTTTTAGGGAACTTTGATAAAATATCGGTCAGTTCGGCGAATTAGTTTTTTTTTTATATATTTTTTTTTTGAGTCGACTGCGCCGGCCAATTCGTAGTGGGACAATACTCCCAGTTATCTGGAGCTCATTAGGGGGGTTTTGGTTCTGTTTTTTTCGTGGTTTATAGAGTCTTGAGGACTCGGGCATTGACGCCCTGGATTTAGTTTCGTTTTGTTTTGTTGATTCGTAGTCTCTTACTTTATTTGTTTTTTTTTGTCTTTGGTCAAAATTCGTGGGGATACAATTAATATAGTCATTTCTTTTGTGATACTTTTTTTTGCAGTTCTGTAGTTTTGAGATCTCATATAATGGACTCTTATTTTGGTTTTGTTTTTTTTTTTGGTTGGGAAGTCGAACCCTTCCCTAAGTTTTTGTCTTTCTGCCTTCCGCAGGGGGAGAGTAGCGTGTGATGACTTAAGAATTTAACCGGGGGTTTTTATAGAATGACCTTCGTATTCCCTCCCCGGGGGAAAGTTTAGTTTGTTAAAAAGTTACGTTTAAGCCATCAGATCCAGACGGATCTGTAGACGTAAGACGCGGTGTGCGGCCGCCACTCGGAGTTCGGTCCATGGGTCAGTTTTGCAAGCGCTTCCGCCCCAGTGGTCCGTCTAAGGGGGGGGGAGTTGTAACATTGCATGTTACGACAGGCTCCTCACCCCTTAAACGACCTTAGCGGAGTGAATGAAAAGGAGAAAATGCGTAGATAGACCCCGAGGTCCGACAGAATTTCCGAGAGGCGACCGTGACCGACTAAAGACTGTTGAACATATGATTTATTCTTTTGTTTTGTTTTACGATTTTTCTCTAACATGTGGGAGACGAGGCCTAGCCAACGACTAAGAGACTGTGACACAGACACACCACTATCGACGCAAGACGTTCCAGTATCGACTGTTTGGATCCTACTCGACGAACGCCACCCAAAAGCTTCGGAGGATAGTAGTGGCCACGCTACCTCCTGCTATTACTCTAGAGGACACGGGGGAGTGCCAAGGGCATTCTACAACGGGGGATATCGGTGGTGGAAGAGATTCCCGCCACCAAGAAGAGCCTGCATCCCGTGAGCCTCCGACGTAGCAAGCTGAAATCATCGTGGCGAACTTTGAATTACGCGCGTGGCGACCACCGGTCGCCATGCTTAAGGGATCCTTCGGTCGATACAAAAATCGATATTTGGCCGTAACACGAGGGCGCTGATTACCGGCGCCATGCGGTCTAGTCACTCTGCGTTAGACTAGCGTCCGTAACACTTGTGTGTCTTGCGTATTGGCGACTTTTTCGTAAAGAATCTTTTTGCATTTCAGCCCCGTGGGCCGTTCATTTTTTTTTTGGATTTGGTTGTGTGTGAGTGGGGGTACGAGATTTCGAGTTTCTGTTTTTATTCCTTCGTGGGATTTTCTGTCTCCGAGATGGATGCTGGCCGGGAGAAGGCCGCTTTTCTCGCGTGGCTGGAGGACGGTAAGCGTTAGCCATTCTTACCCATGCTAATTTGAATTCGGCAACGGCTGTCCGCCATCTTGCCTTTGATCAGCCACGAGGCTCATTAATTTTTGGAATCGAATTAAACCGATTTCCGAGAGGTAGGCCGTCACCAGTGTCCCCGTGTATTAGAGAAGATCGTTCGAGTCATTATTTTGTAGAGAAATATCGAGTATTGTATAGTTTGTTAAGTTCGGGTGTGCTACCTGTCGCACACGAGTGCGACAGAGATAGTCCTAGTCAGTCACTGTCGCTCTCTCTTCCTCCTGTAGGGACCCTGGCGAAAATGAAGTGTGCAAAGAGATGTTCGAGAGGTGTTTGGGAAGTGTCTGCACGCTTCATGAAATGTTTGATCACAGCTCGCGTACAGCTCGCGAACACTTGAAGCCGTGACCACTTCCACACATTTCATGCACACTTCCGATTCTTAGTTCGTGCACACTCGGTGCACGTTCTTCGGAAGTCTAAGTGGTTGAACATTCGCGCACATTCGCGCACATTCCGGTCACATTAGGTCTCACTTTCTTCACACATTCCGTTCGCATTATTGAAACACTAATGCTCCTGCACAGTTCGCACAGTGCGTTTCCACTTCATGCGCACTCAGATCTCTGATAATATTTGTATCATACCAATTTTCAATGAAATATTTCATTCGAAAAATGCACGAATATTGAGTGGCTGCCTATTCAGAATTTTGTTCAATTGGTTGATATATTTTCCAGTTTTTTTTTTTTTTTTAATATATAAGTGAATATTTTGAATCTTGTGAAAGTATCTCGCATATTTTAGTACGTATTTTTAAATTATATTGCAGTGGTTTGTGAATAGAAACTGTGCAAGGGGAAAAAGAAGATGAATTTGGTAAGCGGTAAGTATGCGTTTATCAAGTGAATTATACTTATTTACCTGTACGATGGGATCATTTCAGAAACAATTATTTGAGACTTTGATTCTTCAATTATTCAATCTTGACAATCAACCTACTTAACGGCAATATAGGTTGTAGGGGAGTGGTATATCAAAAAATTCAAGCACTTTCAACTCTTTTCGAATTTTAATAAAATATTTATACGATATATTATACATATTAGGTATATATCATGATGTATATTGCATGCGTAGGAATTGCACGAACATAATTTTATACACACATACATAATTTTGCTCAAATATGTGAATAATTCATCAAAGATGAGGGTTTTTATACATACCATACGTAAAATAATATGTATGTGGATATCTGAAATTAGGTTTGTGAAATTTCTATGTATTGAATACATACAATGGTCATTATTCATTATTTAATCGCCATAACAGCCATATGGCATTTTACATACGAAATCACCAGTGTCGAGACTCATTATCACACACTGCGAATCTATATCTCGTGGACTGACTGCTACAAGTTTGCCTTCTGCCACAATTTTTTTAATGTGGGTTAATCTAAGGTCCGCATTTCCGAACATTGGTCTCTCCTCTACAATAATCTCCCTCATTAAAACAAATGCCTCAATCACATTGTTTTCTGCTACCACAATGGACTCTATTTTTCCAAATAATCTGTCACGCACACAAATGACAGAATCATTCGTCTTTTTACCGGATGCATATGCCCATGTACAATACCGTACATGACCACAAATCATTCTCTGAACTGACTTAACTTCGCTTGGATTCCACCCAAGGTCTGTCACGCAGATTTGTTCATCGGCATTCAGACAATTTAGATTACCCTTTCCTGGAAGAACAACCCCATTGGAACGAACAAGGAACTTGAATGACTTTCCCGAAATGGATTCACAAAAATCGAGGCATGCGTCAGTAGAAGCATACATATCACAGAGAATTGGTAGAGAACTGAAAGTCAGAAATTTGCGCACCACTTCTTTAGCAACATGAGCAGGGCTCTTCGTCAGCTGTAGTAAGTGTCGATTTTGACCTTCAAAAGAAAAACAATTGTGTGTCCACAATGGACCCCAATTTCGAACTCCTTGAGCAAGATGAGTTAATAGATGGACGTTATACACCATAGAACTTGCACCAAAATATTTTTCAAACCGATGAATGTATTTCATCAGCAGATTGTGAGCAGTACTTATCTCATCCTGAGTAATAGACTTTTGCAATAAAATATTGACTGCACCGGAAAGCATTCCGATGTGCTTTACGTACTTTGGTTTTAATATCCCTTCAAGGCATGGAACGCAGTAAAATATAAGCCAGGATCGCCATTCTGAAGCTCTCCACAAACTTCTATCATTGAAGCTCCTTGGGGTTCTCGTTATGGATCGTGGAGGCCGAATTTTAGACATTCGTTCATTAATGGCAGCTATTTTGTGTGCCAACCCTATATAATACTTTTTCCCGGCTGAAGTGAAAAGCAACTCCATATGATACCTGATAACTCCTAATAAAATAGCATGCATGTAATCAGGCACCATTCCTAAAATTATATTGAAATACAGTAACGCTATGAGAGCAGATGGTCCTTTAACCCCCCTAATTACTCTATTTTTCTCATCCTTCTCATTTCTCAAGGTGTGAGCTTTGATCATGTCTTCCACTGTTCCGTCATGCGTCCTACATGGAGCGGCTTGGTTTGGGATTGTGAACCTCCGTCCCTTATCCGTGCGTTCTGTTTTTTGATAGCATATTGTACAGCCGTAAAATGAATTGAATTGCTTCATGTTCAGCATTTTACAGCGGGCAACTGAATCAACTACTGCGCACAGTGGAATTATTTTGCTATTGACTTCTCTGCCATCGCGAATCCAGGTCAAACCTTCTGTGGAAAGCACGTTTGCATAATCCACGAAAGGTTTGAGAAATATCGTCATGTTAGGATCCTTATTTCCAACCCATATTCCTGCAAGGAGCATGTGCTTGGCGCGTTCGTTGGGTGGCAGCTCGTTCATAGTCAAATAAATAGGCCAAATAGTCTTCTTCGATGATTTTCCAAAAGGAATCCCATCCGTGTTGAATGTGTAAGAGAAATTCAACGGCGAAGATAATATACCACCCGGTGCAGCTAAATTCTGGTAAACAGCTCCGTCATAAATATCACTGAAGCCATCATCATTCGTTTTTACTCTTTCAAATCTATAGTTAAGTGCTATTGAAATTTCCGGCTTACTGAGGAGATCTTTTAACTGCTTTTCCAGCCCAATAGATAGAAAAAATGATGCTGCGGAGGACACTTTGACCTCTTTCCCACACTCACAAGTTATTACATCTCCAGGAAGATCGTTCTTAATTCCCAAATATGCCTCACAAGTTGGGCAGTATATGTGGTAAGCAACACTTTCATTTTCCTTGTCCATGTGTTTGAGGAAGAAATATTTGGAGGCTGGAATTACAGTCCTATTGTACAGACTGTTAATCAGATGTAGGATGTCCACAAGTGCGACCCATGTTAAATTATGTCTAAAACCTAGCGCTAAACACATTAAAAGTCCATCGCCGACAGTAGTGCTTGTACACCTGCATAGTGTCTCCGATAGTAATCGGGGAGTTGATTTGTCTGATTCTTCAAACGCCAAGGGCTCGGTGTCAGAGACGTCGTTGTCCGAAAGCGAAAAGAGAGTTGAATCCTTTTCTACATCTTGCATTAATCTGTTTTCTTCACTAAAACGTGTGTCAACGGGGTTTTCGCTGTTATCACGATCCAAACCGAGAGCACCTGATTCCTCGATAAGATCCTGTATATAGATATCGACTATGAATTAGTGTTATTGCAACATATACACACAATATCGCATTATAAACAACTACTGAATACCATGTCATTAACGCTGTGATTAACTTACCTTTCCATCACCTGGATTGGTGACGTACGAGTTGATGCTTCCAGGAGAGTATGAACCTATGACTTCTTCACGTTCGAAGATAGAATTGAAAGTATTTTCCTCTACTTTGAGAAGCTCGCTGCTGGAGTCGATGCCTTGCGGATAATCAAATACAATATCCCGTTGCCCGCCCATTTCATGATTTGACTATGGATGAATAATTAACAAGTTACTACCGGTATATTGTGAAGAGTTATGGTGTATTTCGCAAATAAAAATCATAGATTGTAACAGCCATACATGAAAAGATCTGTTAAATGCAGGTCTCGTATCAAACTTGACCGTGATAACAATTTTAAAGTTATCTTTGTTTTTACAAAGTTAAACTTCAGTGTAAAATATGAGATCAGTGGTATCTGTGCGAAATGACATTTTGTAAATAATATTGCTTTCGGTAAAATTTGAGGACATACACATGTATGCAGTGCTGCGAGTCGCTCATTACAATTTTAATGGAATCACTCATTTAATCACCCATTACTTCGGTAATGTGTGATTAAACTCGATTTAATGTGTAACCAAAGTAATGTGTAACTAAATAAAAATCCAATTAGACATTACGAAAGTGATGAGTAAGTAAAAAAATTTGATTAGAATTTTTACAACACTGCACATATGTATGGTATTATGCAAACTTCTTCTTGTTGGTCCCTTTCTTCCTGCAACCGTCGTTTCTTGCGTTGCCGATAAGCAGTGGTCCGCGGTATAGGCACATCGGTGAAGTGATATTTTTTATATTCACGTTCCATTGTAGAGTACTCTTTTATTCAACTCTTTATTCACGAGCTAACACTGGTATGCAATCGAAGTAACGTCTGATTTCAACCACCTAGTATGTCTGCGGTGCTCTCCAACGCGTTGATGCGCGGCTGAATGCGCGCTAGATCGCGTCCGGGGAATCCCCAGTTTCACTCTTATCTCCGGTTAACCGGTCTGCACCTAACCTCTCTCGCTAGAGACGCCGCGCCATATTTTGAGTGGTCTGTGGTATTGTGTTTACTCGTGGAGCTGATTGAAGACTCTATTTATAATTGAACAATTAAAATGTCAAATACTTGGTGGGCGGCTGTCCGATATACGGATGGCGAAGGGGAAAATGTATCCGTCGAAAAGATAAAGCATTTTAAACCCAGTCATCTCACGGACTATGAGCCGGGCCAGAAATACAAAGTTACAACCTCTGCCTGGAATAACGATGGAAAGGAAGAGAGATATAAGGCTTATATCGTAAGACTTGCTGGCAAGTATTATGAATACACATCGTACTGTCTCTAAATGAAAATAGCTAATCCAATAAGTAAAAAATAAAAGAGGTTATGTAACCTTTCCATACACAATTTGAACTGAATCGCGTAGGTTCCAGCAGGGTAATGGAAACTATTCGCTTGACTGAGTGAATAAGGTGACATGTACTTTTCCTTATAAACACCTAACATGTATACTAGGGTGGTCCTTATTTGGGGTGTTTTCGAAATTTTCCGCGGATTAGGCAGAAAAAGTTTGCAAATAAATTTAAAAAAAAAAGTACGCAAAAGTTGAAGTCTGTAGGTCAACTCAAAGTACTGCCCACAGGGCAGTGAATTTACCATTTAATTTACATAGGAACTCTGGCTCAATGCATTAGTTTTTTCGTTGTGGCTATTCGCAAGGTAGAGTGACTCTGATAGAGTCACGCAAGAGTCATGCAAAAATTTTCGGAGAATTGGAGTGACCGAATTATTAATTTTTTTTCCATAATATAAAACGAGACTGGGGCCCTTACAAAAAAAATGTATGAATTCCGTCCGAGAATCCGCCCACTAGGTAGTATGGGGGCGAGAGGGATGATTTTCCTTAATTGTGAGCCTGGGTCACGATGCGAAGCGGCGTGACCCATGCGAGCCACTCACCCGCTGGTTCAGCAGTCCAAAAAACAGGATGAAATTTTTGCGTGACTCTATTAGAGTCACTCTACCTTGCAAATAGCCACAGCATATTTTTTTCGTAGGATAAGTCATTGGGTATGTACGTCAGTAAAGTGTCACAGTGTTGACGTTTCGACCCGGGTGTGGGCCCTCCTCAGAACAGTTTTATATTACTTTATTATATAATAGAACTGTTTCATATTATTCTATTATATGATAAAACTGTTCTGAGGAGGGCCCACACCCGCGTCGAAACGTTAACACTGTGACACTTTACTGACCTACATAATATGTACGGAGGTCAAGAATACTTATTTTCATTATTTTTTTTCTCTATGCCTTAAGAGTGCTTTGAAAAATCTGAAATTTTCCATACGTCTACCCTGCAATCATAGGTATTCCACAAAAAATTCGGCGACGATGAAAGTTTCGAAGTTCCAGAACGTCAAACTTTTGTTTCCAAGTCGAAAATCACCATTTTCACGTTCTGGAACTTCGAAACTTTTATCGCTGAAATTCGCCCAATTTTTTGTGGAATACCTATGATTATAGGGTAGACGTCTGCCAAATTTCAGATTTTTCGAATCACTATTAAGGCAGCGAAAATAAAAAATAATGCACTGAGTCCGAGTTCCTATGTAAATTAAATGGGAAAATTCACTGCCTGTGGGCAGTACTTTGAGTTGACCTACAGACTTCAACTTTGGAGTACTTTTTTTTGAATTTATTTGCAAACTTTTTCCGCCTTGTCCCAGATAATTTCAAAAACACCCCAAATAAGGACCACCTTAATGTATAATTTATGCTAATTAGATTTGATCAGCATAAAAGTCTCTCGAAAAGGAAGATGCTTGCTTTGAGAAAATGAGGTTACTACGAACTACTCTAAATATGTTTTTATCCAACAGAAACTTTACCAGAGCTTCAAAAATCGCTTTCCAAAAAAAGAGCCCGCTGTCCGCCGCTAGAAGTGAGGGACTCGGACGGCCCGATAACAACAACTCAAGAGGAAGAGTAGGTCTTTGATCCGATCGAAGTCCAGAGGAATGCAGAGGTACTTATGAATGATTTTTTGTCATACTTTCAAGGAAATTTTTAAACCATCGGGCAATAAGCATTTGTTGATAATTTTCAATCAAAAATTTCTATAAAGGCTGGAGCCGTATCCCAATTCGTCAAATGTAGTTAAAGGATACACCTTTACCACTTCTGACCAATTGAGAAATGGCTTGTGTTTTTCCAGAAAGAAAAACGCAAGCGTAAGAAAGAAGCATCCGACAACATGATGGGCAACATCATGGATCAAGCAAAACGCAATAAGTCATACTTATTGAGTTCCTCGCAACCAGCTTCTGCTAC
Organism: Tenthredo livida; assembly: GCA_963992785.1. Taxonomy (NCBI): domain Eukaryota; kingdom Metazoa; phylum Arthropoda; class Insecta; order Hymenoptera; family Tenthredinidae; genus Tenthredo; species Tenthredo livida. The sequence continues at coordinate 25,918,098 of OZ023066.1, forward strand.
GCTAGATGATGCGCAACCATCTACGTCACGTAATGAATCCCAATATGGAGACAAAGACACGACAATCGAGCATTTGAAAGAAAAGATCAAGATGCTGGAAAATGCACTTGCAAGTAGAACTCAAGAGCCTGTTATAGCCAAACTCAACGAGATAGAAGACAAATTTGAAGATGTTAGTAATCTCAACGAAAAAATGGCAAGAATAGAAAAGTATCTAAGTAAGTATACGTTACACTTCAGATATCAGTACGTTATACAGTGGTTACAGACCCATGATTATGTTTCTGTTAACACTACTCCCGAAAATGGTTCTTGACATGAACTTGGCCTTAACATAAGCATCCAATGCGCAAGAAGAATGATTTATACATAAATGCATTATATATCAATGTTTTGTATATAATGGAAATAAATACTGATCCTTTTGGACTTCGGTCTACATGTAATCCACATGTGTAATACATGAATATTATAGTATTAGTGTATTATAGTGTACAATATCTATATGGGTATAGATGAGGAAATGTCCATCTATATCTATGTGCGAACGTAGTTTATGTTTTTCCAACTTCAAATAGTTGATAATTTCGATCTCGAAATGCTTAGTATATGGGATAATAAAGCAATTTGATAAGTCTTACGTACAGGTTGTCATGTGACTTTGAAACGGACGTGCAAACAAAGCCGTACTTTACACGTCTAAGACTGTTAATGTTGAGTATCTGCAATTATGATTTGACGAGAACCAGCTCGAGTTCACAGTGCCTTGGCATTATCGACCACCACGACCAACAGTAGACGAGGGTCATTTATAACCTGTCCATCGGATAGCGGAGAGAACATTGAGTTGGAGGTTGAGCAAGACAAGGTCAGAATAAAACTCTTGACACTGTAATACAGTCGGACCCCGCTTATTTCAACTTGACTTATTTCAAGCTTCACCTATATCAAGTAGTTCTGCTTCACTTACATCAAGATTTTGCTTTCTCCTACCCCCCACCATCACACGCATTTCCACGAATCCAAGATAGTACCCGCCCGTTTCGGTGCGCAGTGGGTAATGCGCCTCAGTCCGACGACGGAGTGGAGACCCCTCATTTCTTGATATAAGTGAAGCAGCTCGGTCCCGACGACTTGATATGAGCGGGGTCCGACTGTAATATAATTGACTACTGTATTGCTCCGAGCATAGGTAAGTCGAATTTTTGGTGCTAGAATTAATCCGCCAAATCTGCAATCGACTCCTATGTGAGATCAGACTTATATTCAGTTCCTAAAGAAAAATTCCGGAAATTCCGTCTGAGAATTGGGACTCTACTTACATTAGGGATTAACCTATGTTCGGAGGACTGCGGTATGTCATTTCAATGTAAACATGTTATCCTATAACAGTTTAATTACCTATATTTAAACTCGTATGTCCCTGTCAGATTCATTTGGGGCTGGGTTGGAAGTGTACCCTGACTGCATTCAAGCATATGCAACGAGCGAGAGAGAAATTTGATTGGGCCAATGCTCTTCTGGTTGGAGTTTTTGGCGATGAAGCAAAGTTGTATCGGGTACAACATCGTAAAGCTGGTCTCAAGAACTTCAGCCAAGTCTTTTTGGATGTGGCAAAAGGTACTAACTATACTCGACTATGCCCACGTCTGATACATTTGCGAGACCATCATCATTATTTTTTTCTTGACCAACATTCTTGTGCTTACAGAGCATTATCTTAGATTCTTGAAGCGCCTTAATTACAAAGAACCAGGGCTAAGTACTGCCCTCAAAGATATGCCTGCTATGTTAGCGGACCGGGCTACTGATTTGGGTGGACGACGTGGCAAAGGCCGGCGTACTTGTCGTGCCTTACAGATACCTGAAGATGATGACGATGAGTATGTGTTTTCTGTTTCTGAGAGTTCCTGTGAAATCCTGTCAAATCATAATGGGATCTTTTTTCTAGACAAGACCTTCTGGACCCTGAAACCGGAACCCTCAGGCCTGCCATGAAGACAGTTTTGAATGAAACAACCGGGGAGCTAGAAGTTGTTCCTGTCCATTCTGGAGCTGGTCATTAGATTTGAGATTAAGTCCACTAAAGTCGTACTCATTACCGTTTCGGCCGGAATAAAAATCGAGGTTGTTAGTTATATGCTAAAATCACTCCTAGCAATCGCCCTCGACATGTTGGGATCAGATTTATCAATGATCAAAAGTTCTAAAATTTAGTCTCAAAACTGCAGAGGATCGACTTATATTGTTACATTGAGTAAAATCACCCATATTCCATTCAATTTATAAAACACCATCTAGTAGCCTATATGATAAATGACATCCTTTAAAATATAAGAAACTCGGTTGCTGCGTCAACAACGATTATTGTAAAACAAATCAGTCTGTCTTTAGCTTGCCACTGAAGCAGACCTGTATTTTCTGAATACATAATCTCATTGCAAAACATATCTAATTCCTCTACGATTCACTTTATTTCTCTTGGAGAACTCACATAATAACTTATCAACTCAACGTTTATCTTAAAACGTTACACTGGTGTCAGAAGTGGGATTTTCCGAGACCGATAAAGTGAATATTTTGTGGAATCTACTATAAACGAAAAACGAAATGTCTCGTCGACGAGCTACTGCTTCTACTGACGAACCCGCTGAAAAGCAGCAAATACCACCTCAAGTCGACATGATGGAGCGACTTTTTCAAGCTTTGGCCGCTCAACAACAAGCAAGCCTTGCGGCTCAAACCGCTCAACAACAAGCAAGCCTTGCTGCACAAGCAGCACAACAAGAAGCAAATTTAGCCGCTCAAAGAGAAAGAGAAGAACGGGAAGACAGACGCCATCGCGAAGAAAGAGAGGCCGCTTTGGCGGCTGGACGAGAAGAACGAGAAGAAAGACGAACCGAACGTGAGGCAAACTTGGCGGCTCAACGCGAGCGTGAAGAACGGGAGACTATTCGCCTTCGTGAGGAACGCGAGGCAAACTAAGCAGCCCAACAGGCTACCCTTTCCCTTCTCATGAGACGCCTTGAGCCACAGGAGCAAACGATCTCGCAGACTTCGACTCCCAGACGTTCCCCGATGAGGATCGAGGAAGTCGTTGAGCCTGCAGTCATTCGGTCTGTACATAATTATGGGGAGGAAGAACCCTCCCCAACTATTCGTAGACCACGTACGGGTGGAGCGGCAACTTTCACGCCGCACACCCGTACCATCCCTCAAAGCGACCGAATTGAGCACTCAATTCGGGACGCAAACAATGTACACCATGCTGACCACATGGCTGGCGATAACACTCTCGAAAATAGAATTAATAACACTGTGCCTCTTAATTTGTCTTGCGCCGGAAGTAGTCGCGACAAACAATTAAACAACACGACTGTCATAAATAACGAGACTGTATCCAAATCGTCTAACCTAAAAGTGAACTTCTTTGACGGGACAATACCGTGGGCAGATTACGAAAGACAATTCCAAATAATAGCTAAAGTTAATTCGTGGTCTTCAATTACTAAAGCCGGGCAACTAGCCGGAAGTTTGAGAGGCCCTGCCTTAGCCGTCCTATCGACTCTTGCTGATTCCGATATTGAAAATTACGATAAACTCAGCGGAGCCTTACGTCTAAGATTCGGTAATCAACTGATTTCTAAATTATCTTTAACTCAATTGGGACTTAGGAAACAAGGCAAAGAAGAAGGTCTTCCTTCGCTCGGTGTAGAAATAGAAAGACTAGCGAGAATAGCTTTGCCAAATTGTGATGAGTCCACTAGGGACATGTTAGCTTGCGACAAATTCATTAACGCCTTAACGGATCCAGACCTAAGACATACTCTGAGCTTAACAGGACCTTCTTCGGTCCATGAAGCCGTAACTAAAGGGATGGAAATCGAGGCCTTAACAAAGCATCATTTGGGGGTAGGGAAAGTTCGTCAAATCGAGACAGAAACACCTTCCACTGACCCAACTAAAACTTCCGTTACCCAGAAAACTACTCCCAGGCAGCAGACAAATAATAATAATAATAATAGTAGAAATAATAATAATAATAGGAGTAACAATAATAATTATAACAGGAATAATAGTTATAATAGGGGACAGAATTACGGAGACAGACCCCCGCTAATATGCAAATATTGTAAAAAAATCGGGCACGACGCCAATCGTTGCTATTCTCTGGAAAAAGTATTTCGATCTAATGACGGTAATTCTCAAAATAATCAAACCTCTTGGAGGAAAGATAGCGAAAATAAAACTAATAATTCTCCAAAATCCTCAGAAACTCAACAAGGTACTTCTAACCAAAAAAACTAGTTTTCGATGATTTAGAAGGGCGAAAGTCATCAAGTGTTCGACCCAACGAAAGCCCTATTTTAACTCATTTTCTTTTAAGAAGTCTAAGACAAACAGGTTTATATGCGCGTGGGACTGTCAACGGAATTAACTGCCTCTGGGTCATAGACACTGGGGCAGAAGTTACAGTGGTCCGTTCGGATCTCTTAAAATCTATTGACCCTATTCAACCATTCACCTCTCTACGCACTGCTACAGGAGAAATAACTCCAGTTTTAAAAGAAGTATTAGTACAAATTAATGTGATAGGGTGTATCGATTCTTCACATAAAGTGATATTGAGGATGAAGGGATCTTAGGGATTGACTTTCTTTCCGCGCATAATTGTGTAATTTCAACTGAAGGGAATTTATTAACATCGGGTCGACACGAGATAACTCTTCTTACTAACAGAAAAAAGGTTTCTCAATTTCCTCAGGTTCAGATAATTGACCTTTCTAGCGACGAAGTAGATTCATTTCCTATACACTTGCAGAATCTTTTAGAAAGATCTTCTTCGTGCTTAGATTCCATTCAAAAGGAAAAATTTAAAACTTTGATTGAGGAGTATCAGGATACTTTTGCTAAAAATAGTAACGATAAAGGGAGAAGTACCTTAACAACTCATACCATAGATGTAGGAGATAATGCTCCGATTAAACAAGCAGCTAGAAGACTGCCATTAAACGGTCGAAAAGAGGTAGAGAAGATGGTAGACGAGATGCTCGCCATCAACGTAATAGAACCATCTTCAAGTCCTTGGGCTTCACCTATCGTACTGGTTTCTAAGAAGGATGATACCGAAAGATTTTGCATCGACTACAGGAGGCTAAACGACATAACCAAGAAAGATTCTTACCCCTTGCCGAGAATTGAAGAGACTCTCGATTTGATAGCTGGAGCAGAATGGTTCAGCACTATTGACCTACAGAGTGGGTATTGGCAAGTAGAAATGGACGAAAGAGATAAAGAAAAGACCGCTTTTGTAACCGGTTTAGGAGGATTATGGCATTTTAAGGTTATGCCTTTTGGGTTATGTAACGCCCCTGCGACTTTCGAAAGAACAATGGAAACCATTCTACGAGGAATAACAGAAAAGAAGTGCCTGGTGTATTTGGACGATATAATCGTTTATGGAAAGACGTTCGACGAACAACTTGAAAACCTTAAAGAATTCTTCTCTCGCCTACAACAAGCTGGACTCAAAATGAGTCCAAAGAAGTGTCATCTGTTACAGCGCGAGGTTCACTTCCTTGGACATATAGTCTCCGCAGAAGGGGTGAAGACGGACCCTGCAAAAATAGAGAAAGTGTCAGATTGGCCCCGTCCTGTAGATGAAGAAGGAATTCAAAGTTTTATAGGGCTCTGCACTTATTATCGTCGTTTTGTTGAAGGGTTCGCCACCATAGCTAGACCTCTTCATCATCTAACAGGTAGTAAGGTTCAATTCGAATGGTCTCAGGAATGCGAGGATGCTTTTATCCAATTAAAAAATTACTTAACATCTTCTCCGATTCTCGCTTATCCCCAAGTAGAACATCCTTTCATTCTGGATTCAGACGCTTCTCTCTCGGGAATAGGTGGAGTATTGTCTCAGATTCAGGATGGGAACGAAGGGTAGTTAGCTATTTCAGTCGTGTTCTTAGTAAAACAGAAAGGAACTACTGCGTTACTCGTAGGGAACTTCTTGCTGTGGTAAAAACAGTAACACATTTCCATCATTATTTATACGGGAAAAAGTTTTTGATTAGGACAGATCATGCTTCTCTCAAATGGTTGCTTTCTTTCAAATCTCCAGAAGGACAGGTAGCTAGGTGGATAGAAAGACTGGGCCAATATGACTTTGACATCCAACACCGCGCAGGATTACTTCATGGAAACGCAGATGCTTTATCCAGAAGACCCTGCGAAGGATCAATAGAATGTAAACAATGCACCAGGTTAGACAAACAACTGGACGAACCCTTTAAGATCCGTTCGATAACTTTTGAAGGAAATTTGGAGCCATGGAGAAAGGCTCAACAAGAAGACGAGGTTCTGTTACAAGTAAAGACTTGGAAAGAGTCTGGATTACGCCCTGAGTGGCAAGATGTTTCTGCCAAGAGTCAAGAATTAAAAATTTATTGGACTCAATGGGATTCCCTCTTTTTGATGAATGGGATATTGTATCGAAAATGGGAATCTCCAGATATGAAAGAAATCAAATGGCAATTACTAGTACCAAAGAGCAGGACGGAAGAAATCCTCAAACAGTATCATGATACTCCTTCGGGTGGTCATTTCGCTTCTAATAAAACCTTAAATCGGATTAGAGAACGATTCTTCTGGGCTCGTAGTAGGATGGACGTGGATGATTGGTGTAGGTTGTGTAAGGTCTGCATAGCGAAAAAGGGTCCACGCAACAAGGGTCGAAGTCCCCTACAAATATACAACGTCGGAGCACCCTTCGAGAGAGTGGCTATGGATGTCCTTGGGCCGTTGCCTCTTTCTAGATCTGGAAATAAATATGCCCTAGTTATTGCTGATTATTTTACTAAATGGCCCGAGGTCATTCCCATACCTAATCAGGAGGCAAAGACTGTTGCCGAAATATTTGTGAGAGACTTTGTTTGTAGATATGGGGCTCCTCTTGAATTGCATACGGATCAAGGTCGAAACTTTGAGTCGATTTTAATGACGGAAATATCTAAGGTTCTAGGAATAAGAAAGACTCATACAACCCCCCTTCATCCTCAGTCTGATGGAATGGTAGAACGTTTGAACAGAACCCTTTTGAGTTATTTAGCTTCTTTCGTAGACAAAAGTCAACGAGATTGGGACGAGTGGATTCCTCTATTTCTTCTTTCTTATAGATCAGCTGTACACGAGACGACGAAACAGTCTCCAGCTTCTATGCTTATGGGGAGAGATCTTCGTTTACCTTCAGATTTAGATAAGGGACCTATTCCATCTCCAGATCCTCTTCAAACCGATTTCGTTTCTACTCTAAGGGACAGATTGGAACAAATACATAATTTCGCACGGGGAAGGATACAAGTTATTTCAGATAGGACAAAGGCCCATTATGATATTAGAGCTAGGGATCTTGCATTTGATACAGGAGATTTAGTCTGGCTATTTCAACCCAGAAGAGAAAAAGGACGATGTCCGAAATTACAATCAAATTGGGAGGGCCCTTACACGATAATTGATAAAATAAATAGCGTGGTTTATCGCATCCAACGCTCTACTCGCACTAGCCCTAAGGTGGTTCACTTGGATCGCCTGGCCCCTTATGAATCGAATGGACTTACCCTTGATAATAAAATCAAAAATCTTCGTTCTTTGAATCTAGATAAAAGCCAACCTATAGATAATGACTTCTCTCTCCAAAAGGATGATCAAACCTTTTCATTGGATTCTTCCAGGTGGTCCGAGGAACTGCCTTACGGGATTAAACGAAGAAATTATAGACCTTTAACGATAATCATAGAAGGGAATATCGGATGTGGTAAAACGACTTTCACTAAAAGATTTTTAAATGATAAGAATATCCTCACTTTACTTGAACCCTTAGATGAATATCGTAATGTCGCTGGCGAGAATCTCCTGGAGATGATGTATAAAGATCCTCATAAATACGCGTACCATTTCCAACATCACGCCGCAATGACAATGAGAAATGGACATTTGATCAAAACCGCGTTACCTAATAAAATAATGGAGAGGTCCATTTATAGCTGTAATTGCTTTGTAGAGACGCGTCGGAGGATGGGAGATTTTGAGAATCTCGAAGCTCACTTATTAATGGAAAATGTTAGGGTTTTAACCAACGAGTCTCCGGCGTATGAAGTAGATCTCATTGTTTATTTGAGGTTATCTCCGGAAGAGTCGTTTTCGCGAGTAAATTCACGCGCTCGTTCCGAGGAAGACGGTATTCCCTTAGGTTATTTGAAAGTTCTTCACGAAGTTCACGAAGATTGGTTGGTTAGAAAGAAATTTGCGACTTTTCCAGCACCAGTCTTGATCTTAGACGCCGAAGCTTCCGCAGATGACGTATATATGAATTTTTGTGAGGTTATGAAACCTTACGATTTTTAGTTTAGACTCAGAGGGAGCTCAGAACGACGGAGAATAGTTCGGAACGATTCGGTTAAACTCGGAACGACTCGGACGAATCAAAGATGGCTTCATTGAGCGCGAAATTGTTTAGATCAAATCAAGCAAGAGGGACAATCATGGCGAGAAAATCGATTAATAAACTCAGATTAACAGGAAAAAGATAGGAAAAGATAAATAAAATAGAATATTTTATTTTTATTATTATTATGAACAAGTAGATTAAGTAAATTGAGGATTGTTGAAAATACGTTCCTCAACTACGTGTTTGACGAGATTCTTGAGGTCCCTGCACCCCCGGCATGTCTCTTTGGGTTTCTCGAAAATAAGAGAGACGCCACACCCATCGCATTCTAGGAGCGAATCCCGCATATGAGGCTTACCCACACGGGGTAGGTGGATCCTCACGATTTCTGGATAGATAGCTTCACGAGTGCTAAAAACAAATCACTTATTATGTAATTTCATCACTTATAAGTTCAGCAATTTCCTTGACGCCATTAATGATTTCCAAATATCACACTTACTAATAAAAGGCGCAATTCAGGCATCTAAACTGAGGTCTTTTTTTTAACAACACACACTTTCCCCTAAAGCATTTTATTTTGTTCCATTCTCTAGGGAACCAGTTATCCCATATATCCATATTTTCTACGTTTTCCCAATTTAGCTGGGAAACGATTTTTATTTTCCATAACACGTCTTCGTGAAGTTCAGCCATGACTACGAATGACGCTATCTTATGCTTCTTCTTATTAGCGATTGTTTCTTTTCTTCATTTGTTTAAACAATTTTCTTATTGGTCTAGAGATGATTTTGTTAAAAATATTCGATATATGTCGTTTAAAAGATCCTCTTTTATTTTAATATCGATTCCCGCCGAAAATGTTACAAAAAATCTCACTAGGCGTCGCTGCAGTATAATCGATTTATAATGGGTATAGATCAAAAGGGATCCGAGCGGAAAACTTCAAATATAGGTTATGTTCTAGTTAACAAATAATAACCTAAGTTTTTCAGCTCCCGCTATTTTGATAGTAGGATTCTCTAATACAAATGATGTTCTGTGACGAAACGAAGGAAGCCTGACCCATCCCATCCTGACCTAATAATCCGGTTTCCCTACTTCCTCCCAGATAAGGCTGCTCCAATTTATATTCCTTACATTTATTCAATATAATAATTTAATTTATTAATTTCAAAACTATTCAGTTTATATGCAAAAGGATTAATTTATTATTATAATTCAAAAAGATTTTAAAAGAAATTTAGAATTTGAAAGAGTTTTGAAGAACTCTAATTTATGACCTAATATTTCGAGAGAATAATATTTGTCCTCCTGTCTAGGTCGTTTTTGATTTATTTCGAAGAGGTATGGAGTTGGACCCCTTTTGGACTTCTTGGGAATCCTTAAGTCCTTCTATCCTGGTCCTTTACCCCTCCAACCACTTCCAATATGCAGGACTCTCTACGCAGTAACTAAGGAATTCTTCCTCTTGTTCCGGATCATCCTACTTGTTCCTGGTTCCTGGTTCCTGATCCTCCATTCAAGATCCGAAGAATATTTCACACTTATCACATTATACACTTTTGGTTTGATTAGATTCACTATCTCTTCAAGGTTTTCTGTGGTTTACCTTGAGGCAGAGGGCGAATGCCGGATAGTATTTGGGGAAACTTTTAACTTCTTGAGCCACAGCTCCAATTCTCCCAAATAGAACACTTTGATTTTACAACTTGTTGATCTTTAAGATGATTTTACACACTTACGAATTTAATTATACTCACCTCGAGAGTCGGGACGACTCTTTTACTATGGGGGGGGGGGGGGGGGGGGGGGGTAGTGTTACATTGAGTAAAATCATCCATATTCCATTCAATTTATAAAACACCATCTAGTAGCCTATATGATAAATGACATCCTTCAAAATATAAGAAACTCGGTTGCTGCGTCAACAACGATTATTGTAAAACAAATCAGTCTGTCTTTAGCTTGCCACTGAAGCAGACCTGTATTTTCTGAATACATAATCTCATTGCAAAACATATCTAATTCCTCTACGATTCACTTTATTTCTCTTGGAGAACTCACATAATAACTTATTAACTCAACGTTTATCTTAAAACGTTACAATATTATTATACGAGTTGACATGGTAATCATTATTCATCATGGGAATTTTTAATACGTTAATTGATTCTTATCGAATTTAAGTAAGCCTCGATGCAGCCTAACCGGTATCGAAAAGCATCTCGAGCCTATAATGATAATCTCAAATGAAACGAATCGAGACTAAACTGAAGTTAGATGTGGTATCGATCTATAAATTGCCGAATATAATTATGTTAATTTATAGATCGATACCTCATCTAACTTCAGATTAGTTTTGATTCGTTTCATTTAAGACCCATTTAGTCTCGATTCGTTTTATATGAGGTTCATCTAGTCTCTTTTAATATCATTATAGGCTCGAGATGCTTTTTGATACTGCAGGTGAGGCTGAATCGAGGATAGATATTTCGACCCGGTAAGGTGCATACAATATGTGGGCCCGTCTTTCCCACGTCCAGTTCTTACGAGCTATTATAGTCTATAGAAGGATATAATATTAATAAAAACAACAGCAATAATAATAATAATAATAATAATAATATTATGTATTACATATAGTACCTGATTGTAATATATCCGTTATATCCGTAATATATATAATTTATATCTGTTATACGTATATGAGATGATTTATATGACTGATTCGTAGAAATAAACTATGATCTGAATTTGAGTTGATAATTAGTACCTAAAATAATATTCCCATGCCGTGGTCCAGACATTTTGAACAGGTCGTAAGATTACACCTTGTGCACGGTCAATCCACATTTCCCGTAGGACTCTGATACGCTTAGTGCACACTTCGTGCACATTACATACTTCACTTCATGCACATTCCATGCACATTCCATGCACATTTCCGTCTGCACACCTTGTCACACTTGCAATGTTTCAATTTACATTTCCAGCACACTCTATTCAAGACTACTGTCACACTTCAGTCACATTACCGGAACATCTCAATTCAACCGTCGTTCACATTTGGTTTCACACTCCATTTTCGCCAGGGGAGAGACACAGCTAGTTATTGTGTAGATTTCGGGTCTTTGTTGTTCGGGTTCGAGGCAATAAAGAATTCTAATCAAATAATTATCGCGTTATTCGCAGAGTTAGGTTGAGTTAGTTTCAGTAAGCTCTTGTAAATATTACTTCTTTGATCAATTTCTTATTTTCTATTCTTTAATACGAGCCGAAGGCTCACCAATTGTAAATACTAGCCTGTTAATTAGTTGTAAGTTCTACTCGTGGAGTTTTGTTTCGCGTTCCCGTTGGGATATCGTCCCACGAGGACCTAGTTTGTCGAGTTATTTAACATTTGCATGATTTTTCCTTGTTATTGCTATCCTACGTGGAAGCTAGTAGTTTATTAGATATTGTAAAGCTCGTCAAACGTGGCCAGGTCGCCTATACACGGCCTGTGGCTGTCCTTCATACGCGGGGAATTCTCCCCGATTATTCAAATTATTATTTCTATTTCTGTTCTATAATTTTTATTGAATAAATTCTATTTTTCTGTTATTAAAGTCAATCGCTCGAGTCGTTATTTAACGTCCCGCTAATCCTTCATTCAATCCTGACCCCTCTCCGCGGTACTGTAGCTAGCCGAAGATTATTATTTCGTTTAGATTTTTGAAAGTGGCGGTTACCCGCCTGGCGCCCAATATCTCTTTTTATTCTCAGTTTTTGGCCAATTGTCGAGTGGATGGTTCTCGGAGACTGGCTATCCGGTCCAGATCCGAGGATCAAATAAAATCCACGTCACAATATATATATATATAAAATATATATATATGTTTATTCATTATTTATTCAGCTTGTTGATCAGCTTGTCTGTGCGCATCAGTCAGTCTATTTTAGCAGCCTATTAGTTAGTAGATTACTTTATTGCTGACCTGTAGCCTTCATAACTCGATTTTATCTCCATCCTACTGGCTATTTATTTATTTATTTATTCATTTATGTATTCGCCTGATTATTATTATTTTTCCCTTTTGCTCGTTGTCTTATTTAATTATTGTTTACTTATGACCGCTGTTCGACTTATCTCATTTATATGTATTTTATATTGCTGCCATAGGGGACTTGTCCCGTGGCTTAATAAATCTAATCTAATCTAATCTAAAATATCATGTGAGTAGTTGTACTGCATATCATATATAATTTTATATTATACGTTCCTCGCATTATACAGCTATCCTATATATACAATTATATAAAAATACATAAAATATATAGTTTATACAAACTTGCAAAGAAATGACAAGTATTTGTATGAAAGAAAAAAAAAAACAATTTTATTGGCGAATCGGGTATGGGTAATTCATGGTTGAAAAGGAGAGCAGACTTTTGTAACAGATTTTTTTTTACACTTATTTCAAACAAATCTATAGATACTAATATTCTACTAACTATCGTCGTATAATATGTATAAACCATATATTTTATGTATTTTTATATAATTGTATATAATGGATAGCTGTATAATGCGAGGAACGTATAATATAAAATTATATATGATATGCAGTACAACTACTCACATGATATTTTATATATATATATGTATTGAAAAACCATGGAAAATGATGGAATAACGGAAATAAATGAACAAAATGCTCAATTTCGGATTTATTATATATTTTCACTTACCGAGATGTTGGAGAAATCGTTGAAAAGTATCATATTGTAAATATACGTATTGGTAGTCTTCAAATCACCTCTGACTGCGGGTCGAGTCACGTGGTACCAGGTGTACCAACGTAACAGCGGTGGTAAAAGGAGAAGCTTGAATGGGCGTGCGGCGACATCTCACGGGCGTTCTGCGATTCACCACATCATATCAACAGCCGTGAGCGGCCATTTTCGCTCACGGCCCTTGACAATCGCGAAAATTACCGCAAAAACGTAGATTAGATGTGGTTTCTTCATCGTTGTCGAAACCAAAGATGTTTTTGGATGGTTGTGTTCGGAATGCCATACAGAATCGGGCTCAGGAAGCCGATTTTGCATTTTTGATCCGTAGGCTTTGATATAAGTCGAAATAAATGGCACGCCCACGCTTTTCGATAAAAAAAAAAAAAAAAAAAATCCGATTTCATCCGATCAAACGTACCAGTTTGAACCCATTACTGTCAAACATCGACTGCCGCAAGGACAAGTCGATTGATAGCCCCGTTTTGGAGATATAGGCGGTGTCGGTAACCAATCGGGTATACCCCCCTCTTAATCATCATCTGAAGCAAATGCATAAATCTTGATGAGATTTTATGGCTTGAATTTATTGACGACTACTGAGTCCTTTGGGTCGACACTTATAAAAGATTTGAACACCAACTTTTGGCTCTATTTAGCACACGGGTCGATGCATCCACGCACCTCACGATTTACCAGAAGAAAGACGCTAGCTCAAGTTCAAAGGCGACGAGGTGCCCGCGGTTGCAACAATGTATGTATTACTGCGCGCGTGGCTGAGCCAATAAGGGCCTTGCTTATCGGCTAATTGTCGCCTGATTGGTTTGAGGGGCTACTTACAGTTAAGCGTAGGAGTGGGGCCCTGGTGACGTTACGTCCCATGCTACTCCATGCCTCACCTATAGTCCACTCACACTAGCTCAGTTTGAATATATTCAAACTGCATTAATAATTAAATTTTTTACTTGAAATATGACGCATTCGACTGCTCTTTGAATTTTGATAATCTCTGACTTAGTATCTTGTTAGTTTACTTATTATTTATCTTAACTTTCCTATTAATAGTGGAGAATTAGAAAGAGAGCAAATTACATCCACATACACTAGCTTAGTAGTGTGAAATCGAAGGGTCAGCAATACTAGGGTTCCAGTCTTGCCTCGCCGTTATCTACACCTACGTGACTTATAGCTGTTTCAAGAAGGGATAATATTCGTTACATTGAAATATTATATTTCATTATGGTTCGCTTTTGCGCTCTAAATCACGTTCGATAATAAAAAGACCAACTATTGCGCGTTTAAAAAAAATGAAGTTAGTTCACGAAAGCAAGGGATATTCATCTGATTTTGAATGAATTAATGAAGAATAATTTTAGGCTTTTGATGATATCAAAAGTTACGCACGTAACACTTGAATGCGCGACGACCATCTCGTAGGACAGACTCTTTTCAGAGTTTGTTTCATCGGTCCTTCCATGAACATGGACCACCTAGTAATTGCGCTGAAAAATGCGTATAGCTACTCCAAATTATCGATGAAATTGCGGACCTCCGGGATGTCTCGAACGGCGTCGTTGATAACGAGATTTGAGTTGTGCGCACAACAGTGGATGTTTCAAGCATATGGATTTTTCCGGCTCAATCGCGCTTGGAGACCGTTGTACACTCCACTCATGTTGGCAGCTCCGTCGTATCCCTGACCGCGTAGTTTTGTAAGATCGTTGAAATCTTCGATCACTTTGAGTAGAGAACCCACTAGTGCAGCCAATGTCTGCCTCTCAACTTTAGTGAACCGAACGAAAGACTCCTTCATATCGATTCCAACAATATTGCCGTTCTCATCTTTTTTGCATGACACATATCGAAACACGGTGCTGAGTTGATCAATCTCAGACAGATCTTGTGTCGAATCTGATATAACCGATACGAATGCAGCATGTTTAATTTCTTGTCTGATCTCCGAGATTATTTTGTTTACTAGAATTTCTGAAACTTCGTTTTGAATTTGCGGGCTCAAATAGTTCACCGCTCCTTTCGGGCGCTTGAGTAGTTCTTCCAGAATCGGATCGTATCGGGACAATAGATGAATGAATTCGAGGAAATTACCTTTTGTAGTCGTCGAATCGTCTTCAATCCTGTGAGCTCGGAACAGAAGATCGTTTGTGGCGAGCGTTAGTGCTACATAAAAAATTCGTCTCAGAACTAAACGCCAATAATTTGAAGCGTCTCGTGATTGAGCACTTTGCAGCGACTCAATGGTCTTCTCTGCTTTCCAGCGATCGTATGTTTCACACGATATTGCATGCTACGTCGAACTTTCGTGTCTATCGATGTTGCAACCCAAGTGGGCCCAATCAGCAGTACCGTTCACAAGGCATTGATTATTCTGCGATATGTCGAACAACCAGCATGCGGGACAATAAACAACGTTGAGTTTTGGCTAATAACACAGCCAGTGTCTCCTGAATGCCAGAGATGCTTTTCCATTTTTCTTCACGCAGAAGTTTTGATCGAAACTTCGATTACAATTGCGACCTTCTTTGTCGACTGGAACTGGACCGTTAGGTTGACATGGGCCAATTTTCATCATCTCTCGCTTTTCATCCGCCGTCGGATTATCAGGCCAGTGTGATTTGTCAGATGAACGAATGATTCTCCGAAGTTCCGGTACCACGATCGAAGTATCGACAGCATCATCTGTTTCTGGCTGTTCCAAGTCCGAGCTGACAAAAGGTGGAGGATCACTATCAGCGCTTAAACACAGGAGGATTTCGTTGCTAATGTTGCTTAGAGGGGTCGTGGCTTTCGTAAAAAATGTAGAGAGCTTTGGCACTTTCTTCAAAAGATCGACATCCGCTTCATGTTTTTCTACTTGTCTTTTCCGATTTTCTGCACCACTTGCTTTTTTCTTGTTGCGAATCGTTTGCGACATTATAGTAATAATGTGATACCCGTTAATAGTGATATAAACATCCTGATGTCTACTATAAACCGTTATACACGTAGAACGTAAAAGCTATTCACCAAGGCGGTGAAATAAACGCGGGTGGCTGTGGGCGACTGGGTGGTGCGCTGGGCCGGAGGTGTTAACGTTTCATCCGCTCGACCGAGTTTGTGCAAGCATAAACAGGCATTAAACGCGTGCCGAAAGTTTTGTTTCGTCGATTGATATCTTCGATTCTGCTGAAATCCTAGTTACTTGTACATTGTACTGGTGTACATTGTACAGTGTGTCTACGTGTGCACAAAAGACTCAGGTAACGAATTTTCATCGTCAAATGGAAAAAATATCGTAATAAATTGGAAAAAAAAACTTCACTGAAAATCTGATAACCCTGATTTGCATGAGATAGAATTACCACCGAAAAAACATCCAGTTAATTGCGGGCGTTGATTCATCGCAAAGAAGTTCCCGTCGCAGTGGATATTATAACACAGTATAACTTATGAGACTAAGGCGCTTACAGTGTTGCACGGTTGCACCAGGTTATCGTGAGATTTGTTTCTCTTAGAATAATTCATCGTAAAAGCGACCCTATTCGCAACCATAGTAAATTTATCGAACATTAGATAACATTGTAATACACTATTTTGCTTTGAAACTGATTTGAGTTCCGTTGTCCGCTATCTTTTCTGGAGTACGTTCAGTTAGCTGCCATTTATTTGATTCATAAATTCCTGTTCGAGACTCAAATTTTCTGAAAAAGACCTCTATCAAGCTGGCACCGCCACATGAGAAATATGAAGTTTGCTTTATTAAATAATTAAGAGCTAATTAGATACTAATTAAATGCTGTAATGCCGAATTCGTCGCTCCACGTTTTTTCAAAAAAACCAGTGGCGGTGCCAGCTTGGATGCGAGCTAGCAGTGCCGCATCCAAAAATCTACTAAGGGTGGGTGATTTCGAAGAAGTAACTACACAATAATTAAATGCTAATTGAATGCTCTAGGAATATCCAAGCCCAAATTCAGTGCTCGTCGTTTTCGATCTTTTTTCGATTTTTTTCTATAATCCGTGGGGCTGCTGACTCTGTTACGAAGCAAATTCACATAAGGGGTGGCAAATTCTAAAAAGTGATCACGCAGTAATTAAATGCTAATTAGATGCTCTCGGAATATCCGGATCCCGAATTTGATGCTTGCGGTTTTTTATTTTTTTCGTGTTTTTTTATATCTGTGGGGCTGCTGACTCTGTCACGTGGAAAATCCACACCAGGGGTGGCAAAATCGGAGAAGTGATTACGCAGTAATTGAATGCCAATTAGATGCTCTCAGAATATCACGGTACCGGATCAAGGGCCCCCTCCATTGATTTCACAGCGCAACAAATATATTCTTTTGCTACCCTGATTCTTTCTGTGAATTTTGGTGATTCAGAGCGTATCATTTATGAATGAAGCCATGATTATATCAGATTGACTCTAGTTTTTATTCTATTTGAGTATATTGTAACTTTTCAAAGGTTTGTTACGCCGAAGGCGTAACAAACCGTGCAGTTATTGTGAGTTCTATTGCTCTGTTATGTTTTTTCGGGACTACTCTTAATAATTAGTCTACTGACGCTAATTTTACGGACCTCAAACGCTCTGCGATATCAGCCGTCTCCCTGACGAATAGGTATACGCAGAAGTGCAACTACCGTCTTCTTCCCAGTTAGTAAACAACCTACTCTCAGAACTGTGCCTGCTATGCAGACAAAGCCTGTCTCAGACTTTGACAAGGTTATACCTTTCCGAAGCTGTCCCTACGCTACGGTTAGTAAGATTATGTTACAAGACCTCGAAATTGGCGAAGAAGGGAGGCTGCGACAATCAATTGCTTCTTCTTAATCAAACAAAAATAATCATTCATTCAAATAGCTCAACTTATGGTTGCAACCGACTAATTCTATATTTACAAGCATTAACATTTATAGATCTGAGTTTGAGATGTTTGCACAATAATACGAATCAATCATGTGACTTTTATATGATTGTAGAATATCTGAATATAATAATTTCTTTATTAAACAATAATTTTCTGAATATAATATGAAGCTAATGGTATATTACTGCGATAGTTGATATACAACAAAATTGAAATCTGAAGCTTTAGATCACTCGAGCTCTATGCTACGAGTGTCTGATACAAAGTATGAGTATTGAATTGACAGTGAGACAAACAGGCGTTTGGCCTATGAATTGCTCTATGGAGAGTATGGTTGATAATGTGCGGAGAGACAACTAGGCGCCATGCCGTAGATTGCTCCTCTGCTGAGCGTCGTAACAACTTATATACTGTTTGTGACGTCACACGGCAGACGCTTGTGCTCGAACGTTCTGGATGATACTCTAGTTCGCAACGGTTGACGTTCGAAATGCTTACGGTCAGGCCCAGGCCGCCTGATACGTTACAATATAGTAATATTTGATACCTCAATCCGAATCACTTGTCAAAATGCGTTCAATGCGCATTTACTTCACGCATCCAAATACTTAGCAGCTATGCACGTGATCTTGGCTTTTCTTACGCATTGTATCCCAAAAATACAAAAAAAGAATAAAAAGTACTTTATTCACTATATTTTTTTAAATTTTGTCTGAATAAATTAAGTATAACTTGAGATACTTCAGAGCTTCAGATGCATAGGTTGTGTTTGCTTTTCAATTCACATATTAAGAAAAAAAATTAATTTTTCATTTAAATATTGGAAAACTACGCCTGTTTCTAGGGTCGGTGACATCAAATCTTTATAAAACCACTCAGATATCAAGCTCAACTAAACCACTGTTGACCAGTGTTCTCTGCTAAAATCCTATAAGTCGGAAAAAATAAAAAAAACAAAGACATTCGATCTAAATCCGAATCATGAATAGAAGTTACCTTGGGACCGGAAGGTCGCATCAACAAAAATAAGGTGGCCACTGTCTCGAATCCAACTTATACATAAATGACATAATCATTGGAATATCGGTCTCTCTCTTTGAAATGAATTTCCGGCAGCCAAAATCTTATGGCAATAATTCGAAACACTTTTTGCGGAAAATTAGATTCAAGACGAATACATTGACCACTTTGTTTTTGTTAACGCGGCCTTCCAATCCCGAGATAACGTCAATCGAGAATTTTCAGCTTACATGAAAAAAGTCTGAAACAAATTCAGAGTTCAATTTGGACCATTAGGTACGCAGAAAAAAAGTTTCAAGTACATTTGAAAGGGTCAGATCTAAAGGTCACGATGATATGTGTCTCTAATATTGTTGAGACTCTAGTATCAAATATTTTCTTTTTTACGCAGTTGCTTCTCGGCAATCGTCTATACCGTCTATTTTTGTGCAACCAACCATTTCGGTTCATACGCCCTTTTACAATACAGCTTTTCGAGTCGAAGCTCGGACGATACCAATTTTTACATTTATCGTTATTTTTTATTCCCAGAGCAGCCTCGCTCTAAAATTAAATGCTATTTACAGTAACTAGCGTATAAACTCGTGAAGTCAGAATTGTCTACTAGGGTGGTCGTTGAAAAGGACGTTATCTTGGATGGCCTTCTATCGGTTCTAAATGTGGAAAAAATAATCCTCCCATTTTTTCAGATTTTTATTTTGACTCCCTATGAGCCCTATTTTCACAAGAACTTTTTTTAATCCTCAAAAATCCTAATTTGAGTTGGATCTAATTTAAATCAGCAAGATTTAAATTTAAATTTCATCATTTTTTAATACAGCTCAATTTCTTGTATGTAGGGGAAGGTGGGGCACAACGGACAGTGGGGCACAACGGTCACTGAATCCAAAAAAAACAATTTCGTCGGAAATGATTTTTTATGACATAGCAACGTATTTTGGATCAATAATGACACAAAAAAAAATAAAAAAAATAGTATTTTTCGTACCTAGGCCGTAAAGTAGGATTTTACGGCCTAGTGAGGATGACGCGTCCGAGGACCGGCTAAGCCGAGAACGCACAATCCTCACGAGGCGGTAAAATCTTACGGCCGAGGTGCTAACAACAATTTTTGATCGAGTATCTGTAAGAAGTACGCCTTTTTCGTCGTGTTTCGCGGCCGTAAAGTACGACTTTACAGACACGTCCGTAAAGTCTTTTCAAAATCGTGAAAAGTACCCATCGCGGATACTTTTGAAAAATTCAAAATTTTTTAATTTTGATCATTTTCAAAATTTTTTTTCAAAAAAATTTTGTTTTCATACCTCTAAGTGTCCTCTGAAAATGTACCAGAGTTTTTTTTTGATATTCAATAGTTTCTGAAATATTAAATAACTAAACTCATAAAATCGGAAAAACAGTGAAATTTTTGATATTGAATATCTCTTAGGAAAAGTTTAAAAAAAATTTTTCCTTTGGCAGAACTTCGTTTTATGATGAGACAAAACTCTCCACCAAAAATCATCCCAATCGGTGGGGGTCGCGTCCAACTATTTGTCGATTTGACATGGAATGACCCAGTGAATTTAACGATCTCATGGAATCGAGAGTTTACAAAAGACGAGATGGGACCAGAGGTAAACAGTATGATCGTCATCGTACAGTTTTGACGCCAGGCGTTTGGGAAGAGTGGCTAACAAACGAAATTTGGAAAACCAGAAAATTAAACTGTGCCTACAATTTCAACTACGCTCGACTAGTACAAGATGGATCAAGCGCCACAATGACTGGCACGTATACTATATGTAGGGCTCACATACCCCTGCCGAGTAAATTTGAGGGGTTATTATAAAGGTTATATGATGAAAAAAAATTGGATTATTGATTTCATATTTTTTATTCACTTTTAAACTATAGATGAAAAAAAAATAATTTTGTTTTCAATATGAACATTATTTTTTATGGGTATAAATGGATTACTGATGAAAACCATGGCGCCTCCTTGTCGACATCATTACTTCACCAAAAATCATCCAATTTGCAAAATCGAAAGATAATCTAGTGAAATAATAGTATTTCAAACTGTATGTATGCAATTTGACAAAAAAAAATGAGTGTTGAATAATTTATATAAACTTGTCCAATCAAAAAACTGTAAAAACCTTCCGTCAGACTACAGAGAAAATAATTATCAGGATTAAAAAAATAAAAAACAGTTCAAAAATAATATAAAAATTGACTGAGTTATCGTGCCGACACTGTCTAAAAACATAGTTTCGAGAAAAACGCGTTTAAAGTTTCTGGTAGGTACAGTAATGTTCATCGATGGTGTTCCCGTGGCTCACTATTTTTTCCAGAATCGAGTTTGACTTCTACGAATATTCTATTTGTCCGTGACCAGTGGAACCTTCAGGTCGTTAGGAATATGACAGCTGCGAGGTGGAGCAGTGTCACGAAGTAAGGCACTGGTCATTGGCAAATCAAATATTTGTAGAAGGGAAATTTGATTTAAAAAAAAGCTAGGAAAAATAGTGAGCCACAGGGACACCATCGATGAACATTACTGTACAACGTGAACTTACGGCTTCTCCCATTTCAGCTTCGCAGCTTTGTAACGGAGTGGAATTTTCACATATAATACCACAAAAGCTCAAAAATTATCGGGTATTTCCCGATAGGTTTGTTGCAAACAAATGAAGGAGTCAAGTTTTTCAGTTTACAAAATTACGAGCGCGAAGCGCGAGTGATTTTTCTGAAAAACTTGACGAGTTTGTTTGATTGCA
This sequence comes from Tenthredo livida, assembly GCA_963992785.1. Lineage (NCBI taxonomy): Eukaryota > Metazoa > Arthropoda > Insecta > Hymenoptera > Tenthredinidae > Tenthredo > Tenthredo livida. The sequence continues at coordinate 25,939,972 of OZ023066.1, forward strand.
GGGAACCTTGAGGGAAATACCCGATGAATTTTGATGCTCGAGTGGTATTCGGGGGATTATTTTTCTATCCGAATTTCGGCCCATAGAATTGCATCATGAGAAGAAATCCACAGTTAAGAATCAAAATTTGAAAGTCATAGAATTATAAATATAATTCAATCTGTCAGATTTGATGGAGCGGGTTAACTGTATTGGAAAATGTTTAGTTTTTCATATACAGTCGGGACTCCCAATAAGAGGGCTCTCAATAAGAGCGCTCTCAATAAGAGCGCTTCCCCTAATTCGTGACTGAGCAGTACCCCCACTGCCGTGCTTGTTTATTGAGAGACCGGTTTACGTTCCGAGCGAGCGAGCTTTTCAATAGAGAGTGGGGGTACCACATTTCTCGGAAATTCCTTCTCCTACAGTCCCGTAGCGCTCTTATTGGGAGTCCCGGCTGTATAGCTACATGAAAAATTATCGCAGTGAAAACACACGTGAAATTACCAGTGAAATTATCAACTTTATCAGTTGAATATCGTGTAGGTTAGGCAAAATAACGTCAAATGGTGCAATTCTATTGGCTGAAATTTGGATGAGAAAAATGATCATAAAATTTTTTTTTCAAATTCTCAGAAGTATAAAGAATAAAAATCTGTAAAAAAAATCGATTTGTGTAAAATTTCAGGGGTGTGTGAGCCCTTGAACTTGAAAAATAAGTTACCAGTTATCAATTACAATATTAGTGATCTATAGGTACGTGTGACTGCAAGGGGACAATCAGGTGCGCAATCGATAATCGCCCCGACACTGCTGACAACAGTATTCGTATCGATTGCATAGCCAAAAGGGGCATCAAAGGCAAAAAATGTGGAAAACGTTATTTACGCGCACCTATGAGAAAAGCTATTGGTGAAGAGTTTTGAACAAAATCAGCCATCGTATATCGAGCGGAGAAAGCAGATCAGATGATGCAACCAGGAGATCCTGAGCCACCTCACCTGTATAAAAAGAGCGCTCTCAATAATGCGAAATATGAAATGATCAAATCGCAATATTTAGATCCTGACCCTATTCGCGCAATACTTATTATGAAATTAAAGCTGCTTCAAAATTTCACCCACGGCATAGGTGTGCACCCTTTTTATGTTCATCACTGGACAAACCATCAGCTTCATGTATTCAGGGAGTATGCGAAGCGGGTAGCCGCATGTATTTATATTGATGCGACTGGTGGTATAGCGCGGGCTCTCGAAAGATGTGATGGATCGAAGAGTAGCCATATTTTTTTGTACCACGCAGTAGTTAACAATGAACAGGGCCAATTGACAGTTTCCCAAATGCTCAGCGAGAGGCACACGACGGTGGCAATTTCATATTGGTTGGCGGAATGGATTTCCCAAGCTGAAGTGCATCCAAAGGAAGTTGTGTGTGACTCTTCAAAAGCATTGTTGACAGCTGCGATCAGGACTTTTTCAGGATATAGCACAATCGAAGAATACGCAAATGCCTGCCATAACCCAGTTTTGCCAGCATGCTACGTAAGAATCGACGTGGCACATTTCCTCAAAATGTACGCGAATTTTTTGAGAAATTCCCCGAAACGTATCGAGGTCTTTTACTTGGCTGTTCTTGGCCAATTTATACAGTTACGTGACATCCACACTGCAAAGGAACTGTTAAAATGTATTTTAACAATAGCAATAGGCTCCTCAGTGATATACGCTGGCTACCATTGTGGTCCAGCGTGAGTCGTGACCAATTTGGATACGGTCAAGTACCAGCGAGCAGTGCGTTAGTAGAGAGGGAATTCAATATCATCAAGACGCATTCACACTCGGACCCCACCTACTCGACCAAGTCGGAACCGGATGTATTCACCCACTCTCCGTTCCTAAATGGCAGCCATATGTATTCTGCGCAGACCGTGTGCGCGCTGTGCAGGTACGGACTCAATCGGTGTGCAGATCATAAATTGAGCAACACGTGTTTAACAGTTTTACTGCAGATCATTATCGAATAAAAACATCTGAAGTGCAATGAGTCCGGGCAAAAGGAAAGTGGTGAAAGGGCAGAGTGAAGGTAAGATTATCATCAATATGTACACAGACATACATGTCTGGGTAAAATGTTCGAATTGACTGCTAACGTTGAAATGAGATCATGTTTATACCGTAACGATCATTCGCGTCGATTTGAAACTGATTTTTATGTATCTCCACACACGGAGTAGTAACTCTGTTTACTTTTACAGCTGCAAGTGGTAAAAAGAAGTGCAACCAACCGAAGTATAGGCTCTTGTCATTAGCTGACAAGTGTACAATCATTCAACGGTTGGAAGCTGGTGAGACAAACACCGATCTCGCCAAGGAGTATGGTGTGGCACATTCAACAATTTCCTATATAAAAAAAAACAAAGAAAACATCTCTATTCGGCAAACACTGGTCGAAGAACAACAAGAGAGTCGGCAGAGAACTCGTGCATCTGCAACGTACACTTCACCGTTAGAACAGGGCATTTATAAATGATTTTGCCAAAAACGAACTTTGGGTGAACCGGTATCAGGTAAAATTGTTTAATATAAAATACATCAATAAATTGAATGAATGAAAATCAGTTAGCTCTTATCTCCTTCGTTTGCATTAGGCCCTATGCTACGTGAGAAAGCGCGCCTCTATAATGAGAATCTCGGTGGACCTAGTGATTTCCAAGCTAGTAACGGTTGGATCCATAGATTCAAAATGAGACATGGAATTCGCGAGCTTTCCATGAAAGGGGAGAAATTGTCAGGTGATGTGATGGCGAGCTCTGCATTTGTCACTGATTTCAACAAAATCATTAAAGAAGAAAACTATAAGTTGGACAACATCTATAATGCGGACGAGACAGGCTTAGCGTGGAAGTCATTGCCACGAAAAACATTGGCAGCAGGGCATGAAAAAGAGGTGGCTGGTCAAAAAGTACTGAAGGACCGAGTAACAGTGATGGCGTGTGGTAATACCTGTGGTACACACCGTATATCTTTGTTGGTGACTGGAAAAGCACAAGACCCCAGATGTTTCAAGAACGTCAAAGAATTACCAGTTAACTACCGCGGACAACGCAGTGCATGGATTGATAGGCAGATATTTTCTAACTGGTACAAAACAATTTCTATACCAGCAATTAAAAGGTGAAACATTGGGGACGGTGAGAAGTTTCTGTTGGTACTGGATAATGCACCTCCGCATCCATCTGCGGAGGATCTGAACTCTATCGACGACTCCTGTAGAGTGATCTTCCTACCGCCAAATGTAACCGCTCTAATTCAACCAATGGATCAGGGAGTGATAGAGGCGACAAAAAAGCATTATAAAAAGTCACTTCTTCGTAAGTTACTTCTTGAAGAAGAGGTAGAAGAGGGAGATACGGTGTCGAGGTTTTTGAAAAATTGGAACATCCTCAATTGTTGCGAGGCAATCGCCCTAGCGTGGGACCATTTAAGCAACGCAACACTGCGTAATGCTTGGAAGAAGATTCTATCTCCAGATGAAATGAATGCAGAAGTTTCAGTTGTAAAGGACTGTGGTGAGCTTACACATTTAATTAATAGGATTCCGGGGTACGACAACTTTACAGATGAAGAAACGGCGGCTTGGCTCAAAGAAGATTCGCTACAGCCAGTTTGGCATATCTTGGCTGACAACCAGATCTTAAATCTTGATGAACCAGCAGAGAGTTCAATACACGATGAATTAGGTGACGTGCAAGAAGACGACGATGATGATTGCAGAGGCCCAGAAGACTTACCAATGCCTAGAGAAATCTTAAAGAGCTTGGATACTGTCCTGCGATGGTATCGCTCGCGGTGGGAAAGTGCGCCGGAGCACGTTTCCTCACTTTATCAGATTCACCAACTGGCTGAGAATGTAGCATTGGAGGAATAAAATACATATATACAGGGTGCGCTAGAATTAAGTGGCCAAAATGATACGGGTAATAGAGGAGGTCGAGCTGAGTAAATCGACCTGCATAACATGTGGTCTCCGAAGTCGCGTTCGCGACATACGGCAGGTTGAAAAATCTCGCTACACGCCGCAATTTAGGCAACCGAGTACACAGCAGGCAGTGGTTAACAGTCTTGTTGATAAGGGCGCTCGACTTTTGATGCGAGTCATAACACTTTTGAATTCGAAAATTTCAAATAAAAACACTTTCGACATTGAATTTTCGCCGAACATAACAACAATTCTTGTTTCCATAATGAAATTTGATATCGAAAGTATTTTGGTTTGAAATTTTTGAATTCAAAAGTGTTATGACTCGCATCAAAAGTCGAGCGCGCTTATCAATAATACTGCTAACCGCTGCCTGCTGTGTACTCGGTTGCCTAAATTGCGGCGTGTAGCGAGATTTTTTAACCTGCCGTATGTCGCGAACGCGACTTCGGAGACCACATGTTATATAGGTCGATTTACTCAGCTCGATCTCCTCTATTACCCCTATCATTTTGGCCACTTAATTCTGGCGCACCCTGTATATATATCTGGATTTCTTCCTTCAAAAAAAAAATAGTTCATCGTTTTCAGGTTTTTATTCAAAATCGACTTTATTGCGTTGCAAAGATATGAAATTATTATATTAATCTTTAATTTTTAATCTAAATTAATGTCAGATAATTAGTTATATCTCCCAAGTATTTCGTACCTAGTTGAGGAGGAACTTGGGTGAAATTTTTTAAATCGCTATGAGAGGCTGTATGAAAAAACCCTTCCAGCAGTTTTAGAATAATGGTGGAATAGATTATGAAAGAAAGTTCCAGCTTCCTGCGATGAAAGTGTAAGCCCAAGGAACCTTGCGAAGAAGATTTGGCCCACCGCTATCGAATATTCCTTGGGCTTACACTTTTATCGCAGGAGGCTGAAACTATTTTTCACAGCCCATACTACCAATATCTGAAAACTGCCGGAGGGATTCTTGTATACACTTTTTGTTAATATTGTGTGTAAATAAAAACCTAGCTTTGCCCAAAATTTCACCAGCCTCCCCTTAACGTACTTTCGAATCGATAACCAATGATTCTAGTCAAACTTTGAATACCACTGTTCGTTAGAATCATGTATTCATTTCTCATGTGATAAAGAAATAACATTGCCCTCTTACATTGTAATTGAACAACTGAATTAAAAAACTCAAGTGAACAAATCCAAACTGTTTCAATCTTCATTTCCAACTTCAATGCTGTATGTATGTCTCTAACAAATATTCAATACGTAATATTGCATACCCGAAATTTGGGTGTTGTGTATTCCTCACCACCGAAATTGAATTTTTTCCATACAAACAAATTTGATTATAACCTTTTGGAATCGATAATGACTCTTAGATAATTAATTGATATTAAAAGCATTGCAAATAATAAGTTTGCATGAAAATATTTCACAAGTTGAGGGCCCAGGGTCATTAAAGCACGACCCTGAGTACAAGAAACCCGGCCTGATGGTGGGGGTAGAGAGAGTCGAGTAGCCGAGAACGAACTCGGTCGAGTAGCCGAGAACGAACTCGGTCGAGTAGCCGAGTTCGTCGAGTAGCTGAAGGTCGAGTAAGCGGGGTCCGTGTGTACTACGAAACGATCAAAGACCATTGCGGGTAGACACCTTTGTGCAGAAACATCTGGGGCACATAAGCGGGCGTATGAAGATAATCGATGCTCAAACAATCGCCTCAAACGCTGACGATACTCCAGACAGCATTGCCACTCTAAGTTACCACGACTCATACATTCTGGCTGATGGAAATACGTCTGCTGGTCTCGATATCACTGCTGGTAATACCAGTGGAAGCTCTGTTCCTAAATTTTCACCAGTTGTTGTCGAGGATGATCTTGTCGCTGGTGATACGAATAAAGATACTTTTGATGAATTCCTTCAAGCTATTGTCAAGCCCGATCTTAACGAAAGTGATGAACTGATATCAACTGATGACGTTCACGCAATCGCTTCTTCGCCGTTGATACAACCTGTGAAAAAAAAAAATCACAATCCTGCATATTGTGGTCTGCCACACTCAAGTCTGACTCAATCAATGCTAAAAAGAAGGGGTTCCATGTCTGCCCGGAGTGTACGAGACTCGGAAATACCACCCAGATTCTAGCATCAAGAGAAGTAGAAGACTGGGGTGGCTTATCATCCGCCACGAAAAAACAAAAATCTAAATGTTTAAATCAGAATCATATCACCTTTGACGCCATATCCAGCGATAAACTTTCCAAAATACCCATCATGAAAAACGGGAACACCACAACACTACAGGTGAGATCAATTTTTAATTTAACAACTAAAATTGAATCACATCGATACATCGGAAATATACAGTTAGCTTTCGGATTTCTAGTATTCAACCTCCCAATTAGCCGACCAATAGTTACGGTACTTAGATTTCGACTGGCTTGATGTAGTGAGCGTTATTGGTAAGGGTGTCACGAATTTGTGCTTCGGTTTAAAAAGTTCTTCTAGACAGTAACCCGCACAATTTGTTGTTCTTGATCTTGAATTGAATGTAGAGAATGTATGATGTATCTGTGCTTTACCTTAGTTCACATCTTGAAAAGAAACATACGAGTATGTATCTTCGTTGCATCACATCACGAAAAATATGCCTATCGAGACCTACGAGAAAAACAATTTCAAATTCCGCCAGAAAAAAAACATACATTCACCTTTGAACTTGGAAAATGACTAAGACGAAACGATTATAGTAAAGGTACACCTATACGCTCCAGCTGTGTAGGGAGTAGGCAAGACGCTTATAATGATTGTTCAAACTGTCCACTCTTCCAGTTAGACTACTTTCAATTTGATGTTGTAGACGCTCTTATCTTTTATCATCCATTTGTACAGGCTTCAAAATTTGGTGAGGGAAAATATTCGTTCACGAAGACCTGTGCACTGGATAGCATAATACATGCCGTACTTGTTGCTGCGTGTGACAGACCGCCCGTCAGAGAAACTGTCAATGATCTAAGGTCTCAGAACCCAGTTTTTGACCTAGTAGTAGACATCATGAGCAACGGCCTACGAGCCCATTTCTACCAGCTAAGAGCGCAAATCTGAATCGATATAAATCGATCTATCAAGTCGAATGGGAACATCCACCTCATTGATTGTGAAGTCAACGTATGCTACGTAATCAGCAAGACATTTCTCAACACGCCAAGCATCCGAGAAATTTCGCCGTGTACTGAGGGCTGCAAATATATTGAGAAACAGCTGCGGTCAATTAGTGTGAACCGCGATAAGCTACTTCATCCTGACAAATTTGAAAATATTTTACAAGAGGCCCTTGGAACGAGAAGAGGAACTTGTGCAAAATGCCATGCACCAACGATCCACCAATTTACGGCCACTGGTAAGGCTTGCCCTTGATATGTTGATTTTCCTCGTTTTCCTTGCTAAAATGTCACGTCCGCGTTCTTCTTTCTCGTTTCTTATTGCTTATTTCTAGTTCCGTATTATTTCTTCTTTGTTCTTTGGAGTTGGTTTCTGACAAGCCAGTGACTCGTCAAACGAAGATACGTTGGATACCTTGCACCTTAATGTATTTGTAAAATCATCACTCAGTTATACCATAGAATTGGGCCAATTTTCTTTCCGGAATTACTAGTTTCAGAATATAAGAGCCGAGAGTTATGATAAATTTAGACTAAAAAAAAATATTTTCAAAATTGTATCGCGTGTATGGCTTCAAAAATGTATGGCGTTTTATAGTGTGACACATATTTGTCATTCTACAGAAGAAGCTTCCATGCATAAAGAAATGAAATATAGCATCTGTCTATCAGCTACAATATATTATCATGCACAGAAAAAAAACGAATGCTTGTTTCAAGAAAAAGGTTTCTTGTTTTGCGAACTATATTTTCTTGAATCAAGAAACTACAGTTTCTTAAAACAAAAAATCTGTTTCTTGAAACAAGGATTTTTTTTGTGTGCTTTCACTGTAACTATTATCAGATATGATATTCGCAGGGTCATTTTTGATGATGGAAATGGATGATGATGTCGGTATGTTGACGTTGGATGAAATACCGACAAGTTTTCGGGATCCGTTGAGCTACGGAAAGTGCCGTTTTAAGCTCGTTGGGGTAATCGATTTTACGCCACCAATGACAACGCGATCATCCGAAACTGATACCCTAGGAATAGGGCACTATACGACGATCGCATTGAGACCACCAAAATTGTATTTCCAGTTCGATGACACGAGAGAGAGAGAGAGAGAGAAAATTTATTTGATCCTGGAGCAAGGCTCCCTAAGGACCACAGGCATCATACAATTACAAAAGATGAATAAAATAAAATCAAGTAACAACAATTACAAACAAAGCAAAAATATTACCAAATCTACAGAAAATAATAAGACAATGATCGGTGGTCAATGAAGTCTGTAAGTGGAAAAGCGCAAAATAAGCATAATAATACAAATAATAACACAACAGAAGCATGATTACGAAAGTAAGGTAAGGATGATTACAGATTAAGAAGTCGAGGGCGAAGTACCACAGGACACAAAACTCAGACGGATAGCTGGCTTAGGTCAGTAGAAGGCATAATTCTAATGGGCTGCGATGTGGCATCCTTCTTAACATAGACAGCTGCGCCGCCAATCCAAACGAATTTTGGCAGAAGAGACGGAAAACGACGGAGTACCGTAGTGCGTAATTGGTGCAACTGCGCAGGCTGCCGATGATTGACATAGATTTTAATGTCTTGGTAACTAGGATCGATGGCAGAAGCCCTGAGATCCGGCTTGGACTTTTTTCCAGCAATAAATTGAGCACACTCTCCTCGCGAAATTAGCTCGAGCAAGATAGCGCGAGGACAACCGCCGGAGGGCCTCCTCCCTCGACCCATTCTTTCGACTTTGACGACATCCGCCGGAACCAGGGTCACGTTCAGAGCGTGTGCCAGTTTCAGCCCAAATTCAGTCAGATCTTCGCTACGGTTAGAAGACTCAGGAACACCAGAGATGACTAGCTGAGTAGCCATATCGCGGCATACCACATTAAGGAGCATAGCTTCCTCGACCTTGGATAAGCCTCCGGAGGACCCACTCGCGAGCTCATCTTCAATATTGTGAAGGCGATTTCCATTTGACGCAGCCTCTTTCATAACGGCATCCAGATCCTTTTTTACCATTTCGACTGCTTCACAAACCTCCGTCAGCTCCCTCTTGAACGTTGCATTATCGAGAACCAAAGCGTCGACCTTCTTACTCAGCCTGGCCACATTACCCACCAGCGTGTCGACCTTATCAGCCGTCGCATCCATCCTGGCCAGCCGATCATTAATAGATTTTAAAATAGATAATTGATCTCCAGCAGGCTGGCATACAGGACAAACACTGCGTACTGCATTGCTAGCATCTTTTGACGTCTCAAGTAACAGTCTAGTTTTGACACAACAGCTGTGATAGGTGTGTTTACAATGAGCGCCAGTCGTGATGCCATCAGCAACCTTTTCTACTGGGGCGAAGCACAGAGCACACAAAGGCTTAGTCATATCGCTGGTTGTGGATAGATATAATTAGACAATAGTTAGATTAGTGTAGGTGATTTAAAGCCGGCGATATAGGCGAAGTTCTTCTGGACAAACACGATATTATTACCCCACTCGAAGGCCCGTATAGCTTGTCAACTCACAGTCTATGACTGATCCAACAGAAAAACACAGAAGACCAGCACAAAATCGGTAATTACTCAGCTATAACAGTGAAAAACACTTGTATTTAAGGCACTAGAAGATCGCACGAGTTTATACAATCAGCAAGGACTCACTGGGTGACGCCGGGTAGATTTAGCTGCGAGAAGGAACACTTAGAATCACCAGAGACAATATGCACAAGCTACTCGGCTCAAAGGAGATCAGTCAGTCAGTCAGAAGAGGGGTCCGTTTTCGGGATCCGTTGAGCTACGGAAAGTGCCGTTTTAAGCTCGTTGGGGTAATCGATTTTACGCCACCAATGACAACGCGATCATCCGAAACTGATACCCTAGGAATAGGGCACTATACGACGATCGCATTGAGACCACCAAAATTGTATTTCCAGTTCGATGACACGAGGGCGAAATCAAGAAGATTGCTTGGTACAGTAATGTTCATCGATGGTGTCCCCGTGGCTCACTATTTTTTCCAGAATCGAGTTTGACTTCTACGAATATTTTATTTGTCCGTGACCAGTGGAACCTTCAGGTCGTTAGGAATATGACAGCTGCGAGGTGGAGCAGTGTCACGAAGTAAGGCACTGGTCATTGGCAAATAAAATATTTGTAGAAGGGAAATTTGATTTGAAAAAAAGCTAGGAAAAATAGTGAGCCACAGGGACACCATCGATGAACATTACTGTACCTACAAATCAAGACCTCATATACTTGCCTGGTTCAAATACGATGACTCACTGAACCAATAATAACATGATATATACGGATTAGGGTGAGTCAAAAAAAAATTATTTTTTTTCTTATTAACAGGCTCAAAAGTTTCACTTGGGTATAAAAATATGCCTGTTCATATATGAGCTCTCAATCTTGATATTGAGATGCTCCGCATCGCACTTTTTGATCTTCCGTAAGAATAACATGGGATGAATCATTTTTGCTTCTTCTGATTTCATAACTAGTAAATGATACATCACACAAAGAATCTACAGAAATATTTCTGTAGAGAATTGAATGAAAAAAATTAATTGAAAATGAATGAATGAATGAACTAATTAATTGATTGATTACATTAAACTTTGACCTTGAATCGAATAACTTTTGAACGAGTGGACTTATTAGAAAATGACTTGAAACTTTTTTGCAGAGCGTTTGATTCTCTACAAAAATATGTCTGTAGATTCTCTGTGTGAGGTATCATTTGCTTGTTATGACAATCAGAAGAAGCAAAAATAATATATCACATGTTATTCTTACGGTAAATCGAAAAGTGCGATGCGGAGCACCTTAACGGGATGTGATAGCCAGGGGTCGATAAAGTAGGGGGGTGTTTTTACCAATTTGTTTTGTTCTACTCGGCATCTCGCGACGAAGGCACAGAATGGATTTTCGCAGAGGCATTCGACGTATTATATGGTGAAGTATTGCCGTAGACGAATAAACGTCTTGTAATCGAAAAATAGTTTGTTTTCGTAAATTACAATCTGTAAAATAGGGTAAAAAAATAGCCGCTCGGGGCTCGACTCTCATATGCTGACCTTATTATTCAAGTTCGCGCGGTATCCAGCACTGAAATGTATAGCGGCGTCAATTCTACGACCTCGCACGAACCGAATGATCCATTTATTTATGAATATTACTTGATAATGGGAGCGTGAGTTGCAATGCTGCATTTCGTCGACTTCGACCGAGTCAAAGCGGTTTTTGACAGTTACATACACTGAACGTGTTCAATGTTGACCGGTATGAAGTTCACCCCACAGTCTTCTGTCTCTTTCTTCCCTCGCGCTAACTGTCAAGACCCGCTTTGACTCGGTCGAAGTCGACGAAATGCAGCATTGCAACTCACGCTCCCATTTTCAAGTAATATTCATAAATAAACGGATCATTCGGTTCGTGCGAGGTCGTAGAATTGACGCCGCTATACATTTCAGTGCTGGATACCGCGCGAACTTGAATAATAAGGTCAGCATATGAGAGTCGAGCCCCGAGCGGCCATTTTTTTACCCTATTTTACAGATTGTAATTTACGAAAACAAACTATTTTTCGATTTCAATACGTTTATTCGTCTACGGCAATACTTCACCATATAATACGTCGAATGCCTCTGCGAAAATCCATTCTGTGCCTTCGTCGCGAAATGCCGAGTAAAACAAAAAAAATTGGTAAGAACACCCCCCTACTTTATCGACCCCTGGCTATCACATCCCGTTAATACCAATATTAAGAGCTCATACTTTAACAGGCATATTTTTATACCTGAATGAGACTTTTGAGCCTGATGGTGAGAAAAAAAAAAATTTTTTTTTTCAAATCACCCTAATACGGATATACTATACGATGAATTTCTCTATCTATAGAACGATCCGTGCGACTGGGGACAGGCAATTGAAGATACACCTTATTGTTATAACATGGGATGTATCTTCAATTGCCTGCTCATAGGCGCACGGATCGTTCCATAGTTAGAGAAATTCGCGAAAGAAAATATGGTTTTCTCATGTGGCTACTCCTCAAAACTTGAGTTTTGATAGAGAAAACATCATCGCGAAGACGGAGCTCTGTAGCTTAAGTGAAAGCCGCCGCTCATTGGACTTTTCTAATTATAACAGCCAATTACTTTTATTTCTTCATTTTTGTTTATACCTTTGTCTCGTCATGTTTTTGGCTGTGTGTAATATATATGTTTCATTCTCTATGTCAGAGGTCGGCAGGCTTGGCGCAATGCGCCAACCTGGCTCTAAGTGTCAATTACTACGGCCGTAAGTCCCCTCGGTCTACCTGAGAACGGTCAGTTGTCCTTACCTGAAAGTTCGATGGTAGGGGCAGCGTTCAGGACAAATAAAAGGAACTAAGGGGTGTGCGGTCTATTTGGGACGGCAAAAACTGCGTCTGACCGTCCAAGTCTTTTCATACCTGCATATCCCTACCCATACCTGCCAAATTCCTAGAAACGGCGTTAAAAGGATAAGTGCCGGTGAATGGGTTAATTGGATTTACGGCTTTGGCTCCTTGGCCTAATGAGTGTGCCGACCCCTGCTCTATGTCACTCTTGTATGCCCTGCCTTAGGCTCGCCTGTTAGGCTATGGTTCTAAGTGAATGAATAAATAAATTAACGTCCATGACGAACTTTTTGGAAGAAAAAATTCGAGACCATGGGGATTGTATTCCGAATTTTGAAAAAAAAATATGTCACTGAATGAATTTATTTTTTCTCAATTCGAAAATTTTGAAGTAATTTAGAATAAAAAAGAACAGAATGTCACTAATTATACTTTTTTTTTTTCTTAAATCGAAAAACAATCCCCGCGATCTCAAACCGTTCTTTCCGAAAAGTTTGTGATAGACGTTGTTGGCTCTTATAATTAGAAAAGTCCGATGAGCGGCGGCTTCCACGTAGGCTATAGAGCTCCCTCTTCGCGAGGATGTTTTATGTCTATCAAAACTCAAGTTTTGAGGGGTAGCAGCATGAAAAATCGAAATTTTTTTGCGTTCCGAAACACCCTGATATATATGGGCAAATCCAAATAGAACTCAAAAAAGCGTGTCCCTTGGCCTTGTGAGGCACTCAAATTATAAAATATGACAAACTATTGCTATCAACAGACTCTTTATAATATCCTGCACTAGAGCAATATAACGCATGGCCCGGAATCAAGAAATTATACAAGTTATTTCACCGAAAGTCACTAAAATGTCCTTACCGTCCCTGTCCCTGGTGGACGGTAAGGACATTTTTCTTGCAACCCTCAACCCTTGGAACGATTATCTATTGAGAACAAAGTGTGCCGTTGTAAGAAAATTCAGGGACAGTATTAGGAAGAATTGTTCTCACAGAAATTTGCACGAGAAATGTCCTTACCGTCCGCCAGGGATAAGGACGGTTAGGACATTTCAGTGACTTTTGGTGAAATAACTTGTACAATTTCTTGATTCCGGGCCATGCGTTATATGCCTCCAGTGCAGGACATTATGAAGAGTCTGTTGATAGCAATAGCTTGTCATATTTTATAATTTGAGTCCCTCAAAAGACCAAGGGACACGCTTTTTTCAAGTTCTATTCGGATTTGCTCATATATCGACGCTGCTTACGAAGACTAGCACGTTTCAGATTTCTTACGAAAACTAGCACGTTTTGATATTAACCACGAAGAATAGCACGTTTCGATATTAACTACGAAAACTAGCACGTTTCGATATTTATCACGAAGTCTAGCACGTTTCGATATTAACCACGAAGACTAGCACGTTTCGGATTTCGCCGCGAAGATTAGTATGTTTGTCGAACTGAATCGAATGTTATTTCTATTTTGCAACATTTTATCGTTCTCTAACTGTGTACTTTAAAATATACAAACGACCTATGGAAGTTATTTAACAAATGTTTGAATAATTTTTTCGGGTGCCCCATAATGAATAAATCAGAAATTTGAAACATCTGTAAAGAACCCGTGAAAATAGCATCAATTTTCCCAATCCCTCCACGACAACACAATGTCGAGAATATTCATAAGTTTATTTTGATGCAAATAAACGCACTTCTATATCCGCAAATCGACTTTCATTTCGACCATCGTACACCGCACAAATCCTCAGAAAATCCATGTTACAATAATCAAAGCATGGTGGTTTTCGCGGAGATAACTGAAACGTGCTAGTTTCCGTGGTGAATATCGGAACGTGCTAGTCTTCGTAGTGAATATCGAAACGTGCTAGTCTTCGCGGTGAAATCTGAAACGTGCTAGTTTTCGCGGCGAAAGCCGAAACATGCTAGTTTTCGTGAGAAGCCGAAGCGTGCTAGTTTTCTTAAGAAACCTAAAACGTGCTAGTCTTCGTAAGCAGCGTCGATATATACTGAAGATTATGTTACAAAATATGACTTTGGGGTATACAACGTAAGACATGCGAACGAAATGTTGGAAGATGTGGACCAGGAGATATCGGTGAAATGTAGATTGGATCTGGGTAGTGCAATTTGGTCTACTCGAAACTATACAAATTTGGAGTAATAATATTTAACGTGAAATTATTATCATATTCTCAAATCTAGCGTCTGGTTAGTGTAGGTATGTACGCTCAGCGTATTTGATTCTGTCCGTATGAAGTTGGCACCACAGTCTTCTCTTAGCTGTCTCCTGCTTTCTTTCGTGATTACATACAGAAGAACAGAGACAGAAAAGTGTGGAGCCAACTTCATACCGGTCAGAATCAAACACGTCAAGTGTGCATTAGGGTGGTCCTTATATTGGAAAATAAATGTCATGCTGGAGCCCCACAAATCAGCTCCAAATGTTGAAAAAAAAATTCGCTAATTCTTCCAAATTTTCATTTCATTCTCTTTTTTCGATTTGTGGAGCTGCAACATGAAAGTTTTTTTGACCCCATATAAGGACCAGCCTGATGTACATACCTGCATGTGAACGTTATTTGTTGATTTTTCTTCTATTTGATTTCAAGCTTCAATATGAATATTTGTTCATACGGAATTGACACGAATTTGTTCTGTGCAAAATATACGAATTTGTTCTGTGCAAAATATACGAATTTGTTATGTGCAAAATATACGAATTAAACATGATAATATAATTGTTTTCCTTTTCATTTCTCCATCGTGTATTTCATCATTCTTTGGCTGTACATTGTGTCTATGTGTATAATTTTTTTCGAACAAACCCGATACAACCTAATCTGAATAATGTATGTATTATACAGCGTGATTCCCAAGTCGCGGAAAAGATTTCACATGCAGATTCCTTGTCGAAATCTAAGAATGAAGTTCCTTATCAAAAACTTCCAGGGTGCGGTCGTTACTGAGTTATAGAAGGTTTAGTCTACCCAATAAGACGGCCGTAACGTGACGTGCTCAGTCTCGTAGCAATTCTGTCAAACTGATAGTGCCCGCGTCGTATGAACTTTGCCCGAAATTGCGGTTTTTTATTTCGTAATTTTTATTCTTCACGTCGCCCGGTCGGTGATTCTCGTGCCCTACGTCGTTCACCCCGTAGTTGACGTTGTCCAGGTGGTCGAACTGGTGATTGACATTCCCCAGGTCTTTTGCTTCGTAGCGTTCGTATCCAGGTCGCCAGGCTCGTGATTTCCGTACTCCAGGACTCTTGCCCCGTAGTTTACGTTGTCCAGGTGGTCAAACTGATCATTTACATTCGCCAGGTCTTTCGCTTCGTAGTTTTCACTCTCGTCGTCTTCGGGTTGTTGATTTACATGCTCCAGGACCTTCGCCCCGTAGATTACGTTGTCCAGCTGGTCAAACTGCTGACTTACGTTACCCAGGTCGTCCGCTTCGTAGTTTTCACTATCGTTGTCATCGAGTCGTTGATCTCCGTGCTTCAGGACTTTTGCCGCGTAGTTTACGTTGTCCAGGTGGTCAAACTGGTGATTCACATTCCTCAGGTTTGTTGCTCCGTATTAGGACCTTCGCCTCGTAGTTCACGTTGTCCAGGTGGTCAAACTGGTGATTCACATTCTCCAGGTCTTTTGCTTCGTATTAGGACCTTCGCCTCGTAGTTTACGTTGTCCAGGTAGTCAAACTGATGATTTACATTACTCAGGTCTTTTGCTTCGTGGTTTTTACTTCTATTGTCATCGGGTTGTTGATTTTCGTGCTCCAGGACCTTCGCCCCGTAGATTACGTTGTCCAGCTGGTCAAACTGGTGACTTACGTTACTCAGGTGATCCGTTTCGTAGCTTTCACTCTTTGTTGTCATCGGGTTGTTGATTTCTGTCCTCCAGGATTTTCGCCCCATAGTTTACGTTGTCCAGGTGGTCAAACTGATGATTCACATTCCTCCTGGGGAATGTAAATCATTAGTTTGACCACCTGGACAACGTAAACTACGAGGTGAAGATCCTAATACGAAGCAAAAGACCTGGGGAATATGAATCACCAGTTTGACCACCTGGACAACGTAAACTACGGGGCGAAGGTCCTGGAGCATGAAAATCAACAACCCGATGACAATGAGAGTGAAAACTACGAAGCAAAAGACCTGAGGAATGTAAATCATCAGTTTGACCACCTGGACAACGTAAACTACGAGGTCAAGGTCCTAATACGAAGCAAAAGACCTGAGGAATGTGAATCACCAGTTTGACTACCTGGACAACGTAAACTACGTGGCAAAAGTCCTGAAGCACGGAGATCAACGACTCGATGACAACGATAGTGAAGACTACGAAGCGGATGACCAGGGTAACGTAAGTCAGCAGTTTGACCAGCTGGACAACGTAATCTACGGGGCGAAGGTCCTGGAGCATGTAAATCAACAACCCGAAGACGACAAGAGTGAAAACTACGAAGCGAAAGACCTGGGGAATGTAAATGATCAGTTTGACCACCTGGACAACGTAAACTACGGGGCAAGAGTCCTGGAGTACGGAAATCACGAGCCTGGCGACCTGGATAACGAACGCTACGAAGCAAAAGACCTGGGGAATGTCAATCACCAGTTCGACCACCTGGACAACGTCAGCTACGGGCTGAACGACGTAGGGCACGAGAATGACCGACCGGGCGACGTAAAGAATAAAAATCACGAAATAAAAAACCGGAATTTCGGGCAAAGTTCATACGACGCGGGCACTATCAGTTTGACAGAATTGCTACGAGACTGAGCACGTCACGTTACGGCCGTCTTATTGGGTAGACTAAACCTACTTTAACTCAGCAACGACGGCACCCTGGAAGTTTTTTATAAGGAACTTTATTATTAGATTTTGACAAGGAATCTGCATGTGAAATCTTTTCCGCGACTTGGGAATCACGCCCTATAGTAGTAGTAATACACGGGAAAAAATGTTCAGACATGATCATGCCTGTTCATGTATGATCAGGCCTGAAATAAGACATGATCATGTCTGTTCATGTATGATCAGGCCTGAAATTAGACATGATCATGTCTGTTCATGCCTGTTCATATCTGATGCCAGACATGATCATGCATGATCATGAATGATCATGCCTGAAGCGCCCAATACGTTCAGGCCTGATCATGCATGACCATACCTGTTCTTGTATGATTATGCCTGATGCCAGACATGATCATGCCTGTTCATGTATGATTACGCCTGCTGGAAGACATGATCATGCCTGTTCATGTATGATCAGGCCTGATGCCAGACCCGATCATAAATACGTTCCTGCCTGATCATGCATGGCCATGCCTGTTCATGTATGATTACGCCTGCTGCCAGACATGATCATGCCTGTTCATGTATGATCAGGCCTGATGTCAGACCCGATCATAAATACGTTCATGCCTGATGATGCATGGCCATGCCTGTTCGTGTATGATTATGCCTGATGTCAGACATGATCATGCCTGTTCATGTATAATCAGGCCTGACGTCAGACCTAATCATAAATACGTTCATGTTTGATCATGCATGGCCATGTCTGTTGATGTATGATTATGCCTGGAAGGTTGAAAACCTCCGCTCTGCTCTAACTATGTCGCTCCGATCAGGCCTGATACGTGATCAGACCATTATCGGCCATGAGCATCAGGCCTGATCAGACATGAACAGACATAATCATGTCTAATTTCATACGATATGATCAGACATAACTGATATAAGTCAATGTCCAATCATTTATAGGTCTATATATAATTATAAAATATTATCATTATTATATTATTAATCATATATGGTCTATATGGGGAATTCCACGTGAACTCGGTAAATGTTTGACCCTGACACCTTCCGATTCGGGCCATGATTCTTTATAGTATTATACTTGACCGAAGAGACGCACCGAATTTTTTTCAGATTTTTTCAAAACGCCGCCATTTTTTTAAAAATGCACAAAACGCCAACATAAGAGCCCCAATTTAAAAATCTGAAAAAATTCTAAAAATCCTCTGTCAGATATCAAAATTTTCCAGCCTTGAGTCAGAGTGGGCAAACGTTTGCTTCCATTCTTTTTCGTGATTTTTTCGAAAAAAATTATAAAAAAGAATAGCAGCAGATGCCAGTCCACTGTGAACTATTGCTTGAACGTTTTTATACGTCACGCACGATTTTTGGGAATTTTCGCTGATTTTTCCGAAGCGATTATATTTTTTCTCATATTTTCGGATTCAGATCGGATGAAAAAAAATCGCATGGGAAAAATCTGATAAAATTTCCAAAAATCGTGGGTGACGTATCAAAACGTACAAGCAACAGTTCACAGTGGACTGGCAACTGCTGCTGTTCTTTTTCATAATGTTTTTTCGAAAAAAGCACGAAAAAGAATGGAAGCAAACGTTTGCCCATTTTGGCTCAAGGCTGAAAAATTTTGATATCTGACAGAGGATTTTCGAGAATTTTCTCAGATTTTTAAATCGGGGCTCTTATGTTGGCGTTTTGTGAATTTTTAAAAAAATGGCGGCTGTTCGAAAAAATCTGAAAAAAATTCGGAACGTCTCTTCGATCAGGTACGATAACATAAAAAATTGTGGCCCCAATCGGAAGGTGTCAGGGTCAAACATTTACCGAGTTCACGTGGAATTCCCCATATATAATTAGATATGATCAGACCTGACTGATATAAGCCCATGTGTAATCATATATAGGTCTGATGTAGGTCTATATATGATCAGATCTGATCAGACCTGATTGTTATGAAACCTCAATATACAGGGTTATTCAGAATTCGTGACGAATCTCTCGAGGGTGTTACGTCCTACTCCACGCTCCTCTCTCCAACCTTACTATCATATCTCCTTACACCCTGTCTTCCTACCTCGCTACCTTTCTCACGCTGACCTGCTGCATCGGTCAGCAATCCTCTGATCCCCACCTAGCCTACAATCGTCCTCTTTACTGACAATCCTCATTATGCTATTCTAATAGCGAACTCACTTCCCAGTCAACCTCCATCTCCTTCACTTCTACTCTCCTTTTCATCACACATTTTTAACCTTTCAACGATCCTCTTTACTGACAACAAGGGACTCCAAAATTTACTTTACCTATTCCACCCACAGTACTTATCAATAAATATTAGTTGGTGAACCGAGTTACTTTTGTTTTAACCATCAACAAATCCCTCAGATATATTCTGATATTGAAAACAGAGGACAAGACCCCAAATAAACACGTAACAAGGGGTTAATCCTTGACAAAATCGGGATCGAAAGTTCTTCAGCCATTCTTCCGAAAAATCATTTTTTTCCTTGGAATCATAACACATTTTTTCTATATCTTTAACCGAATAAAAAACTTTTGGGATCCTTCAAAATTGACAAATAAAACAACAAATACAAAAAAAATCGTTCGTCGGAAAAAAATATTTTCAAGGAAAAATGGCTGAGGAACTTTCGTTCCCAATTTTGACAAGGATAAACCCCTCAAGAGATTCGTCATGAATTCTGAATCACCCTGCATACCCATACATATTCTTTGACAATTTAAACAATAAAAACCTGAATATTATGATATTATTAAATTAGCCGTTTTGCCCCACAAAGTTATAGAATTCCTCCAGTCAATGAAATAAACGTTTAATCTCTTTCAATAAATAGAATACACAGCAATTTCAGATTAGTAATTTTTTCTGCTGAAAAATTTAGAGTGGTCATATTGCCTCACATTCCCTCAAATACAAAAACAATTCAAGAATCGTTCGATCGTCATAATCAATATCAAGTGCATTCGTTAAGGTTGATAAATTTTCGTGTCAAATACATATAGACATTCTAAAAGTATCAACTATCAAATACGTGAAGAAGCGAAGTGGTAGAAGCTTCGACTGATACGCAGAAGGACCCGGGTTCGAATCCCAGTAAGAAACAGTCAGAAAATTTTATTCGACAAAAAAAAGTCAATTATCAAAAATAACCATAATTCCGGACCATTACGACGAATAAAAGATATAAAAACAAAATAGTTTTTATGATTTTGTAATTTAATTGACTGTTTTATTTTAATTCGTCCAAAACAAATGATTAAATCTGATCATATCTGATTATATATAAGCAGACATGATCAGACCTGGCCAATTATACATGGTTATATATGGTCATATAGAGACAAATTTCGTTCGTGATCATTAATGATAAGGTCATATATGATTATTTAGCAAGAGACTCGGTAGAGTCTCGCGCCAAGTACATTAAAAAAAAATTTTTTTCAAGCGCGAGACTCAACGAGTCTATATACCCGAGAGGCAACTACCCTAACCTATAACGCGAACTAGTATCTTCGTTTTCTTTCACCTCACAACATACACGAATTAAAACTGATTTAATCTAGGATGTGGGCATGAAAAGCTTTCATTTGAGCCCTAGATCGATTAAATCGGTGTCCGGAGTACTGAGATATAATTAACTTCAGATTCTGATACCCCGTTTCCTCGTACAATGTTTGGTTTTCTCTTTAGTCTTCTTCAGACCAAGATTTACATTCAAACCATTCCCATGCAATCACTAGACGGGAAAATCCACACAAAAGTTGTAGAGTGACGTCAGTACGAGATAGTTCCGACGTAGATAGCGCCAGTATCGCAGACAGAAACCGTCTCCTACATAGACATAGAGCATGGACTGCGCATTCCCTATACAGCCTATGGTAACGCCGAAAGTGAGAGAGAAGGGTAACACACGCGGCCAAATCTGTCTCTTTCTATGCATTTGACGTTGTTGGTTAGAAAGAAACAGATTTGGCCGCGTGTATATGCTGTCTCTTTCTACCGACCGAGCGATTTTCGGCCCGAATGCGCAGTTCATGCTCTATGTCTATGGTCTCCTACACTAGCAGACGCGTATTGTCATTTCATGTTTTTAAATCCCAATAATAAAGGAAATAAGAGAAATACGAGCAATGCTTAATACAAAATTTGAACGTACAAAAACTAGTGAATACCCACCGCAAGCCCCTCGGGTGCCAAAACCTTACGCCAAGTACATTAATGTGATAGTCACCAATAAACATGTTTCGATGGGTTAATCTTAAATCCTACGATCTCGAGCTTTTGAGGTTATACGAATCGGCTGACGTATAAAATTCATGGTGATGAATAAAATAACAATTATGAACGGACAAGACTGTCAGATGAATATTAACTGATTTATGAATGCAATTATCAGAAGAAACGGTTTTTTCGGTTCAATTGTTTAGCAAGTTATCGCCTGAGGAAGTCTGACAAGAGAAAATCAAGAGAAAATGTTGAAGTAGAAAAATATGAGGATAGCATTATTCGATATAGGGAACGGCAAGGAGCCAGACCAATAAAGCCGAGTTCAAGCGTTGGATTGCAACGAATTTTACTTCAAGCTCCATGTTAAGCTCATCTCCGAAGGCTCGTCTGCTGAGACTCAAATTGTGAGTCAACGTTATACGTAGGATTCCGACGAGTCCTATAATCTAACTCCGTATCATCTAGTCAAAATGAGATTTTCAGTCAATGTTGTTTGTTGGACTCCGATAGGCTTTATTCTACACTCCACGTCAACGTAGTGCCTTGACCTTCGGTGGAGATAATTTTTTAATCCATAATGTATATTAATAATTTAATGTCAAATTTCAATAAATATGTTACATTTTGGTATGCAACCTGTGTCTATATGTTCGACTCTATTAAGCTTTCTCCAAATTAAGATTAGTGCTATCACGACAAATGGAATGAAATTACTTATTTATGGATTATTTAATTTTGTAGCGGGTCGCCATATAAGACGAGAGGATGATGAGAGAAAACGCTTGGGTTGCAAAGTATCAGGATAGTGTTATTTGATACGAGAAACGGCAAAAGTCCGACGAAGAGAGCAGAATGCGGGTGTTTGACTTCATAAATTTCCATTTTATGCTCTACGCTAGTCTTGAATGAATAGGCTCAATTCTGAATATTTTGATACCTTCTGTTCAGACCCGAATCGGAAGTTGACGTTATGAGTACGGGACGCGCACATGTTCTTTTTGCAGAGGACCTAGTTGCATTAAAAAAAAAACTACCTACGAATTGCAATACATATATCTGATATCCATACATATTTAGTCATGAGCAGCAACTATAACCCTGCGTGCAAGTAACTCCGTCATTGCCGGTCCCAGGCCCAGATGAGACAGGAGGAGGGCTACACGCAGGGTTAGATGTTGTAGGTATAAAAAATTATTGTAGTGGAACAATTTGTAAACGCTATGAAAGTACATTACGCGTCACTCTACAAATTTGAGACTTGGGGAAAATTATGAGCACACGCGTGCTCGTTGCTGTTGACGTTCCTGCTTATCGAGGGACTTCGGGCGGTATGAAATAGCACAAAACAACCGAGCGAGCGTAGCGAGCGAGCACAATTATTAGGTGGTCAAGCAAAATTTTACAAAAAGTAGTGAAATCAACCCCAAAAAGCACCTTTGGTGCAAAAACCTTCCGCCAAGTCCATTAATGTGTAGATCACTCCACCAAAAAATAATCAAAGGTTGTGCTCGCTCACTTGATTGGTTGATGATTATCAACATACAAAAGCATTGAAATCAGATACAACTGCCAAGTACCTGTAGAATGATAAAAGTTTGGAATTGAAAAATTTGTTCAAACTAAATAACGTTGTACTCGTTCGCTCGCTGCGCTCGCTCAGTCTATTGGCTTATGATTATGGGTTGAAAAAACAATTCGAATGAAGAGATTGAAGATGTCAACATTTATCTAAAAATATTCATAACGAAAAAATAATTTAAAAAAAATTGAAAAAAAAAATTTGGAGGTAGTGGTACTTGGGGGGCCTTTTGTAGAAAAAGAAATATAAAATATCGATCACGAACCATGTCAATGTCATCTGATAGATATTCAAACATTGGCCCGCCAACGTACCACGGACTCCAAATTTTTTTTTTTAATTTTTTTTAAATTATTTTTTCGTTATGAATATTTTTAGATAAATGTTGACATCTTCAATCTCTTCATCCGAATTGTTTTTTCAACCCATAATCATAAGCCAATAGACTGAGCGAGCGCAGCGAGCGAACGAGTACAACGTTATTTAGTTTGAACAAATTTTTCAATTCCAAACTTTTATCATTCTACAGGTACTTGGCAGTTGTATCTGATTTCAATGCTTTTGTATGTTGATAATCATCAACCAATCGAGTGAGCGAGCACAACCTTTGATTATTTTTTGGTGGAGTGATCTACACATTAATGGACTTGGCGGAAGGTTTTTGCACCAAAGGTGCTTTTTGGGGTTTATTCATATACAACTATTTTTTCTCGGGTATATATGATCAGATCTGATCAGACCTGATTGTTACGAAACCTCAATATACAAGGTGATTCAGAATTCGTGACGAATCTCTCGAGGGGTTAATCTTTGACAAAATCGGGATCGAAAGTTCTTCAGCCATTTTTCCGAAAAATGATTTTTTTCCTTGGTATCATAACACATTTTTTCTATATCTTCCACCGAATAGAAAACTTTTGGGATCCCTCAAAATTGACGAATAAAACAACAAAACCAAAAAAAATCGTTTGTCGGAAAAAAATATTTCCAAGGAAAAACGGCTGAGGAACTTTCGTTCCCAATTTTGACAAGGATAAACCCCTCAAGAGATTCGTCATGGATTCTGAATCACCCTGCATACCCATACATATTCTTTGACAATTTAAACAATAAAAACCTGAATATTATGATATTATTAAATTAGTCGTTTCGCCCCATAAAGTTATAGAATTCCTCCAGTCAATAAAAAAAACGTTTAATCTCTTTCAATAAATAGAATACACAGCATTTTCAGATTACTAATTTTTTCTGCTGAAAAATTTAGAGTGGCCATATTGCCTCACATTCCCTAAAATACAAAAACAATTCAAGAATCGTTCGATCATCATAATCAATATTAAGTGCGTTCGTTAAGGTTGATAAAATTTCCGTGTCAAATACACATAGACATTCTGAAAGTATCAACTATCAAATACGTAAAGTAGCAAAGTGGTAAAAGCTTCGACTGATACGCAGAAGGACCCGGGTTCGAATCCCAGTAAGAAACAGTCAGAAAATTTTAATTGACAAAAAAAGTCAATTATCAGACATAACCATAATTCCGGACCATTACGACGAATAACAGATATAAAAACAAAATAGTTTCTATGATTTTGTAATTTAATTGACTGTTTTATTTTAATTTGTCCAAAACAAATGATGAAATCTGATCATATCTGATTATATATAAGCAGACATGATCAGACCTGGCCAATTTTTTTATGTGATCATATATAAGTGATTATATTTAATCATATATGATCATAGAAAATCATTTTTTCCCAGGTATGGCTATATACAATTATATATGGTTATATATGGTCATATAGAGACAAATTTCGTTCATGATCATTAATGATAAGGTCATATATGATTATTTATATTCATATACAACTATTTTTTCCCGGGTAGTTTATTTTTATTGCTTGCCTTTCGGCTTTTACAATCTGTTATACATTGTCTCTCTCCATTTTCTTAACCTATTATTTTCAGTTTCTGTATAGCATTTGGCAAGGTTTATCCGCACGCTTGCTGGTGCCTGACTTGCCCACTACGTACGTTATATACATTACGATACCCCTCAAAATCAAATAAAGCTACTTTACATAATCTGGAATAGTATGCACCTAGAACTGAAGTATAATAATAACTAAGAACGGTGAAAGTGAAATGAAAAATGAAAATACGAATGAATAAATAAATACGCCCGTGCGCGGCTTCAGACTCAATATAACTTTCTTTAATTTACTTTAACTTAACTTAATTGCATCACCGTTTCCCGGTCGGGATTTCTCTGTGTTATAGTTCGATTTATTTATGTGTCATAATTGTATTGTTTGTACTTATATGTTAGACTCAAATATATGCTGATACACAGCTATCACTCTCCTGCCTCTCCGCATTGTCTTCCGACTGCCTGTCGACCTTTTGTTTACTTCTGCTCCTCGCTTTCCTTTGTTTACGTTCTGTTACTCGCGCAGCTGCCTGCCTGTAAGCCTGTGGTCCCTTCTTTTCTCTCTCTGCTGCGTTCTGCTTCTTTCTTTCTCCGCTGTTTTTGTTCTGCTATTTAGCCTTTATCAATTCTCTCGCCTTTCTGTATATTCTTCACTTATTTGGCCTCTTGTCTCGCGCCTTCTCTCTGGGCTTCTTTCTCTTTATTTTTCTTTCCTTCTGTGTCTTTCTCAGCTTTGTTTGCAGCTTTGGCTTCTCTTCATAATCTGTCTTTTTCGTCTCTGTCTCTCTGCATTAGTCTATCCGCTTGTCTTTTTTCTCTCGCTTCCCATTTTTTTCTTTCTTCTGCATCTTTTTGCCTCCATCTGGTTTCTCTTTCCTTTTGCGTCAGGTCCTCCCTGTTCTTTATATCCATGGTTTTTTCGATGTCTTCTTTGGCATTTATTACGTCTTCTTTGTCCTCCTCACACCATAGTTCAGCTACTGCGATTCCCTTCTCCTTGCTCAGGTCTTTTCTTCCACATGCCCACTCCGCCACTATTTGGATTCTCCTTCCCGCTGCGGCTGAGGCTGCGTATGCTATACCCTCCCTCCATCCTTCATTACCGCCGATACCCTTTGGTACTATGTTTCTTCTTCTCTTTTCTCTCCTCTTAGCCTCTATTTCTTCTTCCGTTTTTTGCGTTCTGTCTCTTCTGCTTCTTCGTTCTCTGCTGTGTTTTTACCTTCATCTTTTTCTTCTTCTTCTGCATTTCCTCTGCGATTCAGTGCCTCGTTAGCTTTACTTTTCTTTTGAACTTTTTCTTCCTTTGCTTTCACTTCCCTCAACTCGATTTCCTCTATTCTTTTGCTCAGTTCTGCCACCTTTTCTTTTGTTCTCTTTAGTTCGACTGCTATACCCTCCAGCATCATTTCTATCAACTACATGCTCCTGTTTCTTTGCATGTTTACTTTTCCGGTACTTCGGTCGTACTGCTGTGCTGACTGCTGAATGCTGACTAGACTGTCGTGCCACCGGTTCGCCTCGTGTGGCTTCCCCTTCTCTGACTGTAGCCACTCCGATGCCCCCACCTCCCGCGCGGTGTATGTATTATATATAAAGGGCGTTTTATGTCAAACCAGTCACCCCGATTTTGCACGTTGTTTTTATTACATCAAAACATCAGCGACATTATATTGCTTGACGATATTCTTACAAGTTTTCGATAGGAAATTTCACGCTCTTCCACGTGAGAATATCTGTTTTTGCGTCAAGCTCATGCGGTAGCCGCAAAACGCATTTGAAACACATTTTCAACGAATTACAAACCAATAATGTTGATAAACTTTTTCCAAAGTCTTTTCCCATCCAAGATGCATTACCGACTCATGAACATTAATAATTACTGGCCATCTGAAACTCACAGGTACTATAGGCAAATATCGACTACGATTTTAACGTTGAATTCTTCTGTATAGAACTCCTGATCTCAGTTGGTAGCTATTTGCAAGGTCTGTGTCAATTTGGTTACTCCGTAATTTTGAAACTATGTCACGTAAACTATCATCTTTCCGTTGTTCAGCCTGTAGCCAATCGTCTGAAATCTCAGCTAGATTTACTTGTTTCTGTTCGATTCTTTGGCTTATCGGTTTTACTGATACCGGGTTTCGCGAAAGAAAATCGGCATGAGCCATTCGCTTGCCTTCTCGATAGACAACATCAAATTCATATGCTTGAAGAAAAGCCCACCACCTATAAACTCGCGGTGTGAGATCTATCTTCGTACGTGAAGCTTTAAGAGCATTACAATCAGTGATCACGGTAAAATTCCTACCTTGTAAGAAATGACGAAAATGCTTGACCGCATTAACCACTGCTAAAGTTTCCAGTTCATACGAATGATACCTACATTCAACACTTGTTGTTCTTTTACTATAATACGCAATGACATGTAACTTTCCATCGACCTTTTGCATCAATATCGCTCCATACCCAGCAGCACTAGCGTCCGTATGTGACTCAATGGGATGGGTTGGATTAAAAAATCATCAAAACTGGATCATTGGTTAATCTAGAAATTATTTTCTGGCGGATCTTTGCGTGTTCTGGTTTCCATTCTATTTTTCCTTTTCCCGTAGTTAGTTTGTATAATGGTAAAGTAATTTGTGAAAACTTCGAAATAAATTCGCGGAAATAAAATGCAAGGCCTATGAATTGTCTAAGCTGTGCGACCGTCCCTGGAGGAGGGGATTCAGTCAACGCTTCAACTTCATGTTGGTTAGGTCGTATTTCACCCGCTGAGACCTCATACCCTGAATATTCGACTTGAGTTTTCAAAAAAGAGCATTTCTTCAAATTAAAAGAGAAACCTGCTTGGCTGAGTTCATCTGAAACCATCCTGAGTCTTTCTAACGACGGTTCTATTGAGTCAGCTGGAATCATAACATCATCTATATAGCACACTGCAAAAGTGTTTACAAGTTCTGAGAGTGCCTTATTTATTGCCCTTTGAAAAACCGCAGGAGCATTCCGTAAACCGAAAGGCATGGTCAAATACTCGTACCGACCATCTGGAGTCACAAAAGCCGTACGTTCTATCGAGTCTTCGTGGATAGGCATTTGATGAAAACCAGAGGCCATATCTAAGGTTGTAAAATAATTAGCTCTACTCAACCGTTGTATTTGGTCATTTATGAGAGGTAGCGGATATCTATCGGGCACGGTATTACTGGTTAGTTCTTGATAATCAACGCACAACCGATCTGCGCCGTCTTTCTTTTTAACTAGAAGTATCGGACTTCCAAAAGGTGAGCAACTAGGCCTTATTATACCGTCCGACAAGAGCTCATCAATTTTATCACGGACAATCTGTCTTTCATCCGGACTAAGGCGATATGGTCGTCGCTGAAGAGTACGGTTCGGATCAATTAGTTTTATTTGTAATTCACCCGTGGTAATACGACCAGTAGGTGTTCCCCCCCCCCCCCCAAACGATGAAGCAAATTCATTTAATAACTTGACTAAGTTTAATCTATCCGTACCAGCTATATCGGTATCAATTTCATTAAAATCTTCAACCTTTTTGGCAACTTCACATATCGACGTTCTAATTAGCAAATTGTCTAACTCCACTTTTTTTCAAAAGGCATCTTTTTGTACGTCATGTTGAGAAATATCATTCTTCATACGTTTTTTGGCTCTCCTGAAAATTTTTCAAAAATGGAGTTAGACAATTTGCTAATTAGAACGTCGATATGTTAACAGATTTGGATCTTCTTAAACGAAAATTATCACACGACATTTCAGCTGTGAATCCCTGAGCAATCAAATCGCGACCAATCAAAATATCATGACCAAGACAATCGTCTGGCCTAGATGTAAAAGAATCTCTATTACGTACTCGTTAATAGTCACTTGAGACAAAATCTACAAGTTACTTGCGATACGAGACCTTCCTAGACCAAGAACAGTCACCAATAATTCAATACGTTTGCCAGAAAACCTGTTGGCTATCGATTCGTTTATCAGAGAGCATTCGGCACCAGAATCAAAATAAAATAGATACTTCTCACCAGATTGTGTTAATTCGGCAGCGACAGGTTCAATTGCGCAGACATTGACTTGACGCTCTGCAGATGTCTTCGACGGTTCGCCGGCTGCGTCCCTCTTCGCTTCGTTCCGGCATTGAATAGCAATGTGACCACTCTCGCCGCACTTGAAACATGTGACAGGCTTCCTCTTGCCTAAGGTGTTGGCGATTTTATTTTTACTCGGCCCAGGTCCTGATGTCTTCTCTCTATCTCCCATCTTGCGATACCAACAATCAGAAGATTTATGACCCATTTTACCACACACAGAACAAGTCGTCCTCGGTCTCTTATTATTATGATGGGCAGCTTTTTCGTCCTTATTGTTGGTGATAGAAGCAGCAGATCTTTTGCGATACACACTAGCCATTAGCTCTTGCTGCAACGCACTTTGTGAATTTATGTCGGTCGTGAACGCAAGTCGCTGTAATTGCGGTTCACGTTGTACACAATGCGCTAGCACCGTAGCTACAGCAATCTGCTCGATTGTCATAGATTGCCAACGAGTCGTCAATGTAGTCACTAGTCTACCGGCATAAGCAGATAAACACTCATTTTCCTTTGGTTGTCCACTATTCACTCGAATTATCACTGCGGCTGGAGTTTCAACCGAATCATACCGTGCCAAAAAGAGTTCTTTAAATTGAGTCCAATTCATTCCTGCATAACTTATCTGCGAAAACCAGGATGATGCAGTCCCTTTTAAGGGGGTATCTACACCTTTGAATTTTCAAAAAATCGTTTTTTTTTTTATAATTTATTTGGAATGCTAGTGACCTACTCTACCTGCAAATAAATCGGTGTCAAAATATCTAGAGGATTTGAAAAGTTACAGCCATGACAGTGCCAGATTGCGAAAAAGCGCCGCGGCGCGGCGCGCGAACCCTCAGATTAGTGCCATAAGTATTGTACAACACCGCCAACACCACTTACACCACTGCTTAATTTTATGACGTTTTTATATATTTCGATTTCGAATTTGATTCTGTGATCTTTTAATTCTTCGTAATTATCATTCTTACACATATTTAATTTTCAATATTCTTTTGAATTGTGATCATTGGCAGAACACATAGCTGCGATCTACATTTTTTTGAGGTTAGGTGTCCACTTGTTTGTAAATATTATCGTGCTTTCATTACGAATTCAAACCACTGGTAATTTCCATTATCGAATAAACACAGTGTTTATATATCCGAGATGAGACTTCGGAAACGAAAGAAGATGATCCATCAAAAAGTGCGTTTGAAATCGATGCCAGGAAACTACACATTTCGATTTCTAAAAAGATGAGTATTTCTACAATACATATCGATACCCACGTTCTAATATGTCGTAACCCACATTTGTAAAATTGTTCAGGAGGCCATGAAAACGCTTCACTATTATCATTGAAAAGATAGGACTTGACGGGATGGAATATTTATTTGAAAATAGTAAATCAACAATTTGACCACTAAAACTTGAACATAAGCTGCACAATATTATTATCATTCAATTAAAAAAAAAAAAGTCAATTTCTGAAATTTTGTGGCCATGAAAACGCTTAACTATCACCATTGAAAGGATAGAACTTGACGGATTGGAATATTTATTCAAAAATAGTAAATCAACGATTTGACCGCTAAAACTTGAACATAAGCTGCACAACATTAGTATCATTCAATTTTTCAAAAAAAGTCAATTTCTGAAATCTTGTGGGTTACGACGTATTAGAACGTGGGTATCGATATATTAATTGCAAGAGTTTAATAAATATTATAAGAAAAAAGGTATGATTGATGAAAGATGAAAGAATTTTCGTAGTATTGACAAAAATTGTGCTACCATCTTCTGAATCTCAACAATATTGAAGATCAAAAATTTTAGAGAATTTTTATGTTGAAAAATTTTGATCAGATTTTTTCTAAAGCAATTCATTATTTTTCTAACAGCCTCACCGGACACCTAACGGACACTGTCGTTGTACAGAACAGGTCAAAACTCACTACGAACCTCCCCCTGGCACATGTGTCTAGACTCGACTCGACTCATAACTCATCGATACGAGAGCAGCTGCGGATCCAGCATATTAGTCATAAGCAAAATCTTGAAACTTAATTTCCTGTAACTACATTTTCTTCTCTTGGAAAAGTATGAAATAAAAAAAAAATTTTGATAAAAAAGTTTACAAGTTGATTTCTGGAGAATGAATATTTTGAACGGTTGTCGTAAAGAATCAGGAGCATCGCTGGACCGATTCTGGCGTTTGTGGTCTTCAAATTTGTAGAATCGAAACCTCTATCAGATGAACATAGAACTTTTTGATAAACCCATTTTTAGTTGAAATATTAGAAAAATAAGCAAAATTTTTTTTCAAATTCAGAAAAAAAATCGGAAAAATTCAATAACTCAAGTAATTCTTGCAATATCAAAAAGTTCTATGTTCATCTGATAGAGGCATGTCCTATGAACAAATGAAAACAAAAAATTCCAAGATTGGTCGAACGCTGGGTCTGATTCTTTACGGCAACCGAGTGATTTTGTATTTTCCTGTCTTCAGCGCAGCCACTATTAGACTGGAAGTAATACATGATGTAAGATATGAATAATGAAGGTCAAACCCTCCCTAAACATGATGATTTTTTTCAATTTTATCAGAGTCTTCAAGTTGAAAAAAAAAAGAAAAATTGTTTTTCAGAAATTCAACCCATTTAAAGGCGTATATACCCCCTTAATGCCCTGCTTATGGCTATTATGAGTGCACTTCCTTGGATTGGTTGTTCACTAAGACACAGATCAACCGTTCCGCACCAGGCTCGTGCGTCTGTATCTTCTGCAGCGTCAGGATTAAATTCAGGAAATACGATTTTTGATGATTTTGCGGGAGCCATCTCCTTCAATGTTTGTATGAGTTCGAACATATTTTGAGTTTGCGACTCGAACATCATCTTCCAGTTGTTAGTTTCCATATTTTGTTGCACAGAACCTTCTTGGACAGAACCATCAAGGTCTTGATCAAGTTCCTGCAAGGATCCCACTTCTGATGTCGGAGAAATAACTCAACGGGAGTCAGGGGCGTACATGATTGCTCTTGCAGGGAGCTTGTTTGAAAATAATATTGTCCAAATCGCGAATAGTTATGACACAAAGTAATATCATCTCAATCCACTAATATTGTCTCTATATCTAATACAATAACAATAAGCTATCCCGTACAGGGCGACGCGATAACGAATCCACCCTGCCTCTAGAATTTCTCAATACAATTCTTATAATTTCTGTACCAACCACTGGCTCGGTTCAAATGCAACTGACTCTTAAAATCAGCATCTTTTAGGGCTGTGGCTACGTTCGACAAAGGCTCTGGTTCTCAGAGTCTTCATCTCGCATCCCCCTGTACGCCACTCATTAGGCTAAGGGTCTATGACTAATCTCAATACTAACAAATATGCCTAGACTAAATATAAACCAATAGCTTCGATATTTCAAAACACCACAGCCGTGAGGAAGCGTGTCAAGAATATCACGCGCCGACGTATACAATGTATATTATACATATACCGAGAATATTCGGTGAAGGTAAACGATCCCCTTCCTACGGCCAAACCAACACAGGCGCGCACCGCGTACGTGAGACTCGACGGGCGGGGCTAGGCAGCCAGTGGTGCTTCTACCGAATCTTCCGCGCTAAGCCGAATCCGTATAGCTCACCTTGATACTTAACCTAAAAAGCAATCATCGCACTGAACACGGAAAAGGGTCAACGCGATTAAAATGGATTTGCCTGATGTGAACATTTATTTTCAAAATTTATCAATGAATTTAAAATCAAATATCAATTAATTGGATATAAGTATTGATTATCAGTGTTTAGGATCGATATTCGAGACGAAGTGGAACAGGTGAGTGGAGGGTAAATCATTGAGGACAACATGGTCAAAAATTGGTTTATTCATTGATTTATTTATTGATCAACAGAAGAATGAAATTTATCAACGATTATTGATTAATCGAGGAATTCATTGCTGTTGAATTATGGTGTACGCACAAACTTATCGGAGATTGAAAGTTAGGGAATCGAAGAGAGGCTACCGATGAGCCACTGTCAAACGTAGTACAATTTTACTCAAACTATTTTCGTCTCTCAACGACTACTTCTATCGGAGTTCCGAGTGCTGAGATGTACCTCACCGAGGCTTCATAGAGTGCGGAGGGGCTTTGTCGTAGGAGTTCGTAGTGCGATGAGGTAGCGTGCGAGCAGCTTCGTTGCAAGGGTTTGTGGCACGTCAAGGATATCCATCGAACGTTCCTTACTCTAACGAGCATTCAACGTTCATGTCTCGTAGCAGGCGAAGAAGCTTTGTCGCAGATGTTCGTGGTGCGACGTGGTGCGACGAGTAGCCCGACTTTACGGCCCGATAGTAGTTCTGAGAACAAAGATGTTTCAGACCCGAAGAAATCGAAATTGATCAGGGTGAAATGTTTTAGATGTAGAAAAACTGGTCACAAGATTGCAGCGTGTCACAGTACACGAGTTGAAGGCAAGACTGATGCTAACAAGGCTTCAACCACCAGTACGCAGAAGAGTATTGGGACCGTGCATACCTATACATACTCACCAAAGAAAGAATGTGTAGTCGTGTACATGCATACTAGTGGCGACGCCTATGGTAGGTATCGGAACTTTGGGTCTCGAAAAGACAATGTATGTACACGAATATACATTCTCACTTTGGTGAGTGTGTTAGAGGTGCACATAGCGAATAACCTGCTACAGATGTAGAGAACCTGGCCACATTGCAACCCGGTGTACGAAGCCTGATGCGACTACTTCCCGAACAGTACGTCGTGTAGAGACTTGTACGATCAAGCCGGTAGATGGACATTTGTTACATTCCGGTGAGCGATTCCTGTTTTATTCTGATTCCGGCGCTGAGTGTTCTTTGATTAAGGTGGTTCTTCCACAGAGGGCCGAATTACATAGGTGTTTCAGTTGCGCCGCGTTAATAATTAATGCATTCACATATTTTTAATTTTACACAAAGCCATAATGCCCCAATGACATAATGATGTTTTATTCGGACGGAGCTCTCTGATGTGAGCTATGAACTGACGTATCGCGGTGTCGCCAAACGTCTCAATTCCATCATATCTTCACGTGAAATTGAAATTCTATCACTTCGACTCTCAATATTTCGTCGCAGACTCCGATGACATACTATTCTCTTGCCATTTATAAAATCCTCATAATGCATACTATACTCAACTCGTTTTTGGAGAAGATTTCTAATATTTACGTATAACAAATATCTGATTCAATCGTTCGTAATGGGATTCTGTCATAAGGTTATGTGTTAAATATTGGAAATCCAAGGTCAGTTTTGTCGTAATCGGGATCCTGAGATCTTTCATACACCTACAATTTATTTGAAGGTTCGTTGTCGAATTAAGAGTTGGAACTCAGTCGTATAAAGTAATTCAAGTTTATTTAATATATGAAGTTTTACAAAGGCTTGACTAATTTTGAACTAATCTCTATATAATGTGTCTTGCTTCTGGTCGCGATGTTCTGACGACGGGCGCGTCGTCTGCCTGCCTTTTAACGACTCTTTTGGTGCTGCGTCTGCACATTGCTATGTATTTCGCCATACGATCGAGTCGTTGCCCTGCTATACCACGTTTAGTGCATTCTTGTATTTCGCTGAACGATAGAGTCATTGCCCTGCTATACCGGATATGAGGTGTCCAATAGCTTGGTATTCGAATCGCAACATCCCTTCCCCCTTGGAAGAAAAGCCCTTAAGATTTTTCTCCTGAAATCAGTTAAATCTGCTGGCTTGCGTCTGTACGCTTGCCTATTATGCTATATCTAGGTTAGTGGTTTACATTATGTATCCCGTTTACAATGTTTTATATAATCGTTTCTTAATTTAGGTTAGTATGATTAATTTTTCCTGACATATTATTTGTTGAGAATGTTACAAAATGATTAGCTCTTATTCGATAAAATGCTTTAAACGATTTACATGTACTCTAAGAGTTTTCTTCTTTAACATTATAGTACAATTCACTTCTGAATTTACCTCTAAGATTGTATAAGGACCAATCCATTGAGATGATAGCTTTTTTGATCGTCCTCTGCGTACAGTCTCGTCGTACAGTGGTACCTTGTCTACAACCTTGAACCTTTTTTGTTTGGTTCGTCGGTCGTACTCGATTTTTGACTTCTCCTTGACTTGTTGCAGATTTTCTTTGGCTATGAGATTGCTGGCTCGCAATCTCTCTCGTAGTTCTCGTGCGTAGTCGTCATAAGTGTACGTTGGTTCTGGATCCTTCTTCGGCGATGTTGGTAGTATAGCTGGCTGCCCATACACCAGCTCGAATGGCGTAAATCTCGTTGCAGTGTGGGGTGTCGTGTTATATGCAAACATAGCATATGGTAACCATTCGTCCCAGTTGCTCTGTTCTTCGTTTATGTAGTGTCTCAGATATTCAGCTAACGTCCTATGTGAACGTTCTGAAGCTCCATTGGATTCAGGATGATAGGCCGTCGTTTGAATCTTGTCGATCTTTAACAGTTTACAGGTATTTTTGAAAACGTTACTCAAAAAGTTCGTACCTTGATCGGTGAGTATTTTTTGTGGTATTCCGTGTTCGCATACGATCCTGGTCGCAAATTCCTTGGTCACAGTATTAGCTTCTTGGTTCGGAATGGGTATTGCCTTACTGAATTTGGTTGGACAATCTTGAAACGTGAGGATATATTTATTTCCTTGTTCCGTTTTCGTCAGTGGTCCTACGATATCCAATGCACATTTCTCAAACGGTAGATTTGGAGTGTCGGTAATGACCATTGGTGCCTTCGTCTTCTTGCTAAGTTTGTTCTTCTGGCAATTTTCGCATCTCGAGATGTGTTCTTCGACGTCCTTCCGTAATCCTGGCCAATCGTGCTTCAATCGAATTCGTTCAATCGTTCGGTTGACTCCTTGATGAGCTCCTAATGGCGTGTCGCATAGATGATCCTGTTCCGATCTTCCTCCGAATATTCTTGTTCTCGGTTGTTCGATTCATCCTCTTCTTTCTGCTGACTTCTGGTCACTGCGTACATGCGACTCAAGGCATCTGCGTCGGTGTTAGCCTTGCCTGCCTTGTACTTGATCTCGTAGTCGTATTCTTTCAGCTTCAGTCGCCATCTCATGAGTCGTGATCCTGGATCTTTGATTCCGCATAACCATGTGAGTGGTTTGTGATCTGTAACAATCTTAAATCTAGTACCATATACATACGGTCTGAAATGATCAACTGCCCAAACTATTGCCAATAATTCTTTTTCTGTGGTGCTGTAATTTCCTTCTGCTGAATTTGCAGTTCTACTTGCGTATGCTACTGGCAAGTCACTTCCTATTATGCCTTGCAACAGGACTGCTCCGATGGCTTTGTCGGATGCGTCTGTCGTCACGTTGAACGGTTGCTCGAAATCTGGATACTGTAGAATGGGTGCTGTCGTCAATGTCTTCTTCAAATTTTCAAAAGCTTCTTGTTCTCTCGAAATCTATCCAAATTTTACCTCTTTCTTCAGCAAATGTGTCAGCGGTTCAGCTGAACTCGAGAAACTCTGTATGAATCGTCTGTAGTATCCGGCCAAACCCAGAAATCCTTGAACATCTTTTACACTCTTTGGAATTGGAAATTCTTCTACTGCTCGGATTTTCTCTGGATCTGCCTTTATTCCGTCTCTAGTGATGACATGTCTCAAAAAGTTGACTTCTTTCCTCAGAACTTCACACTTGTCGGGTTGTAGTTTCAATGAATTTTGTCGTAAGCGTTCCAGTACCTCTTCCAGTCGTTTGTTATGTTCCTGCAAACTAGGAGCATGTATGACAATATCGTCGAGATAGACATAACATCTAAGGCCTTGTATTCCTGAAAGTACAGTATTCATCAATCGTTGAAACGTAGCGGGTGCGTTCTTCAGTCCAAAAGGCATGCGATTGTATTCGTAATGACCGAGTGAAGTGGAAAATGCCGTCTTGCACTTATCCTCTTCTTCCATTGGAATTTGGTGAAATCCTGATGCTAGATCTAATGTAGAGAAATATTTTGCCGTACCCAACTGGTCCAATATTTCCGTGATATTAGGCAGTGGAAAGGAGTCTCCTACAGTAACCTCGTTCACCTTACGGAAGTCAACTACGACTCTCATCTTCGGTTTCCCTGATGCGTCTGCCTTCTTCGGTACCACTAGCAGTAGTGCGTTCCATTGACTTTCGCTCTGTCTGACTATCCCGTCGACAAGCATTTTATCTACCTGCTCGTTTATCTCCTGCTTGTGTTTTTCTGGAAGTCTATAAGGTCTTACATTTATAGGTGCAATATCTGGGGATTCGTTGTAATTCTTCGACTATCTGCGTTCGTGTAACCCAGATAGTCTCCTTCTGAGTGAAATACATCATTAAATCTTCCACAAATATCTAACAAGCACGCTTTTTCTTCCCGATTCAGATGACCAGTACGTAGGTTGTCTCTCAGCTGTTGCATTCGGCTTGCGTTACTCGGTGTCATCGTCCGACATGCATACACTTGCGTCATATCTGTGTGCTCTTGGCCTAGTGCTACTATTTGTACACACGGCTGTTCCAGTTCTACATTATAATCGTTTGTATTCAAAATGCTGACTTTGCACTCACCGTCGACTGCATTGGTGATGCAACTCCCTAGGTATACTCCAGGCTGTAACTCGATTCCTTCGACGATGCCTTTCGCGTCTTCGCGTGTCTTTGCACGGATTATCTTCTCGCTTCTCCGTTCGAGCGATATGTGAGCTCCTGTGGCTTCTAAATTCCATGTCGTTCCGTACAATCTTGCGTATTTCCCAGATCTAAGCTCGACGTCATGCTTCTCGAGGAAGTCGCCTCCTAAGAGACCAACTGCTACTACTGGAAAATCATCTTCAACTGCGTGAAACAGGTGCGATATGTGCCTGTCACTAACCCTTATATTCAACGTGACCTTACACAAGGTCGTAACCGGTGTTCCGCCTATTTCTCTGAGCGTGATCACACCGTCTTCAGCCATCACTTCTCCGTCAATTTTTCCGACTTTTAGTAGGCTCACCTCAGCTCCTGAATCTAATAGCATAGTTCCGTGTCTCGTCTTGAATTCATCTGCCTCGATCGTTGCGTGATTCCTCTGTGTTGATCCATTTATTATGCAATTTACTGGTACGACGTGATACGGTTGCCTGTCCGCCGCGCCTGCTCCTCGTTTCCCGGAGTCTCTCCGTTTTGCTTGCTGGCGTCTCTGAAAGGACCTGGCTGGACCCGTTCTTTCCTTCTAGGAGGTCCCCGATTCCTTTCGTATCTTTGCCCATTTTCTTCCGTTATTCTAGTTCTGCAGTCTCGTTTGACGTTCCCTGGTTTCCTACAGAAATGACAAATTATCTGAATTTTTCTTACGTAGTTACTTGGTGTCGGCAATCGTTGAGGGTAACTGGATCCCGTCTTTGCTGAGCGACAATCTCGTGCTAGGTGTCCTGTCTTCCCACAGTTGTAGCAATTATTTCCTCTGTTGCCTTCTCTGCTGTTGCGCGATTGATTGTGTTCCCGATCCGATCCACGAATGGGGCCTAAATCTCGTTCTTCTTCTATCGCGAGTGATATGGCTTCTCTAAGATTTTCACACCGTCGGCTATTGACCAATACCCTCAGCTTGTCGTTCAAGCCTCTGATGAAGATATTGACAGCTGGTTTTCTGACCTGGCGTTCCAGCGTCGATTTTGAATCCTCTTCTGCGGCTTCCTTCATCGTTACTTCGATGACCTGTGCAGTTAGTTTCTCGACTCGTGTTCCATATGACCTCGCGTCCTCGTTCTGACGCTGTCTACAGCTACCGAATTCCACTTGTAACGAAGCTAATGTCCGTGTATCGATGCTCATCGACTTCAGCTCTTCCTCCAGTGCGTTTCAGGTGTCAATTGATTTGTATTCTAAAGCTCGTGCCGGAGCACCTTTGATTCGGGTGCTCAGAACAACTTTCAATAGACTTTCCGTATCTGCAGGTCGTATTATCTCACGTGCATACTTGCAAGAGCGAATAAAATCACAAACCTTTCCTCGGTCACTGCTATGGAAGATCTCGATGTCCTTCAGCACTTGTCTCACGGTGGGGGTGTCTTCGGCCATATTGATTGGAGGTTGATTCGCTGCTGTGTTCTGATTCTGTTGTGGTGGTACTTGCTCCCGAGTCTTTTTTTTCAACAAATTCGCGTAATGCCGCACGAAGTTCGTCAACTGTATTTGCTTCGCTTACGTTTATGCCAAGATGCTCACAGGTTTGGAGAAGATGATTGTTGTGTATGTATACATGTACTGTGTATACTGTTATGTATAGAGTGCTGACCGACTTGGTCAGTCAGTTGTAATAAAGGCCTGTGACTGTTAACTTGTGTAGCTCCTTGTCTCCCGACCAGTAGGAATAGTACACTGGCGATGAGGATAATAATGGCTAAAGGCAAAAAGGATGAGCATTAAGCAAGATAAATCGGGTCACTCGTGGATTTATAAACTATCGAAAGAACAAGTGCTCCAAGAGTTACAGGATAGAAGGATCGAGGCATCAAGTAAAAGTTCACTAGACGAATTGCGTCGGAAGCTAAAAGAAGAAGTGAAAAAGGAAAACAGTAGTGAGAACGTAAGTGACGAGAGTGACGGTGGACGATCAGTGGATAGCCGCGGTAAAAGTAAAGTGAAAAAGATAAAAACGCAAAGGAAGGAAAAAATGGAATACTCAGCGCACCTCGATTTTAAGCTAGGTGAAAACGACTGGGAAGAGTTCATAGAGCGTATAGAATTTTATTTCGAAGCCAACGATATCACAGACGTAAACAAACAAAGAGCTATCTTCCTGACAAAGATCGACGCAGAGACGTATAACGTAGTGCATAAGGTTTGTGCGCCGAGCAAAGTAAAAGAAACGACATTAGCGGATATTATTTCGAAAATGGGCAACTATATCAAACCAAAGGTCAACCCGATGGTATTGAGAGCACGTTTTCGGGATAGAAAACAAGAAGAAATGAAATCAATTGCACAGTATGTAGCTTGCCTGCGTAGCTTGGCAAAGCAGAGTAACTTCAACGATGAAGACGAAGCCATACGCGACCAATTATTAACGGGAGTCAGAGAGAAGAGTATAAGGGTCGCACTATTCAAGATCGAAAATCTAACCGTCGATATCGCAATCAAAACAGCGACGGCGATAGAAGAGGCAAACAAAGCCGTGGATAAACTGGAGAACGGTACGTCGTCTAGGCATGACGACAAGGGGGACGAAGAGCTCGAACCAAAGGTGAATTGGGCGCAAAAACAAAATAAATATAAACCTCACAGCGGACGGTATACGGCAGGGAGGCAGAATTATCATCGTTCGGGACGAAAACCTCGACTTAACGAGCGGTACCATGGTGCAGAAAGGAGAACAGAAGGGGCCCAAGGATCTGGCTGCTCTGGCTGCGGGAAGACCAACCACCAACATCGAGATTGTTGACATAGAGATAAGATATGTAATAAATGCGGGAAACAAGGTCATCTGCAGTTCATGTGTAAAGCAAGAGATACAGGTAAAACCAAAACAATAAAAAAGGTACAAACGGAGGCAGAAACAGAAACTAGCGGAACCGAGTCGGAAACACAAGCTCGGAAGAGGTTGATTCACACTCGATCGGTGCTGATAAAGAATGTAATAGAGTCAATGTTGAACCGCAATTTTTGAAAATCCAAGTGCAAAACAAAATGCTCGAAATGGAAGTAGATAGCGGGTCTTCCGTTTCGTTAATCA
This sequence comes from Tenthredo livida, assembly GCA_963992785.1. Lineage (NCBI taxonomy): Eukaryota > Metazoa > Arthropoda > Insecta > Hymenoptera > Tenthredinidae > Tenthredo > Tenthredo livida. The sequence goes on from OZ023066.1 coordinate 25,980,958, forward strand.
GTGAGAATGATTATAATAAGTTATTTCAAAATGTAAGTTTAAGCGACACGAAATTAAAATTGAACTATTTTAGCGGCGAGAAACGTAGCCCAGTAGGTAGTCTAAAAAACATTGGAATAGCATATGGTTCGGTAGCCACTAAGGGCACATTATTTGTAATAGGTACACAAGGGAAACCACTTATCGGGAGAGATTGGCTAGATAAATTAGGGTTGTGGCCACTGAAATTAAAGCAAACGAAAGAAACAAATAAAGTCCATTGCATTAAAAACGAAGAAAATCAGATTCCAAAACAAAGAGAAATATTTTTCAAAAAATATGGCAAGTTGTTCTCCAGTGAGCTGGGAACGTACTCGAAAGCGGAATTCACTATCAAATTACGCGAAAATACAATTCCGATTTATCAAAAGGCACGACCATTGCCGTTTGCTATTAAAGAAAAAGTTGAAGCTGAGATGGACAGATTAGTTAAACTGCGGGTACTAACACCTGTAGAGGTGAGCGAGTGGGGAACACCCATTGTTCCGATTATGAAAAATGACAGTTCGGTAAGACTATGTGGCGACTACAAGGTCACGGTAAATAAAAGTATACTAATCGATAGACACTCAATACCTCGTATAGATCATTTAATAACAGAGATGCAAGGAGGCATCTATTTCACCAAAATAGAGTTGAAAGAAGCATACGCTCAGGTTCCCGTAAGTGAAGATTCAAAAGCATATTCAACCTTACGCACTCATAAAGGGCTATACCAGATAAATAGACTTCCATACGGTATAGCATCCGCGCCGGTATTCTTCCAAAGACAAATGGAACAGTTCTTAGCGGGAATCAAAGGAGTCTGTGTCTTTTTAGATGACATTATCATTAAAGGGAAAACCGTGGCCGAAAACCTTAAGAATACAGCTGCGGTGTGTGACAAATTACTAGAATGTGGGTTAAAATTAAAAAAATCGAAATGTTCATTATTAGAAAAGAAAATACAATATCTTCGGGTAGAAATCGACGCGCAGGGGGTACACGCGTTGAAGAATAAAGTAGAAGCGATTGTGAACGCTCCCGCGCCGACGGATATTAAGACATTGCAATCTTTCCTAGGGATGATAACCTTCTATGATAAATTTATGAAAGATAGAGCAACAAAATTCAAACCATTATACGAATGTTTGAATAAAGGGAAATTTCGCTGGTCGAAGGCGTGCGAGAGTGCATTTCAGCACGCTAAGGGAGAATTAAAATCAGCAGAAGTACTCATGAATTACGACCCAGAAAAAGAATTAATACTAACGTGCGACGCCTCGGACTACGGAATTTCAGCAATTATATCACACCCTACGCCAGAGGGCGAACGCCCTATCGCGTATGGTTCAAAGGCATTATCAGCGAGTGAACGTAATTACTCTCAAATCGATAAGGAAGCGAAAGCGATTATATTCGGAGTAACAAAATTTTTTGACTATGTCTATTGGCGGAGGTTTACATTAAAAACCGAAAACGAACCGTTAGTACGCATTTTCGGTGAAAAGAAAGGGATACCAATCATGGCAGCGAGACGTTTGCAGAGATACGCGGAATTCTTACAAGCGTTCCAGTATAAAATAATCTATGTAAAATCAAGAGAAAATAGTGCAGACGCTCTATTGCGACTCCCATTACCAAATGACAAGGCCAAGCAAAAGGAAAAAATTACACACTTAAACTATGTTACACGAAAATCCTTCGTATGTTTAGATAATAAACTTATTGCGAGAGAGACTAGTAAAGACAAACAGTTAGCCGATGTAGTAAGACACATAACTGATGGCTGGCCCAACATAAAAATGATCAGGGAAAACCTGAGACCATACTCAGTGCGTAGAGACGAACTGAATATCGAACAGGATTGCATCATGTGGGGATAGCGGGTAGTCATACCTACGAAATTAAGGGAAGCAGTATTGAAAGAACTGCATAGTTCACACTCCGGAATCGTTAAAATGAAAATGGTTGCCCGTTCATTTTTCTGGTGGCCAAACATTGATAAGGATATAGAAAATGTAGCGAGAAGTTGTCGCGATTGTATTGAAGGAGAGGATAAACCCACGTAAGGTTGAACTAAACCCCTGGAAATGCCCAGAGAGACCGTGGGAAAGAATTCACACTGATTTTATAGGTCCGTACAAAGGATATAATTTTTTAATGGTTATCGACGCAAGGTCGAAATGGCCGGAAGTTTTCCTAACAAAAAGCACGACCGCGGAAAAAACCATAAAAATCTTCAGAAATTTTTTTTCACGTAATGGCGTACCCCTTTAAATGGTCAGCGACAACGGCCCGCAATATACTAGTCACGAATTTAGAACTTTTTTAAAAAAATTAGGAATAAAACAAATCTGTTCAGCCGTAAAGCACCCGGCATCCAACGGTGCAGCGGGAAATTTCGTAAAGACTTTTAAAAAAAACTCAAGATACTCCTTAAGGAAAATAAAACAGCTAACGAAGCTATAGACATAATATTACTGGACTATCGTACGACTAAACATTGTACGACCGGGGAAACACCGGCAAAACTTATGTTTGGTCGCGAGCTGAGAACCAAATTTGATCTGTTACGACCCGATATAAACAATAAACAGAATTTCGAAAAAGAAAGACAAGTCAGAAATTCGAAGGGAAAGAGAAGGGTAGCATTTGAAGAGGGGGAAGCAATCTGGACAAAAAACTTTAGTGTCAATACACCACCGTGGGTAAAGGCTACGATTGTTAAGGTCCTAGGACCAGTAACCTTTCAGGTTAAATTAAACGGGGGAACACTTGTCAAAAGACACGTAAACCAGATAAAAAAGTACCGAGACCCTCAAGACAAAGAAGTAGCTGAATCTCAGATAAAACCGCTTCGCAGATCCCCTAGATTTAAAAACGATGAAAAAAAATGTAACACCTCCTATGTAGGTTTTAGCAATAAGATGATTATAATAGATACTAGGTTAAGAGCACTAAATAAGAGGAGGAGAGTGTAGTGTATGTATACATGTACTGTGTATACTGTTATGTATAGAGTGCTGACCGACTTGGTCAGTCAGTTGTAATAAAGGCCTGTGACTGTTAACTTGTGTTGCTCCTTGTCTCCCGACCAGTAGGAATAGTACAATGATCTCTTCGTAATTCTTGAATACACGCGGTTTCAACTTCTGCAATGCGTCTTTCCACCAAGTCTTTGTTCAATGGCATTTGCTCCTTTTCCGAAGATTCTTGTGCTGCTGCAGCCAGTGATAAATGCAAGGCGTGCCTCTGGCTGGGAGGTAGTACGCCAAACAACGGTGAATTATCTCCAAAGCTTACTTCTCCTTGTAACTCAGGTTTAGTCGGAGAGTCTACGGATGCTGAGCGTTCTATTCTTTTCTTTGACATGTGATTTGACGGTGATTTCTTCAACGATGCCAGCTTCCGGTGCCACTATCACTATTCTTTTAATTTACTTGATCGATACTTGACACTTGATTTATTTGTACGATTCGACGATCTCCGCCGCTGCCACCAGTTGTTGTAATCGGGATCCTGAGATCGTTCATACAACTACAATTTATTCAAAGGTTCGTTGTCGAATTAAGAGTTGGAACTCAGTCGTACAAAGTAATTCAAGTTTATTTAATATATGAAGTTTTACAAAGGCTTTACTAATTTCGAACCAATCTCTATATAATGTGTCTTGCTTCTGGTCGCGATGTTCTGACGACGGGCGCATCGTCTGCCTGCCTTTTAACGACTCTGTTGGTGCTGCGTCTGCACATTGCTATGTATTTCGCCATACGATCGAGTCGTTGCCCTGCTATAGCACGTTTAGCGCATTCTTGTATTTCGCTGAACGATAGAGTCATTGCCCTGCTATATCAGATATGAGGTGTCCAATAGCTTGGTATTCGAATTGCAACAATAACAAGTGGTAGTGTGATTTTCAAAAGACTGCTGACTGTAAACATCTTTTTCCCCACATGGCCAGAAAGGCCGATTTCCTTACCCGCTGAGAGGTAGGGAACTCCAGTTTTACCGACCCGGGGAGTTTTGCCTCCCATGGGAGGGAAGGCTGTGAGTAATGAATTTTTCTCCCAGTCCGCTGCGTATGTTTCCGGTAACAGCGCCATCGGACGAAACAAAATGATAGAAAAAAAGCGCGTCGTTCATGATCATTTCTTTGTTCGCTGCGAAAGAGAAAGTGAAATAATAAAAAGCAAAATAGCATAACTTTCTTGTCCCACCTAAATCGCGCGTCCGCGATCGTGCGTGGTCGTGCCTCTCTGCGGGTAGGAAATCAGCCTTCCGTCCATGTGTGAAAAAAAATATCGTGTGCATCACGGGAGGAAGTTTTCGCTCCCTCGGTGTAAATAGCCACCTATCTACACGCTCAGGAGCAAAATCTCACTTCCTTCCCTTGATGCACAATATACTATTACAACATATAAATTATAAACGAATAGCTTTTCGTTGGTCTTTGATCAATCATTTGCATGAGTCGTTGATGCATTCAGGATAGCATAAAACTTTGGAAAAAGCGTATGAACATTATTGGTTACCCAAAATGTCTGAGTATGTAAGAAAATTCACTGAAAATTGTATTACGCGCTCGATTACGCGTCGACTCTCTAAATCAACCTCCGAAAGAGTTCAAGCTGAATTGCATCCGATTCTTAAAGTAACTGTTCTTTGGCACACCTTACACATCGATGTTACAGGTAGACTTAGTGGAAAAAAATAAGATCAAAGAATACACTTATGTTTTAGTTGACGCGTTGACCAAATTTGTTCTTCTTGATCATTCTCATCATATTGATGCGACTTCTGCTGTAGAAGGTCTTACAACTGCGCTTACATTATTTGGTGCTCCAGTCCGCATAATCGCAGATCAAGGTAGATGTTTTGCTAGCACAGATTTTTGCGAGTTTTGTAGTTCTCATAATATCATGCTTCATTTTACTGCTACTGGTACCAGCCGAGGTAATGGTCAAGTAGAGGGAGTTATGAGTACTCTAAAGAATATGCTTACGTCTGTTGAAGCCAACGATGATAAATCCTGGCAAGATGCTCTGAAAGATATTCAATTGGCGCTGAATTGCTCTATACACAGGGTGACGAAGGCTAGTCCGTTAGAATTATTAATTGGTAGAGTAGCTAGATCATTAAACTTAAGGTGAAGTGAAACGTTTGTCAGAACCTCGAAAACGGGAATCGTGAATTCTCCGGAACTACTGAATCGATCGCAATGAAATTTTGAGGGATTACACAGAATTGTGGCAGAAAGTGGCTGATTATTTTACTTTTCCAAAATTCGACAAAAATTTTTACAGATTGACGTACCGACCACATACATCGCGAGATTATTCACTGTAGCCGTAGATAATCGCATTTTCCTGACATTTAGCCACTCCGCAATGAAAAACCACACACTTTGAACCCAATCCCGTGTCATTTGATGGAGAAATGGCTGAGAATTGACGATTCTCCGTTACTCAAAACTAAAAGAACCGACATTCAGTTGAGATCACTACCCGTATCGACATTTAGTTGAGATCACAACAGCTGTACCGAAATTGTGTCCAGTTTACTTGCAAGCCGAGCAGCAGCGCTAGTGAAGGTTTCCTATGCCACTACGCAAAAGATGTTGGTTCCTGCTGCTCCCGCTTGGCGGCGCTTAGCAAGAAACGCAAATATTGAATATCGGATTGTATACGGCTAACCTCACCTGACTGACAGCTAACCTAAAATACGAACAAATGACAGGTAGAATCGTGTTCGAAATTTTCGTTGCGAGAAAAGATTATTGGTCGTTTATTTAATCTACTCCTTTCTTTCGTACTAATGTGTCTAAAAATGAGTAACGTATATGAACAATCGATATCGGATCCCAGACGTCATAACCTTACTCGTCTCACAGCTAACCTGAGACACGAATATAGGATAGAGAAAATTGTATTCATCGTTGATTTATTTCATGCATATTTTTCATTCCGCTAGATTTGTTGGAAATATATGCATATAATGAAAATAAATTCAAATAACAGATACAAGATCCCAGACGTCATAATCTCACATTTCTGGCAGCTAGCCTGGAAGCTAGAAGGATAGGAAATGAGATTTTATTTCGGACTTGAGGTTATGGAGGGATCGATTTGTTTTTCGAAATTCTAAATAAAAATGCATTCAAATCACACCACCAAAAAATAATGAAAACTTGTGCTCGTTCGCTCGCTGCGCTCACTCACTCGATGGGCTTTGGATTATTACTTGAAAAAATAATTCGGATGAAGAAATTGGAGATGACAACATTTGTCAGAAAATATATTTATAATGAAAGTTATTTCAAAAAAAATCATCAAAAAAAATTCGGAGCTAGCGGTACTTGGCGGGCCTTTTATAGAAAAATAACTGTGAAATATCAATTGCAAACCATGTCATTGTCCTCCGATAGTCATTCAAACATTGGCCCGCCAAAGTACCACGAACTGCAATCTTTTTTCTTAATTTATTTTAAATAACTTTCGCTGTGAATATTTTTTGACGAATGTCGTCATCTTCAATTGCTTGAGCCGAATTGTTTTTTCAACCAATAATCATGAGCCAATCGAGTGAGCGAGTGAACAAGCACTACAACCTTTCATTATTTTTAGGTGCAGGGATCTACACATCAACGTACTTGACAAAAGTTTTTTCGCACCAGATTTCACAGTTACTGGAGTATGACTAAGCGATATTGTGATATAATTCGATGAAAATTTGGGAAACAGTGAAAATAAAAACGACAATCTATGTGACACAGGTCTCTTTATTTGTTGAAAATAATATTACAATCGTCGTCCTCATCCTTCCTCCGCATTATTTCGTATCGTCGTACTCGTCCTTCCTCCTTATTTGCATTTTTTTCTGAAAAATTGAAAATTACATCATCAATATAGAGTTTTGTAGCAAAATAGGGTGAAGCAACTACCAGAGCTCAATTAGTCCGAATGAATAATAGTTTAAAAACGATGATAGATATACTGGTTCGAGTTAACTTCATTATAAAAACTACGATATTTCTTTGATTAGTAAAATTTATACGTTATGCATCATCAGAGATGACGACGATTGACTTGTAGCAGTTGCTCGGATAACTGAAGTCAACTGTAGAACTCCGAGCTTGTCCCAATTTACATGAGTCTTGATATCAGAAAATTTAGTGATCTGACAATATTTGTCAAATTGATAATATTCAGCATTACTTGTTACTTTGGTAACATAATTGAGGATGAGTTATATAATCCTCGACCTCTAATGGTTGAATTTTCAAACAAGAGTTAACTTTTTTTATGCCACAATTATTACACGCATGATGATTCATTGGATCGTCGACTAATCAATCATAAGTTCAACTAAACTTGACTTGGTGTAATTATCATCAAAAAATAGGTGGCTAAGATACGTATATACGAGAGCTGCGAAGTTTGAGTCATAGTACGTAGATTCAAAGTAATTTCAAAGTTCCAGTATTCTCCTTCATCAGTGAATATATTTTGTTCTTGATATTACCATCGTACGACTGAACATGAAAATAAAACGGTCGTCACTGTGCAGAATGGAATGAGGAATATAGATGTAAGTAATAATGATTATACACCATTTGATGAAAGAGAATAATATTGTCGACTATAATACTTCAAGCCTGTTGTGCCACTCAGCGTGCTTCAGTCGCTTCGATCGAGACCCATTGGGCCTGTCGGACTCCTCCAAACCCTACAACTTCGACTAGTCGAATTGCTGCAAAACGTCGAATTGGGACCCGTTGGGCCAGTCTGACTTGGCCAGCCGCTTCGTTTGGGGCTCGTTGCGCCGCTTCCCTCGCAACAGCTATTTGGGTGTCCTCTATAAATAAAAGCATACAACCATATTGATAAACTGTATGTACCTCGGCATTGTGTAAGATTTCCAATTGTTTGTAATTCAAGGCATTGGATGGTTCGATCCATAAAATACATAATTAATAATAGGAAAAAAAAAAATAATAGGAAAATTATTATTTGAATAAATGAAAGACATAACTTACGGAGGGGCAATTATTGATTATTCATTTATTTAGTGACATAAATTATAAATATTTTTTAGTACATCCTTGGTATATGTAAACGTTATCTGTTATCAACATTTTTCTTGCATTAAACAATATCTATCAAATTTTATGACAAAATATTCCTGACAGATATATATTAATTAAATACATTAATAATAACATTTTCCTAAATAATTACAATATTTAAGCAGTTTTTTCAGACTTTGAGCCCGAAGATGACCTTTTTTTATAGGTTTTCAGGGCTTCTAGATAGTGATCCATATGATTATGAATTTTTTTGATAGTCAATTTCGTAGGCTGCTGAATATCTATGCATTGCACACAGTCGTTATTGTACATCAGATTGATGAAATTTTTCATCACAGGTATAGAGAATCACTTCATTCTGCGCCTATCGATACATTGCTTCTCTTCGTTCATCGCTCGTACAACATTCATTCGAATCATCGAATCAGAAGTATAATATAGATGCGTCAGTCGAAAACCGCCCATTATAAAACTTTTGTAAAAGTACAGTCTTACAGCTCTCACACACATCTAAATAGTATCTGTACGTGTATTTATTCATGAAAATTTTCAGATTTTGACAAGTTATATTTCAGTAACGGCGTGGTAAAATTTTTTTTTATTTTTGTGTAACTTATAGCTTCGATTTTTATAACATATAGAAATTCTATCAAATTTCTTTGTTGCGTTTTGATTTTATCCGAAAAATCTCGCGTTTCAATCTCTATTCTCCATGAAAGCCTATGTTGAAATTACAAAACTGTGATATCGTTGGTCTCAAAATTGGGGTGGTCAATTTTAATCGGAATAGGCTCATATTATTTGTATTCAATTAAACAACAATCAAGGAAAGTTTCGTTGAAATCCTTCGGAAAATCGTTGCACGCGACAACTGTCTTAACTATTTTCTGTATGGATAAGGCTACCAGATCTGAACTAGTGCAATGCAGGACACCGCCATTACCCTCCCCCCCCCCCCCCCCCCGAGTAATGCATGGACATAATGATTCAGTATTAATTTTTTTCATTCAACACGATAAAAGTAACGTTACAATAATAGATAAATATAATATTTTACATAAGTTTGTAGTATACTCACTAGGGTGTGTCAGAAAAAAAAAATTTATTTTGCTACCTTCTGAACGGATAGTTCTCGTCAAGACAGAGAGATTCCCCGCTGGAAAATGTCCTATGTCAAGGCTATGTGGTTCCGAAACTTTTTTTTAGTTTTCCATTTTCCTATGGAAGATTCCAATTCCTATGTAAAACGGAAATCTAAAAAAAAGTTTCGGAACCACTTAGCCTTGACATAGGACATTCTCCAGCGGGGAATCTCTCTGTCTTGATGAGAACTATCCGTTCAGAAGGTGGCAAAAAAAAATTTTTTTTTCTGACACACCCTAATACTCACAGTACCTATCTTACACTAGAATTCTCAATTCCTTAATCTTATATGTAGGTATTGCAAACATTAAACAAGAAAAATCTCGAAAAAAATTAAACAGTCAAATGATTGAATAATATATCTATAGTATACGTATCAGCTACGATATTGTTACTCAGTTTGCGGCGCGAACTTTTCCGAACTGTGGATTTTCTTCAAGATATCCGGCTATTTTATATGTTTGAAAACAAGTTGAAGCGAACTCGCACATAATCCAGGACAATGCAGGACAATTCTTATAAATGCAGTACGAACTCGGGGTGTAAAAAAATCCAGTACACTTAGCTCAAATCCAGGACTGTCCTGCCTAATCCAGTACGTCTGGTAGCCTTATGTATGGATTGACGTATTGACGTCGATCGTCGCGCATGCTAGCCATATGCGAAACTGCCTTTGTAAAAGCGTCGTCTGCTAGGAGCACAGACGTGTTTCTAAGGCGCTTTCCCATAGACCATACAGGGTGATTTTATTGAATCGCCCCAGGCTGATATTTCGGAAATCAAGCAAGATACGGAGAAACACCTCAGACAAAACTTATAGGATATCGTGGGGGAAAGGACATGGTGCAATCATATCTTTTGTAGGTGGAGGTGCTGAGCTGCGGTGAAGGTCAACTTGGTTTTTTTTAAATCAAATGGTATACTTTTTATTACAGAATCTAAAAAAGCATCAGATTCTGCATTCAAAACACCTGGACGAATTTTTTTTTCAAAGTGGATAGTTTATGAGATAAGAGCTGGGCAAGTTGAGTCAAAAGAGGAAGTTCAAATTACCTGAATATTGTTGTGAAGTTTTCTCGAATGTGTCTGAGATACTTTTTTACTTGGAGTTGTACAGTTCAGGCATAATGGTCAAATAAGTTGAGGTCAATAAATTTTATCAATAATATTATCAACATGACTGTCATTTCTCTGTTCAATCAGTTTGTACTAACGTGTGACTTTTATTATCTATTGGGTAATACATTGTTCGCCGTCTACATCTCGAAGGTTCCTGGCTTACAATATCACGGTCAAATAAGTTGAGGTCAATAAACTTCATCAATAATGTTCATCATTACTGTTATTTTTTTCGGATTTCAATTGAGCCCCCGGATCATAAAAGGGATCGCGCGGAAAAAATCACATAGAAGTATTGTCATTTCCGAACATAATATGCCGATCGGAAAAAAAGAAAAAAAAAAGTGAATCAAAAAGTAGTGACTATTTACTAATTCATGACCTTGTTGTTTTTTTTTTCCGGTCGGCATATGATCAGAAGTGACAATACTTCTATGCGATTTTATCCGCGCGATCCCTTTTATGATCCGAGGGCTCAATTTGCAGAAAAATTGAACTTCCTCTTTCGACTCAACTTGCCTAGCTCTTATCTCATAAACTATCAACTTTAGAAAAAATCTGTCCAGGTGTGTTGAATGCAGAATCTGATGCTTTTTCAGATTCTGTAGAAAAAACTATACCATTCCATTTAAAAAAAACCAAGTTGACCTTCATCGCAGCTCAGCGCCTTCACCTACAAAAGATATGATCGCACCATATCCTTTGCCCCTCGATATCCTATAAGTTTTGCCTGAGGTGTTTTTCCGTATCTTGCTTGGTTTCGGAAATATCAGCCTGGGGCGATTAAAAAAAAAACATTGGAGCGGTGGGGGTGTTGCCGACTAAAAAGACAAGGATAGCCTCAGCGATATATATATGCACACGAATAAACCTCATTCATGCTAACTCTTGAAATCGCGTCGGTTTAGTTATGATCGAGACAGTTATGCCACAGAGGCTATGGGGCACATAAACGTGGCAACGCAGCAACACGACTTGGCAACTTTTTATCCCAAACGAGATAACTGCTTCCTTCTCTTACACACAATTCAGTATCTTCCGTTCCTTTCTCATTACTCGGCAACAGATTCCCCTATACTCCGGCATAGGCAATGCTCCGTCTATTCTTACATGTTCTAAGCACTTTCCCGTTGGAATCAGAGTGATGCGAGATCACTTTAGATTCTAACCTTACCCGAAATGTAGTGTTCTTATTTTGCCGTGCTAAGCACAAAGGTGGTAACTGACTTTTTCGTCAAAAACGATTTATGACTCTAAGATGGTATAATATTTTCATCATAATATTAAACATTCTAATTTATTTTTTCATAATAAAACTACTTTATCGAAGTTGCCGTATCTGCGTTGAAGTTGTCAATTACTAGAACAATTAGCCGTATTTATCAGTAATATTAATACAACAGTAACGAATAACATAAGCTTTTATCTTTTTGATTCAAATCAAATTTTAAAATCGTTCGACTTTGAATATAATTCTCAATTACTGTGAAAATTCAAAATTGAAAACTGTCAATATCTCAAGATGGCCAAAAATGCAGTTACCACCTTTGTGCTTAGCACGGCAGTATTGGTTTGCATTGGTTGGCATTGTTCAATAAAAACGCTGCATTTCGGGTAAGGTTAGAATCTAAAGTGATCTCGGATCACTTTGATTCCAACGGGAAAGCGCCTCTAAGCGATCGAGCAGAACACGCTTTTACAATATTACAAAAGCAGTTTCGCATATAGAGATATAAGAATAGAGTATGGAAGTCAGCCGAAACGGCGATATCGGAATAGGAAGAGAGCGAGAGCTAGGAGGTCGGATGGTCCTTGTTGAATGACGCATGCGCTGTGCGTTTGTGTCGACAAGTTGACAAGAACACAACCTGCGTTCAGTGTTGCGTTCATACAGTCGCTCACTACGCATGCGTCATTGAACAAAGACCATCGGACCTCTTATTCTTGTCTCTCTTTCTATTTCGATATCGTTGCAAACTTTCGGGGGCTCCGCTGACAGCTGACTCCCGGACTCGTTTCGCATATGGTTAGCATGGGCGACAATCGACGTCAATACGTCAATCCATACAGAAAGAAGAGTGAAGAGTAATTGCCAATTCTTATTAGGAAAGGTTTTTTCGCAGCAGTTTGTTGCCTAATCTGGCTGTTGCTCATAAACGATTAACCGGATAACTTAATCTCACCTATTGTGACACAATGCCATTCCATGAGATAAGTATATACATTATATAGGTATACATACATTAGGGTGCTTCATTTTTTTTTTTCATTGGCACTTGAAGAAAGTTCGGAGGAATCCTAAACAACAATCTGTTTAAAAACTTGACATTGGAAAATATTCAGAGGTCGCTACCGGCAATTGAAATAATTTAATCTGAAAAAGAGGGATACAAGTCGTATGGAAACCTTGAAACAGTTTGACTATTTGACAAATATATCCAGTTTACTCTCCATGACAAATATCTGACCTGGAATTATTCACTGTCTTCTACTGACATGCGGACGATTGAACGAGTACTTTCAAGTGAGTATACTAGTATTTTTATATATTTTTTATTATTTTTTGCTTTTTTCCCCCCTCTTTTCAATCGATCATGAACGATGAATCAAAAATCATCGTTGTTTCCTTTATGCCTCGGTAGCAACCTCTAAATATTATTCAATGTCAAGTTTTGACACTTTTTTTTTTTCTGTGATTCCTCATAACTTCATTTGGGTGCCCAAGAAAAAAAATGAACTACCCTAAATACATATTCTTCTGAAATAATAAATATGATATTGCGATGAAATTGATACTTGATGGCGAATTACAGAATCTTGTATCCTGCCAGTGGGAAGGAGTCTTCGAATCCACCAAATGAATGTTGTACGAGCGATAAACGAAGAGAAGCAATGTGTCGATAGGCGCAGAATGAAGTGATTCTCTATACCTGGGATGAAAAATTTCATCAATCTGATGTACAATAACGACTGTGTGCAATGCATAGATATTCAGCAGCCTACGAAATTGACAACCAAAAAAATTTATAATTATATGGATCACGTTGATTACTATCTAGAATCCCTGAAAACCTACAAAAACAGGTCATCTTCGGGCTCAAAGTCTGAAAAAACTGCCTAAATATTGTAATTATTTAGGAAAATGTTGATGATCCATGTTTATAAATATTCTGTTTATTATTATTATATTTAATTAATATATCTGTCAAGAATACTTTGTCATAAAATTTCATAGATATTGTTTAATGCAAGAAAAATGTTGATAACAGATAACGTTTACATATACCAAGGATGTACTAAAAAATATTTATGATTTATGTCACTAAATAAATAAATAATCAATAATTGCCCCTCCGTAAGTTATGTCTTTCATTTATTCAAATAATAATTTTCCTACCGTTGCAGCAATTCTACTCAATATTTCAATATTCAATAAAAACTCAGAATAATCGTTTTAAATGAAATGCAGTAATATTTTAAAATTGACTTACAATTTATGACAAACTTGGAATAATTATTTTCAAAATGAACAAATAAACTCTTCAAAACTGACCTGCATCTCAGAAAAACTCTGAAATACTGTTATATTTTGTTTTATTAGTTCTCTGAAAAACTTTTGCAAAACTCTTCTGAAAGAGTATCAACATCTTAGTGTTCGCTGTCTTGTCTTACAAAGCATTGGTCTGCCTTTATAAGACTTTTTCTGAGATTTTCTGAGTAAGTGAGACTTTTTTAACGCTTTTTCAGAATTCCACAAGAATAAATCTTACTTTTTTCAGAGAAATATCTCCACCAGAGTTGCATTCTGCTCTATTCTTCTGACTTTTCGCGTTTCTTGTAACAAATCACACCATCCCGATATTTCGCAGCTTCAGCGTTTTCTCTCATCATCCTTTCTTCTGATACGACGACCTGCTACAAAATTACACGATCCATAAATTTTTTTTTATTCAAATAATGACATTCATAAATGAAAATACGCCGAGTCTACGATGAATAAATAAATATAAATGAGAATTTTCGTAGTTTCAAGTCGAGAATCCAGTATGAAATGGAAAAAATAATTTCGTAAATCAATGGATTCGATGAATTGAAACGTACATTATAACATGTCCCCCTATACATTATTTGCATGTGAAGCGAACAAGCATCGCGGGTCCAGCGCTCCTGCGTACACGGCCGCGCGCGACGTCTCTCACGGATCAATCGCTTTTTTAACGTAGTTTCCATCGGAGTTCCATTTTGAAACTTACAGATTTTGTAGAGAATGAACGAAGGAACACGCTCGTATTTTTTTCAAAATATTCGGAGAGCACACGTGCCCTCAGCCGCGCAACGCGTTTCGTTCATGTGACAGTGGGATCTTTTCATCTACAGACAAAAATCGACACAGTCAGACACACAGCAATACGATTGGTCCCTTCCGTTGGATCCAGCCAATCATAATACTGTGTGTCTGACTATGTCGAGTTTTGTCTGTAGATGGAAAGCTCCCACTGTTGAGTGATCTTTGCAGTGTTCAGTGATAGTGACAGTGTTCAGTGATAGTGACAGTGTTCAGTGATAGTGACAGTGATTAGTGAATGTGATTGACTTTTACTTTTTTGTTACTACTTGTGTCAGCGTGTGCGTGTGTGTGAACGATAAAATTAGTATTATTTATTATATAGAAGTCAACCTGTGTGGTTGCCATAAGCATGGCGAATAGTCACAACAAAAGAAAAAAAAAATCGCGAAAGCGAAGTTTTGTTGTTTCTAGGTAAGTACGATTGTTTATAATTATACTTTTCCTAAAGACACAAATTTTGGTTCGGTTTTCCACAACTCATATACTTACTGAGAATCCCCATCAATACCGTGTCAGATCACGCGTTCTATACTATACCTACCACATCTAATACATTGTAGCATATCATTTATGAAACGAGCACAAATACAAACACGATTCCATTACTATTTTTACGTGCACGTTATTGTTATTTTTCGTAATTCACGCCGTTTGAAAAACCGTCAATTGGTCGAAATCCGGAATGAGCTGTCATGAATATTTGTGTTAAATTTATTTAATTGCGAAGGTAGTAAACCAATGCTAATAGATCACGTGAACGGTCTTTGAATCGAGAAATCCGCTTCATTGTGAATTCAGAATTTTTTTTCATAAAATTCAACAAGGGTCGGTTCAACCTTCCTACTTATCCATCCGAAATCGAATAATTTAAATTTAATATACAAATCCAGTTTTTTTTCCGGTCATTAGGCGTTTTGACACACCTCGCCGCGGTAAACCCACTGCGAATACTTATGGAGTGACGATCTGTTTCAGACGCCAGAAGAAGACCATCGTTCCGCTTGACGAACATGATGGCCAAGTCAGTGTCGCGGCTGCGACCTCAGAGACCGCGATTGTCGCGGAAATTAATAGTTTGCCGGTATCGGTAAGTGACGACAATGCGCTCGTCGGTGAAAATGATATCACGGATGGCGAGTACGTCCGTGAGATCACAATCGAAGGTCGGCGCATCGTCGATATAAGTTATTTACTTAAACAGTTGCACGAAAAATTCGATAACCATTCCGTTACGTCGGAATGTTCTTTTCGCGATCTGAAATTGGTCAAATCATGGGATCAAGGTTTGCGGACCCACCTGCATTTCCTGTGTCAGAAATGTCTGTACAAATTCAGCATTTGGACAGATCCCGACCTCAAAAATATTATGGGGATAAACCAAAGTGCCGTGTGTGGTACAATTACTTCGGGTACCGGCCATAGTACGCTGCAAGAACAACTTGCTGCAATGGCAATCCCGTCCATGTCCGCGCCCACCTACCGACATTATCGGGATACGCTGTTTGACAACTTCCATGAAGTTGTCGAAGCTGAAAGGGAAAGGGCTGTGGCCATGGAAAAAGAAATTGCCATAAGAAAGGGGCATGTTATAAACGGTGTCCCGTACATCGATGTCATTGCGGATGGCTGTTGGGCAAAACGCTCCTATGCGGGTGGTAAACACGATGCGCTATCGGGTG
This sequence comes from Tenthredo livida, assembly GCA_963992785.1. Classification (NCBI taxonomy): domain Eukaryota; kingdom Metazoa; phylum Arthropoda; class Insecta; order Hymenoptera; family Tenthredinidae; genus Tenthredo; species Tenthredo livida. The sequence goes on from OZ023066.1 coordinate 25,997,354, forward strand.
CAGCCATGATCATTGGTCGTGAGACCAAGTTAGCTCTATTCGTTGGTGTACGCAACAAGTATTGTGCAACCCACGCAAGAGCAGAGCAGTTGAATAAGGAGCCTCCCCCTCATACCTGTTTCAAAAACTGGGGGCTTGACCGCAGCTCCAACGCAATGGAAACTGACATTATTGTCGAAGGTTTCCGGAATAGCGTTGAGTGCAACGGTCTAATATATAAAACGCTAATTGCGGACGGAGATAGCAGCGTATATCAAGCTATACGAGATTTAAATCCGTACGCTTAATACGGAGTTCTCGTCGATAAAATCGAGTGTAATAATCACTTGTTTCGAAACTTGTGCCGCAAGTTAAGAGCTGCTTCCCTCACGAAGCTTGCGAAACTCCCGCAGAAAGAAGTACAGAACATCACTCAATTCCGACAGTACGTACTTTCGAGCGGTTTAAAAATTCGTCTCAACGTAGAGAAAGCGAGAGATCTCCGCAATGCGGAGAACATATCAGAGGACGAAAAAACAACGAAACTCTGCATAGATATATTAAATATATTTGCTCATGTGTACGGTGACCACTCCAATTGTCACACACTGCCGTTTGACTGTGTATCTGAGGCCAATGATAAGAATGTGCTGGCGGAACTTCACCGAACCGGAGTTTATCCCTGCGTTTACGATGCAGTGCGCTATTTGAGTTGTCACGCCAAGAGCTTATTGAGGAATGTTACCAACAATACGGCAGAAGCGTGCAATTCCATAGTGAACAAATTGAATTCGGGAAAAAGAATTAACCATTGTATGAAAAACTCGTACCAAATGAGATGTTACGGAGCGGTTGTCCAATACAACACCCACTCAGTTTTATCTCAGTTACATCGCCATGTGACAAACTATACTCCTATCGCAGTAGCGAAAATGGAACGGGATAGGCATCGTAATAATTACGGTACTCGCCTATGCAGGTTGCAAAAACGCAGTCGCAGGGTGCGAAGTCATCGCGGTGTTGACAAGGACTATGGTCCATCTGCCAAAAAGGCGGATATGGACAAAGAGGCATTCGATGTGTTTGCTGAACGACACATGGAAAAATTGAAGTCGTACCAAAGAAACGCTAGACAGATCGAGCGAGATACGATATCGCAGAGCGATTCTGAGCTGTGGCATCAGCTGCGTACTGAGATCATCACAGCATCGAGATTCGGACCGATATGCCGTATGTTGCCGCACTCGTCGTGCGCGAACATGGTTGCGAGCATTCGATACCCGAAGGTAATCGACGTTAGTGCTACTCAGTATGGGCTTGCAAATGAGAAACCCGCCTTACAAGCGGTTGAAGCAGAACTGAAGAAAAAAATCGTTTCTTGTGGTCTTTTCATTGATCAACAGATCCCCTATCTAGGAGCGTCTCCAGACGGTCTGATAGACGACGATGGAATCGTCGAAATAAAATGTCCATTTTCAGCCCGGAACGCTGAGTTGGAAAAGGTCATAGCCGAAAAGCCGAATCTTCGGACTATTTTCGACAAGAAGGACAAAAACCTTCTGAATAAGAATCACAAGTATTATTACCAAGTACAGGGTCAGTTACACGTAACCAAGCGTGATTATTGCCAATTCGCGCTTTGGTCGTCGACTGAGACGACTACGTATATAAAACTCGTCAGAGTCGCTAGAGACGATAGATTCTGGGAATCGAAAATGAAACCCTTTCTCTGTCGATTTTACATGGAATGTTTGCTTCCAGAAATTATAGACAGTCGTAAGAATAGAAATAGGTGGATCCGCGATCCTGCATATATTCTTCAAGCCCAAGAAGCTGCAAATCTTCGAAAAAAACGTGCTCGTTCCATTGACGAGCTTGACAATGTACGAAACTGTACGAGGTCTACAGATATCTCCTCGCAACCTTCTGCAGAGATGAAAGTTGCATCGGTTGATGTCATGGACAGAGCCGGTCCAAGTTCGAAGACTCAATGGGACACTGCCATTGCCGATTGGGTAGCAATCGAAATTGACAGTGACAATGAGGCTTCTGACGAAACTATCGAGTTGCTCGAAATCGTACGCCGAGATGTTACGGCCGAACAAGTCGAGGCGAACGTATTATCTCGCAGAGATTTATTGACTGACTCAAGCATCGACTTGTTCCAGAATATATTACAGGAAAATACCGATTTTCGTTGCAATCCTGCTTCTTATACAGCATATTATAACTGCATCAAGCCATGCAGCCCTCTTCGAAGGGATATACACATAATTGGCGGTAACCTCTGCCGACACTGGTGTTGCGTTTATTACGACACTTGTAATGTTAACGTTTACGACGGTCTTGTGCGCAGCGAATACGAGTTCTTGAGCAGGGAAGAGAAGCGATACATTTCTAAGCGATATCCGCATATCGATACTGGAAGTATAGTTTTCCACCCTGTTACAAGGCAACCCGACTCCTACAGTTGTGGTGTATACGCTGCGGCTTACGCAACGACAATCGCACTGGGTGGTGACCCTGCGCTGCAAGTCTATTCGCGAGATGCGAAAAAAATGAGAAATCATTTAATATTGATATTAAAATCTCGAATCTTGACGCCATTCCCCTGTGAATGAATCATAGTGCTGCGACTTCACTGTCCGCATGCTCATATAAGTCCATGCGGATACACAAAATAGCTCGATTTGAGCGCTCTAACATAAGGGAACGCACTCGCACTATAGTGTGAGTGGGTAAGAGTGGGTGGGTGTTCCTTAGGCACTTTAAAAGTGCCGTTTACAAAGCTGTTGCAGCTTCCCTAATGACGGAAGCAGCAGAGAACTTGCATTACACTGAATTTTCTTTGCAATTACATTTAAATAATTCTAGATAACAATGTGAAACTAAAATAAATTATTCTGACATCACATTTGAATCTGAGTGTGATACCTTGAGGCGTTCAGACGTCTCAACACTCATGTGAGAGTGTTTCAATCAAAATAATGATTTACGCTGACGGAATGGTCAAAGACTAATTCTGAATTCAATTGCATGCAAGTTCCCTGTTGACGATCTCTCGTCCCGCAGCATTTCTCGCTTTCATTTAGAAATAGTATTAGTAATTATAATAATAACAATACTCACATAATGAAACAGATAACCTGGATGGTTATACATGTATCAGCTTCGATATTTTTCATAATCTAATTCAAAACTTCATAGCTCTGTAAAAAAATACGAAAATCTATAGGTTTCAGCAATTTATTGAATCTATCCATTTATTTGTTTTAGTATAAGTTCTATAAGAGTTTGAATCATTATTGAGGAATCGTCTGACTATTAATTTTTTTGATAGGTATTGAATTTTTGGATAAAACCATCCGCCCACTACATAAAAAAACTAGTTAATATCGTTCTATCACAACTTCCATACTGTTACTTGAAATTTACTTCCACTTGGGTACATCGATCTATGATCAAAGCTCTCAATCACGGAATGTTGACGCGTGACAGTAAGCTCATATGCGGAAAAAGATATCGAACACAGAATATAATATGCGTATAGCGGTATGAAATGGAAAGTAGTATGCGGGATAAGATGAAAAATACGATCATATGTATGGTTTAATATCTTACTATATTTTTATACATCTATAAATAATGATGATAATGATAATAATGATAACGACAATAATGATGATAATAATGATAAAAATGATGATAATGATGATAATAATAACGATAATAATGATAAATATGACGATAATGATGATAATAATAACGATAATAATGATAAAAATAACGATAATAATGATAATGATAAGAATAATAAATATATTAAAAATAAGGATAATAATACTAATAATATCTAATATAATAATAATAATAGTGATAATAATACTAATAATATCAAATATAATAATAATAATGATAATAATAATAATGATAATAATACTGATAATAATATCAAATATAATAGTAATAATAATAATAATAATAATAATAATGATAATGATGATAAAAAACTATAAATTTTACTCTCCCTGCTCTTCTTCTTGTTGTTGCTGCTGCTGCTGTTGTGCTCGTCTTCGTCGTCGTCTTTGTCCTTGTCCTTGTCCTTGTCCTTGTCCCTGCTGTTGCTGTTGTGGTTGTTGCTGTTGTGGTTGCTGCTGTTGCGGTTGTCGGTGTAGTTGTTGTTGCTGCTGTGGCTGTTGGACACGCCGCAGCCGCACGTCGATTCGCCGCCTCGCCGCAACCAGAGCTTTAGCTTCCATCGCTTGCTTCTGGTTGCGGTGCTTTTCACCACGTGCCCGCTCTCGCTCAAGGCGTATTGATAATTTATTGAAGAGCAGGCTGGCGTGGTAAAAAGCGATTTGGTCCTGGAGTCTTCCATAATGTTCCGGCGACAGTCCGGAACACTCTTGGACCAGGACCTGAGGCGGCTGTTGCTGTTGTTGTCGAAGTGGCGGCAGCTGCGGCAGCCACAGCAGCTGTGGCTGTTTCTGTTTCTGTTGTTGTTTCCGTTCCCGTTCCTGTTGCCGTTCCTGTTCCTGTTGCCGTTCATGTTCCTGTAGCCGTTCATGTTCCTGTAGCCGTTCCCATTCCCGTTCCTGTTCCTGTTCCTGTTGCCGTTCCTGTTCCTGTAGCCGTTCCCATTCCCGTTCCTGTTCCTGTTCCCGTTCCTGTTCCTGTAGCCGTTCCCATTCCCGTTCCTGTTCCTGTAGCCGTTCCTGTTCCTGTATCTGTTGTTGTTCCTGTTGTTGTTGCTGTTGCTGTTGTTGTTGTTGTTGTTGTTGTTGTTGTTGTTGTTGTTGTTGTTGTTGTTGTTGTTGTTGTTGTTGTTGTTGTTGTTGTTGTTGTTGTTGTTGTTGTTGTTGTTGTTGTTGTTGTTGTTGTTGTTGTTGTTGTTGTTGTTGTTGTTGTTGTTGTTGTTGTTGTTGTTGTTGTTGTTGTTGTTGTTGTTGTTGTTGTTGTTGTTGTTGTTGTTGTTGTTGTTGTTGTTGTTGTTGTTGTTGTTGTTGTTGTTGTTGTTGTTGTTGTTGTTGTTGTTGTTGTTGTTGTTGTTGTTGTTGTTGTTGTTGTTGTTGTTGTTGTTGTTGTTGTTGTTGTTGTTGTTGTTGTTGTTGTTGTTGTTGTTGTTGTTGTTGTTGTTGTTGTTGTTGTTGTTGTTGTTGTTGTTGTTGTTGTTGTTGTTGTTGTTGTTGTTGTTGTTGTTGTTGTTGTTGTTGTTGTTGTTGTTGTTGTTGTTGTTGTTGTTGTTGTTGTTGTTGTTGTTGTTGTTGTTGTTGTTGTTGTTGTTGTTGTTGTTGTTGTTGTTGTTGTTGTTGTTGTTGTTGTTGTTGTTGTTGTTGTTGTTGTTGTTGTTGTTGTTGTTGTTGTTGTTGTTGTTGTTGTTGTTGTTGTTGTTGTTGTTGTTGTTGTTGTTGTTGTTGTTGTTGTTGTTGTTGTTGTTGTTGTTGTTGTTGTTGTTGTTGTTGTTGTTGTTGTTGTTGTTGTTGTTGTTGTTGTTGTTGTTGTTGTTGTTGTTGTTGTTGTTGTTGTTGTTGTTGTTGTTGTTGTTGTTGTTGTTGTTGTTGTTGTTGTTGTTGTTGTTGTTGTTGTTGTTGTTGTTGTTGTTGTTGTTGTTGTTGTTGTTGTTGTTGTTGTTGTTGTTGTTGTTGTTGTTGTTGTTGTTGTTGTTGTTGTTGTTGTTGTTGTTGTTGTTGTTGTTGTTGTTGTTGTTGTTGTTGTTGTTGTTGTTGTTGTTGTTGTTGTTGTTGTTGTTGTTGTTGTTGTTGTTGTTGTTGTTGTTGTTGTTGTTGTTGTTGTTGTTGTTGTTGTTGTTGTTGTTGTTGTTGTTGTTGTTGTTGTTGTTGTTGTTGTTGTTGTTGTTGTTGTTGTTGTTGTTGTTGTTGTTGTTGTTGTTGTTGTTGTTGTTGTTGTTGTTGTTGTTGTTGTTGTTGTTGTTGTTGTTGTTGTTCCTGCAATATAAAATTAAAGTATGAAGATTCATCATATTTGTACGAATGATTCGTGAAAACCCGCATGGATATATTACTGACCAGGGTTGGACTCGTCAAATTACTTTCCAAAATTATCGTTAGATTATTATCCTAATATGTTCGTCAATAATCATTATTCTGCTGTCAGTGTTCAAAAAATCTGCGAAAGTGATTTGACAGATACTTTTCCTAATTACTTTAGATCTTCTTGCTGTTTTCTTATTTTTCCTAACAACATAATTTTTTGTTCATTCGATACTGAAATGTGAGAGAATGGGCTACAGATTTTTCGAATTATGATTGGAATATAATGATTATCAACAAAGATATCAGAAAAATAATCAAACAATTAATTTGGAAAGTGATTAGACGTACCCAGCCCTGTTACTGCCAATGAACTAAAGCGTCGTTACCTAATAGATTGTTTTTTTCATACTAGCACTCAGGTTTTGTAAGCGAACATCCCAACAATGACAAATATATAGAGTCGCATACACAATTCACGATTTTCAAAATTGTATAACGGGTCCAAACAACGGAATGCGAACCGCGAATCGTAAGTTAGATTTCTCAGCCAAGAAATATAAGAGGGAAGTACACACCTGAATCTCCGACTTTGCTCCTGACCGACCGCGTCTGGGCGGTGGGCCTCCCCTACGACCGCGTCTGTCTGTAACAACGATCCATAATTGAAAATCAAATTCTCCGAAAAACTGGAAGTTGAAATACTCTCAAACTAATATTATTCTATGCGCCGTATAAAAATATCTATCTGCCGTATAAAAATGATATATATATATATATATATTAGAGTGGTCCTTATTTTGGTCATTTTCGAATTGAGAGTTCTTCGCGCCCTAGAAGAGTTCTAAATAATTAAAAAAAAACTTTCTCAAAATTTGAAATTTTTATCTCAATTTTAACACGTGCCGCAAAGCCTCTGAAGTTTTGCGTTTGATTAACATGGCGTTTTTCACTGACCTTTATTCAGAATTTTGGCACTCCGTCAATAAGTGCGAAAAAAATCTGAGTCTTCCAGGAATCTCTTAAGAAAACCCGAAATTATTTTATCACATTTAGAGAAATTCAAAATTCAAAATGGCGGACCCAAAATACCGGCTGTAAAACATAAAAAATGTTGAAATCCAGTCATGGGTCTGCTTGTATAGGTTTTTGGGGTCGATGATTTCAAATTTGGTGTCAAAAAGATGAAATTCAAATTGGCGGATCCAAAATGGCGCGGTCAAATATCAAAAATGTTCAAATTCAGTCATGGGTCAGCTTGTATAGATTTTTGGGGTCGCTGATTTCAAATTTGGTGTCGAAAATATGAAAATCAAAATAGCGGATTCAGAATGGTAGCTGGAAATGTTACGATGTTTGAATTTCTCAAAAATTCAGGTACATTGGTTTTCATATTCGCTGTTTGTCAACGAAACGACAAAGAGTTAATATTAAGATAGTGGTTCAAATTAAAACCTGAAAATATAAAAGCCTTCGTCAATAGGTAATAATAAGTTAAGCATAATCAAGACTAGTTTATGTAATTCTTTATTCGTCGCTTAAAAGCAAATCTCACGTTTATTTCGATAAGTTCCACAATCCCATACTTGTATTTTTCCGCGCGTCTGGGATTTTTTTTCTGTACGACGCCACCAATTGCAATATATATTGTTTCTGTTCTTCGTCATGTGTAAAGAGATTATTATAACTCTGAACCAAATTAACAGCTCTTTCAGCACAATCATTGACGACTTTCAGAGACATGACGATTTTCAACGCTTCTTGGAATGAACTATTTTTAGCCCATGTGGATGGATCGAGTCTTAGAAATTCTGTGTTAATTTCAAAAATTTCAAAGAATTGAAGTGATTCTGAATTTATGAAATCTTCTATCTCTCTGTCAAGGAACGTTTGAATATTAATCATACTGGTTAGAATTCTTTTGCGATTGTCCAGCTGTGAGCCTTCGCAGACTTGCAACTTTTCTACCATTTTTTTTTTTACATCAGTCGATAACTCATCATCAAAGAAGGCTAATGCTGCAGTACGTGGATTTAGATACCACAGATGATTTATCATTTTTTTCAGAGTCACTTGTGATATTCTTTTGTCTATCAATTCATATGCAAGAAGCTTTTTCAGAAAATCTAAATCGTGACGAGGTGCATGGATAGCCAAAGGCACTGTGAACCACGCCTTAGTATATAGACCGGGAGCCCATAACACTTTTTTCATGTATCATAACCTACCGCTCATATACATCTTAAGTCCCATAAATCTGTATCCCACATCACGAAAATATCATCGCCGAACAAAATCCGTGGTTACAATATGTTTTTCACGCGCGATCAAATTGTTTAAAAAACTCAGGTTTTGGCATTATTAGCTACCGTTCGGCACATGTCGCAAAATACTGTTTTTGAAAAAAAAGTTCGGGCGGACGGCAGTGCCGAACGTGTAGGATGGTTATGGAAGCCACTATTACCCTATGCTTTCGTAAAAAAAATTGTTTAAAAACATAATTATGACCTACTGTTCGGCATTTCGTGAATATCATATATAATATTAAAGTTCGAAAAGGGATGTCCGGATGTCACACTTTTTTTTTAAAGCACTATAGCTTGACTGTACATGTCTGCGTGCTTCTCACTGTCATGCTATCTAACTTCGGACTTCGCTGTTACATATGATGTGATATATTGGTTGATACATGAGTTTTTTAGATCATGAAAAAAGTATAGTAGGGACAGTAATAATAACACCTGTTCTTACGATATTTCAATTATTTATTTTTTCATTAAATTTTTTAAAAAAATCGAAAAAGTTTGGGCCACGGCCTCCATCCGCGACCGCTCTTCCTGCTGCCGCTGCAGCCTTTGCCGCCACTCTCTGGCATTGCTGCCAGCCCTCGTCCCTCTGTACGCTGTTAAAAAATCAAATACTGGAATAAATATTTTACAAAACAACATAGCCAGAATTATTGAGAATTGACCTTGTGATTACGTATAGGTGCGAATTCACACCAAGGGTTTCTCATTTCGCCTGTATCTTTTCGATTTTGGGAAGTACGGTGTTTTCCCCCACCACAAAAAAAAAGTCGAACAGTTCTCCCAGCAGATGGCCCCGGACCAACATTCAATTATATTTTGGCCATCGAAGAAGTCGGACGTGAATTCATTTTCGGTGCGAATTTCTACCCGCGTGCAACTCCCGGCTGATAAACGAACTTTTTTGCGATCGAGGAATCGAATATACATCAAATAAATAAACGTGTATATCCTCAAATTATGAATATTCCCGTTGGATATCGGGTTCGATTTTTTGATTTCCTTCGATGAAGAAAATGGTATTTATGAGGAAAAGATTAGTGCCTTTGCCATTACAGTTTCTACAATGTTTGTAATTTGTATCTAGATTTTTTTCTAGATCATCATCGCCATTTCATTGGGCATATTCTGAGCTTCAAATAATACAGGTAATGAATGAAAATGGTTGGTTGGAGTCAGAGATATGAAGCGCTGCAGTCGGCCGGTGCGAATTCGCACGGGCGTGTGAAACTGAGGCTTTTAAATAGGTGTATGATCAAAGGGTTATGGATGGAAAAAATTTCAATTGTCGCAACTTATTATCGCTGAGTGAGTACGAAGAAAAATTCGTGAAAAATCTAAATTTTGATTTTTTACCGTCACTGAATTCACATGTAATCTCATATAGGTATTAGACTGTTTCAGAAAAAACAAAGTTTTTTTTTTTTCACCTCCCATCGATGAGGCAACTGGAGGCGGACATGGCGAAGAATTTGCACCCAAGCAGGTGTTCGAATGATTTTTTTTGGGCTGGCGCCAAGCATTTTCATTTTTTACATTCATTTAACATGGGAATTATGTTTCTTCTCCGCTTTTTTTCGACTGCACCATTCAAAAAATTTACGAAACCACTATAATTTGGGGAACGTATGGAGGAATGTTACAAACATATTTCTACGTCAAGATGCATGAAAAAAAAATACCCATATGGACAAAAAGACGTTTATTTCAGATCATATGAAATTTTCGTGAAATTTCGCGCGGATTGTATTTCAATATTATTATTATTATTATTATCATTATTTTTTTTTAAAAATATTATTAGCCATTATCCCCCATGAAATACTCAAGATTGAAGAAAAAACGCTCTTCTTCTCTTATAAATGAATAACAACATCATCGTAAATTGTATCCCAACTGCGGAAAATCAACTTCATCCACCCCAAACTTTTGAATACTGACCGATCGTTTCAAAATTTTTTTTTTTAGCGAAATTTCACGAAAATTTCATATGATCTGAAATAAACGTCTTTTTGTCCATATGGGTATTTTTTTTTTCATGCATCTTGACATAGAAATATGTTCGTAACATTCCTCCATACGTTCCCCAAATTATAGTGGTTTCGTACATTTTTTGGATGGTGCAGTCGAAAAAAAGCGGAGAAGAAACATAATTCCCATGTTAAATGAATGGAAAAAATGAAAATGCTTGGCGCCAGCTCAAAAATAATCATTCGAACACCTGCTTGGGTGCAAATTCTTCGCTATGTCCGCCTCCAGTTGCCTCATCGATGGGAGGTGAAAAAAAAAAACAAAGTTTTTTTTGAAACAGTCTAATAGGTATACATGGACGCGTTTGCAGATATGACTTACGTTCAACCCTCCCACCTTTCACCCCGCTCGCGCTGCTTCCCGTTCTCTTTTGTTTCTCTTTCTCCTCCTCTTGATGCCTCCCTCTCTCCTTTTCCTTCTTCTGTTTTTCTTCCTTTTTTCCTTGATCCTCTATCCCGCTCTCCGCCGACGTACTAGCCATTGATTCTGAAATGTGTATTGAAAAATATTTGAATTCATTGAATGATAAATTCAACCAGCACTTCTAGATACAGTTTTGTTTTCATGAGTTGAATATATTGGCAATATAGTTAATCATTCTAATATTGATAATAGTTGTGGTCACAGATTTTGAAGCAAATTTAGTGAGCTGTGAATTACGGGTTATTGGATTTGGTTCGCCGAATGGTTTGTCATACACTGTATATTTGACTCACCGCGCGTTGAAATTCTCACCCGGTTCAAGTGATCTGAAAGTGTTATATTTTTCATAAACAAGGCAATTTATGTGAACTTTACCACATTAAGGGAATCAGTACAGCGTTCTTCATGGAATTTAACATATCTCTGAATCTATTGATTACTCAACTAATGTTCAGTTGAGGATGTTCAAGAAATGAAGCTAAAAAACAGTACTGGTCGCCTACTACTATTGAGGTGTGAAAAAAGTTAATCTGCAACTGAACTGAAAGTATTCCAAATTCTATAGGTGTATGAAATAATTCTTCTCAATCATTTAAGAAATAGTTTCGACTTACTGTTTATCTTGGAAATCTCCTCGCCGTTCGACATGATGTCCAAATTCACACTGATTCGTTCACGTGCAAAGACTACTATACGCGCAAATGGAGTAGGGATAATTCTCGATCCCCGCGTACGGACAAATCCTAAGTCAGCCTAATCTGTGACATGGTTGTATATTCGTGTTATGTCGTATTTCTATATAGACGAATAAGTACCTATACAGGTAAGGGAAGACAAAAGAATATAGAGATTACTGCGATATGTTGAACGCGTCTCGCGGTGATCACGCCGTTAGCGATCACAACGCTGAAGACATGGGGCGAAGAAACAGTAAAAGTAAGTAGACTCCCACTTGAATATGAAATATCCATTTTATTGCAATTCCATTCTATGATTCGTTCACATTATTTAAACTTATTCTAGAAATATATTCTATATACAGATGAATGATCTAGAAAGAACCCTCTAATTCAGTATCACCTGCGTCTCTGAAACTGTGTTGATTTCTTGATTATAAATAAACATCCAACTTTTCTCCGATTATTACAAAAACAAAAATAACGAGGATTTGTTCGAATCACATCCATGTCCAAAACCGACATGTGTAGTACCTATATGCATGTATGAGATTTTTCACCTCAAGTGAGACAGGCTCGGAACCTAATCCTCTTTATTTTGTTCTGATTATTTTTTTTCACTGTTTGTAAACTTTAAATGCTATTCACTTGAAAAAATTCAAAATTTTCAGCTCGGAAAAAAAAAAAAAAAAAAAAAAAACAATCGGGAATTATCACACATGTTGTTTTCAGATTGCTGATGGTAGAAAAAAATTATCAAAAATCTTGAAAAGGGTGAGGTTCCGAGCCTCGTTTATTTGGAAAAGAATACCTCATATACACCATACATATGTGTACATAATATCTGCAGATGTGAACAACGATTAGACAAATTCAGTGTTGATATTCTGATAATTATGACTTTGCGTTCCAGATTCCGAGAACAAAAAAAAAAGGGGGATGGGCGTCCAGGCCACCAAGGCTGAAAGTGAGTAGCTTTCCAACGGCTTAATAACGAAGAGTACAGAACTTCTCCGGGAGAAAATTGCCGCTAATTACTATGATTCATAACAAAATGAAAACTTATAATCGGATGAAGAATATACAAAAAGATATTATGTTATGTAAATTTCGCAAAATGCTATAGGACTTGCGAAAATAGAAAGACAAAAACGAATTTAGATTAAATTCAAATGATTGGAAAGAAAATTAAAATTGATCATTCAAAAAATAAAACAACAGGGAAACAAGAAGCTATGCTATATTCCGTTAAGTAATTTTGAGAAAAAAAAAAGAAATTTCCGGAAAATATAATGATTGAATCACTATATGTTTGGAATTAAATTTAGATTGATCGTCAGGAAATTAGAAATGGAAATCTCTTTCATTTTTCAGAACCCATCAAAGACGCGGGGTTGGCAGCGATTGTCGCCGCGTTTATGAAAGGTATGATACAATTCCAAATCTTCGAGTGTAAAAAAAAAAATATGTAGACATGGATTTTGATATATTGTTGTCTGTTTCAGGAGATGAGTGGGACGCCATCCTGGCGACGGTGGAAATGAATTATAAATAATAATAATAAGAATAATAAATAATAAATAATTATAATTATAATAATAATAATATAGTCGTATAGTAATGTTAATAAATAAATAATATTATATTACATATCACATCTTCAGTATCTGATGTTTCATTCACACCCAAAAAAATTCCCTTCAGTTCTAGCATTTTATTATCATAATTATTTAGATGATGTTATTCGTAGATATTATATATTTTACATATATTACATATTATAGTGTAACAAAGATTGATTTTCCTCCTCCACTTCAATAAGAAATCACCTTTACATTTTACATTCAAACTTCGCATCATCTCACAGTCATAAAAGATAAATGAATACAAACAAATGGTGTTAAATAACTGCAGTAAAAACATTATTGTAAAGAACAGTGCTGTTTCATATCTAAAATTGTAAACACGCATTTCTTGCATTTGAAGAATAACAATGGATTATTGTGTCCCTTGTTACGTAATTTATCACAATGTGTGAAAAACACATAATTTATTCTGTGAATTTTCATGTGATGAAATGTTACCGAAGAAAAAAAAAAGTAGATCCGAACGGGAATCGAACCCTCGACAAACGAATTCGAAATCGGAGACGCTACCACCTGAGCCAACGTATACAATATAAGATTATGTATCGGTTTTTAATTGATAGGCGTCGTTCATTGAGGTATTCGTAGTGAGTCAATGGGTCAGAGTGAGAGAGTGAAAACGAGATACGGATGGAGATGTTGCAAACTCGATAGATTTGCGAGAAAGACAGAGATCGATATACAAACAAACATCTGTGAGTATATGGTTCAGGTATATTGTACTTCATATGAACGTCGCTTCAGTGCGATGATGAATCAGTTCGAGCATCGGTGATATATAGGATAGATCAAATCATTCTTCCCTGTGAGAATTATAATTCGTTCAAAGAAAAAGAAATATCGTGCGTGATTCGCGAATAAACGTGGGACGCGTCCGGACGAAGAGGATTGGACAAAAAAACATCACCACGAATATTGTCATGTCGAGTTGCCAGAGGTACATCGGACTGTGTCCCGACGATTTGGCAGTTCTGGAAAGAACTGGCAGAGCAGGTATGTTGTTGGATACACATATTCATAAGTTTATTGGTATATTAGAACACCACACTACCTTCCGCATGCAAAGTACTCTATTGGTGCAAATCCCGGAAACAATTCAAAGAATTCCGGTAAACAAGGCATGCTTACAAATATTGTTCAATGGCCCGAGACTAGCGGGACATTGGATTTGCGTTTGGTATGATACCGAAGTAGTACACGTTTATGACAGTGCGAATCGGGGAGTATTGCACGATGATCATAAGATATTTTTGAGGAAACTACTGCCTCGTGGTACTACGCGAGTCGTGTTTGAGAAAGTTCAGCAGCAAATTAATTACTGGGATTGCGGGGTTTTCTCGATAGCTTTCGCAATATCTGTGGTTTTTGGCCAGAATCCTTGTAACGTGGTATATGACATATCAAAGATGAGACCGCATTTAATTGATTTGTTCAATTCGAACAGCTTAATACACTTTCCATTGATGCAAACGAATTCATTGGTTATTGAGAATGTGCCTCGCGACATTACTTCTATAGGTATAATTAGAAAATGTGATTATCCAACAACTGGGATCGTTCTGGATGAAAAAACAAAGGGAGGTATAAATAAAGAAATTCGAGGACGAAAATCATCAGAACACGTGGATCTCACAACTAAAGACGTACGAACATCACTGATCGGAGCGAATAATTTCAGTGCTACGACTACCGGTATCGATTTTTATGAGAAAGAAGCTAATAAGAAAGAAAGACCTCATCCTGCGAAACCAACAGAAAAACAATCTCTCAATCGAACTGCCGAAAGGGAATTGAATAAAAATGTCCAGAGAGTAACTGTGGCTGTTTTGCGAGGGAAAGCTGCTAATAGACAAAGAAAACATCGTGCTGAAGAATCGATGGAACAAATAAGTCAAAGATTAGAGACCGCCGCAACATACAAGAAGCAAAAAAGAGGATTCGTTAAAGAGGCAGATCACGCAGAGGCGGTTGTGACATGTAAAAAAGATGCAGATAGAAAAAAACACAGTCGTGCTAAGGAATCTGAGGAACAACGGTCTGGCAGACTTAAAGCCGCTGCAAAATACAGAAAGAAACAAAGAGAATCCATTCGTATGGTCAATTCAAATAAAAGAAAAAATATTTCCAAAGAATTTTCAGTGTCATCTAGGACGAAAAAATTGAAAACTCATAATCATACGATTTCCAGAGGAAGCGCGCTGATAGCGAACTCAGATTACAAAGAAGATGAGGTAAAACTTAATTATCTGGGAGAAATGAATAATATATGTGAATTCTGTAATGCTAAACATTTCGTTTCTGAATTACCAACCGACAAAAAGTATAGTATTTGTTGTCACAAAGGTAAAGTACGTATTTTTGAAGATAGTACTTATCCTGAAGCGATCGAACAGTTAATCAACGGTACCGATAAAAGTAGTAAAAATTTTATGCGCAACGTAAGGAGTTATAATAATTCTTTGGCATTCGCAAGTTTCGGTGCGAAATTGGATTCAATGAATGGAAGTCGGGGTCCTTTTGTATTCCGCATCTGTGGACAAACGTATCATAATACATACGCGCTTCACCCAGATGTCCATGAAGCACGTAAATATGGACAATTGTATATTATCGATACCGAAATCGCCACTAGAATACGTATGCAGCATCCCGGCAATAATGATTGTTTACCAGAACTACTGAGCGAATTGGATAATATTATACGAAGAACGAATCCATACGCGAAGGCCTTCAAAATGATGCACGAAATGGAAGAAGAAGAACAAAAATTGGCGAATACAGCCGGTCATCCTGCCCGCGAAGTAAGAATGTGGTTGAAGCGGCATGATGATGTTGACCAGAATCGTTTCAACCTACCAAAATGCAACGAAGTAGCTGTTGTATTTGTCGCGGAAGACGGAGATCCTCCAGTGCATAGAGACTTATGCGTGTATTCTAGGAGCGAAGGTGCTACAAGTATACCAAGTCTAAGTAAACACGTCGACCCTATGACTTATCCTCTGATGTTCCCCTTCGGTGAAATCGGTTGGACGCCCGGGATGAAGCAAATGGCAGGGAAGCGCATAATAACCGCGTTGCAATATTATAGTTATAAATTAAGCGATAGAGGGAAATTCAATCCGTGTCTGAACATGGGGAAATTGTCGCAACAATACATTGTTGATATGTGGACGAAAGTTGAAAGCCATCGACTGCATTTCATAAGAAATCAACAAAGCAAATTACGAGCGGAAATGTATCAAGGAGTGATCGATTATCTACATAACAAAGCTGGAGAGGATAATGCGAGAATCGGGAAAATGGTTATATTACCATCGTCGTTCAGCGGAAGTCCGCGAGCCTTGCAGCAAAGTTTCATTGATGCAATGAGCATATTGCAAAAATATGGAAAACCCGATTTATTCATAACCATAACCTGCAATCCCAAATGGCAGGAAATCGTGGAAAATTTGAAGCCCGGTCAAACTGCAATGAACCGACCAGACCTCGTATCAAGGGTTTTTCATCATAAAGTTAAGGAGTTAAAGGTGGAATTGATCGATAACTCGATATTTGGAAAGTGTGCTGCTTATGTTTATGTTGTCGAATTTCAAAAAAGAGGGTTACCACACGTACATATGCTGTTTTGGCTGGAAGAAGACAACAAAATCCGGGATGCAGATGACGTAGACAAAGTAGTCTCTGCAGAGATACCAGATAAAACGAGGTATCCGGTATTACATGACATAGTCAAGCAATGCATGATTCACGGTCCTTGTGGTCAACAAAATATAAATTCGCCTTGCATGGATAGCAAAACTAATCTATGTACCAAACGATTTCCGAGGGATTATGTTTCGGAAACAAATTATCATTCAGCGGGTTATCCGTTATATCGTCGAAGAGACGATGGTAACGTGATTGTTTTCAAGTCTAAGAGAGATGGGACGTGTAAAATTGCTGACAATAGATACATTGTACCCTATAATCCGTATTTGTTGTTGAAATTCAACTGTCACATCAATGTGGAAGTATGTTCAACGGTGCAATGTATCAAGTATTTATTCAAGTACTGCTATAAAGGACATGATTGCGCAATCGTCGAAATAACAAATGCACAGGAGGAAAATTGCATTAAATACAACGAAGTTGATGAATATATATCCACGCGATACGTCTGCCCACCCGAGGCAATGCATCGTTTATTTGAATATCCAATGAATGAACAGTCACACGCTGTATATAGATTAGCAGTTCATGTGGAAAACGAACAATTGGTGTACTTTGAAGAGGGTCGTGAGGAAGCAGCCATAGATAAAAATAAGGAATCAACATTGCTCGCGTGGTTCAATCTAAATAGGAATGATGTTGAAGCACATAAGTATTTGTACTGTGAGATTCCAAATCATTATGTATTCAATAAGCAAAATACACAGTGGACGGAACGAAAGAAATTTGTCAAACCTGTTTTGAGTAGAATGTACTTCGTGAGTCCGAAGGAAACTGAGCGCTATTATTTGAGATTGTTGCTATTGCATGTCCGAGGAGCACAATCATTCCAAGATGTGCGAACTTATAATGGTATAGTATATCCATCCTTTTTTGAAGCAGCCGTACAGCGAAAGTTGGTCGCTGATGACGAAGAATGGGATAAATGTCTTGCAGAAGGATCGGACCTTAAATTCCCCAAAGAGATGTGTCGGTTGTTTGCATACATATGTGTGTTCGGCATGCCGATTAATGCCCGCCAATTATTTGAAAAATACAAAAACGAGTTTGTTGATCAAACTGCAGAATATACCGAAGAAAGTGAACAAAAGGCTTTGCAAGTAATAAATGACATACTTATATTTCATGGATTCAGTTTGCAGAACTTCAATTTACCGGATATCAAAGATATTGGTACATTTCTGGGTGATACAAAGAATGATGACGCGCAGCATGAAAATATGATTTCGTTAAAACAGGCGGTGATAACATCAGTAAATAGTTTAACGGAACACCAACGAAATATATTTCATGCAGTCATGGCTGCGGTTCGTGGTGAATCTGCCGAGAAATGTATTTATTTAGATGGTCCCGGTGGTAGTGGAAAGAGTTATTTACACAACACTATCATAACTACATTGAAGAGTTTAGATATGACGGTGTTGCCTGTAGCGTGGACAGGAATTGCAGCGAATTTATTAGAAGGAGGGAGAACTGCACATTCCACATTTAAATTACCGTTCCTTCTCAATGAAAGATCAACGTGTAACATCAGACCAAATTCTAAACATGGATCACATATTCGAGACGCGAAAGTTATAATTTGGGATGAAATAACAATGGCATCTAAATATGCACTAGAGGCTGTTGATCGTATGTTAAGAGACTTGTGTCATTGTAACGAGCCATTCGGTGGTAAAATTGTCATAGTTTCCGGTGATTTTCGGCAAACTTTACCTGTTGTACGACATGGCAGTAGAACACAAATTTTAGAAGCGTGTGTCAAAAGAAGCAGCCTATGGAGTAAATTCACATGTATGTCATTGAAGGGTAATATTCGTGTTTGCGATGGACAAACGGATTTTAAGCAATGGCTTCTGAAGGTTGGCGATGGGGTATTCTCTGATCCCTTTGAACGCGATAACGAAGTCGTAACCATCCCTTCCGATATTCTCTCGAATGGAAATATTGTACAAGAAATATTTGGAGCAAGTGTCGATCCTCAAGATCCTTCGAATTATGGCAAAGTTATATTAGCTCCAACAAACGTCGACGTTATCGCCATTAATGACGAAATATTGTCGAAAATTAAAGGTGTCGGTGTAGATTATCTGAGTGCAGATTCAGGTGAGGATGAAGATAATATAGACATCAAAAATATACTTCCAATGGAATTCATGAATTCATTGACGCCGAACGGTCTTCCACCGCATAAATTAACGTTAAAAGTAGGAAGCATTGTCATCCTGTTACGTAATCTAAATTTATCACAAGGACTATGTAATGGTACCAGACTGGTTGTTAAAAAGTTGAACCAGTATCTGATTTGCACTGAAATCATCGGTGGAAATTGCGCTGGAGAAACAGTATTGATACCCCGGATAGATTTATCACAGTCCGAAGAGGAGGTACCATTCAAGATGGTTAGAAGACAATTTCCGGTCAGATTAGGTTGCGCGATGACAATTAACAAGTCGCAAGGTCAATCTTTCGATAGCGTCGGTGTGTATTTACCAAATCCAGTGTTTAGTCATGGTCAACTGTATGTTGCCTTGTCTAGAGTTAAGTCCAAAAACGGTTTGAAAGTTTTGTTAACAGACAAATCTGTCTTCACTAACAGTAAAAGTTTAGACCATAAATTGTGTACTAGAAATATTGTCTACAAGGAAATACTAGGTGCTGCGTGAATTAATCGATCTTATAGCTACAATTGTATATCTATGCCGGCGCTAGAAAAAATATACTCTGTTGAAAATGCAGAGTTCATAATACATGTACAATGTACATGCGCTGTTACATTCACATTGGCACTTCCGAATCTACCGGATACTGTGGAACTGTGATAATCAACCACTATTTCAATAATATTCTATCGGAAATGCAGTATTTGATGTTGGTGACTTTTCCGGAAATTCAGTTGCTTACCTATAATGATGTCAATCTAACGGTGAGAACGATTAGCTGCTTATGCCTTACGTAGGTAGGTCAACCGACCAATAGATGGACGTTTCTTTCTTAGCAATTGAAATAATAAATCGATCAACAAAAATCTGTCATTTGAGGATTGAAAATAGGATGAACCGACCAATAGATGGACGCCTAAGAAAACTGCCCAGTAGATGGACGTTTCTTTTTGAGCAATTGAAATAAAAACTCGATCACAAAAAAACTGTCATTAGGGGATTAAAAATAACAACAGTTATTGAAAATTCAAAGCAACAGCTTACATCTTAGTATTCCTTCACATAATTTCCTATCCAAAAGTCGACCGTCCATCTTTAGGGCCATGTCCATCTATTGGGTAGGTTACCTATAAGCGCTAAAAAAATTAGCTGCCAACGCTTTGTGTAGCTGGGCGCTACAAAAATTATTAGCTGCTTGACACTTTGTGTCGCTAAGCGCTACAAAAGCTATCAGCTGCAGAAGGCTCTTGTGGTGCAGCTCTCAAAATTAGCTGCTGAAGTCTTATATGGCTAAGCGCTACAAAATCAGCCGCTAAAGTCTCATGTGGCTAAGCGCTAAAAAATCTGCTGCTGACGAGGATTCATTTCATCGTAATAAAAAAATTATCTCTATGGAATGACTGATTTTGTCAGTGTATCTATTTGATTAGTTGGACTAATTTCATTTCAATTATAAGTATGTCAAATAAATCGCGCGAGCATGTCACATTACCGATTTGACTCGGGAGAAGATTTTTACTTGCCCGAGATAGTTCGATACAGTAGAACCTCCGGCACTGTCACCTCCGGCACTGTCTGACCTCCGGCACTATCGCTTAGGTACCCCCACCATGCCCTTGTAGCAGTACCGCATCTACTGATTATAACCGTGACGCCTTAGCGTGGCCCGTGTATACATATACATAGTAGTCAAATTCGTGACACCGGTCAACTTTCTCCATATATGTATGCTGAATTATCACATTCGTGTGTACAAACGTGATTTCAATTATACGAACCGATATAAAAAAAATTTCAACTTTTTTGCGTGGTTGAAAAATGGTTGGCATCTCCACACTTGAACAGAGGTTAGGTTTCCTTAACGCGATGAACCTGTATCTATTATGTACATACGTAGACACGTATGTACATACGTAAATGCATCAGGATCACACAGAATACCACTCTTAGTAATAGGCAAGTCGAAACAACCTCGATGTTTCAAAAATGTCAAAGACTTACCAGTTATGTACATGGGGCAGAAAAGTAGTTGGATGGACAGGACTGTTTTTATGGAATGGTACGTCAAGCTCTTCATACCACGAATGAAAGTGCATCAATTAGCATCAGGAACTACAAAGAAGGTTCTTCTAATATTGGATGATGCGCCATCGCATCCTACTGCGAATGAATTAAACAGTGTTGATGAAAACTTTGAGGTAATTAACAATAATCTGTTCTCCGGATCAATAATTAAATGAACTAAATATGAATGATATATTTTGTGTTATTGGAAATCAGAATTTTGAATATGAACTTTATTCGTTTGTGTTCCTAGGTTTTATATCTGCCTCCGAATGGAACAGCATTAATACAGCCCATGGACCGAGGCATAATTGAAAAAGCCGAAAGACTGTACAAAAAAGCCTGCATCCTACAGTTTCTGTTAAATCAAGATGATGTTAGTATTCTTGAAGCAGCTAAGCGACAGATACTAAAAGACATTGCTATCGCATAGCACATGTTTGGAGTCTCTTAACCGAGCACAATCTGAGGAATGCGTGGAATCAAATATTGGGAAAAGATCGTGCGGTACAAGTTACCAATGATGAATGCCACCAAGAAACGCTGCAGGTTTTTAGTATTATTCAGAGATTCACAGACTTTACAAATTTGACCTATATTGATATTCAACCTCGGCTGCAAGAAGACTGTGGCGAAACAGGATGGAAGGTCCTTAGTGCCGATCGAATTTTGACTAGGTAAATCTGGAATTCTATTATTTTCACATCAACTTTAAAAAATATATTTTTTTGACAGAATCTTAATCAATGAAAAATATATTTCAGACTGCAAGGGCATTCGTTAAACGAAGCTGGGGATGATGGCCTGGAAGATGACCCAGACTACAATAATCTAGCAAATATCGATTGATTAGATACAAGCCCTCAGGAACCGTCAATGCATCAGGCCTTGCAAGGCCTGCAGACGTTCCAGAATTGGTGTGAAACCAAGTGGGACTATACAGCGACTGATATACTCAATTTACAAGACTTGAGAGATAGAGCTTTGCATTTCTTATAGATCTGCATTTGGTTATCCCATTGATATAACAAAGACAATACATACGATGTCGATGATTTATTGCTGAACAATAGGTAAAATTTGAGTTTCAACAAAAAAATTTCTGTTCTGGGTGACGTCCCCCCTCAACGTTTTCATTTCCATGAATCCATTTCGATTCAAATAGTATAAGATACGTAATTCGTAACAATACAAACATTCATTCAATATGTATGTTTCGATAATTTTTGCCGTACATAACCTCAAATGTATGTTACGGAACCTCGGGTGCTATCAAGTTAATTCTACGGCCCTGTACTTGCTTCCGATTGGTCGGGAAAAAGGAGGCCAATACGCGACAGTGCCGGGGGTTGTCGGACCCGACTAGCAACAGTGCCGGAGGTTCTACTGTATTGGAATAGTTTGAAAACAATAGTCTATCCAAACACATTATTAACCATCCCCTCCTCATTCCTGCCTTCCCGATGAAAGAGACCGCACCACCTTCTCGTTGGTTTCCATTGAGCGATAGTACTTCTATGACCAATGATACGTGTATTAATGATTCAGATCTAAGTTGGAAAACCTTTTCTATCAAGCATAAAGAAGTACTATCGGCTGAGAGTGTGATGACATTTCTTCTTAGTGTGTTATCCGTTTTCAATTGAAAAACGCAAAAACCACTGATAACCGAGCGAGCGTAGCGAGTGAGGAACAACGCGAAACCACTGACAACCGAGCGAGCGTAGCGAGTGAGGGACAACGCAAAACCAATCGAGTGAGCGAGCGAAGCGAGCGAACGAGAAAAAATATCAGCTAGTCACTAATTATTCACTGAAATTGAAAGCAATACGGTCGCCGAACATTTTGGTTGGCTAGGGGCCCAGCTACACCCACGCACTTCCGTTTTCCCGTGTCTATATCTGTGACATCATAGCCTACTGTTCGGCGTTGATTTTATAACATATATGGAATGGAATGGAAGTATAAAATTTATATGCCGAACAAATTAACAGGACATACATTTATTATAAACAATAAAATACAATAGTTATGAATAAATTATACCCTACCGTTCGGCGATGGTTCTTTATGACTAATTTCATCGTATTCCAATGTATAATGTAACCGCCGAACAAAATGATTGGTTATGTTATCCGTAATAAATTACGGAAAATTTGGAAAACGGAAGTGTAGCTGAGCCCCTAGCCAACCAAAATGTTCGGCGACCGTATTGCTTCCAATAAATTACGGATAACGTAACCCATCATTTTGTTCGGCGGTTACATTATACATTGGAATACGATGAAATTAGTCATAAAAAACCATCGCCGAACGGTAAGGTATAATTTATTCATAACTATTGTATTTTATTGTTTATAATAAATGTATGTCCGGTTAATTTGTTCGGCATATAAATTTTATACTTCCATTCCATTCCATATATGTTATAAAATCAACGCCGAACAGTAGGCTATGATGTCACAGATATAGACACGGGAAAACGGAAGTGCGTGGGTGTAGCTGGGCCCCTAGCCAACCAAAATGTTCGGCGACCGTATTGCTTTCAATTTCAGTGAATAATTAGTGATATTCACGAAATGCCGAACAGTAGGTTATAATTATGTTTTTAAACAATTTTTTTTACGAAAGCATAGGGTAATAGTGGCTTCCATAACCATCCTACACGTTCGGCACTGCCGTCCGCCCGAACTTTTTTTTCAAAAACAGTATTTTGCGACATGTGCCGAACGGTAGCTAATGATGCCAAAACCTGAGTTTTTCAAACAATTTGATCGCGCGTGAAAAACATATTGTAACCACGGATTTTGTTCGGCGATGATATTTTCGTGATGTGGGATACAGATTTATGGGACTTAAGATGTATATGAGCGGTAGGTTATGATACATAAAAAAAGTGTTATGGGCTCCCGGTCTAATAGATTGTAACAATGAAGAGACATACTGCAGACAGTCCATTCTTTTCACGAGAACTCAATTTGAACTGGTCTTGGAACATATACAACTTCAAGGAATAAAGAGCCTTAGACATCCAGCGCGCATGGTGAAATGCTCCTGGATGTCGGAATTTAACTCCTTCAAGTGGGATATCTCCAAGAAACAGCTGTACTAGTTCAAGCAATTCTTTATAATCGCCTCTTACATGGTCTGCATTCAACATTCTCCGTACATAGATAGTAATTTCGTTCACATATTGCATAAGTGTTGGTTTCAAATTTTCATCTTCCATTCCAATTTTATATTTTGTTTTGTCCAATGTTATCCAGCTGGCTTGAAATCTTTTGAATAACAGAACGTTTGGGCCGGAAACTCCTGGGATTTTTTCTTCAAAAGTACTCCTCAAAACCAATTCGTAAATATGGTGACGGCAGGGAAAGTAAATCAGTTCTTTCTCCAATAATTGCTCCAATAAAACGGCTGCACCATTGAAAGCTCCCAAATTAGCATTTGTCGTATCACAACACAAAGCTTTTATTTTTTCACAGAGTCCCCAGTCTACAAGTACTTCATAAACAGCTCTTGCTTGAGTAGTACCACAACCGTTTTCTAGTTCTGGTATAGCTAAGAGCTGTTCTATTTCTCCAGAACTCATAACTACCGGTAATCTCTCGAGTGTATCACGTTTTGACAAATTTGGTAGGAGTTTGCCGTCAAAATGAATCGTTACTGCTTTGAATCCCGTATGGTTGAATACTGCCTTAATTTTTTCGGCCACTTCTTTCCGATATTTGAGTCTGCTATTTCGAATCGATGTTCTATTTACCACGAGTGAATCGACCGGGAAATTCAGAGATTCAGCTACGGCGATGATAAGATAGACAGCATTGCGGTCCGTGATCTTGCACCTATCCAAAACTGCGGTCAACTTATCACTGATCACTTGTGTCGATCCTCTAGACTTTTTTGGATTTGATGGTCCTGCCAAAGGGCTTAAAATATTGGAGACTGTACTCTGTTGGCTCAATGTTAGGCCTGAACTAATACTTCTTTCCAGCTCTACCATTTCATCTGAAAACAAAAATCAATGGAAACAAGAACTTTTTATTTGTTTCCATTTCTTTTTTATAAAACCTGTCACGTTTTTGTAATCGGAGAATTCTTCCTATCATTATTCATAATGAATTCTTGCATAATTTTCAGGGTTTTTAATATTCTCTCGATAGACATGTGATCTCGAATTTGGAGGTTTTTTTTTTCTATAGTTTTTCCTTTTGCGTAAACTTTTTTAATGAATTTTGTATTCCTTGAGTAATGTAAACCTTGACACTCCTAATGCACGGGAAAAATCCGACTCTCAAAGTACAAAAATAAAGTGAAATATTTGAATCAAACTCTTACCTATCCGTTGTTGATCAATTTCCGCCTTCCTCTTTCGTGCAATTTGTATTTCTTCTTGTTCTTCTCGACGAGCAGCTACTTCAGCAGAGGATACCGTTTGAATATCAGCAATAAATCCGATGCGTCCTGCTTTTCGTTGATTCGTGAGAAAGTCTTTCCGAGAATCATCAATCATCCCAATTGCATTTCCATGTGCAATATCGAACAGGTTTTTCAAACTCCGGTCGAACTCCTCTTCTCTATTAACACTTACAACTCTGTTTCGACTTTTTTGTAAAGTGCGTAGTTCTTGATACAATTTTTCCATCTTTTCCAAGCATCGTGGCTCTGCTTGGGTTGGAATCCCAGCTTTCTCCCAAAAGAGAATCACTTCTTGCACCACTTTCCGCTTACTGTCGTTAAGAGATAATTTGATGTGTCGAAGATAAAAAAAAAGCAATTTTAAAACTTGTGATTTAGACGGCAATTTGTTGCCAACAATTTGTACATCTACATTTCCAAGAATGTAAATATTATCACGCAAATATGGCAGAGCATTCATGGTGAATAATGCTGTTCATGCGACAGACCAAAATCTTTATGTTATCCACGAACCAAAACCACTTGAACAATTAGGTTCCTCGAGACAAACTCTCACACTCATGTTCAACACAAGAAAATGCGCTTCTCGGTTCTTATTTCTCTCAAATTGATATTTTTTAAACTTCAATTAATTAATTTCAATAACGTAAAGTCAAACTGAAACACGCAGAAGCAGTTGAAAACCTGACATTCCGAAAGCTACCGAAAGTGTTTTTTTTCGACAGCAGAAATTGTAGTCGAGTGGCCAATAATGGAACTATTTAGCTGAAAAGCGATCTACTGTACCGACAATGGTTGTTTTTCTCTGTGTTATTTTGAGTTTTTTTCTGCGTAGGTATTCATTGGCGGATCGGTACAGTAGATAGATTTTAAGCTAAATGGTAGCTTTTTTTGCAGGCGATAAATAAAAAAATGAATGAATTGAAAAAAATTAACTGAATAAATAAATAAATAAATAAAAACCTATACAAGCTGACCCATAATTAGATTTGAACATTTTTGATATTCTACCCCGCCATTTTGGATCCGCTACTTCAAATTTCATATTTTCGACACCAAATTTGAAATCAGCGACCCCAAAAACCTATACAAACAGACCCATGACTGGATTTCAACATTTTTTATGTTTTACAGCCGGTATTTTGGATCCATCATTTTGAATTTTGAATCTCTCTAAATGTGATAAAATAATATCGGGTTTTCTTAAGAGATTCCTGGAAGACTCAGATTTTTTTCGCACTTATTGACGGAGTGTCAAAATTCTGAATAAAGGTCAGTGAAAAACGCCATGTTAATCAAACGCAAAACTTCAGAGGCTTTGCGGCACGTGTTAAAATTGAGATAAAAATTTCAAATTTTGAGAAAGTTTTTTTTTAATTATTTAGAACTCTTCTAGGGGGCGAAGAACTCTCAATTCGAAAATGACCAAAATAAGGACCACCCTAATATATATCTCTCTATATTATAAAGATATCTCGCCGCCGCCGCCGCCGCCGTGTCAGTATTTCAGATTCTTTTGTTTTCCCCAGAATTCTTTTGTTTTTCCTATAATTCCTGGGTTTTCCCAGAATTCTTTTGTTTTCCCCAGAATTCTTTTGTTTTTCCCAGAATTCCTGGGTTTTCCCAGAATTCCTGGGTTTTCCCCAGTATTCCAGATTCTTTTGTTTTCCTGGACCTAGGACCTTTAACCTTTGACCTTTGATATATGTTCGGGAGTCACAAAACAAACGCCGCCGCCGCCACCGCCGCCGCCGTGTCAGTATTTGAGGGAATTCTGGGTAATATCCTACCTAACCTAACCTAACCTAACCCTAACCTTACCCTAACCTAACCCGAACTCAACCTCACCCCAACCTAACCTAACCCTAACCTAACCTGAACTCAACCTAACCTAACCCTAACCTAACCTAACCTAACCCTAACCTGACCCTAAACTAACCTAAGGGTTTTCCCAGAATTCTTTTGTTACCCCCAGAATTCCTGGGTTCTCTCAGAATTCTTAGGTGAAAAAAGCAACAGAATTCTGGGGGTATGATTAGAACGGATTATTTGGGTCTCAAACCAACTGATATTAATCAAAGTATGGGTGGTTGGCGCGTGAAACCTTTCGATAAAAGCATATAAATGAGAGCATCCAAATATTGAACATATATAGGACTAAATTGTTCACATTTGAATTTTCTACATATTTTTGGTTCAAGTTTTGTTCGTATATTAAGATTTAGAGATTATCACCCTTATTCATAGACATAGAGATTGTGGTTGAGAGCAATTGTTTTGTTGAAAGCAGTCATTCAAATTCTGGCAGTCTATTATTTGACAGTTTTTGACAGTTTCATACTGAATATTTGTGACCTACAAAATTGAACGTATGAAGATATATGCTAAAACTATACCGGAATCGTAATGGAAAATATTAGTTGAAAAGGTAAGTGTGTACGAGATAATTTTGTTAGAAAGTGAATAGGAGAGAATTTTCGAAAATAGTTTTAGGTTCGATAAACCGATTTTGGATATTTCGTCCGAAATTATTATGGATAATTTTAAATCAAATCACGTAATTGAAGAATCTATTTTAAGGGATGGTAATTGTTTATTCAGGTCATTTTCCTATTTTTTGTATAACGACCAGGAAAAGCATAGGCAAGTTAGATTAAGGATCGTTTCTAATGTTTATAAAAACTGGTCGGTTTATGAACCATTCATATTAGGGGACGAATCTTATGGAACTCAAATTACGGATAGAGATTGTTATAAGTTATGTATGACCAAAGATGGAGTTTTTGGGGGGGAGGTTGAGTTACAATCTTTTGTGAATATTTACAATGTTTATCTAATGGTTTATGTTATTAATTCTGAAGTACCAAAGGAATATGGCCCAAATCATAGCAACAGTAAATTGATACTTTTTTTAAGTGGTATTATCGATAGAGGTCATTATGATGTCATAGAACGTTTGAACTCCACTTTCTGGAATGATTATAATAGCTATTGTAATCGTAGGTATCATAGCGATAATAAAAATATAATTAATAACAAACGACGAGTTGAAAATCTGACCGTGTTAGAAATATTAAATAAACGGTGCATGAATAAAATCGAAAATATGACCATCGAACGTTTGGGGAAAAAAAGGAAGAAGGATATGGTGGAAAATATGACTGAAGAGCGTTGAGAAAAGAAGCGGGAAAAAGATGTGGTACGGAATATGAATGAAGAACGTTCAAATAAAAAAAGAGAAAAAGACGTGGTACGAAATATGGAAAAAGAACGTTTGAACAAGAAAAAAGAAAAAGATGTAGTACGGAATATGGATGAAGAACGTTTAAATAAAAAAAGAGAAAAAGACATGGTACGAAATATGGAAGAAGAACGTTTAAACAAGAAAAGAGAAAAAGATGTGGTACGAAATATGGATGAAAAACGTTTGAATAAAAAAAGACAAAAAGATGTGGTACAAAATATGGAAGACGAGCGTTTAAATAAGAAAAGGGAAAAAGATGTTGTACGGAATATGGAAGAAGAACGTTTAAACAAGAAAAGAGAAAAAGATGTGGTACGGAATATGGATGAAAAACGTTTGAATAAAAAAAGACAAAAAGATGTGGTACAAAATATGGAAGACGAGCGTTTAGATAAGAAAAGGGAAAAAGAAGTTGTACGGAATATGGATGAAGAACGTTTGAACAGAAAAAGGGAAAAGGATATGGTTCAAAATATGGACGACAATCGGTTGAGTAAAAAAAGGGATAGCAACATGGCAAAAAACATGACGTGTGAACGCATTAATAAGAGAAGAAAAATGCAACAAGTTATTAAATTATGCCCCAATAAAGTGTCCTACTTGGATCTTGGAGCAATGGATTATATTTGTCCATATTGTTCGGCATTATTTTGGTCTGCGGAATTTTCGAAAAAAAGTTGCTGCCATAATGGAAAAGTGCATCTTCCACCGTTGAGTGATTATGATGAAGATTTAAAATATTTATTGTTGAATGATAAAAAGTTTAGGGAATTAATTCGTTATTATAATAGTCGTTTTTCCTTTGTAACATTTAATGCTAATGTCATAAATGAATCTAAAAGAGGAGTATACAATTTAAAAATTCAAGGACAAGTTTGTCTTATAACTCCAAGCAGCATTCATACAAAAAAAGGAAATATCCCTTATTGCGGCCAAATTTATATTTATGATGATTATGAAGCAACGGAAAAAAGGTTAGAAGAAAATAAAAATTTAGTCAAAGAACATATACAAATAATATCAGGAATTTTAAACAATAACAATCCATACGCTAAAAAATACAAAAATTTATTCGAATTAACCAAGGATCAATCATTGCCAGAGTATTATTTGTATTTTGTCCGTAACATAAATTCAGATCAACATCGTTATAATGTACCTACCACTGCGGAATGTGCAGCTTTGATAGCTTCTAAGGATGGTGAAATTCCACGTTTCGATTTATGTATTTATCCAAAAAATCTTCCGAAAGGTATTGATTCTTTTTCATGTCTTAATAAATTATCATTTCATATCGACCCAATGACGTTTCCAATAATGTTTCCATGCGGGGATTTAGGATGGAGTCCAACATTCAAACAAAATAATTCCAGTAATAAAAGACTCACAACTCTTCAATACTATTCCTATCGTTTAGCTTATAGACAGGGTGATAATTTCAGTCCTATTTTATTTTGTGGTCGGTTAACACAGCAGTATGTTATTCAAGCTTATATAATAATAGAAAATAACAGGCTCAATTTTTTGAGGTATAACCAGAAAAAATTACGCATCGAATGCTATCAAGGATTAGTTGATCACATAGCACGTAGTGCTATGAATGATTCAAATAATTTCGAAAATAAGGAACGTCTAGGAAATATATTCGTATTACCATCTACCTATTTAGGCAGTCCTCGAAATATGCAGCAAAATTATCAAGATGCTATGGCTATTGTTAGGGCAATCGGTCGTCCAGATTTATTTATTACCATGACGTGTAACCCGAATTGGCCGGAGTTAAAAACAATAATAAATAAATTTCCGACGGGTACAACGTGTAACGATATTCCAAATATTACAGTACGATTATTTTATACTAAATTACGAGGTTTGTTGGCCGATGTCATTAGTGGAAAAATTTTTGGGAATATTACGTTTCCACGTTTCTGAAATTCTATTGCATAAACATATGCTAAAATATTCCCGAAAATTTTTCCACTAATGACATCGGCCAACAAAGCTCGTAATTTAGTATAAAATAATCGCACTGTAATATTTGGAATATCGTTACACGTTGTACCCGTCGGAAATTTATTTATTATTGTTTTTAACTCCGGCCAATTCGGGTTACACGTCATGGTAATAAATAAATCTGGACGACCGATTGCCCTAACAATAGCCATAGCATCTTGATAATTTTGCTGCATATTTCGAGGACTGCCTAAATAGGTAGATGGTAATACGAATATATTTCCTAGACGTTCCTTATTTTCGAAATTATTTGAATCATTCATAGCACTACGTGCTATGTGATCAACTAATCCTTGATAGCATTCGATGCGTAATTTTTTCTGGTTATACCTCAAAAAATTGAGCCTGTTATTTTCTATTATTATATAAGCTTGAATAACATACTGCTGTGTTAACCGACCACAAAATAAAATAGGACTGAAATTATCACCCTGTCTATAAGCTAAACGATAGGAATAGTATTGAAGAGTTGTGAGTCTTTTATTACTGGAATTATTTTGTTTGAATGTTGGACTCCATCCTAAATCCCCGCATGGAAACATTATTGGAAACGTCATTGGGTCGATATGAAATGATAATTTATTAAGACATGAAAAAGAATCAATACCTTTCGGAAGATTTTTTGGATAAATACATAAATCGAAACGTGGAATTTCACCATCCTTAGAAGCTATCAAAGCTGCACATTCCGCAGTGGTAGGTACATTATAACGATGTTGATCTGAATTTATGTTACGGACAAAATACAAATAATACTCTGGCAATGATTGATCCTTGGTTAATTCGAATAAATTTTTGTATTTTTTAGCGTATGGATTGTTATTGTTTAAAATTCCTGATATTATTTGTATATGTTCTTTGACTAAATTTTTATTTTCTTCTAACCTTTTTTCCGTTGCTTCATAATCATCATAAATATAAATTTGGCCGCAATAAGGGATATTTCCTTTTTTTGTATGAATGCTGCTTGGAGTTATAAGACAAACTTGTCCTTGAATTTTTAAATTGTATACTCCTCTTTTAGATTCATTTATGACATTAGCATTAAATGTTACAAAGGAAAAACGACTATTATAATAACGAATTAATTCCCTAAACTTTTTATCATTCAACAATAAATATTTTAAATCTTCATCATAATCACTCAACGGTGGAAGATGCACTTTTCCATTATGGCAGCAACTTTTTTTCGAAAATTCCGCAGACCAAAATAATGCCGAACAATATGGACAAATATAATCCATTGCTCCAAGATCCAAGTAGGACACTTTATTGGGGCATAATTTAATAACTTGTTGCATTTTTCTTCTCTTATTAATGCGTTCACACGTCATGTTTTTTGCCATGTTGCTATCCCTTTTTTTACTCAACCGATTGTCGTCCATATTTTGAACCATATCCTTTTCCCTTTTTCTGTTCAAACGTTCTTCATCCATATTCCGTACAACTTCTTTTTCCCTTTTCTTATCTAAACGCTCGTCTTCCATATTTTGTACCACATCTTTTTGTCTTTTTTTATTCAAACGTTTTTCATCCATATTCCGTACCACATCTTTTTCTCTTTTCTTGTTTAAACGTTCTTCTTCCATATTCCGTACAACATCTTTTTCCCTTTTCTTATTTAAACGCTCGTCTTCCATATTTTGTACCACATCTTTTTGTCTTTTTTTATTCAAACGTTTTTCATCCATATTTCGTACCACATCTTTTTCTCTTTTCTTGTTTAAACGTTCTTCTTCCATATTTCGTACCATGTCTTTTTCTCTTTTTTTATTTAAACGTTCTTCATCCATATTCCGTACTACATCTTTTTCTTTTTTCTTGTTCAAACGTTCTTTTTCCATATTTCGTACCACGTCTTTTTCTCTTTTTTTATTTGAACGTTCTTCATTCATATTCCGTACCACATCTTTTTCCCGCTTCTTTTCTCAACGCTCTTCAGTCATATTTTCCACCATATCCTTCTTCCTTTTTTTCCCCAAACGTTCGATGGTCATATTTTCGATTTTATTCATGCACCGTTTATTTAATATTTCTAACACGGTCAGATTTTCAACTCGTCGTTTGTTATTAATTATATTTTTATTATCGCTATGATACCTACGATTACAATAGCTCTTATAATCATTCCAGAAAGTGGAGTTCAAACATTCTATGACATCATAATGACCTCTATCGATAATACCACTTAAAAAAAGTATCAATTTACTGTTGCTATGATTTGGGCCATATTCCTTTGGTACTTCAGAATTATTAACATAAACCATTAGATAAACATTGTAAATATTCACAAAAGATTGTAACTCAACCTCCCCCCCAAAAACTCCATCTTTGGTCATACATAACTTATAACAATCTCTATCCGTAATTTGAGTTCCATAAGATTCGTCCCCTAATATGAATGGTTCATAAACCGACCAGTTTTTATAAACATTAGAAACGATCCTTAATCTAACTTGCCTATGCTTTTCCTGGTCGTTATACAAAAAGTAGGAAAATGACCTGAATAAACAATTACCATCCCCTAAAATAGATTCTTCAATTACGTGATTTGATTTAAAATTATCCATAATAATTTCGGACGAAATATCCAAAATCGGTTTATCGAACCTAAATCTATTTTCGAAAATTCTCTCCTATTCACTTTCTAACAAAATTATCTCGTACACACTTACCTTTTCAACTAATATTTTCCATTACGATTCCGGTATAGTTTTAGCATATATCTTCATACGTTCAATTTTGTAGGTCACAAATATTCAGTATGAAACTGTCAAAAACTGTCAAATAATAGACTGCCAGAATTTGAATGACTGCTTTCAACAAAACAATTGCTCTCAACCACAATCTCTATGTCTATGAATAAGGGTGATAATCTCTAAATCCTAATATACGAACAAAACTTGAACCAAAAATATGTAGAAAATTCAAATGTGAACAATTTGGTCCTATATATGTTCAATATTTGGATGCTCTCATTTATATGCTTTTATCGAAAGGTTTCACGCGCCAACCACCCATACTTTGATTAATATCAGTTGGTTTGAGACCCAAATAATCCGTTCTAATCATACCCCCACAATTCTGTTGCTTTTTTCACCTAAGAATTCTGAGAGAACCCAGGAATTCTGGGGGTAACAAAAGAATTCTGGGAAAACCCTTAGGTTAGGTTAGGGTCAGGTTAGGGTTAGGTTAGGTTAGGTTAGGGTTAGGTTAGGTTGAGTTCAGGTTAGGTTAGGGTTAGGTTAGGTTGGGGTGAGGTTGAGTTCGGGTTAGGTTAGGGTAAGGTTAGGGTTAGGTTAGGTTAGGTTAGGTAGGATATTACCCAGAATTCCCTCAAATACTGACACGGCGGCGGCGGTGGCGGCGGCGGCGTTTGTTTTGTCACTCCCGAACATATATCAAAGGTCAAAGGTTAAAGGTCCTAGGTCCAGGAAAACAAAAGAATCTGGAATACTGGGGAAAACCCAGGAATTCTGGGAAAACCCAGGAATTCTGGGAAAAACAAAAGAATTCTGGGGAAAACAAAAGAATTCTGGGAAAACCCAGGAATTATAGGAAAAACAAAAGAATTCTGGGGAAAACAAAAGAATCTGAAATACTGACACGGCGGCGGCGGCGGCGGCGGCGGCGGCGGCGGCGGCGAGATATCTTTATAATATAGAGAGATACTAGGGGGGCTCCGCCCCCCTGCGCGCTTCGCGCGCCAACCCCCCATATTTTATCAGTTGTTTCAAGACCCGAATAATCCGCGGATTGTATGTTCTTCGGAAAATGACCGAATTTTCGATGAAATCCAGTGTTTGTTTTGTGACTCCCGATTACATATTCTCCTCACATTGGCTATCAGGTACTAAGAATTTAGAATCGATATTTTAAACTTTAGACTTTATACTTTATACTTCATACTACAAAGAACCGTCGCCGCCGTGTCAGTATCGCAGGGAATCATGGGCAATAATGGGTGCAAACTGTGACCCAATAACAATGAGTAACTATGTTCGGTTTGGTCGGAACAAAAAATGAAAATACGAACAGTAGAAGTCAATTTTTATAATATTTCAGTTCTTCCACGTGAATCGGATTCACATAATCTGTGTGACTACTATTTTTGATTTTTTCACTTTCGATACCCGAGGAAAACCAAGGATACCCGAGGATAGCCGAGGATACCCGAGGATACTCGAGATACCCTTAGGTGGGTTGGGTTGGGTTAGATATTGAGGATACCCGAGGATACCCGAGGTTACCCGAAGATACCCGAAGATATCCGAAGATATGCGAGGATACCCGAGGATACCCGAGGATACCCGAGGATACCCGAGGATACCCGAGGATACCCGAGGATACTCGAGATACCCTCAGGTGGGTTGGGTTGGGTTAGATATTGAGGATACCCGAGGATACCCGAGGTTACCCGAAGATACCGAAAGATACCCGAAGATACCCGAGGATACCCGAAGATACCCGAGGATGTACCCGAGGATACCCGAAGATACCCGAGGATACCCGAGGATACCCGAAGATAGCCGAAGATACCCGAGGATACCCGAAGATACCCGAAGATACCCGAGGATACCCGAAGATACCCGAAGATACCCGAAGATACCCGAGGATACCCGAGGATACCCGAAGATACCCAAAGATACCCGAGGATACCCGAGGATACCCGAGGATACCCGAGGATACCCAAAGATACCCGAAGATACCCGAGGATACCCGAGGATACCCGAAGATAGTCGAAGATACCCGAGGATACCCGAAGATAGCCGAAGATACCCGAGGATACCCGAAGATACCCGAAGATACCCGAGGATACCCGAAGATACCCGAAGATACCCGAGGATACCCGAGGATACCCGAAGATACCCGAAGATACCCGAAGATACCCGAGGATACCCGAGGATACCCGAAGATACCCGAAGATACCTGGGGTATTCTGGGGAAAACAAACGAATCTGAAATACTGACACGGCGGCGGCGGCGGCGGCGGCGGCGAGATATCTTTATAATATAGAGAGATTGTTTTTCCCAGAATTCCTGGGTTTTTTCAGAGTTCTTTTGTTTTCCCCAGAATTCTTTTGTTTTTCGCAGAATTCCTGGGTTTTCCCAGAATTCTTCTGTTTTTTTCCCCAGAATTTCTGGGTTTTTCCGGGTTTTTCGGGTATCCTCGGGTATCTTCGGCTATCTTCGGGTATCCTCGGGTATCCTCGGGTATCTTCGGGTATCTTCGGGTATCTTCGGGTATCCTCGGGTATCCTCGGGTATCCTCGGGTATCTTCGGGTATCTTCGGGTATCCTCGGGTATCCTCGGGTATCTTCGAGTATCTTCGGGTATCTTCGGGTATCCTCGGGTATCCTCGGGTATCTTCGGGTATCTTCGGGTATCTTCGGGTATCCTCGGGTATCTTCGGGTATCTTCGGGTATCCTCGGGTATCTTCGGCTATCTTCGGGTATCCTCGGGTATCCTCGGGTATCTTCGGGTATCCTCGGGTATCTTCGGGTATCTTCGGGTATCCTCGGGTATCTTCGGGTATCTTCGGGTATCCTCGGGTATCTTCGGCTATCCTCGGGTATCCTCGGGTATCTTCGGGTATCTTCGGGTATCTTCGGGTATCCTCGGGTATCTTCGGGTATCTTCGGGTATCTTCGGGTATCCTCGGGTATCCTCGGGTATCCTCGGGTATCTTCGGGTATCTTCGGGTATCCTCGGGTATCCTCGGGTATCTTCGAGTATCTTCGGGTATCTTCGGGTATCCTCGGGTATCTTCGGGTATCTTCGGGTATCCTCGGGTATCTTCGGCTATCTTCGGGTATCCTCGGGTATCCTCGGGTATCTTCGGGTATCCTCGGGTACATCCTCGGGTATCTTCGGGTATCCTCGGGTATCTTCGGGTATCTTTCGGTATCTTCGGGTAACCTCGGGTATCCTCGGGTATCCTCAATATCTAACCCAACCCAACCCACCTGAGGGTATCTCGAGTATCCTCGGGTATCCTCGGGTATCCTCGGGTATCCTCGGGTATCCTCGCATATCCTCGGGTATCCTCGGGTATCCTCGGGTATCTTCGGGTATCTTCGGGTATATTCGGGTATCCTCGGGTACATCTTCGGGTATCCTCGGGTATCTTCGGATATCTTCGGGTATCTTCGGGTAACCTCGGGTATCCTCGGGTATCCTCAATATCTAACCCAACCCAACCCACCTAAGGGTATCTCGAGTATCCTCGGGTATCCTCGGGTATCCTCGCATATCCTCGGGTATTCTCGGTTTTCCTCGGGTTTCCTCAGGTGTCCTCGGCTATCCTCGGGTATCCTTGGTTTTCCTCGGGTATCGAAAGTGAAAAAATCAAAAATAGTAGTCACACAGATTATGTGAATCCGATTCACGTGGAAGAACTGAAATATTATAAAACTTGACTTCTACTGTTCGTATTCTCATTTTTTGTTCCGACTAAACCGAACATAGTTTCTCATTGTTATTGGGTCACAGTTTGCACCTATTATTGCCCATGATTCCCTGCGATACTGACACGGCGGCGACGGCTTTTTGTAGTATGAAGTATAAAGTATAAAGTCTAAAGTTTAAAATATCGATTCTAAATTCTTAGTACCTGATAGCCAATGTGAGGAGAATATGTAATCGGGAGTCACAAAACAAACACTGGATTTCATCGAAAATTCGGTCATTTTCCGAAGAACATACAATCCGCGGATTATTCGGGTCTTGAAACAACTGATAAAATATGGGGGGTTGGCGCGCGAAGCGCGCAGGGGGGCGGAGCCCCCCCTAGTATATATATATATATTAGGGTGGTAGTTAAAAAAAAAGTTATCTTGGATGGCCTTCAGTCGGTTCTAAATGTGAAAAAAATGATTTTCTAATTTTTTCAGATTTTTATTTTGACTCCTCATGGACCCTATTTTCACATGAACATTTTTAAATTCGAAAAAATCCTAATTTGAGTTGGGTCCAATTTAAATCAGCGAGATTGCATCGGATACGTTTTATTATTGTATATTACACACAGCTCGAGTCAAAAAATTGAAATTATTATTTTACCTATTTTAATATATCGATTAATTAATTATTTTTTTAATTACTTTTTTTAATTTTTTTTTTAATTCTTGCGAAAAAAAATTGAAACCATCGCCAGAGCTCAATCAACGTGTATCATGTTCATTGAATCTCTGGTTATGGTTTTAATTCTTTTTCGCGAGAATTAAAAAAAAAATTTGAAAAAAAATTAAAAAAATAATCACTCAATCGGTATATTAAAATAGGTAAAATAAAAATTTCAATTCTTTCACTTGAGCTGTGTGTGATATACAATAATAAAACGTATCCGATGCAATCTCGCTGATTTAAATTAGACCCAACTCAAATTAGGATTTCTTCGAATTAAAAAAGTTCATGTGAAAATAGGGTCCATAGGGAGTCGAAATAAAAGTCTGAAAAAATTAGAGAATCATTTTTTTCACATTTAGAATCGATTGAAGGCCATCCAAGATAACTTTGTTTTTAACGACCACCCTAATATATATATATATATATATATATATATATATATATATATATATATATATCGCTGCGTGTATTTCGTATAGGTGATGATAATAATATAATATATATATTTTTTAAAGTTGTATTTTTTTTTTATCTCCCTCCTGAAAACTCAGTGCCAAATTCGGAAAAAAATTCTAATTAAATCGCAGAGCATGGAAAAAAATATTTAGAGGTCGCTACCGAGGAATGAAAAAAACAACAATCATTTTCGATCTAACATTCATGATTGACTTGTGAGCGAAAGAAAAAATTTTTTTTACAAAACCAAATAAAAATTTAACAAAAATGAAAAAATACCATGCTAATGTGGAAAAACTCGCTGCCGGTAGCGAGCTCTAAATATTTTTTTTTATGCTCTGCGATTTAGGGAGAATTTTTTTCCGAATTTGGCACCGAATTATCAGGTGGGAGACAAAAAAAAATGCAAGTTTAAAATAAACCACCCTAATATATATGAATGTATATACTTCATTAAAAGAATTGAAAGTTCCATGCGAATGAGAAATACACAGGGAAAAGAATATAATTTTTGCACGTACGAAATACACACATATATATATATATATATATATATTGTAACGTGTCAGGCCACCTAGGCCTGGGCGTTAGCATTTGAGCTCAACAGTCGTTTCGAATCGACCAATCATCGACAAGCAACGAGCAAATCATCGAGAACGTTCCATCGCAACGTCGAGCTGAGTGACGTCACGACTGATATAAAAGCCGTGACGCTGCTCAGCTCAGCAGCAAATCTACGGCAAAGCGCCTAGAGTTTGGCTCACCACTCAAAAGCAATTGATAGGCCACACGCCTCATTGTCTCACTATTCACTTCAATACTCAAATTCGACACTCGTAGCATAGAGCTCGAGTGATCATTAACCTCTAATTTCAATTTTGTTGGATATTAACTAAAGAAGTAATATACCATTAGATTCACATTATATTTCGGAAAATTATTAGTTTATCAGAAAATTATTATCATAAAAGAAAATAGAAATAATCACTCATTTAAAAGACACGTAATGAAAAGAATATTATCGTGCAAAAGTTATATTCAATTCACACAAACAAACGCAACAGTGTAAATATAATTTTAGTTGGTTGCAACCTTAGTTTAAGTTTATTTGAATAAATGATATTTTTTTGTTTGATTAAGAAAAAGCATAATTTGTCGCAGCCTCCCTTTTTCGCCAATTTCCAGGTCTTGTAAATTCAACTTACTAACTATAGCGTAGAGACAGCTTCGGCAAGGTCTAACCTTGTCAAAGTCTGAGACAGACTTTGTCTGCACTTGCAGGCACAGTTCTGAGCGTAGGTTTGTTTACTAACTGGGAAGAAGACGGTAGTTGCACGTCTGCGTGTACCTATTCGTCAGGGAGACGGCTGATAACGCAGTGCGTTTGAGGTCCGTAAGATTAGCGTCAATAGTCTAATTATTAAGAGTGGTCCCGAAAAACATTAACCGAGCAATAGAACTCACACTAACGGCACGGTTTGTGATATCTTCTATATCGCAAACCTGTGAAAAGTTACAATATATATAGTTCGGTAAAAGAATCAAAATTTTCCATGCGAATGAGAAATACACGTAAAAAAGAATATAGTGTTTGCATCTACGAAATACACAGCGATATATATGTATATAGTTCGGTAATAGAATTAAGTTTCCATGCGAATGAGAAATACACGGAAAAAAGAATATAATGTTTGCATCTACGAAATACACAGCGATATATATGCATATAGTTCGGTAAAAGAATTAAGTTTCCATGCGAATGAGAAATACACGGAAAAAAGAATATAATGTTTGCATCTACGAAATACACAGCGATATATATGTATATACTTCGGTAAAAGAATTGAAAGTTTCCATGCGAATGAGAAATACACGGAAAAAAGAATATAATGTTTGCATCTACGAAATACACAGCGATATATATGCATATAGTTCGGTAAAAGAATCAAAATTTTCCATGCGAATGAGAAATACACGGAAAAAAGAATATAATGTTTGCATCTACGAAATACACAGCGATATATATGCATATAGTTCGGTAAAAGAATCAAAATTTTCCATGCGAATGAGAAATACACGGAAAAAAGAATATCATGTTTGCATCTACGAAATACACAGCGATATATATGCATATAGTTCGGTAAAAGAATCAAAATTTTCCATGCGAATGAGAAATACACGGAAAAAAGAATATAATGTTTGCATCTACGAAATACACAGCGATATATATGCATATAGTTCGGTAAAAGAATCAAAATTTTCCATGCGAATGAGAAATACACGGAAAAAAGAATATAATGTTTGCATCTACGAAATACACAGCGATATATATGCATATAGTTCGGTAAAAGAATCAAAATTTTCCATGCGAATGAGAAATACACGGAAAAAAGAATATAATGTTTGCACCCACGAAATACACAGCGATATATATGTATATACTTCGGTAAAAGAATTGAAAGTTTCCATGCGAATGAGAAATACACGTGAAAAAGAATATAGTGTTTGCATCTACGAAATACACAGCGATATATATGCATATAGTTCGGTAAAAGAATTAAAAGTTTTCATGCGAATGAGAAATACACGGAATAAAGAATGTAATGTTTACACCTACGAAATACACAGCGATATATATGCATATAGTTCGGTAAAAGAATTAAAAGTTTTCATGCGAATGAGAAATACACGGAATAAAGAATATAATGTTTGCACCTACGAAATACACAGCGATATATATGTATATACTTCGGTAAAAGAATTGAAAGTTTCCATGCGAATGAGAAATACACGTGAAAAAGAATATAGTGTTTGCATCTACGAAATACACAGCGATATATATGCATATAGTTCGGTAAAAGAATCAAAATTTTCCATGCGAATGAGAAATACACGGAAAAAAGAATATAATGTTTGCACCTACGAAATACACAGCGATATATATGCATATAGTTCGGTAAAAGAATCAAAATTTTCCATGCGAATGAGAAATACACGTGAAAAAGAATATAGTGTTTGCATCTACGAAATACACAGCGATATATATGCATATAGTTCGGTAAAAGAATCAAAATTTTCCATGCGAATGAGAAATACACGGAAAAAAGAATATAGTGTTCGCATCTACGAAATACACAGCGATATATATGTATATAGTTCGGTAAAAGAATTAAGTTTCCATGCGAATGAAAATGTGAATATTTTGTCAGACTACACGTCTTCATCTGTAGGTATATATTATACTATATATATTTACTGATTAAACACTTACCAAATTGTCGTTTGCGGGTCATGTCTGGCTTGATTTTTTTTTTTATATTGGTTATTTACCGGCCTTTCTGGATGTCTGCAGGCTCGATGAATACTGATGAGTGCGTTGACGGATAATACCCAAATAGGGTGGGCCTTAGACTCCCCACTACGACTCTAAGGACGATGGCTTATCGCGTACCGTGTGCAAATATTTCTGAAGCGTTGATTGGTCGTACATTTCAAAAATCATAGTGATCATCGCCCGAATATAAACGACTTAGAAAATGTGTTAGTTCTCTAATTTTTTGTCATATTTATAAGTGTTAATTTATCTCATGATTAAAAATCATAATAACGTGATAAAATATTATCACGTATCTAAAAGCTAGGTATTATTTATTCAATAATCGATAGCCTTTGACTCGATCTCTTTTACGCGTCGCCTGTGACGTGATCATCCTGTAAGCCTCAGTTACTCGTCTTTCGCTAGGCTACGTTCTTTAGATGTTTCTTGAAAATTGTCAATGTTGTTAAGATATTCAACGAAAAATGTATATAATATTATTACGCAGCGGCGAATGAAACCCAATTTCGCTAACGATCACAAGTCATTAGGACCAGGCCCAGATTAAACATAAGGGTAATAAGGCTATAGCCTTAGGCCCTCAACATTTTCTGCCCTTTAATTTTTAAAATTCAATTTTTCAAAATGAGATTCAATTTTTCTCAAATTATACTGTAAACTTCCAATTGTAATCCATCAAGAGTCGACTGAATGTAGTTTATTTTTCTGTCACCGCTTTTTAAATGTCATCTATTCGATCTAGATTCGGCCTTTTTTGCAGAGTAGCCTTAGGTATCGCGACTTCCTAATCCGGAAATCGGCCAGATTAAAAAAATTAATTGTTGCTGGATGTTACATTTAATATGGTACCTTTATTCGGGGTTGCTTGCTCCTGCAAGTTCATATAGAGATAAACTATCATTAATAAAGTTACACATTTGTGAATGAGAATCCTAGAACCACCCTCCTGTATGACTTCTCTTACGTGATTACAAGCAATCAACATGAGGAGATAGACTGAGAAATACTCAGTCTCAACAGTATTGAGACATATAGATTCTTCTTATTTATTTCAATAGAAACGATAGAAACATCAAAGTAATTTACGCGAATGTGGAAGCTCTAAATTCTATGTTGAAATTTCATTTTCATTACCGCCTTGGAAATGCTTGCTGTTACGTGAAATACCTTTCTATTACGATACAATATTTGAAAAATTAATAATTGAAAAGCGTGTGTAAGATTAAATAACAGTGTTTGTCATTGGGCGAATAGTTCTTGACCAGCTAAATTTTGAGTTGCCGTGAACGCATTCGTCCCGCCTTCGTGTTCTCTCTGAATTTGAATCAGCGAAAATTCACTAGTTTCCAGTTATAAGTCTGCTACTCATTGTTGCAGTGGCAGACTTATGACTGGAAACCAGTGACTATTCACTGATTGTCAGTAGTTTTCACTGATTCAAATTTAGAGAGTTCGTAGTACGCACTAACCGACGCTAGGGGATATGGAAACACGTGACGCGTTGAAGATGTGTCGAAGCCTGTTAGTGAAAGATGATGAGTAAAAAATGATTGAATAATAAGTTTACGAACACAACGTGTGTGTAATGTGTTAGTTGACCTCATTACTGTTTTTACTGAATTTATTTCCAGTATCTACGCGTGCGATAATACTTATTTCACCAGATCTCAACCTAACCTCGAAAAATGTTCGCGAGCATGTGCTACTTATTCATTGCGAGTAGGTTTGAAAACACCGTGCTGGTACGTACAACGAAAGACAGAGTAAATACTTTCCTTTTATGATTCCACCAGATACCAACCTGTAAGTAACTCGAATTTACTCATTGGTTCCTCAACTTTGATTCAAACTCTTGTTGCTAGTCGGCTCGACTAGATGCCTATAGAACTAGACACAGCGCATTATTGGCTGTACTTACTCGTTAATTTTTATTATTTCAATCTACTTCCAGTGATAATTCAGGAAACTCAGTTTTCACTCATATCAACCGCTTTGCTCAAGAGCGAGGAAAAAACCAAGCTTTGCTCGTCACACCGATGAGGCTTCCAAACAGAGATTTTCTCTATATTTATCAATCATGTCTAATTTCATGTTGAAAATATTAAAGTGAACTATTTTCACTCACATGGAGCGCTCTACTCAAGAGCAAGGGAAACAACCAAGGGTGCTCGTCATATCGATGGAGTTTCCAAACGGGGATTTTCTCGGTATTTATCAATCATGTCTTATTACTAGTTAGAAATATCATTGTGAACCAATTTCACTTATATCAACCGCTCTGCACAAGAGCGAGGGGAACAAAGGTTGGTTGTAAAACCAATGGGGGGATTTTGAACAGGGATTTTCTCTGTATTTATCATTTATTTTTGACTTTATGTTTTAGAAATATCATTGTGAACTAGTTTCACTCTTATGAACCGCTCTGCACAAGGGCGAGAATAAGTCTCTCCAGCGGAGAGCCACTCGACTGATGGTCGATAGAATCCAAACGGATTTAGAATAATGATCTAGAGAATATCAAACTAGTCATAGAAATAGCATACAGAACTGTTTTGCTTTCAGTCTCTCCAGCGGAGAGCCACTCGACTGATGGTCGATAGAATCCAAACGGATTTAGAATAATGATCTAGAGAATATCAAACTAGTCATAGAAATAGCATACAGAACTGTTTTGCTTTCAGTCTCTCCAGCGGAGAGCCACTCGACTGATGGTCGATAGAATCCAAAC
Organism: Tenthredo livida; assembly: GCA_963992785.1. Taxonomy (NCBI): domain Eukaryota; kingdom Metazoa; phylum Arthropoda; class Insecta; order Hymenoptera; family Tenthredinidae; genus Tenthredo; species Tenthredo livida. The sequence continues at coordinate 26,041,667 of OZ023066.1, forward strand.
GGATTTAGAATAATGATCTAGAGAATATCAAACTAGTCATAGAAATAGCAGACAGAACTGTTTTGCTTTCAGTCTCTCCAGCGGAGAGCCACTCGACTGATTGTCGATAGAATCCAAACAGATTTAGATTATTGATTTATAGAACATACATCTAGTCATAGAACCCGCATGAATTAATGTTTTTCTTTGTCTCTCCAATCGAGAGCGACTCGACTGATTGTCGAAGGAATCCTAACGGATTGAGTACATTATAGTGAATGAGTGTCACTCATATCAACCGTTCTGCACAAGAACGAGGGGAACAAAGGTTGGTTGTAAAACCAATGGGGGGATTGTGAACAGGGATTTTCTCTGTATTTATCATTCATTCTTGACTTTATGTTTTAGAAATATCATTGTGAACTGATTTCACTTATATCAACCGCTCTGCACAAGAGCGAGGGGAAGAAAGGTTGGTTGTAAAACCAATGGGGGGATTGTGAACAGGGATTTTCTCTGTATTTATCATTCATTTTTGACTTTATGTTTTAGAAATATCATTGTGAACTGATTTCACTTATATCAACCGCTCTGCACAAGAGCGAGGGGAAGAAAGGTTGGTTGTAAAAGCAATAGGGGGATTCTGAACAGGGATTTTCTCTGTGTTTATTAATTATGTCTAATTATAAGTTAGAAATATCATTGTGAACTAATTTCACTCATATCAACCGCTCTGCACAAGAGCGAGGGGAACAAAGGTTGGTTGTAAAACCAATGGGGGGATTGTGAACAGGGATTTTCTCTGTATTTATCATTCATTTTTGACTTTATGTTTTAGAAATATCATTGTGAACTAGTTTCACTCTTATGAACCGCTCTGCACAAGAGCGAGAATAAATCTTTCCAGCGGAGAGCCACTCGACTGATGGTCGATAGAATCCAAACGGATTTAGAATAATGATCTAGAGAATATCAAACTAGTCATAGAAATAGCATACAGAACTGTTTTGCTTTCAGTCTCTCCAGCGGAGAGCCACTCGACTGATTGTCGATAGAATCCAAACGGATTTAGGTTATTGATTTATAGAACATACATCTAGTCATAGAACCTGCATGAATTAATGTGTTTCTTTGTCTCTCCAATCGAGAGCGACTCGACTGATTGTCGAAGGAATCCTAACGGATTAAGTACATTATAGTGAATTAGTTTTCACGCATATCTATCACTTTGCACAAGAGCGAGGGGAACAACCAAGGTTTGCTTGTCATACCGATGGGGTTTCCAAACAGGGATTTTCTTTGTGTTCCTTAATCATGTCTAATTATAAGTTAGAAATATCATTGCGAACTAGTTTCACCCTTATGAACCGCTCTGCACAAGAGCGAGAATAAGTCTCTCCAGCGGAGAGCCACTCGACTGATGTCGAAGGAATCCTAACGGATTAGATATATTATAGTGAATTAGTTTTCACGCATATCTGTCGCTCTGCACAAGAGCGAGGGAAAAAACCAAGGTTGGCTCGTCATACCGATGTGGTTTTCAAACAGGGATTTTCTCTGAATTTATCATGTCTAACCTCAAAGTTAGAAATATCATAGTTGATTAGTTTCAACTGTTATCAATCGCTCTGCACCAGAGCGAGAATATAAGCGACTTTTGCTGCTTGACACTGCGACGTTTGTCGAACACAGTGTTGGTACACGTGATGTACCTAAATAATTCTCGATTTGTTCGGGTTGTTATTCAGTGCAATCATTTGCAATATGTCTTGCTGTGTTTATAGACACTGCCGCGAAATAATCGCGATCATTAGTGTACGTATATATTAGGGTGGACGTTAAATTCCATCTTGAGGAGTGAAGACCCACAGTTTGAAGGAAAAAAAAAAAGAAAAATTTTGGTCCCAAAGCGAAGTTTCTGAGATGAAGTTAACACGTGCCGGTAAGGCCTCAAAGTTTCCCATTTAAAACACATGCATTTTCACGGATCTCGATTCAAAAATTCACTGTGAGGCTAATTTTATTTCGAAAAATCCTAAACTACGTCAGGGTATCGGGCATGTATACTACTACATGAGGAAGAATAGAGGATATCGTACCATTCAATCTGATCATGATTTTACTCCAAACTAAAATTCTCTTTATCGATTTTACGGCCTAAAATTCTAATTTTCAGTAAATATCCTGCGGATGAAAATTCGATGATGATTTCAATATCATTTCTAACGTAAAATTTCTCGAGGAATTCAGGGGAACCAATAAAAAAAATGCTGAAAATTGAATTTTTCGAGGTATTTCTGTCGGAAAAATTGAATCGTCCATTATTTGAAATCCATCATAACAGTACTTTTTGTCGATTCTTGAAATCACTGTTTTTTTTACAATAAATATTCATGAATGAGAAATACCTCGAAAAATTCAATTTTCACTATTTTTTTGTAATAAAAATCGATATATTTCAGAAAATATTGAGAGTAGAGTTTTTTTTATTGGTTCCCCTGAATTCCTCGAGAAATTTTACGTTAGAAATGATATTGAGATCATCATCGAATTTTCATCCGCAGGATATTTACTGAAAATTAGAATTTTAGGCCGTAAAATCGATGAAGAGAATTTTAGTTTGGAGTAAAATCATGATCAGATTGAATGGTACGATATCCTCTATTCTTCCTCATGTAGTAGTATACATACCCGATACCCTGACGTAGTTTAGGATTTTTCGAAATAAAATTAGCCTCACAGTGAATTTTTGAATTGAGATCCGTGAAAATGCATGTGTTTTAAATGGGAAAATTTGAGGCCTTACCGGCACGTGTTAACTTCATCTCAGAAACTTCGCTTTGGGACCAAAATTTTTCTTTTTTTTTTTCCTTCAAACTGTGGGTCTTCACTCCTCAAGATGGAATTTAACGTCCACCCTAGTATATATATACTGACGTAGCGCGCATCGGAAGATGCGCGCTGCGCCATCTAGCGGTAGGCAGAGGTACCAAACGTTCCGGTGTCTGCGCCATCTATCGGTGGGCAAAGATACTAACGTTTGGTAATCTGCTTTACCGCGGTGAACGGCACCCGGCCGTGGCCTTGAAACGTTTCACATCACCTTAAGGGGGTATATACACCTTTGAATGGGTTGAATTTCTGAAAAACAATTTTCCTTTTTTTTTCAACTTGAAGACTCTGATAAAATTTAAAAAAATCATTATGTTTGGGAAGGGTTTGACCTTCATTATCCATATCTTACATCATATATCACTTCCAGTCTAATAGTGGCTGCGCTGAAGACAGGAAAATACAAAATCACTCGGTTGCCGCAAAGAATCAGACCCAGTGTTGGACCGATCTTGGAATTTTTGGTTCTCAATCGTTCATAACACATGCCTCTATCAGATGAACATAGAACTTTTTGATATTGCGAGAATTACTTGAGTTATTGAATTTTTTCGATTTTTTTTCTGAATTTGAAAAAAAAATTTGCTTATTTTTCTAATATTTCAACTGAAAATGGGTTTTATTATTGAAAGAAGGTATCAGCCGATACACTCAGTGAAATTATTACTGTCAAATTATTAACTGTGTGACTTTTTGCCACCCCAAGGAAATAACTACAGTTAACTTCATTATTCTCGTTGCTTCATTTTCAGTCATATTTTAATGAATAATATGATGAGAAAAAATTACGGACGATCCGGGAATCGAACCCGGGCCTACCGCAGCCTATCCGTGGACTTATGCCAATAGACCACCTTGCTCGCCCACGGACCGCCGTCATCTTTCTCATCACTTTGACTCTATCGTGTACTATTTACATTATTATTGAGAGAAGGTATCAGCCGATACACTCAGTGAAATTATTACTGTCAAATTAATAACTGTGTGACTTTTTGCCACCCCAAGGAAATAACTACAGTTAACTCCATTATTCTCGTTGCTTCATTTTCAGTCATATTTTAATGAATAATATGATGAGAAAAAATTACGGACGATCCGGGAATCGAACCCGGACCTACCGCAGCCTATCCGTGGACTTATGCCAATAGACATAGAAATGGGTTTATCAAAAAGTTCTATGTTCATCTGATAAAGGCATGTCTTATGAACAATTGAGAACCAAAAATTCCAAGATCAGTCAAACGCTGGGTCTGATTCTTTGCGGCAACCGAGTGATTTTGTATTTTCCTGTCTTTAGCGCAGCCACTATTAAACTGGAAGTAATACATGATGTAAGATATGGATAATGAAGGTCAAACCCCCCCCAAACATGATGATTTTTTTAAATTTGATCAGAGTCTTCAAGTTGAAAAAAACAGGAAAATTGTTTTTCAGAAATTCAACCCATTTAAAGGTGTATATACCCCCTTAATTCCTTTCGATGAAGATGAAAGAGAATTACCTTTGTCAGAGCTCAGAGAGCACGCAGCAGAATTAATTCAAAACAGTGCTCTTTTGAAAAAGTCTAGGTTTGATGGAATAAAGCTAAAGTTCCGAAATTTTCTGTGGGAGATTACGTTCTTATCAAGAACCATGAGAGAAACCAAACAAAGTTGGATCGAAAGTTTAGAGGTGCTTTCAGAATTTTGGAGTTGTTGGAAGGTGATAGATACCTTTGGAAAGCCTCTAATTGCGAAAGGACTGATAAGTATGCTCATGATCGCTTGCGAGCGATGCCGGAATGTTCTATTCCCGCACATTTGGATGACTTTGAGTAGCCAAGATATGCCAGTATTGAGTGAATGTATTGAGTGTATTTCGACGCTGCTCACGAAGACTAGCACGTTTCAGATTTCTTACAAAAACTAGCACGTTTTGATAATAACCACGAAGACTAGTACGTTTCGATATTAACCACGAAAACTAGCACGTTTCGATATTAACCACGAAGACTAGCACGTTTCGATATTTACCACGAAGACTAGCACGTTTCGGATTTCGGCGCGAGAAGATTAGTATGTTTGTCGAACTGAAACGAATATTATTTCTATTTTGCAACATTTTATCATTCTCTAACTGGGTACTGTAAAATATACAAACGACCTATTGAAGTTATTTAACAAATGTTCGATTAATTTTTTCAGGTGCTCCATAATGAATCAATCAGAAATTTAAAACATCTGTAAAGAACCTGTGAAAACAGCATCAATTTTCCTCATCCCTCCACGACAACACAATTTCGAGAATATTTATGAGTTTATTTTGATGCAAAAAAAAAACGCACTTATACATCCGCAAATTGACTTTCATTTCGACCATCGCACACCGCACAAATCTTCAGAAAATCCTTGTTACAATAATCAAAGCATGGTGGCTTTTGGGGAGATAACTGAAACGTGCTAGTCTTCGTGGTGAATATCGAAACGTGCTAGTCTTTGTGGTAAATATCGAAACGTGCTAGTTTTCGCGGCGATAGCCGAATCATGCTAGTCTTCGTGAGAAGCCGAAACGTGCTAGTTTTCGTAAGAAATCTGAAACGTGCTAGTCTTCGTAAGCAGCGTCGATTTGATGAAGTGTTAGCAGGATAAGGTTATCCTGAGTCGTTTTTATTTTCTCAGTGTGTGTTGAATGTAATGGAATGATATTCAATAACAAAATGATTTATTCGACTCTGGTAACATTACAAATGAAACGATTAATATATAAGATCAAATTATTAGAACTAAAGATTCGAATAACCGATTGAAAGTATGCATAAAGTGACATTAAACCTAGGCAAAGTGACCTATAGGCAATATGATAAAAGAATAAAAGTGTATTCAGTGAGTCACGTCGCTACTCCGGGGGTGTAAGTGCACCGCAGCGGAGGGATGTATTACTAGGCGAATACTCGACGAAGACTGACTTCTCTATTTTAACTTCAGCTACATTAGCCTGTGCGTTTGGGCCTGAACCCGAGAGGGTGGGAGGCAATGCCAGGTACCTCCATGCGTGGTCCGGTAGGGGTTGGAAAAAACCCAAAGACACCTACGTCACGTTCGCGAGGCCCTCAGCGTGGGACCCTTAGTGGGCTGTCGAGGGACCGCCGCGTCTGGCGAGCACTTGAGTGCCATAAACTTGGGAAAGTTCGAAAGTCCCAAATTCATGGAAAATCAAGAGGTGCAGAACGTGTTCTGGCTTTTGTCTTTCTTTCTATCTTTTCAGGCTTAGTTATTTTTACGACGAATGTATGTACAGTAATGTTCGTTAACCCTTTCACTGGTGCAGCCTTTTTTACTGTACGTGCCAAAAATGGTAGGACAATAAACTAAACAATTTATACGATTAACTATGAATATGCACACCGAATTTGAAATGAATTGGTTGAAAAATGCAGCAGTTATTCAATTTGATCATATATGATACATCGCCAGTTGTGGCACGACTTTTTTTTGATCATATATGATACATTGCCAGTGAAAGGGTTAATGAGTTCCCAGTGGTTAACTGTATTTTTCGGACTTTTTCAAATACAATCAATAAAATAATATAATATTATTTTTATAATGGGTCATAATTATTATTATTATAATTTCGACTATCGGCACATCAAATACAACTAGAATGGAGTCTCGTTTCCGGAAAAGTCCAAAAAAAAAAACAGTCAGCCACTGGGAACCCATTAATGAACATTACTATACGCTCTTTATGGCACTGTGAATACCCAAAGGTCAGACCTGGCCTGGGATTGCCTCCCCTCATGGAATGGAAAATCCCACGAGTCAGTCCGATGATTATTTATTAACTATTTTCTAATTATTCTATATTCCCCAACTAAGTATACATGGGACTGAACAGAGTGAAGTATTTGGTGAGTGTATTGAGTGAAGTGAAGTAGAGCACTGTTCATGAACCTGGGATTCGCCTGTGTGGCAAGGACCTTCATGGTCATGAGTGTTCACCTGTGCGGCAAGGACCTGACGGTCATGAGTGTTCGCCTGTGTGGAAAGGGCCTTGTTGATTAGTGGATTACGCCTTGGTGGCAAGAGTTGATTAGACAATGCTCAGGAAATTTTCAAATTATGAGTTTGTTCTCGATAGAGAATTTTATGGGAGCAAACATACGGGAACAGAGCATTTTTGTTTCATTCGTTGACAAATTTTAATAGTCGGTCAGGAAGACCGAGCGATACGATTAAATACTTGAAGAAAAATGTGTATTGTTTCAGATTGCTGAATGAAGCACATGAGGACGTGTGGTAGGTCAGTATGGCCGTGTCGGCGTATTACTATTTTGATGTACAGTGCTGGCAGAGACGGAATGAGTTGAATCGCAGGATCTCATTCGAACGAAGTCGTATGTTTTGTTTGTGGATGTTATTAAAAAGAATAAATGGTTGCTGAGCAGCATTGAGCTGTTTGAATATTTGAATTAGAAAAAGAAGAATTCTTCCGAAGTGACTCAAAAAGGAAAGCACGAAAGCGTTTACGTCTCTTTCAGTCACTGTTTAATTCTTCGTGAAACTTCTGAGTTTAATAAATGTGTTCCTGTTGTTTCATTAATTAACGAGTTCTATATTTATTTTATTCGATAAATACGGATCGTTGGACAAGAGATCAGAAAGCAGCTCGATGACCGCCCGGACCGTCGACTTATACAGGGTGTTGCGGAAATCGCGACGAATATTTCACAGGGCAAATCTTGATCAAAAATGGGATCGAAATCCCCTCAGCCGATTTTTTTTCAAAGGCATATCTTTTCCGTTATAATCAATTTCATTTCAGCTAATGACGCGCGACTCATGAACGGCCGTTTGTCGGTGCGATCACCGCTCGGTTGTCTGCGCGTCTCTCACCCTATTGTCAGCACGAAAAAAAGTGTACACAACCGACCGGTAAGCCGGTAAGCACGCCGACGCACAGTGGGGAATTTTCACGAAAACGTGGCCAAAACTCAAAAAACGAATTTTCTTATGCAGGTATAACGATCGAAGGGATTGGTTAAGAACTAATTTCTGCGTAACCTCCCGTTCGTCCCGACCCTTTAACCCTCATAGTCTCTTAGATATTTTAGTTCAAAGTTGAACTTCGTCCGTGACGATTGCGTACCTGAATTTTGCCATCATATTCGCTCTAACTTTGAACACTTATAACTCAACAGTGTAAAGTGATAACCAATTTCAGCAAAATGGATGATCTTTCTCAAGGTATGTAGAAAATTTTGCCCATTTTACAATTAAAAAATAGTATTTATTGTCCATGTTTACGTAGTCTAACGGTAATCCTGAAAAGTGCCATTCATCGGAAATAAATATTGTCTTTACTTAGACTTTTAGTTTAGAATCCCGCGATATCCCGCCTTTGCTTTTTTGTTAAATTGTAGCTTAGAATATCAGCTTTCGAATGAAGTGTGAATGAGAGTGCGCAAACGTGCGCGGGCTGGTCCAGAGCACTTTTGGTGAACGTATGCGTGTTCCGAGAAGGCCCCCGGCGGCGCTCGCTCGCCGCGCCGCGCCGCGTTTCCATGCCAGTGCGCTGCCTAGTCAGCCGAGCTGGGCAGGTAGCTCGCTTACTTGGAACTTCCTCGCCCTAAGCGGACTCGGTCGACTGGTTTACTCTGAAAATACATTCTAAATATTGATATATTGTTCATAAAAATTCTGATACCTGATTTTACATACGTACAATTTGTTTTCCAGAGGCAAAGGGATTTATTCAAAATTTATTATTGTGTTCGAAACGCCAAATCCGTATTCTAATGAAATAATATCAAATGCACGAAGGTGTATATCTAATCCTCATTCGGATTACAATGTCAATTTTATAATCACACAATACGAAATACTATCCTTCTGTTCTAGATTCTGGAACTTCTCTCATCACCTTCAACCAAAGGGGAATTCTCTCCATTATAAATGAAAGCAGTTTTCGGCAGAAGCCATTCCAGTATTATAGTGAGCCCAACTATCACACATGAAGATCTCTATCCGGCTCCGAATTGACTTATTACTTATTACTTTACGCGTAAGCCGCGTGTCATTGACTGACATTGAAATAATTATATCGGAAAAGATATGCCTTTGAGAAAAAATCGCCTGAGGAAATTTCGTTCCCATTTTTCATCAAGATTTACCCTGTGAAATATTCGTCGTTATTTCTGCAACACCCTGTATATAGATCATATAGTAATGTTATATTGATGTATCACATCATGTTATATTTAGTTAGCAACAATAATATTATTCTTACGGTTTGTGCTATTATCGTCATCACAACACAATCCATATCAACACAAATGAATCGTCTGCATAGAGGATTTCGTGAGGAAGCGATGGAAGAATTTCCGCGACAAATATTTAAAAACTTTGAAGAGATCGAAGACAACAAGTGGTCAAGCAGCAGTCACTTAACCTACCTGGGTTTACAAGGAATCGATGGCATTTCTGAGTGGCATTGTCGAACCTCGACTAGAGTTTTAATTCTATAGTATAATAATGGTCCAATCAGTGAAAAATATCGACTGCCGTGGCTTGAAGCCATGATTTTCCAATTGAATCAATTTGAAATAATCTGAGATTTATATAAGTCTGATTCACCTGCATCGATTGCAATGTAATTTTTATTTTCCTTTTCATTTTCATCGTCATTTCTGCGGTTGATCTAAATACGTCTGAAACGGCATTGGACTTACGAAGTCCGCGCGCAGGAATCACTCGATTGCCATGCCGCTTGTTCGACATGCCTGTGACCTACAACCTACAGATTTCTAAAAAATTCTCACATGAAATCCTGATCCTTGGAATTAGTATACGTATGAACCCCTGCTTTTATTTAATTAGAAAACGACAAATATGACTAGCGTATCTGCTTCAGCCCGAACTTCACTCATTGCAGATCTCTCAATGACACCAAGACCTCAGCATGATACTGTAACTGAATTTGGTTTCGAGGGCTAATTGCTAATATTTAAAGAAATACTTCGATTACTAAACTAGCTTTTGAGGGCTAATTGCTAATATTTAAAGGAGGGCTTGTAACGGGCTTGTTAGCCGGCTATAAATTGATGGAGTGAGAGGACGGGGTGTGAGGGAGAGTAAACGTGGTCGAGTCGTGAAATGTACTTAGAAATTATAACTAGGGTTTATTCAAGACAATCCTTAAAACTATTACATGTGTTAATGAGTCGTGTGAGTGTGAGTGAGGGGATATGCTAGGGGTTGCGTACTAAATTAGTGAACGTTTTATGGTGAAGTACTGACCTTCAGTAATAGGCTTCGATATATCACAAAATTATTATTTGGGTTACTTGGGCACTAGTCTCTAAGACGGCAAGTGATTGAGTGTCTAGAGTGACGATCGGACCTCATGTCCGATCGTCCTCGGCTAGCTTCGCATATTTTAATTCGTTTTGAATTTACTTTGGTTTCCCCGCGTAGCTTGGGTAGATTTGTGACTTGCTATGTCACAACTCCCCCCTCCCCACGCGGGGTGAAGCCTATAGGGTGAACCGTTTTATATGTGTAGTGTTATGTGTACTTATATTCTATTTGCTATATTATATTATCTCATACTTCATGTGTTTCTTATAGCTAGCTTATTATCTATGTCTTTTCATCTCTTTTGTCTCTAGATTCTATCGTATATTTTTTTGCTTGACATTTTATCTTTACTTTGTACTTTTTATGTATGACCTACTGTGTGTTAATCATTTGACTCTATTTTATTTGTGACTTGTTTTCTATTTTGTACTGTTGTTGATACCTTATTTACTAATGTGTTTCGTTTTCGTTGTCCTTTTCCGGTATCGTGCAGTTTCCTTATCGTGTAGTTTTGTCGTCGTGTCGTTATGGTGTCCTGTTGCATTTATGTTTCTCCCTTTTCTTGACTATCCTGCTGTTGTGTACGTGTCGTCTCTCTCCCTGTTTTGCTCATCTTCTTCTTTTTATTGTGTTGTGTCAAATGTCGTGTCTGTGTTGTCTATCTCAATGATTAATGTGTCTGTGTCTGTCTCCATCTCGTCTGCAGTCTCGTACTCGTCCGTTTCGGTTTTTTGGTCTGTGTCATGTGTGGTCTGTTCGAGCGTCTTGTTTTCTGTGTGGTCTTTTGGCGTGATGTGGTACTGTCTAGGGAATGGTGGATGTGATCGTGTACGTGTGCGTCTCTGGTGTCTTATCGTCGTGCTGTGTGTCGGTAATGTGATCGTCGGTATGTCGTGTTTTGGTGGTGATGGTGATGTGTAGGGTGGTAAATCGTCTAGTCTGATGAGTGGGGGTTGTGTGGGTGTGGCGTCTTGTTTGGGTGTGGCGTCTTGTTTGTTTTCGTGTCTGTTTTTGTATTTTATGTATCTGTCTGTCGCTTCTATTAATGTAAATCCTGCGTCTATTCTGTCTATTAGTTTTGTCATTTCGTCTGGTGTGTCTGTTCTGGGTTTTACTGTCCGTTCGTAAGGAGTCTGTTGTCTGGATGTGCTGGGTGTCGGATTGTTTTCTGCACGTCGTGTGGAGGGTGGATTCGAATATCTGTGTTCGTGTGGTGGTTGTCCTGGTGTTTGTAGTAGGGGTATTTTCTGTGGTCGTGTTGCGTCTCGTATGTACTGTCTCAGTATCGGTAGAAGTGTGCGTCGTGATTCTGTCGGTGGGTGTATGTTGTATTGATGTTGCAATGGTCTGTCTGTCTGTATCGTCTCTTGTGTTGAGTATCGGTGTGCGTACGTCTGTTGTCCTGGTGTTCGTGTTTTGGGGATTGCTCCCAGTCTGGCGCGGAGGGCCGGTGATAGGTTCGTTTTCGTCTGTCTGTCCATCGTCCTTGTTTCTGTAATATATCGAATGTGGAATTAGTCACATGTATTTTCAAATGTATAGTTTCAAATTGTCGATGTGCCATTTGCCTATGTTTTTTTTGCCTTCTGTAACCAACTCATATATGGTAGGTGAAATTTTCTTAATAATTATGTATGGTCCAGAGTATTCATGTGTCAATTTAGCTGCAATATGGTCTACCTTTGATGAGAGTGTGTGGGTCTTTTTTAGAACCCTATCTCCTACCTTGAACTCGGTGTTTCTGTGTCTAAGATTGTAATAGTGTGCCTGTCTTTCGTTTGCTTCCGTTAGGTGTCTTTGTACTTCTTTCCTGATAATCTGTAGTCTGCGTAAGTGATCTGTCCATTTGTCTGTGTCCTGCATCTCGATGTCTCCCTCGTTTTCTAGTTGATCTCGTAGGCACTGTGTCGGTTTTAGTTCCCTTTCCAGGTTCAGGAATGCCGGTGTGTGTTTCGTTGATGTTTGTGTACTTGTGTTTAATGCAAATTGTAAATCTTGTAAGTGTATATCCCATTCCCTGTGGTCTTTTTTTACGTATGCTTGTATCATCGTTTTCATGGTTCTATTAACTCGTTCTACCGGGTTCGCTTGTGCGTGGTATGGGGGTATTGTCGTGTGTCTAATGCCGAATTCTTGTGTTAATTCGCGTATTAGTTCGCGTTTTGGTTATGTATGGTGTGCCGTTGTCTGCCAGAATTACGCGTGGTGTTCCCCATCGTGATATGACGTGTGTGTGGAGTGCATGTTCGACTGTCTGAGCTGTTGCTTTTTTTTAGTGGTATTATTTCGCTCCATTTTGTGTATAAATCTTGAAAAACTATTATGTATTGGTGTCGTGTTTTAGATATGGGTAGCGGACTCATAATATCTGAAGCTACTACTGTCCATGGCTCTTCTATTATTCTGTGTCCCATGAGACCTGCTGGCTGTCTTTGTTCTACTTTCGTTTTTTGGCAAATCTCGCATTTTCTTACGTAATTTACGGTATCTGTGTACATCCCGGGCCAGTAATACTCTTTAGATATTCCCTGATTGTGTTGTGTCGTGATTTTCGTGTAGTACTTGTGTGATTTTCTCTTTAGGGATTAATAATTTCCATGGGTTTGTGTCGGGTAATAGGTTTGAGTGTAGAGGATCGGGTCTATGGAAGTATAGGTGTGTGTCGCGTATTCTCCATGAGTCGTTTTTCTCCGGTCGTGTCTGTACTTATGTCTTTTTGTATATGTACCATTTATCTGTTGTGTTTTCTATCGCGCCTAAGTGTGGTTGTTCTTCGTCTTCGTGTAATCGTGATAGTGCGTCAGGTACGTGGTGTGCTGAGCCTTTTCTGTGTATTATTTTGAAGTCGTATTCGAGTAGTTCGAGTGCCCATCTCGCTAGTCTGCCTGTCGGGTTTTTTAGATTATGCAGCCATTTCAGTGCGCTATGATCTGTGATGACTGTAAAATGGTATTCCTCTAAGTATGGTCTGAATTTCTGTATTGACCAGATTACTGCTAGGCACTCCCTTTCTGTCGTTGTGTATTTTCTTTCCGCATGGCTCAATGCACGGCTGGCGTATGCAATTACTTGTTCTGTATCTTGTTGTGTTTGTGTGAGTACTGCGCCCATCCCTGTGCCGCTTGCGTCTGTTTGTACTTGAAATGGTAGTGTGTGATCGGGACATGTTAGTGTGGGTGGTGTTGTGAGTAACTGTTTGATTGTATTCGTCGCGTGTTGTTGTTCTTCGCCCCAGGTCCATTTCTGATCCTTTTTTAATAGTCGTGCGAGTGGTTCTGTTATGTGTGCGAAATTTGGGATGAATCTTCTGTACCAAGAGGCCATTCCTATTAATCTTCTTAATTGTTTGATCGTTTTCGGTTCTGGGTAGTCTGTCAGTGGTTGTACTTTGTCTGAGTCTACGTGTAATCCGTGTTTGTCTACTATGTAACCTAGGTATTCAACTTGTGAGCAACCAAATTCACATTTATCTGGATTAATAGTGAGTCCTGCGTGTGAGATTTTATCTGATATTTTTCCTAGCCAGTGTATGTGTTCTTCGAATGTCTGTGTCACTATTATAATGTCGTCTAAGTATGCAAATGCGTACGGTTCTGATTTTGGTCCAATTATTTTATCTAGTAATCTTTGGAAGGTCGCTGGTGCTCCCGTGAGACCATATGGCATCCTTTTAAATTGGTATAATCCTTTTTTCGGTACTGTAAATGCTGTTATGTGTCTGCTGTCTGTGTGTAGTGGTATTTGGAAGTATGCTTGACTGAGATCAAGTTTTGATATGTATTGTGCAGCGCGTAATTTGTCTAGTATGGCTGTCATGTATGGTAGTGGATATGCGTCTTTGCGTGATACTGAATTTACTTTTCTAAAATCGAGACAAAATCTGTAAGTGTTGTTCGGTTTTGTAATCATCACAATTGGGCTTGACCATTCGCTTTCTGATGGTTCTATTACATCCTCTGCTATCATTTTGTCTACTTGCGCGTAAATCGCGTCTTTCATTTTGGGTGATACCATGTTAGTATCTTTGTTTTATAGGGGCGTGACTTTGTGTGTCTATTTTGTGTGATGTTAAGTGTGTTAAGCCTAGTTGGCCTGGTAATGATGTGATTTCATTTCTTAGTAGTATCTGTAGTTCTGTGTGTTGTGTGTCTGTGAGTTGTTGTATCCCGCTGCAGATTCGCGGTGTTTGATAGTTCGGATACAGGTTTGGATTCGGTGGAAAGTTCGGAGTCGGTAGTAGGACTTTTCGTTTTGTGGGTGCGTCTGTGTGTGTGTATTCTATTCTATCTATGTTTTGGTCTTGTGTATTTTTGTATAAGTTGGATTCGGTGGGAAATTCGGAGTCGGTAGTAGGACTTTTCTTTTTGGTTCAGGTGTGGTTGTGTGTGTTTGTTCCTGTGTATCTGTATTTCGCGTCTTTTCTAACGCTAATTTTTCTAATTTTTCTTGTAATGCTGCTGCTTTTGCTTGTTTTGTGTGTGTCTGTGTTTCCTGTTCCCTGGTTTCTTTAGGTTTTTCTGTTTCCATTTCTGTTCTTCCTTTTTCGCGTTTTTCGTTTTCTTGTTCTACGTTATCTTTTTGTTTGATCGGGTATTGAATTGGGACTGGAGTTGTCTTAGGCCATCGCTCCATTATGTATGTTAATGCTGGCTTTTCTTTCATCGACCATGTATTGTCTACGAAGTCTAATCTCATCCCGAAGTGTCTCATTGCATCTATTCCGAGAATGCATGTCCATGCAAGTGTTGGGATTATTCCTAATTCTATCCATCTGCTTGTGTGTTCTATTCTAATCCGTCTTGTTGTTATTCCTATTATTCCTGCGCTTGTGCCTTTTGCTACTAACATGGTAGTGTTAGGTGTATCTTGTATGTCTGTGTGTCTTTCTTTTAGTATTTCTCCGATCTTTTGTCCTAAGTATGAGTGTGTCGCTCCCGTGTCTACTAATGCATCAAATTCTAGTCCGTCCATGTCTACTTTTATGTGGAATCTCGGATCTCGTGGATTGTGTGTGATAGTGTATGTCGCCTGTTCGGGTGTGTATGTGTTTTGTGTTTGGGGAACTGCCTCCACCCGTGTTGGATGTTCCTTTACTCGTTTCCCGACTGCTGCGGTCTTGCGCATTGCCATCTCATGTGGCCTGGTGCGTTGCAGTTGTAGCAGCGTCTCTATATTGTGTCTGTCTGTGTGTGTCTGTCGTGTGTATAGCGGTGCTGGGTATGTAATCGCTGGGCGTGTTGGTGGTTGTATCTGCGGTCTCGTCTGTGTTGTGCATGTGTATGTCGGCGGTATGTTTGGCGTCGGTAATAAGACTCTACGTTGCTGTGTTTGAATCTGTGGCGCTGTGTGTGTGTGTGTGTACTCTATTTGCGGTGTATTCTGTTTCCTACCCGGGAAAAAATGTTCAGACATGATCATGCCTGTTCATGTATGATCAGGCCTGAAATTAGACATGATCATGTCTGTTCATGTATGATCAGGCCTAAAATTAGACATGATCATGTCTGTTCATGCCGGTTCATATCTGATGCCGGACATGATCATGCATGATCATGAATGATCAGGCCTGAAGCGCCCAATACGTTCAGGCCTGATCATGCATGACCATACCTGTTCATGTATGATTATGCCTGATGCCAGACATGATCATGCCTGTTCATGTATGATTACGCCTGCTGCCAGACATGATCATGCCTGTTCATGTATGATCAGGCCTGATGCCAGACCCGATCATAAATACGTGCCTGCCTG
Organism: Tenthredo livida; assembly: GCA_963992785.1. Classification (NCBI taxonomy): domain Eukaryota; kingdom Metazoa; phylum Arthropoda; class Insecta; order Hymenoptera; family Tenthredinidae; genus Tenthredo; species Tenthredo livida. Next base: position 26,057,626 of record OZ023066.1, read on the forward strand.
ATCATGCATGGCCATGCCTGTTCATGTATGATTACGCCTGCTGCCAGACATGATCATGCCTGATGCCAGACCCGATCATAAATACGTTCATGCCTGATCATGCATGGCCATGCCTGTTCGTGTATGATTATGCCTGCGTCAGACATGATCATGCCTGTTCATGTATAATCAGGCCTGACGTCAGACCTAATCATGAATACGTTCATGCCTGATCATGCATGGCGATGCCTGTTCATGTATGATTATGCCTGGAAGGTTGAAAACCTCCGCTCTGCTCTAACTATGTCGCTCTGATCAGGCCTGATACGTGATCAGACCATGATCGGCCATGAGCATCAGGCCTGATCAGACATGAACAGGCATAATCATGTCTAATTTCATACGATATGATCAGACATAACTGATATAAGTCAATGTCCAATCATTTATAGGTCTATATATAATTATAAAATATTATCATTATTATATTATTATTATTATTATTAATCATATATGGTCTATATATAATTAGATATGATCAGACCTGACTGATATAAGCCCATGTGTAATCATATATAGGTCTGATGTAGGTCTATATATGATCAGATCTGATCAGACCTGATTGTTATGAAACCTCAATATACAGGGTTATTCAGAATTCGTGACGAATCTCTCAAGGGGTTAATCCTTGACAAAATCGGGATCGAAAGTTCTTCAGCCATTTTTCCGAAAAATGATTTTTTTCCTTCGAATCATAACACATTTTTTCTATATCATCCACCGAATAAAAAACTTTTGGAATCCTCCAAAATTGACAAATAAAACAACAAAAACAAAAAAATCGTTTGTCGGAGAAAAATATTTCCAAGGAAAAATGGCCGAGAAACTTTCGTTCCCAATTTTGACAAGAATAAACCCCTCAAGAGATTCGTCATGAATTCTGAATCACCCTGCATACCCATACATATTCTTTGACAATCTAAACAATACGAACCTGAATATTATGATATTATTAAATTAGCCGTTTTGCCCCACAAAGTTATAGAATTCCTCCAGTCAATAAAATCAACGTTTAATCTCTTTTAATAAATAGAATACACAGTATTTTCAGGTTAGTAATTTTTTCTGCTGAAAAATCTAGAGTGGTCGTATTGCCTCACATTCCCTAAAATACAAAAACAATTCAAGAATCGTTCGATCATCATAATCAATATTAAGTGCATTCGTTAAGGTTGATAAAATTTTCGTGTCAAATACATATAGACATTCTGAAAGTATCAACTATCAAATACGTAAAGTAGCAAAGTGGTAGAAGCTTCGACTGATACGTAGAAGGACCCGGGTTCGAATCCCAGTAAGAAACAGTCAGAAAATTTCAATCGACAAAAAAAAGTGAATTATCAGAAATAACCATAATTCCAGACCATTACGACGAATAAAAGATATAAAAACAAAATAGTTTTTATGATTTTGTAATTTAATTGACTGTTTTATTTTAATTTGTCCAAAACAAATGATTAAATCTGATCATATCGGATTATATATAAGCAGACATGATCAGACCTGGCCAATTATACATGGTTATATATGGTCATATAGAGACAAATTTCGTTCATGATCATTAATGATAAGGTCATTTATGATTATTTATATTCATATACAACTATTTTTTCCCGGGTAATCATGCTCTGTCTCGTTTTTTCCCATGATCTATCTGTTTCCCATTGTTTACCTGCGTTTTCTAACTGTTCAAATGTGCTTATTTCGTATCTTCCTATGTATTGTTTGTATTCTAACTTTAGTTTTCTATATGTCATTTCTATTTCTTGTGTCAGTGTGTACGGCGGGTCTAATTGCGTAAATAGTGTTCTAATTCTAATCACGAATTCCGAAATCAGCTCGTTTTCTTCCTGTACGCTATTTCTTATTTGCTCTTCAATTCTATCTCTACGCCGTGTGCCTGTGAATGTGTGTCGTATGTGTTCTGCGAAATCTTGTAGTGTGTTCCATCTACCTCTGTGTATTCTATACCATTGTTTTGCTTTTCCATCAAGTATCGGTATGAGATTGTCCATTAGTTGTTTGTCCTGTATGTCATATCCTATTTGTAAGTCTTTTAAATTTTGTAAAAATTCGTACAGATCTTCGTTAGGTTCTCCGGTATATTTCATGTTCCATGATTGTATCGCCTTGATCGGTATTATCTGGTTTGGTGTTTGACTGTTGTTGAAGCGTTGCGTGTTTTGTAGTAGTACCGTCTCTGTGTCGTAGTGTGTCGGGTATGTTTGTGGTGGGTCTAAGTCTATCAGGTTGCGCATTGTTTGTATGTTTCGTCTGTTTGTGCCTATAAATGTGTCCGCGCCTGTTTCGTTTCTATGCTGATTCTCCGGCATTGTTCGACTACTTATGTTCGCGTGTGTGGGGTTTGGTGATATGTTGTATATGTCTCGTCTAACTCGAACTGTATGGGTGTCGTGTCATGTACGTGTGTGCTGCGTTGCTCTATTTGAGTATAACTGATCATTTTGTGCATATCCTGATTGCATCTGTCTCATATCTCTGATTACGCTCATGTCGTTGTCTTCGTTTCGTATGTTATTTCTAACTACTCGTCCATCGTCTCTAAATGGTTCGTGTACTTGTAAGCGTGGTTACGAGTGCTCTGTTTGCGCGTATCTAAGTGTGCGTTGTCTATTTTGTCCTTCTATGTCTATCGTGTTGTTTATAAAGTGCGCACGTACAGGACCTTGCGGTTGTGTGCCGCATGGTAACAGAGGTTCGCTCTGTCGTCTTTCCGCCATTTCTATGTACGTGTGTATGTGTGTTTCACCGGTTCTGTTTAAATTTGTCTATTATATGTGCTATCTTTTACTGTTTTAATTTGTTTAACGTCCTATTAGTGTGTGGGGAAGTGTGGATTTTTGCGTTGGGCCCCAATTTGTAACGGGCTTGATAGCCGGCTATAAATTAATGGAGTGAGAGGACGGGGTGTGAGGGAGAGTAAACGTGGTCGAGTCGTGAAATGTACTTAGAAATTATGACTAGGGTTTATCCAAGACAATCCTCAAAACTATTAAGTGGAAAAGGAGAATCTATCTTTGTAACAATACAATGGAAGGTGTTCGCGTATTGTCAACCCAAAGTGACACAGGCAACGGTAACATTTTTTATTTTTTTGATTTTGTTTTTTAATCCTCATTATTACGAAATTGCGCAAGGACGACGACCACTCGTGCGGAACCGAATTAAAATTGAAAACAAATTACAAATTACTATTGTTGAATGAATCACTAATATTTTTTCAGGTGCAGTTAATTTATGTAGACCAAGTTCATCATCATCAGCATGTGAGATTTAAACTTTTATGAAGATAGATAGTAAAATATTTGAAATTTCTGATAGCTCAAAAACGATTATAATTCAGCACTATTTAACTAGATGGCAAATAATCTACAGAACAGTATTTTCAATAATTGGGCTCTGATAACCGTTCAATCATTGCAGCACAAGAACCATCCATACCTAGTACTTCAAAACTGCAAAACCATTCCACAAAATCGAATTGTGGAATAAAATGGAGATCTCCACAATACAGTAGGACCTTGTTTATCCGAGGTAATGTGGGGAGGAGGTATCTCGGATGAGCGAAAACTCGGATAACACAAAAGAAGTGATAAATTAGAAAATTTCAATCATTTTTTATGTATTTGAAACGTTAAAATGAAATTCGATCACAAAAGTATTTACATAATGTATAAGCACCATAGTAGCGATCGCAAAATACTTCGCGCGTACAGCATAGGTATAGCAGCTCTATCCGTTTCACTCGAGTTCTTCCGTATTATCCGAGCATACACCTCGATTAATGCGGAGTGCTCCGATGAGTCAGTTGCCTCGGATAACGCGGAGACTCGGTTGATCGAAGGCCGGATAAACGAGATTCTACTGTATATGCAAAATTCAAAGCATAGTGAGTTCATATAGTAGTTTTTAGGTACACAATACTCGGTTTATAAACATAATTATATTTTCTAATAGAAGAGCTATTCACAAAGTATCAGGCTACTACAATAGCGATGACTTGATTTATATTTTGACAAAGATTACGATAACCTGTGTACATCAGATTACATCAGTGTTAACCCTCGAAATGAACCATCATGTGTATTATGCTCATCATTCTGCACATACAGTCTTCATGAAAGTATCATTTCAAATCAATAGGAAACGTTGACAGTGATCCCGTGGAGGCAGCTATATTGAGCCTTGTCCATGATAGGCAGGATGCACTTGCGAAAAAACAGGACTTAACATCAGAGGAGCACTTTTACCCGTCAGTAGCCAATGACGTTTAAAACTACAATGCTACATTGAGGATGAGGATGAGACAGGCTGTGTTGAAGGTCTACGTTGACATTTTTTTGGCTTAACTTACACCATAGTTCTAAAAAATAAATAGCGACTGTCGTGGTCGTTTCAAAAATTATGAGACAGATATCACAATTTATGATTAAAATAGTCAATTTTCACAAACAAAATACCCTGAAATTTATTGTCATCTGTACCGATCCCTCTGATGCTGGGGCAATTTATCCCACTGCCACGGAACTGTTCCGCCATCTATAAAGTATGTTGTATAAGATCCTCTGCCAAACTTCGCGATCTGCGCAGCATTTCTGGCATGATTTGGAGCTAAGTTTCGCATTCCTTCAATTTCGGCTATCTTACGCCATTGTCCGTCACGAATATTTCCAGCATGATCCTCGAAATCGGCGTAACGTGGTGGAAGGTAGCGTCGTTGACCCGGTGGTAGTTGTAGTTCAATATCTCTGAGCCACTTATGAAGTATCACGCAGCATTTAACAATACTTTCAACAGTTTTTGGGCACGCAATTATTGGCTTCCGAAAAATACGGAACCTGGATGCCATGACTCCGAAAGAATATTCGATGCACATTCTGGCTCTGCTTAAGCGATAATTGACGATGATTTTATCGGGCGTCAAACCAACACTAGGATACGGTCGCATTAAGTTCTTCAACAGTGGGAACGCAGCATCGCCGACAAATACTGAGGGAAGACGAATGTCAGTCCCTGGAAGAGCTGAGCATGGTGGAGGTATTGGTAGTGTCTTGTTCGTAATGGCTTGACCGAAATCAGAATCTTGAAAAATTCCACCGTCACTTTCTCGTCCAGCTGAACCAATACTGACATAAGTAAATCGGTATTGTGCGTCACATGCTGCAAGTAGTACAATACTGAACGAGCCCTTGTATTTGTGAAAGGCTGAGCCAGTATTTCTGAAACATTGCACGATTATATGTTTACCAGCAATTGCTCCGACACAATTTGGAAAGTTCCTTCGGTCCTTAAAATCTGTTGCTACTGTAGCCCAATCGTCTTGACTTAGTTTTGGTAGTAATTCCGGCTGTGACATAGTCCATATGGCTTCAGTAGTTTCGGCAATTATATTTAATACAGTTGCCCGACCAATGCGATATTGATAATGCAAACTGATCATACTATCCCCTGATGCGATGTATCTCAATGATAATGATAGTCGCAGGCCAGGAGATATACGTTCTTTGAACACGTTTAATTTCAAAGTTACAGGCTCAATCCGTTGTAACAGGAGGTCAAATTGATTCGTAGTCATTCTATGATAATGGAAGAACAATTCCGGACCATTGCGAAGTCCTATTATGAGGTGATCGTATGCGCCTTCCTCGTATCGTAAGTTGGTGAACGGCCTAATCCACCAACGATGGGCAGCTCTGCGCTGCAATCGTTGCATGGCGCATCTTCTTCTCCATAGCAGTAACAGCAAAAGAAGCTCATTATCTCTATTCGTCCTGTGAAATATTCGTTAAAAATTCTGAATTATTCTGTATAGTCGACTGCATTACGTGAAATTCATATCCTACATACCAGTAGTATATGACAGCCGTGGTGAGTCATAACAAATGACGTCACCCGGCGGGAGTGGAGATTTGGCGCCAGTGACGTAGACTGCTGCCAGTCCGATTCAAGATGGCCCCGCCTATACGAAACAAGATGGCGACTGTTTTTTCCACTGAACTCTCAGTATACTAGAACGCGCGCTGGCTATTTCCACCCATGTAGAAGCGGCGTATCAAGAGAGATAGCTTCGACGAAGCATCGATGGGTATCTTCTGCTCTGTCTCACTGTTTTGCACATGAGCACAATGACGTCACGCAAATCAGGTACATCGGGGACTACGCTGTACAGACAGAGAGAAGGGTACCTACAGCGGAACGGCTTTTGCTATCTCTCTCGATACGGGTCGGTAGCGGCAGCGCGCATTCCAGTATACTTAGAGTTCAGTGGTTTTTTCAGAATCCAATATGGCGATTGTTTTTTCACAATCCAAGATGGCGACTGTTTTCAAAAAATCGAAGATGGCCACGTTTTCTGAAAAATATACTTATACCCCACCCCCTCTCTTTTTTCAAATTCCGATATGGCGACTGTTTTTGAGGAATATACTTGTTGACGACTCTGAAATAATAAATTATTATCCTATATCTTGTGACGTTGCATTTAGTAATGCCGTCACAAGGTCGGATGATGCGAGACGTCTAGTCGGTTCAGCTCTAGGAAATTGGCAGACAGTTAGGGAAAACTTCAGGCTGAACTGATATTTTCATTCTTGTGATCAAAATTATGTAAAACGATGGAAGAACTACCGCCGTGGGAAAACCACGGGAAGAAATGACGAGTTTCTGACAGTACCGCACGAAGTGCAGTCGTTGATTCGCCCAGAAAGCGTCAAAGAAGGTGCATCCTACCGGCAGTGAGGGTCACCTTGGCTCTCCAGCGGATGAACAGCGGACAGGGACGTGCGTGAAGCACCTCATAGTCCTCCTGTCATCCGAAAAACCTACCGTTACCGAAGCTGGATATCTAAGGGTGGAGTATAAGATCGCGTGAGAACGCATTTACAGCCTTCCGCCCTCAGATCATCGGATCAGCACTGGACCACCTACCGTCTCGCCTACTGTTACCGCGGCCGGGTTGGCAATGAAAACCCCCGGTGCAGACGTTCCGTAAGAAGAAGTTTCTTCCGCGATCGAAGCTCTCGTTGCTTAGCACGGCAACTCTGTTGGAGGTCCTGGCGAATTGACCTCAGCTGTAAGGTCATCACCCTCCACCAGAATCATTGGACGATCGAGATACCACGTGACGGCAGTGAGGAGAGGGGTACCGAAGCAGCGGCAGAGCCAAGGGAGCGCCCTCATACCCCGCACGACCACCAAGCGACGGCCAAAAACCGTCGCAAAGTCAGAAACCAATTAAGACGTATGGAAGACACCCGACCTATATCGCCAATAAGCATGGCCTAATTCCCGTACCGAGGTTAGCTGCTCGAGCTAGGCACAGCACTCCATCTACTCTACGCTCCCTAAGTTATTGAAGCTAGACGTGTCTCGTATTTCTTCCGTAAAATTATTATCATACCGCTCCAAGTTAATTATCATATTGTGTCTCGAGTTTATATAAAATTGTGTCAGTGCTATTGCAGCCAGCTGAGAATAAGGTAAGGCCTGTCACGTTATAAGTGGACGTAGGCTAGGAGAAGATACGAGACACGTGTGGACGCCATGCTGCTCACTTATGTTCTGCTTTATTCATATCTCACAGGATACATATATGGTATATATAGTTCATAAGATCGACACTAGATGTCTCTACATCCCCTTTTCTTAGGGTCTATTTTGTTTACATAGGAGTGTGCTTATTACTAACTTTATTGCATATTACTTTTTCAGCTTATTTTTATAAGTCTAATCTTTGAGGTACCTTTACAGTACGCCCCGAGGAGGTTATTTTTTGTCTAATAATGCCAACCTCTTCGTTCGTGTCCGTCTCTGATGAGGACAGACTTTCATACTCTGACTCAGCCTCTTCTGCCAAGTTTTCTTCTACGTTAGATACTATCTCTACATTTTCCTGTTCAATATCGGCTATGTTAGGATCTAATTCTATAAATACTCTAATACTACGCTCTTCCTTCTTTCCATCTGTTTTTCTCTCTTTGTGAACGAAGTTTCCGCATTTTATTGGCTTGATCAGTCTTCTGTTACGTACTAGGATTGACCCATTGTCCATCTGAACCTTATAGGTTCTCTCTCTTACTTTCTCCAACGTCTTTCGTAGCGACCAGTTAGCCTGTGGTTCAACTTGTACATAAACCCTAGTATTATTTGGTATCTCTGGTAATTCCCTAACACCTTTTTTGTTATAGTACATTTGTTGTATTCTTTGTTTTTTCTCAATTTCAGCTTTGTTATACCCGACAACTTTTTTAGGTTTCAACAATTTAGTTGTACATGGAATATTTGTCCTCAGCTTTCTTGACATTAAGATTTCAGCCGGTGAGACATTACTGAAAACTGGTGTATTCCTGTAATGTAACAGCGCTAAATTAATATCCTTACTGTCATCTAAAACCTTTTTGAACATCTGTTTAGCTGTCTGGATATGCCTTTCGGCCATCCCGTTCGACTGTGCGTAGTGAGGTGACGATACTTTATGGTTGAACTCCCAATCTGTAGCAAATTGATTAAATAGTCCCGACGTGAATTGCGGACCTCCGTCAGATACAACCGTTAAGGGTATACCATGCCTAGCAAAAACAGATTTTAACTTCTCTATCACAGTAGGACTTGTCATATTATTAACTAGTTTCTCAACCTCTATAAACTTTGAGTAATAGTCAATTATCAGTAAGTGATCTTGCCCACGGAACTTAAAGATATCGCACCCTATCTTGTTCCATGGAATGGTCGGTATCTCGTGTGGTATGAGTGGTTCTTTGGTTTGTGAATTGGAGTACTCATAGCACACGTGACACTGTTGAATTTTTTGTATAATTTGATTTGACATCCCAGGCCAAAACAGAGATTCCTTAGCTAACTTTAAACATTTGTTGATGCCCAAATGACTGTAGTGAATTCTGTCTAGCATCTCACTTCTCATATTTTTTGGTACGACTAGATTTGGACCCTTATATATCAAGTCATCGTTAACAGTTAGCTCACTTTTATATTTACTGTAGATTTTCAAGCTTTCTTTCAGCTTCTTATTGCTGTTTGGCCAACCGTTAAGGATAACTTGTTTCAGATCTTGTAAGACCGAGTCTTCCTTAGTTTTGTTTTTTATTTCTAATAATTTTTTTTCAGTTACGTTTAGTTGAGACTGTATTAAGCAAACATGTAATTCTATCTCCTTTTCAAGATTATCATTGCTTTTCTCTGACAGATAGGCTCTCGACAGTGCATCTGCGATGAGTAAGTCTTTCCCTGGCTTGTATCTCAACTCGATTTCATATTTTTGTATTTGTGACAACATTCTTTGTAAACGAGCTGGACATTTATGTAGCGGTTTTTTATAAATAGAGACTAACGGTTTGTGATCAGTTTCTACCACTACTTTTTTGCCATAAGTATATTCGTTAAATCTCTCTAATCCAAAACACACAGCTAATAACTCCTTTTCTATTTGGGCATATCGAGTCTGTGTTTCTGTCATTGCCCTAGAGGCATATGCACACGGTAGCTGTCCCTGTAATAATACCGCTCCTAGCCCTGATTTTGATGCGTCTACTGATATGACAGATTCTTTTTTAACATCAAAAAATTGTAATACCGGGTTACTTGTTAACTTCAATTTTAGCTCATCAAATGCTTTGTCGTGTTCCGCCTGCCAACAGAACTCTACATCTTTTCTCAAGAGACTCCGCAGCGGAGAGGTAGTCTCCGAGAACCCTTCTATAAATTTACTCACATGGGTAAGCATACCCAACTGTCTTTGGATATCCAGCTTACAAGTGGGTTTTGGCATTTCTAAAATAGCTTTTATTTTGGAGTCGTCTGGTGCTACTCCTTGTTCTGAAATTATGTGCCCCAAGTACTTTAGTTTGTCTTTCCCAAATTTGCACTTTCTCAAGTTAAACTTTACGTTATTTTGTTTTGCTAATTCAAAAACAGCTTTTAGTCTTTTGTCATGTTCTTTTTGTGTTTTACCCCAAACTATTATATCGTCGATATAAACTGCCACGCCTTCCAAATTGAAAATACTTTTGAAGCGTTCCTGGAACACCTCGGGCGCTGACTTTATGCCGTAAGGCATTCTTAAAAACTTATACCTTCCAAAAGGGGTGCCAAAAGTACACAGGTCAGAACTTTCTTCATCTAACTGTATTTGATAGAACCCGCTTGATGCGTCTAACGTACTAAAGATTTTTGCACCAGACATTTTACTTGTTATTCGATCTAGCGTGGGAATTTGACAATACTCTCGTTTTATCGCCTCATTTAAATCCTGTGGGTCTAAGCATATTCTTAGTTGACCATTCGGCTTCCTTACTATTACTAACGGACTAACCCAATCAGAACTACCTTGCACTTGTTTAATAACTTTCAATTTTACGAGCTCGTCTAGACTCTCCTTCAATGGGTCGAGCAATGGCAAAGCTATTTTCCTTGTAGGATGTACTACTGGTACTGAATCTTTTTTTAACTCGATATGGTATGGTTTGTCAATGCAACCTATCCCTTTAAACAATTCTTTGTTATCTTCAACCATTTTGTTGTAGTCTGACTGTTCCACTTTTACTTGCTCGACTCTTTGAATCAGATTTAGATCTACTGACGACTGCAAGCCTAATATCATTTGCGTCTTGGAGTTAACTACATAGAACTGTAACTGACGGTGCTCGTTATTTTTATCACAGTATAGTTTACATTTTCCAATCACGTTCAGATTGCTACCTGTATACGACTTTAATTTTACATTAGTTTCTTCTAGTTTCTTTTGTTCTGGGTCTAGTTTCTTGTATATTTCAAGAGGCATTACGTTAACCATCGCGCCCGTATCTATCTTAAATTCGACTTTCTTTTTGTTCATTATGAAGCTCGACAACCACTCGGTTTTGCTGATTTCGCTTATTTCTCTCGATCCAATGAACATGTATTCTCCGTTATCAACTTCTATAACTGAATCTACGTTCTTTTCTTCGTTGTCAATTTCATGGACTTTCATTTTATTTTTATAACAAACTGCCTCGAAGTGATTTGAGCCGCCGCAACTACTACAGGCCTTACCATACGCAGGACACTTGTTTATTCGGTGATTTTTCCCGCACCTTCTGCACGAAAAGATTTTCTTGTCATCTCCGCTCGACGCTTGTGGTGCACGACCGCTCGCTTGTTTGTGAAATCCACGAGGTGCGTATTTTTGTCCTCTTCTCTGGATTGCTTCCACTGTCGCTGTCTCGCTGGATCCCATGGCTTCGCTGCGTTCCTTCGACGTCTCGATGATTGAGCATAGCTCGATCGCCTGGTCCAGTGTTAATTCATCATCTTGTAAGAGCTTTTCTCTCATTGAGGCGTTGTTTATTCCGCACACTAATACAGTTTTTGTCAAGCTGTTTTGTAACTGACCAAGCTTGCACTTGCTGGCTCTATTTTTAACTTCCGTCACAAATTGGTCCAAAGTTTGTCCAGCCTGTTGTTTGTATGAGAACAGTTTGTATCGTTCATAGGACAAATTTTCTTTCGGCATAAAATGCGTTTCGAATTTGGTTAAAAGCACACTTAAAACGTTCTTTTCTTGTTCCGTGAAGGTAAACGTTGTGTATATTCTGAACCCTTCCTCGCCAATGTAATGTAAGAGTTGAGCGCACTGCGTCGCTTCTTCCTTCTTATTTACTTCACTTGCGATTAGATAATTCTCGAATCGTAATCGCCAAGTCTTCCAATTTTCGGCCACGTTGCCGGCCACGCTTAATGGCGTGATGCCTCGATGATCACCCATGTTTATCTTTGCCATCCTTCATTATTTAATTATTTCCACCGTGTTTTATTATTTCTCCACGCGTGATTATTATTTAGCAAAATATATTTTATTAATTTTGCTTTCTACCGACTGCGCCATGTCACGTTATAAGTGGACGTAGGCTAGGAGAAGAAACGAGACACGTGTGGACGCCATGCTGCTCACTTATGTTCTGCTTTATTCATATCTCACAGGATACATATATGGTATATATAGTTCATAAGATCGACACTAGATGTCTCTACAAGGCCAACACTGTTTATTGTAGAGGCACGAGGAAGTTTCTTTCATATTATCTGATATTTTGTTCGGACATTGTTGGATCAGGAGATCTCGTGTCCGGTAGAATCATTTTGCTTAGGCATTGTTGGACCAAGAAGTCCCGTGTCTAGTAGAATTATTTGTTGAGATATTGTTGGACCAAGCGGTCTCGTATCTCGTAATTATCGTTCGCGAAACAACCTCGTGGCTGGCCATTTTAGTAGTTCAATTTAATCGCATGTGTGAGCTTTCTCTCGTTACTTAATAACGCCTATCTTTACCTTGCTTTGATTCTTTATCTATTTTGCATTTATATTTCTTTATTATTGGTTATATCTTGTATATTGCTTGTATTATATCCTATCTGCCAAACCTTCCTCAAGTAAAACCTGAGCGTAGATAGCCGCGGAGACCGCATGGCTCCGCGCCTATAGTATTAAGTATAGTCTACCTTTTAGTATAGTACCTCACGCTTTATTTTTCTACGCCGTAGTTGCGTATCGTCTCTCTCTCTTCCGTAACTTCTATTTATCCTACTGGGTCAATTGTGTCGTCGAATATAAAATCTTTCTTTCGTCAAGTCGAGTATCGCTTTGTGATACGAGTAGAGTATCCTTGATTATTTAGATATTATATCGAAGCAGTCCGACGCACATTTGTTCCCGTAACAATTTATTGCGACCTTTCGCTTTTAATATTGCTATTACAGTAGACTCTCCATAACTCGCCGATCGGTAAGTCACCGCAGCGGCGGGTGAATTTTCACACAGACACACACCAGCACAACTAACTGTCCCCCACCACAACAGACTGCGCCCCACCACCGCTACTAAACTGGATCCGTGCGGCTTGATGTGCGCGTGGCGAAGGGTGGCGCAGCACCGGAGTGGGGACTCTCGCTAACTCGCCACTTCCCCGCTTTACTGTCCATCAGGCGGCGAGTTATCGAGAGTCTACTGTAGTAATCTTTCTTACGTTGTTCTGTCTGTACAATTATTTGATCGGTTACCTACTGGAGAACTATCTTCAGTTTATTACCGATTGTATCGTTTCTCGTCTCGGACGAACCTATCTTTTATGTAAAATAATTTATTCTTTGTCGAATATATGGCCGTAAGGCTCATTGAAAGTTAAAACTGTCTGATAACTGGTGTACCCTGCCCCTCTACCTTAAAGCATAGCAGCTGAGCTAGCTGAATTGTCGTCCGTCGATTTTCTATTTCTCTTCATCTATCGTATCGCAGAAATTTTATTAAAAACTGATATCAAGAGGTATCTGGCGTCCAACAGTAAATTTAGAGTTTTATCGTATCGTGCCGTACCGTACCGAAAATCGCCGAATAGTGACGTAGATAAGGGATTTCTTTCCCGTAATCAAAGACTACGCTCACAATATATATACATGGGGAATTCCACGCCGACTTGACCAATGAATTTACCTCACCATTTTCGATTTGCTTAAAAAAAAAATCCACAATTGTCTAAGTATTAAAACGGTCCCCTGAATTTTTTCAGATTTTTTGATCGACCTGTTTTTTTTTCATGAATTTTCAAACCACCGAATATTTCGACACTTTTTAAAAATCTCAAAAAATTCTCAAAAATCTCATGTTCCACTACGAACATTACACTACTAAGTCCATGATGGCGCAAATTTTTCTTCTATTTTTTTCCAAGGTTTTTAATATAAACATGACTATAATCCTGACCAATGATTTTCCCTCACCATTTTCGATCTGCTTCAAAATGTTTTCTACAATTGTCCCAACTCCAGAACGGTCTCCTGAATTTTTTCCAATTTTAGGATTGACCCGTTATTATTTTATGAATTTTCAAATTACTAAATACTTCCCCTTTTTTCAAAAGTCAAAAAATTCTTAAAAATCTTATGATTCACGACAAACATTACGCCACTAATCCCATGATGGTGCGATTTTTTTTCTTTTTGTCACCGTTTTTCACAATTTTATCAATTTTTTTCAACAAGGTTTATATTAAAAACGTTGAAAAAAAATAGAAGAAAAATTTGCGCCATCATGGACTTATTAGCGTGATGTTCGTAGTGAAACATGAGATTTTTGAGAATTTTTTGAGATTTTTAAAAAGTGTCGAAATATATGTTAGTTTGAAAATTCATGAAAAAAAACGGGTCGATCAAAAAATCTGAAAAAATTCAGGGGACCGTTTTAGTACTTGCACAAGTGTAGATGTTCTTTCTGAAGCAAATCGAAAATGGTGAGGGAAATTCATTGGTCAAGTTGGCGTGAAATTCCGCATATGTGAGCCAGTCGCTCGAAGAACGACCTAAAGCGACTTAGGTCATTTTTCGAGAGACCGTATTAAGGGGGGCCTATACTGAAATTTGAGAAAAAATAGTTTTTTATTTCTTGACGCTGTAGAAAAGGCCCAAATGAAAAAAGCCTACGTTACGTTGTAAATGATGCTAGTATCTATGCATAGAAAAAAATTAAATTTTCTGCCATGAAAGTGTTGACGCAAGGAACTTTTGGTAAAAACTTTCCTTCGCTGCGCTGCAAGATTTCACCAAACCAAGATTTGACCAAATTTCATAAGATTTTATCAATTTTTGAGCGAACTGTGAGTGTTTGAAACCACGCGCCTACCATATTATCGCCCGCGTAGTCTCCCGCTCGACCAAGCTGATTCGGCTCCTGTGCTTCAGCCGTGAGCGTAGTAGTGTAGCCATGTCGGTTACTCAAAAAATAGATGAACAAAAAAAAAACAATAAAAGAAAAAATTAACAATAAAAAGTAACATTTTTTTTTTTTTTTTATATATCTTAAATAATAGTATGTTGTGTACCAAGGAAGCAAAGAAGGTCTTTTACGCCGAACGTATTTGCAATACTCGTCTTCCACTCGTATTGCAAACTTACGCTTGGCGTAACAGACCTTCGCCTCCTAGGTGCACACGATATTCCATACAACACAAGTATGTTTTACAAGTTCATGCTCGATCCAGTACACAAAGTCGACGGATACACACACACATAGCAACGCATAATAACGCGGTGTTACGCATAACAACGCGTACTTCAGAGACCACTTTTAACTCCTAGGACTCAAAAGTAGCTAAAAGTGAACTCTTCGCATGCACATTCACAGACGCGCTCAACTGTCTCTAAAACGCCTCCTTTGTGTACCGAAATCGAGCATGAAAAACGCGTAAAACATGCTTGCGTTGTTTAAAATTATATAAACAAATATCTCTTACTATTACATTTTTCTCGTGTTTTTATAGCTATAAAACATATTTTTAATAGTTCTCCCGAAAAACGACCTGAGTGCTCTTGCATGAACTGTCGATAAAGATATTGTTAAAAAATGTTCATTCAAGATTTTATGCTTCAAATCCATTATTTGGCAGTATAATGTTCCCGTCAGTAAAAAAGCGATTGTAACGGAACTGACGCAATTATATCGAAAATCTCGCACTTCCGTCATCGCTTTTCCGCAACGTCTATTGGCTGCTCGCCCGAATATTGTTTTCTGTTGTTCGCCGGAATTTGTTTGATTTGACTTCACAGCGATGTGTCATTCTGCGAATTTATGCCGACGACTGGTGTAATTTCACGCATTTGAGGCACAAAGTGGAATTCGCAAGGCAGTAAGTCTCTTTGAAATGTTATGAATCGTACTTTCATAGAACCGGAACTAAAGATTTATTCATATCACAGAAAAGAACTGACCGTACCAGCTTCTTACGCTCAGCTAACGATTGGCGTCATCAGCAAACTTGCTCTCTATGTTTTGTCGACGGCTGAAATTTCGCGTATTCAAACCATAAAGAATTCTACATGTAGGTAAGGCTATTTGAATCATTTGTACCCTCATACATCGACCAAACCAGAGATCAATCTGAGTCGTAATGCAATGTCGGTAATCTGTATTGTAACTTATTGCATATGTTTCACCAGCAGAAGGCTGGTGAAATTATGCTAATTCGCGTGAGTACAGTGTCACGGGTTATGAAATTTGAAGCTCCTCTGGGAAAAGTTGAAAAAACCCTTAAATTACCCTAATACAGACTCGGATAGATTTTTCACTACCAGAGCTGCTTCCCTACGGATCTGGGATATGTCAAATTCGCCAAACAGTGATAGGTGCTATAGAGCTATCGTGCTGTTGAATTTGACTCACCGATACCGTTTTGATCAGATCTGGGATATGTATCACTCACCAGACTAGGGTAGGTGCTATAGAGCTACCGTGCTGGGTGAGATCAACGCACCTAAACTGATATCTAGCTATAAATGATTCGAAGTTGACTGAAAGATAAAGAAATTAATTAAAAAAAAACCAATTAATGAGAAAATAGAAACGAACGATCAGATTCCTGATAATTCAAATGATTGTTTGATCATTCCTATTTTATTTAACAGAAGAATGGTGTTCTAAAAGGATTTTCTATTTTACAAAAATAATACAAAAGAAGAATAGAGAAAGAAAATGTAGAACATAAAATAGTAATGAATGAATGATCCTGGATGAATGATCGATTTTCCTTAACCTAACTTATTATTTACACGCGCTAGCACAATGTGCCGGACTTTGTGTATTTTTCTATTTATTTTCTATATTTGAATTCTTTGAAATTGAATTGATCTGCTGCTTTAGCTATGATAAATTTTATTATGCTTGAATTGAATGGTATAGTTGCCGCTTTGGCAACTATCCGAATTCATTGAATCTACTGAAAGAAACGTGGCCGCTTTGGCTCTTGCTATGCTCGAAATTGAGGTTATGAATTGTGAAGTTAAATGAATGGACGAGACGGTAGGCCGCTATGGCACGAATCCGCTCACGAGCCGTGAGACGGTCGCCTTTTATATTTGCGGTGACGTCATACCTGATGTTCTGAATGCGTGAGTTAGCTTGCGCGCTACGACGCCGCTCTATACAATGACATGTGAACGTATAGGTGTATCGCCTACTGGCCTATACTAAGGATACGTTACAGTATAGCAGTATTAATTTCTACCTTACTGTGCACCATTTAATTTACACGTTTTTATTTCGATTCATTGAATTTGAATGATTTCATGTTACAGTTAAATAAATCTTTGTCATTATTCGATTCACATACATCACAGCCGAGGCAGATCCTCTATATTCACTCATTGCTCTTATTTTCAGGTATGCAGAAGACGAATGTTTTGTGAGGTCAACAGCGATTCAACTTTTAGAAGACCGATCATATTTATGCATTGTAATTTAATAAATCTCTAATAACGAACAATTTATTCACGAGTACTTTCATGAGCATCACGAGTACCTACTGAGATATGTCTAACGAGTACCTCAACTGATTCATGAGTATCTTTATGAAGGAATTGAATCCCAAAACCACATTCAACTGATTAACACCATGATGCATACGAGTACTTAATCACATCATAATCAGAATTCTTTAAATAATGCCACGTCGAAAAATCGATCGTACCGTCGATCAAGAGGAAGAGTTTAAACGCTTCCGCAGGGAAAGAAATAACGAAAATCAACGTCAACGGCGTTGTAATCAGAGTATTAATAATGAAGCAAGTTGTAATCGCGTTGTAGACAGGGAGGCCGGTGTCATTCGTTTGGGCGTAAGATATCATTCCGATGATATTTCAAATTCCACTCACAGGGTGGCATTCAGAGTCACGAACGATTTAAGTCCCGAACGACATTTGGTCCCATATTTTCGGAGTCGCGACCGTTCAAGGTCCCGAACTCGCAAAGTCGCGACCCCTCGCGGTCCCGAATGAGAAAAGTCACGACCGCTCATTGTCCCGAACGAGAAAAGTCACGACCGCTCGCGGTCCCGAATGAGAAAAGTCACGACCGCTCATTGTACCGAAACAGCAATGTCCCGAATCAGTATTTTTCAGAGCACAGAAAACGCGGAGGGTCCTACTGTGTATAAAATGAAGTGGGTATGGTAGATGAGCTGGTTTTCGCAGGCCCAAGGGTGATATACCGGTGAATCACTGCAGCGATTCTCGATATCGCACCGAATTGGTGGTATCTTTCAGCGATTTTCAAATTCAATTGGCGAATATAATTTTTTTCTTCAGATTCCAAATAAGCCGAAAAATATTCACGTACATTGATTCTCTAAAATGATCTTTCGACCGTACTTACAGCATGAAATATAATTGTTTCATATTCTCAGATATAGGGAAGAAAAAGAAATGGTGATTTCGATTTTTTTTTCATATAGATGTACGTATTATATATACATATTTACCTGCGGAATGAATGGGATTACATGTTCATTGTAATTTTTGATTTCATCAACGTTTCGGAAAAGTTAGGTTTATTTAAGCGTGTAGAGCGAAGAACGAAGTCGATATCAACCAGAATTGACAAAAAATGAATACGAAATTCGGATACAAATATAAGTCGCACCGACATTGAATGAAGGATCTAGCGACCTTACAAATCCAATAATACAACAAAAATAACATAGAAGTATGAAATTCTTTTTTTTTTTAATACGAAGAAGCAATAATATTGTATGTACCTAAATAACTTGAGGTTATATATTTGTATGTAAAAACATACCCATAGTTTATCGATAACAACAAATGATATGTATTATGATATAATATAAGACACGTAGGTATTAAGAAGGTTATTGTAACTTATTTATATAACTATTAGTAGTATCACAATAATTCTCGAGTCTAAGATCTGTCGATTAGCTTGTGTAATGCGGACTCATGACAACAATTGTCTAGGTTTTCGGAACTCTTTCAAAGATTGAAGTAAATTGGCCCCTCCTCGTCACTGTCATTATTCTCTGTAAAAATCGATAGTCTTGTAAAAATGGATTTATAAAAAGTCACATCTGGTATACAATAAATGATTGTGTAATAACCTGGATCTGGTTGTAATCGGTTTCCAAAATTGAAAAATTGCCCCTCTTCTTGCATGACATTGTCAAAATTGTCACGAGGCAATTCAAAGTTAGCAACTGTAAAAATCAGTTATATTAACAGGATAATTTGACGGTGAACCATACGCTCAGCAGCTTTAGAATCGTCGTGCGTGAAAAACCTGGATTGTGCTCTGGGCCGTTGACCAATTCTTCAATGTCGTCGGGATTTTCCGCTTCGCCGTCAACTCCGGCTTGAACAATGTCAGCGACATCGCGTATTGGATGAGAAGCGTTCTCTACAAAGTTTTGTGGCGTTATCAGGCCACCCTCTAAATTACGCCACGCTGCATTCAATCTATGGATTTTCAAGAAATAACTCATTTTCGGTGTCCGTGACACAGAACGTCCTTGCTGCAACGACAGTAGATCACTGTGGACATTACTCTGAATGCCCGCCAAGCGCTCTGCAAAAACAATTGTTAAGCTTTTCTTCATCCTCAATTATTTACAACATAAACAAGATCCCTGAGAAGTATCAATAAACCTGGAGTGAAAAGACGAACCACACGCTCTATGACAAGATACTCTCAAATATGAAAAACAATACTCTACTCGAATTAGTTTATTATAAAGAAAGAAGAAATGCATGAAAGTATAAGACCTATATTTTGCAAATACTTTGCGTAATAGTCAAATACCCTTCTTATAGTAATCGCATTATAGAATGTTGAGTTTTTGAAAAATATGAGGCTACGCTTGTAATCATTTAATTACTTGTAAACATCCAAATAGCTGGATGCACGACCATTTTTTTGGAGAGAACTCGGTGGTAGGATTCAATGCAGTTATTTGTTCGGCGTGACAACCAACACACAGAAAATATCGCCGGTGTTACCCGGTTGATCCACTGTCTTTCGTAATACACGAAAAATGGGTGCAAAACTTCTTGCACTTCGTCGCTGCAATTGTGCTGGATAGTACGGAACGATGGTCCGATTAGTGCTGCCGGCAGAAGTGCAAGGGCCATCATTTTTCGTGTCACGTCTTGCAGCTCGAGATTCCCAACTATAAGTTGCACTAGGCCTAATGCCTTAAGCTTTCTCTGCAATGCCTGAATCGATTGAAAATAGCTGATTATCTTATTATTGCCTTTCATAATCGAAAAAACAGACTGATAAATCAAAATGAGAAACACAAATCCAAACCCGAGTCGTTTATTCATATAGTAACAATATGAGCAATTTTGCCCGAATTTAGACTTCTATTTGCTAACTACGTTGGATTTTGTTCCAAATTTTTGTCGATGTTATCTAGCAAGAAGAGCATTTGTGAATATTGTAAATTCGTGCAGAATTTTTCTAGCGATAGATAGTTTGTTTAAATGTATGTTTCAAAACAGCAAGTCTATGTAAACACGATGCATGGTAGACTGCTTCAAAAAAATCGTATTTTCCTTTTTTTTTCCAAAGTCGCGTGTTTAATAATAGTTGTCGGGAGAGGAAATAAGACCCCAGTTGAAATTTGAGCCCGTAATATTGATATTTAAGGGTTCCTGAATGCAATTTTTCATATTTCATTTGATTAACATGGGAATTTTTTTCTTAGTTATTCCTGAATTTTGTAGCTCAGTAACGAACTAACGTACATAACAGTCCGATGTATATTTTATAGGAATTTCATTGCTCTACTAAAAAGGTCTGTTGTAATTTTTCGATAACTCAACTTTTTCTTTTTGGTATTTAAGGTTGAAGTTAAATTTTAACCTTAAATAATTTTTGAACGAGTTGAGTTATCGAAAAATTACAATGGACCTTCTTTGTAAAGCAATCAATCTCCTATAAAAGTGTGTATCGGACTTTAATGTACCTGGGTTGCCTCGATATTGAGTTATAAAATTCAGGAATAATTAAAAAAAATTCCCATGTTAATCAAATGGAAAATGAAAAATTACAGTCAGGAACCCCTCAATATCAATATTGAGAGTTCAAATTTTAACTGGGGCCTTATTTCCTCTCCCTACAACTATTGAACACGTGACTTTGGAACATAAAGGAAAATACGAATTTTTTTTTAATTAGTCTAATGCATAGTAATTGATATGGATTATACCTTTACAAACATGTGGAAATCTAAATGGGTCAGAAAACGCATATTTTACCAGTCTGCTTATCCATGTAATAATAAAATGTGTATTCGTGGGAATTCTTGGCAACTTCAATCCCCCGAAGAATCACAATTATGAATATAATACCTGACAGTAATGAAATAGGCAACCGTGTATTGTGGTATTCGGATATACCGTTCGAATTGCATTTTGCAAGCCAACTTCGAAGTCCGTCATCGCTGACGTCGGTCTCATTTCTGGTGCTATCACGTTTGCTACATGGTGCAGTACTGCTTCGTATGCCCTCTGTGTTTTGCGTGTCATCAATGCCCACGCAAACGGGAAGGCCTGAATAATGGTTCAAATCATATTCGAATAATCCATATCGACGCGCGATACGAATAACAGCACATGTCAGATTCAGGGTGGAAAAGAGCACGTTCCAGATTGAGAATGAAAAAGAGCATATTTCAAGTTGACTCGGATACTAGCACGTTTCAGATTTACTAGAAAACCAGCACAATTCAGGTCGAAGCGAATATTAGCAAGTATCAGGTAGGTTCATTATAAAATTGAAAGTTGACAATAAATTATACACAAAGTTCTGTTCGAAATAATGATGTGAAGCATACGATACGTACGTGATTGTATTTTACTGCCATGACCGTAAAGAGCTGGTATGCGATATATGGCGTTACTTTATAAGTCGCATCTGCGAAAATTTCTGTCGAGTCAGAAATGAGAGCGGCAAACTGCGGATTTCAAAAAACCACCGAAACCGCACCGTCTGCGTCGTATATGCGTGTCACTTCTATTACCCCGCGATTATAGTTCAAATACAGACGTCGCCATTCCTCGATCATTAAACTATCACCGTACTCTTGCAGTGTTTAAGGTACTGGTGGCTGTACTTGACGTCTCCATGTACGCATACTGCATTGCACAGATGGATAGGTCACTCGAATGGCTGCTTCAGGATGACTGTAAAATTTAACAGGACGTATCGCATAATTTACGCTCTCAGTCAACATTGTCATATCTCTGAAATTTTTAATTCTTAGGAAATTGCACTCGACGTAAAAAATAATTCTCAATCAACATGAGTGTGTATTTTGATCCAGTTGAAATCTTCTGAGGATAAAAATATTCTAAATACGAAAATTTTATAATACAGTAGACTCTCGTTATATGGCCATCTGACGGGGCTATAGGAGAGGTAAATGGCCATATTATATCGAATACCCTCTCCACGCGAGGTACGGGTGCGCGCCAGGCGTGATGGAAAGAGCAGTAAGCGGCGCGCGCCATTTTGGTGGCTGCGCAAAGCACGCCGGCGGCTTGGTGGAGAGTATAGTGAGGAACGACATATTAGTGTGTGTGCTTGTACGTGTGGAGGGCGAGCCGCTCGCTTGGCCATATATGGAATGGCCATAAAGCGAGAGTCTACTGTACTCACAGTACACGCAGGTCATCGTATATATCTTTGAAGGATTCGATCTGATTCCGAGACCCTTCTTTCAATAATTGTTTGAAAAGGCGTACAGGTTCTGCTAATGCATCTGCAGGATGGTTGTGCGGCTGGGTCGTATAAAATAGTCCGGCATCGTCCGATTTCGCACGACCATTACACAACTTTCGTCGTGTATCTTTGCACGCAAAGTATCTGCAGGCATCGATATAATACGAACAAATGATCATGCACACACAGATGATCATCGATTAAAACAAAAGACAGACCCCTTCGAGGAATCAAGTCGTTCGAATATACAGTTTTTTAATGGTCTTAAGTAGCCTGTTATACAAAAGTACTCACCTCACGCCATTCTTTATTTTATCAAATACATATGTGTACCCATCGTGGATGTTTCCTCCATGGATTCTCCATGGATTTTCCCTAACATGTGCCATTATTTTCTGTAATTTTACCTTTACACTGTAACACACTTTACTGCGACACCATGGCACGTCACACAACAACGTACTGCCGGTGTATCAGCGCTACCCTTAAAACGTCCTGGGCTGCGATTCTGTAACTGTCCGCTAACTCCGCTATCTGCGCTAACTCCGCTAGCTCCGTTAACTCAGTGGAGACTGTTGGTTGGCTAAGGAGCGTCCAATCAGAGATAGTTTCGGATCGGTCAGAACAGTCGTATGGTGGTGCCGATCCGAAACTATCTCCGATTGGACGCTCCTTAGCCAACCAACAGTCTCCGCTGAGTTAGCGGAGTTAGCGGAGTCAGCGGAGTTAGCGGAGATAGCGAAGTTAGCGGAGAGTTACAGAATCGCACCCCTGATATTTAAAAACTAAACACACAGAAGTCACACCAAGTCGAAGGCGTTTGATTATGTTATACGTAGATGCATGATGTATACACATTTTTATACATAATTTCATTTCAGGAGCGTGTCTTCAAATTTCTCGATTTTAATGGCTGCTATCCCAATAAACACAGGACCATGTAAAATACGTAAATTATACGTAAAGTTAGTTTAAAAATGGTATAGGTATAGAATATAAACGTTGAAAAATCTATGGTATATAAACCTATGGGTAATATACGACTTTAATTATGTTTTTAATGAGTTTATTGATATCCAGTCATTTATCAAACGTTCTAAAACTGACTACTCTATATAGTATGAATGAAAGGTCCTGAAGGTGTATATTCGAACGTCAAATAAGCGTTTAGAAATTGTATAAAAATCAGTTGTATAAACTGATACGTTAATACTCCATACATCGGGGAAAGAAAGAGGGTTAATAAACGTCGGCTTTATACTATCCGCATACTGTACGTATAAAGATCGGCGAAGAAACGTCGAAAATAACGTTTTTAGGGCAGACATTCTGATAGTTATTATCCGTTACTCGTCTACGATTTTCAAACTCATGGTTCATACTCTTTCGCAACGTGTAATATACCATCTTGTGTTTATTGGGATGGTGCATAAAAATTTTAGTCACAACTGTAGGTTGTAGTAGTGCTACAAGCTGTATACTAGCCCGATCAAAAAAGATTATATGTAATTATACATAATTATGTATGAAAAATGGTCCTATATAAATATATATGAATTATATATATTTGTATATATTCATACATAAAAAGTTCAACAAAAAAAAAATGAAATTTGTAAAAAAAATTTGTGAAAAATCAAAATTTTGAAAAAAAATTTAAAAAGATGGAAATTTTTTTTTTCTTTCGTTTTTTGTTGAATCTGCATACGTTGTCACACATTTCCAAAAAACTGCAGATTCATCGAAAAAAAACTTCGATCGTCTACCGGCACGTGTTCTTTTCATTTTTCTTACGGACAACAAATGTTTCTCATGTTTTTACACAAGAAAAAAACTTTTTATGAGGTGAATCAAAAAAATTCATTTTCAAGGACCACCCTACTGTATACGTATTGGATTATTATATGTCCTAATCAAGATATGCCGATGATGTCTCGGGTCTGCTCCGTAATTTTTTATACAGGACTACTCGTTAAATTATACGCACCACATTTTTCCAGATTCTAGAAAATGATAGTTTTTCAAATTTTTTGAATAAATCTGAAAAAAATAGAGTAGGTATGTGTTTTCCGACAAATACTTTTATGTGAAAAATTACGCAGCAGATCTGAACGCCATCGCCGGATCTTAATTGAGTTGTCATAGAAGGCCCCATTGTATCATGGACAAAGCTCAATCTCTATCGTAATCGAATGTGTAAGGTCGCTAGATCCTTCATTCAATGTCGGTACGACTTATATTTGTATCCGAATTTCGTATTCATTTTTTGTCAATTCTGGTTGATATCGACTTCGTTCTTCGCTCTACACGCTTAAATAAACCTAACTTTTCCGAAACGTTGATGAAATCAAAAATTACAATGAACATGTAATCCCATTCATTCCGCAGGTAAATATGTATATATAATACGTACATCTATATGAAAAAAAAATCGAAATCACCATTTCTTTTTCTTCCCTATATCTGAGAATATGAAACAATTATATTTCATGCTGTAAGTACGGTCGAAAGATCATTTTAGAGAATCAATGTACGTGAATATTTTTCGGCTTATTTGGAATCTGAAGAAAAAAATTATATTCGCCAATTGAATTTGAAAATCGCTGAAAGATACCACCAATTCGGTGCGATATCGAGAATCGCTGCAGTGATTCACCGGTATATCACCCTTGGGCCTGCGAAAACCAGCTCATCTACCATACCCACTTCATTTTATACACAGTAGGACCCTCCGCGTTTTCTGTGCTCTGAAAAATACTGATTCGGGACATTGCTGTTTCGGTACAATGAGCGGTCGTGACTTTTCTCATTCGGGACCGCGAGCGGTCGTGACTTTTCTCGTTCGGGACAATGAGCGGTCGTGACTTTTCTCATTCGGGACCGCGAGCGGTCGTGACTTTTCTCATTCGGGACCGCGAGCGGTCGCGACTTTGCGAGTTCGGGACCTTGAACGGTCGCGACTCCGAAAATATGGGACCAAATGTCGTTCGGGACTTAAATCGTTCGTGACTCTGAATGCCACCCTCACAATCAGCATCAACATGCTGTGACGAGAATCGTAATCGATAATCCTACACAAAATCCGAGAATGACAGCGCTTAGTAATGTTGAACGTCAACGTATGTATCGAACTGTACAAAGTGAAGCGTCGAGTGTACGCCACTTTACTCTTGGCCATTTACATGAGATGTTCGAGCATTACATCGGAATGATGGAGGTATCATGTATTCATTGTGGTGCAAAACACTTTTCGAATGAAAAGGTTGCTAATAAAGGAAATTCTTTCAATGATTGTTGTAGTCATGGGAGTCTTGTTCTCGATGCGTTGCCTGATTTTCCAGATGAACTGCGCGCTCTGTTTGAGACAACACATCCGAAATCGAACGATTTTTTCAAACGGATAAGATGCTACAATAGGTCATTTTCGTTTGCATCTTTTAACGCTCATCTCGTTAATTTCGGGCGAGACGACCTGGGCCGTATTGTTTTAAGATCCACGGTCAGATTTATTATCAGGTCAACACGTTATTATATTCTGCTCCGAATGAACCTCCGAGTTATGGTCAGCTCTTCATAATTGATTCGAACGAAGCGACGGAACATCGCTTGAATCATAACTCTGAATTCAACAATGAAATCGTGTCTACACTCGATTGAATAATGCGGGAGTATAACATATTCGCACAATCATACCAAATGATGAGTGAAGAAATTTCAAATCAACGCCGCCTAGCAGTGGGGAATAATGAGCCCGTCCCTGAGCTCACTATGCTATTTACTTTGAAGCCTGGTGTGGACCGACGTAGGTATAACTTTCAAAGGACTAACGAAGTGGCTGATGGAGAGATCCCTGAATCTTATGTAGGTATAAGAAATAGAACTCATAAAGTCTTGAAACAGGTTAGCAGTATGGACCCAAATGTAGAGCCTTGAATCTATCCATTATTTTACCCATGTGGTTCTCGGGGTTGGCATCGCAATTGAATGCGTTTGAACAGTCACCGACGTATATCCAGGTTAGCGTATGTTAAATACCGGATGGCCATACGTAACGACTTCAATCCTATTATTATGGGTCGTCGATTGTTCCAGCAATGGTCCGTGGACAATTACGTAAAAATTGAGAAAGATCGAATAGAGTACTGTAAAGGACACCAGAAAGAACTACGCGCAGAGTCCTATAACGGACTTGTTGATTACTTGCAAAATGCTACGGATGAGGTGAATGGTCGTGTTGGAAAAATGGTTATACTACCTTCAACATCCATAGGTTCACCGCGCAATATGATGCAAAATTACCAAGATGCAATGGCTATCGTTCGAAAATATGGTAAACCAGATCTATTTGTCACAATGACATGTAATCCAAATTGAAGAGAAATACGCGAAAATCTTCTCCAAGGCCAGCAAGCAGCTGACAGACCGGATATTTGTGCACGAGTATTTAGTATCAAGAAAAATTTTTTAATTGACCTGTTACGTGCGCAACTTTTGAAATCCTCCAAAACTCCAAATTCTTTCCATTATTTCATTTTGGATCATCTTTTGAAATCAGATAAATATTCCTTGCTCCATAAACTAACTTCATTTCTTTTCAACGCGCAATAGTTACTCTTTTCATTATCGAACGTGATTTAGAACGCAAAAGCAGACCATAATGAAATATAATATTTTAATGTAACGAATATTTATTCCTTCTTGAAACGGCTATAAGTCACGTAGGAGTAGATAACGGCGAGGCAAGACTGGAACCCCAGTATTGCTGACCCTTCGATTTCATACTACTTAAGTAGTGTACGTAGGTGTAATTCGCTCTCTCTCTAATTTTCCATAATTAAGAGGAAAATTAAGCTATATGATAAGTAGAGTAATAAGATACTAAATTGGGCATTACTAGAATTTAAAGAGCAATCAAATGAGCCATAATTCAAGTATAAGATCAAATTAATAATGCAGTTTGAATATATTCAAACTGAGCTAGTGTGAGTAGACTATAGGTGAGGCATGGAGTAGCATGGGACCGCGTAACGTCACCAGGGCCCCACTCCTACGCTCAACTGCAAGTAGTCCCTCAAACCAATCAGGCGACAATTAGCCACTAAGCAAGGCCCTAATTGGCCAAGCCACGCGCGTAGTAATACATACATTGTTGCAACCGCGGGGACCTCGTTGCCTTTGAACTTGAATTAGCGTCTTTCTTCTGGTAAATCGCGAGGTGCGTGGATGTGAGGACCCGTGTGCAATAATCGAGCCACGAGTTGTGTTCAATCTTTTCTTTCTTTTGATTAAAGTGGTAGCACAAAGGACTCTGTACCCGTTAATAAATTCAAGCCATAAATCTCTTTAAGACCTATGCACTTTTGAGACAACGATTAACTTCATTGTTTTAAGGGGGTATCCACGCTTTTGAATGGGTTAAAATTCTGAAAAAGATATTATTGTTTCACAGCGAATTTGAGAGTCTGATCAAATCCAAAAAAATCATGGAGTTTGGGGAGGGTTTGACCCTCATTATCCATACCTAACATTCAATATTACTTTGAGTCCAATAGTAGTTACGCTCCATACAGAAAAATACAAAATTACTCGGTTGTCGTAAAGAATCAGGAGTATCGTTGGACCAATTCTGGAGTTTTTGGTCTTTAAGTGTTCGGAAGAGGTGCCTCTATCAGATGAACAGACAACTTTTCGATATCGCAAAAATTGCCTGACTCGCTTAGTTTTTACTGAGATTTTTCTGATTCTTCAATTTTTTTTCTATATTTTTTCTATTATCTCAACCAAAAATAGTTATATCAAAAAGTTGTCAGTTCATCTGATAGAGGTTTGGATTCTACAAATTTGATGACCACAAACTCCAGAATCGGTATAACGATGCTCCTGATTCTTTACGACAACCGGCCAAAATATTCATTCTCCAGAAATCAACTTTCAAACTTTTTTATTTCAATTTTTTTTTTTATTTCCTATTTTTCCCAGAGAGGAAAATCTAGTTACAGGAAATCAAGTTTTAAGATTTTGTTTATTACTAATATGCTGGATCCGCAGCTGCTCTCGTATCGATGAGTTATGAGTCGAGTCGAGTCTAGACACATGTACCAGGGGGAGGTTTGTAGTGAGTTTCGACCCGTTCTGTACAACAACAGTGTCGGTTAGGTGTCCGATGAGGCTGTTAGAAGAATAATGAATTGCTTTAGAAAAAATCTGATCAAAATTGTTCAAAACATAAAAATTCTGTAAAATTTTTTATCTTCAATATTTTTGAGATTCAGAAGATGCTAGCACAATTTTTGTCAATACTAAGAAAATTCTTTCATCTTTCATCAATCATACCTTTTTTTTTATAATATTTATTAATTCTTGCAATTAATATATGTATTATAGAAATACTCATCTTTTTGGAAATCCAAATGTGTAGTCTCCTGGCATCGATTTCAAACGCACTTTTTGATGGATCATCTTCTTTCGATTCCGAAGTCTCATCTCAGATATATATACCTACACTGTGTTTATCCGATAATGGAAATTACTATTGGTTTGAATTCGTACTGAGAGCACGACAATATTTACAAACAAGTGGACAC
Organism: Tenthredo livida; assembly: GCA_963992785.1. Lineage (NCBI taxonomy): Eukaryota > Metazoa > Arthropoda > Insecta > Hymenoptera > Tenthredinidae > Tenthredo > Tenthredo livida. Next base: position 26,086,818 of record OZ023066.1, read on the forward strand.
CTAACCTCGAAAAAACGTAGATCGCAGCCATGTGTTCTGTCAATGATCACAATTTGAAAGAATATTGAAAATTCAATATGTGTGAGAATGATAATTACAAACAATTAAAAGATCACAAAATCAAATTCAAAATCGAAATATATCAAAACCTCATAAAAGTAAGCAGTAGTGTTGGCGGTGTTGTACAATACTTATGGCACCAATCTGAGGGTTCTCGCGCCTCGCCGCGGCGCTTTTTCGCAATTTGTCACTGCCATGGCTGTAACTTCTCAAATCCTCTAGATATCTTGACACCGATTTATTTGCAGGTAGAGTAGGTCACTAGCATTCCAAATAAATTATTTAAAAAAAAACGATTTTTTGAAAATTCAAAGGTGTAGATACCCCCTTAAACTAGTTTACTTCAACATATTTTATAACTGTCTTTCTTCTGGTAAATCGCGAGGTGCGTGGACGTAAAGAACCGTGTGTAACTTCGAGCCACGAGTTGTATTCAATCTTTCTTCAATTAAAACTTAAAGTCGAGTGGTAATACAAAGGACTCTACACCCGTTAAACCTGAAGTAATAATCTTGACATAATCCACAGCGTGGTGGTCTGATTATTCACCCTTAAATTCAGTGCAGAGACACTAGTTGATTATCTTCATTAATCACGAACTATTTAATATTTTCAATATTAAAACCATAGCTTCACTTTCTGCCTTATACTCATTAAGAGTATTTGTAATATTAACATAACCTTACAGTGAAAATTCAATTCAATTCAATTTCACTTTCATTCATTTCCACTTCAATTCTACTAGTATTATTTCACATCGACTTTTATTAACTTCATAATTGCAAATTCAGAATCAATAAAATCTGTGCATCGATCCGATTACGAACAATAGACATTTGCTTAAACAACATTATCTTCAGTTCAGGACATTTAAAACCCGTTATAAACATTTAAAACATCTAAAACTAAAATCTAAATTATACGCTAATAAAGGCTTCGAGGTTCTCAAGGTGAGGAAGGCAAATATCCAAATATCGAAAGTAGCCCCATGCTACGCTATCTCAGCCAAAGATAAGTAATCACGATCGCTCACACAAATTCGCTGATTTATAATCATATTTCTATTCTCGGGCCTCCGCTATTTGACCGAGTCGGGACCGAGCGTTTCTGCTATTTGACGAAAGTAGGGGTCCCCCACTCCTTGTGGACGGTTTTCTGCGCAGCCAGTTCACGCCACTCCGTGTCATTCACGGCCCCGATGTTAAGGGGAACGCTCCCGAATAGTGGGGGTAACGCCCGTCAAATAGCGGAGGACGAATGTGGTCAAATAGCGGCGTCCGTCAAATAGCGGGTGTTCAAATAGCGGAGGCCCGAGTGTATATTCAAAATCGCTAGACTGTTTTCCAGAATTCTCTAATTATAAGGATTTTGCATGACTATAAATATATTGAATAAATTGAATGAGTAATAAGGGAACGGAAATATCGTTCTAAGCTAATACCCACAGGTATTTCGGGGATATCCCTTGCTTATTACCGAGACCACCCGACGAGCTTGACTATCACTCATTATTCCAATTCCGAATTTTATATCTCTTTACCAAATAACCATATAATATATAGTTAAGGATTACACTATAATAATAGGTCAAGATTGGTATTATAATAAATTGGAAAACCTACTGGGATAATCTTTTAGGATTTCGGGTGATTCCCTAATCCCGTAGAGTCTTCCTGTTCAAACAATATAGAAGCTCAAGTGAATAAATATTAGTTCTAATTCAAGTCATTAGGACTCAATATACCAATCTCGACATATACAGATATATTTCCTTTATTCGGGAATACCTAATTTTCACGATACATAAATCCAGATCGGTATGATAATTAGCCTGATAGACCAACTGGGATAATTCTACAGAATTTCGGGTTCCACCCTAATCCCATTGGGTTTCTTTTTTTGATTATTAGATTCATAAGACTCAATAAGATCCTGACTACCGATCTTGAATCATGTATCTCGTTATAATATTACCCAGCAAACACAGTTATATTACATTTGCATAACGGCAGTGCTACATAGTGTACCATGTAACAATAACCTCAGTAACACACCTGTCTAACATGGGAGTTAGAATTTCCCACTCACTGGTAGTATAGTTGGTGCATAACGAACGTGTAACATTGTTACACTATAAGTTATCGTTATATAACAGCAATACGTTCGTTACTCTGTCATAAACGTAGCTCTTATATAACAGCAATACGTTTGTTACTCTATGATAAATGTAATTGTTATGTAACAGCAATACGTTTGTTACTCTATATGATAAATGTAGCTGTTATATAACAGCAATACGTTCATTATACTGTAATTAATGTGGGTTTTATATAATAAATACTGCAAATATACTCGATACATATATATGTTATATTATTTGGCGGATTATTATTTGTACATCATAGGTATTAACAATAACTGTAATATAATCAGTTTTAAAAGTTTGAGATGCGTGCTGGTGGCTCCTCATCGGAGAGAGTATAACTCAGCAGTTACTTAAGAGGTAAAGCTTGGTAAAACTTGGTAAAACTTGGTAGAGCAAATAAGATGTACTTCATATTTTGGTAGCGCAGGGGAAAAAAGCATATCTGGGCCGATCAGGTGAGAAATAAGCGTATCTCAATGAAGCAGGTGAGAAAATCATAGGACAGCTCTATCGAGATATGCTCATGTTATTCGCTTCACCGGGATACACTCTTGCTTCCTGCATGGCTGAGTTACTCTTTCTGATAGGAGCCATCGACATGCATATTTTAAACTACCTATATAGTGGAATATAATACTTATAAAGTGATCACAGGCCCTAATAATGTATAGAATACAATATACGGGGTGTCTCTCAATTAGTCATACAAACCTACAGAGGGTACCATATATATTAGGGAGGTCCTTCAAAGGATGATTTTTAAAATTTTCAAAGTCCACCTTTCATTCGGTTCCAATTACCGAAACAAAAATTTCCCTAAAATTTCAACTATCAAATTAATTTCATCGGAAACACGTGCTGCAGGTTTTTCATTTACTAGTAGGAATAGGAGTAGGTATAGGAGTAGGAGTAGGTATAGGAGTAGAAGTAGGTGTAGGTGTAGGAGTCGGAGCAGGAGTGGTAGAAGTAGGGATAGGAATAGGAGTAGAAATAAGAGTAGGATAACTCAACAAGAATAAAAAAAACTGCCGCACATGTTCTCGATGAAATTAATATCTAAAATTTTACGGAAATTGTTCTTTTTTCTCTTCTATATTTGGAACCGATTAAGATGACCTTGAAAATTTAGAAAATCACCCTTCTGCGGACCAACCTAATATATGTATGTATGTATGTGTGTATATTGCAACGTTTTGGGTCTTTTTAATAATTGAATTAATTAAGTGGCTAGACAGAAGGTCGTGGTTGTTGCATTGAATTTATTTGTTCGGGCGTTGACGCTAAAATCTCTCGGAAACCAACAAGCTAGCCGACCAGAATTATGAGTAAATTAGCAGTAGATGCAGATCATACTGAATATGACGGCACTAATGCAATGTACCAGAATCTGGACTGCAGGGAATTCCTAAGATAGAGTGAACCAACAGCGAATACGGATTACAACGATGATAATCAGTATCGATGCGATGCACCTAAATCAGGATTTTGCTGAGGAAAAATAATGAAATAATAAATCATCAGATGAATATCCAGTAATATTTAATATTCAACTCAATCAAATAAAGAAAAGTACAAAATTAGGCTACAAAATTAATCTTAAAATGCTATTCTTTCGAACGCTAACCGTTCTTCTATTTACAAAAGTGTTTCCTATGCTAGGTTTGTTTTTTGTTTGCTATCCCGACAGGCGATAGGTTGTGGACTCGATATTGAAATTATAACGTTATTTTAAGCCGCGTTTGGCGTGTGCTAAACGGTACAGTTTAAAGATAAAGTAACCCGACAGGCGTTACATCAAAATGAAGCTAATTAAAATGACTCGACATAATCATTCGGAGAAGACCTCCGATATGATTTTACAAAAGAGAATTTACTAAAGCAATGAGCTACAATTACTCCGACAGGCAGTAAGTGCTCTATTATAAGATTTGTCGTAGAAATTATATGCAATGAGCGAATATACCCCGACAGGCGGCAATTGCTGGCGAGCGGCCTGACAGTGCCGAATTTATACCTGCGATGACGTCATCGTAGTCGGTCGTTCGGTCGAGCTGCCGTTGCGCATGCCGTTCGCACGCCGGTCTGACTCGGAGACAGCTGATATGTTACATTGCCCCCTAATTATTTGCAGCTGATAGATTTTAATCAATGCAAATAATTCTAAGTGCAGATCTTGGTGCGACGAGTCTTCTTCTTCGGTTCGTATACAGTCTATCTTCTCCTTCTTTCTTCTGTTATCTACTTGGCTCTAGTTCTTCCTCAGTCCAAGTGGATCAGAAAAATCGAAGTTCTTAATCCATTCAGGCGTACCGGGTGATGGCGGCCTGAATGTTGGTGTTGATGTCGACGTTGACGGTATCGGCGTTGACGTCGACGGCATCTGGGATGTTGATAGTGCTGGTGATGGCGGAAACGGCGATAACAAAGCCGGTGGAGGCGATGTTAGTAGTGGCGGCCGATCCACGGTACCAAAAAGTCGGAATCTATCCATCTTCTTTTTGTAAGCCAACTTCTCTTCTTCCGTCCGCACATGCACGTCAATTGGCGTGAGCTTCCATGGTAGGAACTGGATTTCCTTTGGCTTTTTAGTTGTTGCAGCCCTCGGTTTTTTACTGGGTGCAACCGTCGGTTGAATCTCTTTCTTTCTTTTCACCTCTTCAACCTTCTTCTTGATGATAGGCTTGAAGACTTTGGTCTGGAAACCTCGACCTTTTCTCCGCTGACCTTTCCCAGGGATAAATCGCCCTGATGCCTCGATAATGACATCGTTATTATTCGGATCGAACAACTGCTCGTCGTGTTCCAGGGTTTGAGTACCTTTATCTTGTACACTAATGTAACCGGCCATGATGACTGTGTAATTAGCAAGTGACAAGCCATCAACCTGTGCGCGGATTTATACCCCCCTGTCAGATGACCTCCTGTACCCTTTGGTACGAACTAAAACGACTGTTAGCCTAGGTAAGTTCAAACTTTGTAACTGCTGTTTTTGAACTTAGCTTGTTACCTCTTTTAACGACCTTTTTGTATTCTTAGTTTCAAATTTAGACACTGTCAGGCAAATACAATTTAAACATGTTAACATGAAACTTTCCTCTTTCTCTGCATGTTTCAGGGTGTTCGAGGATATAGGTTGCATCGCCTACCTGCCTTTTAAGTCGGTATGGCCCTTCATAAAGCGTAAAAAACTTAGCCATACGTTTATTCTGTGTGTTAGAAACATTCAACGCTTTTACTAATACAAGATCATTTAACTTAAACTGAGCCATCTTGTGTGTTGCATTAAAACGATCTGCACGCCGTTTTCCTTTTTTTCGGATTCGTTCTTTTGTTAAGGTTAATTTTTTTTCATAATTTATATCGAATTTTTGATCTGTGAAATAGTGATGCCAAAATCGCGTCGGTTTTTCTCCTAATTGTATTTCACAAGGAGCGAATTCAATTGTTTCGTGGTACACCTCATTCATACAACTTTCAATGATACTAACCCAGTTAATCCAGGCTGTATGTTTTTCTTTTAATAACGTTCTGAAAAACCTACCGATTTCCCGATTAATTCTTTCGACTATATTCCCTTGCGGGTGTCTTATTGACGAGAATATGGGGATAATACCCTCGTTTTTTCACTTTTTCGATCCAAACTTTCGAAGTGAATTGGGTGCCATGATCGAATTGCATTCGCTTTGGTTTACCTAACTCCGGGATATATTGATTAAATATGCAATTTATAGTGGATTGCGCATTTGCGAGTTTCAGTGGGTAAAGTCGCACGTATTTACTAAACGCATCTATGGTTACCAGAAGCCATTTATAGTTTCCCTTACTCGAAGGCAGCGGGCCGAAGAAATCAATCGAAACTAAATCGCCAACCCCCTCAGGTACTATATTCTGCATGTTTGCATAGCTGTAAAGGTTCGGTACCTTACACCTTTGGCATCGGTCACACCTTGACAACACACCCCGAATTACTTTCGCAAATTTTGGACAGTAAAATCTTTCTCCCAAAGTTTTATAACACTTGTACGCCCCCACATGCCCATAGATTTCGTGACATTCTTTAACTAAGCTCTTCACTAATCCTTCTGGCAGATACACACGCAATCTGCCACCTGGCTCACGGTGGTACAGAATATCATCGATCAAGGTAAGATATTTATTTTTTTCTGAATCTTGTTTTAATAACTCTTTAATTTCGGGATCTTCCCGTTGATGCTTCGACATCGACTTTAAATTTTTTAATAACTCTACAGTTGGTTCTCTGACCAACGGTGCTAAGACTCTAAGTTGATTGATTGATTCTACTTTTTCTACTTTTTCAGGCGGATAGCGACTGAGGATATCGGCGACTACATTCTCCTTCCCTTTCACGTACTCAATGTCGAAATCATAGGTCTGGATGAACAGTACCCACCTCGCCAACCGGGAACTCATAAGCCTGCATGTCAGCACGAATGTTAACGCTTTGTGATCGGTTTTAATCGTGAGCTTAGCTCCTAGGATAAAACTTCTAAATTTTTCTAATGCATTAACAATAGCTAACAGCTCTTTCTTGGTTGTGAAATAATTTAATTCCGCACCTTTCAACGTTCTGCTAGTAAATCCAACAATCAATTCTTCATTTTTATCGGACAATTGGTAAAGAACTGCTCCTACCGCATAATTGCTCGCATCGCACTGTAGGTAATACCTTTTTCGCGGATCTGGGTGATGCACGATCATCTTATCGCAAAACAATTTCTTTACCTGATTGAAACTATCATTTATCTCATCTGTCCAATTCCATTTGACATCTTTTCTGAGTAAAGCTAATAACGGATAAGTTGCATCTGAATATGCACTTGTAAATTTGTTATAGTAATTTGTAAGTCCAAGAAATCCTCGCAACTGTTTCACATTTCGCGGCGCTGGAAAGCTACTTATCGCTTCTATTTTTTCCGGCTGCGGTCTTATTCCGTCTTTAGTAATTTTATGCCCTAAAAACTGAATTTCTTTTCTGAAGAAACACGATTTCTTGAAATTTACTGTTAGGTTATATTCCTGGAACAATTTAAACAATGATTCTAAGTTATTCAAGTGTGACTCTACTGAATCTGAAATGCATAGAATGTCATCTACAAAGTTGATTGTATACGGTTCTGCTTCTTCTAATACCAAATCTAAAGCTCTAATTAAGCTAGCCAAGCTTGTGTTCAAACCATACGGTGTAACCGTGTATTGGTAAGTCTTGCCGTCATACATGAAAGCCGTATACTTCCGTGAGTCTACGTGCAGCGGCACCTGTCAAAAACTTGCAGTGAGGTCCAAACTCGACATAACTTTCGCGTTTCCGCATTTTTGAAACAAAACCTCCGTTGATTGAGCGCAATCACGATCAGGCACAATTAATTTATTTATAAAGCGTGCATCGAGCACCAATCTAATGTCTTCCGATTTCTTAGCCACAACAACTATCGGATTTACGTACTCACTGTACGATCTCTATAATTCCATATTTTAGCATTTTATCAATTCCTAATCTGACTTTGTCACGATGCATAATTGGGATCGGATATGACCGTTTTACAAATGGTCTATCCTCGTATATTTTTATTCTGTGTTCGTACACAGTGATTCGACCTGGTAATTTATAAAAGATGTTACGATATTTGTTAATTAGATTTGCAAAGTTGTCTAGTTGTTGGACACTAAGTGCTTGACACTCTGATATTTTGTCCTTGATTTCATCATCGGTCAGCTCAAAACTAATGTCTCTGTCTGGAACCTCACTACACGTTTCGTTAGTCGGCCCTAAACTCGATATTTTAGCCTTGACTTGATCTATGACCATTCCAGCCTCCTCTAATGCAATGCAATCGCTAATTTGATCTATCGTTACGTTTATTAAGTTTGTGTTAAGGTCTAAATCAGCCCTCCAGCGCTGTAAAGTGTCAATTCCGAGGATTATCTCATGACCTAACTTTGGCACTATCAAAAAACTAATCTGATCTGATAGATTCCCTAGTTTTACGCTAAGATAGAGCTGTTCTTTAATCCGAGTAGGTTTTCCTCCCGTGACTCCTACAACCTGAAAGTTTATCACTGGTAGCCGTTCGCAATTTTTGAAGCTATCTTGATTTTGTTTAAACCACTCGCCTGACATGCAAGTTACTTGACTCCCTGTGTCAACTAACGCGGCTACTTTTACGTTTTCCAAATAAATAATCATTTTAGGACATTGTACGTTTTCTTTACTAACTTCGTCCTCATCCCTAACTAAGAATTCTGCCGGATCTTCAAACAATTTTTCTTCTATCACGCTTGATTTAAGTTTTACCGCGGAGATTTCATAATTTCGCTGTGTCATATCAACAAGCGGTGTGACAGACACAGCGCCATCTAGTTTTCCGAATTGTCTAACTCTTCAGCTTGATCTTCGGTCGATTCCTCAATAATCGCGCTGATTTTGGAATTTGTCCATTTTCCGTGCCTAGGGGAATTCTCATGTGTACCTGCCCTACGCCTATTATCATTCGCGTCATGCGAACTCGTATCGTCACGGCTAGCAGACCGTTTCGGCGTACTAGTATTATTACCTGTACTACGCCATGGCGATGTTCTGGCTTTATCATCCGATACACGATAATTACTATTTGTACTCGGTCTATTTGTTGGGTTACCCGGGCTGTGCTGTCGCGGTGCGTTTGATCTTCCGCCAAATTGTAATTCATCTAAGAATTCTAATAAGTGATCGATATCATTAATATTTCTACATCTTGCAGCCTCAACGACAGGCACATCAAAATGTCGGATCAAGTTCCGGACGATCTCTTGTTCAGGCATACGCGGAGTTAACCCTGAGGCAGCTGCAAATTTTCGATTTGCATACTCCGACCACGCTACCTTCGGATCGGGAGTGTAATAACCAAATTCGATCTCTTTCCGGACCTCTCGCTGGATTGATTCACCCCAGAATCTGTTTAAAAATCTATCGCAAAACTCATCCCAAGATCTGATTACATCGCGCCGCGCAATCCACCAGTCCTTAGCCTCATTACTTAAACTTTGGTTTATAAATCTTAAGCAAGTTTGATCATCTCTTACTTCGAGAAATTGAAGATATTCATCGAGCTCGCGTATGAAATTAGCGGGTTTTTCTCACACTTTGCCACCGTAGCTTGGCATTTTTAACTGTTTTGACAAGATTCTAGAGCTATTATTACTACCGGTTGCGCCTGTGGCTCCCGTTCTAAAACGTCTAAAATCTGCTTCGACTGTGCTTTTAAACTTCTCATGCCTATGCTCGATTTCTCGGATGCATTCCTTTGTGATCTTATTACTCTCAGAAATATTACTTGTTAATGAACTAAAATTTCCTAACTGTTCATTTCTGAAATCTTCCTTGCACTGAGCGATTTTTGTTTCTACGTTTTTCAAATCCGTGTCCATCTTTTCAACTGCTACTTGGACAACTGTTTCGAAATGATCTAATTTCAATTTTACTGACTCGCTGTGATCGTGAATCTTTTTAGTAACCTGTTTTTCAAGTTTTAAACGTTCCTCGATATTCGTGGACTGAAATTGATTTAAAGTGCGTTCCATAGTCTCGAAACGACTCTCCATTTTTTTCTCAAAACGCTCGTTTTGTCTTTGCAGGCTATTTATCGACGCGGTTAATAAAGCGATCGGATCACGGCTGTCTGTTTTCGGACTACCCTCTGAACTTATAATGCTGTTATCAGTTGATAAAGTGGAATCTTCTCCTATAAAACCTGTGTCTCGGTCATTAAACCCTACATGTCTATTTCCTGACTCCTTATTCCTATCATTAGCTGGATGTTCATCTGCCATTTTGTTTGTGGTTTGAAACCAACGTTTTAGTGTAGTTTTAATGGTGAGAAACTAGTGTTTTACAAGTTTAGATCTTTAGTTAAATCAAAAGCAAAGCTTATTTGATTTTAGATTTTATTTTATTTTGTCAACGCCCCACGTTGGGCGCCAAATGCAACGTTTTGGGTCTTTATAATAATTGAATCAATTAAGTGGCTAGACAGAAGGTTGTGGTTGTTGCATTGAATTTATTTGTTCGGGCGTCGACGCTAAAATCTCTCGGAAACCAACAAGCTAGCCGACCAGAATTATGAGTAAATTAGCAGTAGATGCAGATCATACTGAATATGACGGCACTAATGCAATGTACCAGAATCTGGACTGCAGGGAATTCCTAAGATAGAGTGAACCAACAGCGAATACGGATTACAACGATGATAATCAGTATCGATGCGATGCACCTAAATCAGGATTTTGCTGAGGAAAAATCATGAAATAATAAATCATCAGATGAATATCCAGTAATGTTTAATATTCAACTCAATCAAATAAAGAAAAGTACAAAAATTAGGCTACAAAATTAATCTTAAAATGCTATTCTTTCGAACGCTAACCGTTCTTCTATTTACAAAAGTGTTTCCTATGCTAGGTTTGTTTTTTGTTTGCTATCCCGACAGGCGATAGGTTGTGGACTCGATATTGAAATTATAACGTTATTTTAAGCCGCGTTTGGCGTGTGCTAAACGGTACAGTTTAAAGATAAAGTAACCCGACAGGCGTTACATCAAAATGAAGCTAATTAAAATGACTTGACATAATCATTCGGAGAAGACCTCCGATATGATTTTACAAAAGAGAATTTACGAAAGCAATGAGCTACAATTACTCCGACAGGCAGTAAGTGCTCTATTATACGATTTGTCGTAGAAATTATATGCAATGAGCGAATATACCCCGACAGGCGGCAATTGCTGGCGAGCGGCCTGACAGTGCCGAATTTATACCTGCGATGACGTCATCGTAGTCGGTCGTTCGGTCGAGCTGCCGTTGCGCATGCCGTGCGCACGCCGGTCTGACTCGGAGACAGCTGATATGTTACAATATATATATATATATATATATACATTGTAACGTAACGGGCAGATAGGCCTGATCGTTTACATTCAAACGGCCAGCTGTTAAGGCTTGGCCAATCAACGGCAGGTAGTTCGCGAACGATCCAGAACGTTCGACGAGCATCGATGACTTGTGTGACGTCACAACTTGTATATAAGGCGTGTCGCCGCACAGGCCATCAGCAATCTAAGGCAAAGCGCCAGGTTCGCTCACTGTACCTAACAATCATACTTTTCTCTTTATAGACACCATAGGCAAAGAGCCTGGTGATCTACCTAGCCAATTAACACTTGTAACTTAGAAAACTCAGAATTCAGAAAACGTCACCTACACATTTATTAGTTTTGCTACAGATAACTTATAATATTCAAATTCTTACTACTCAGAAAATTATAATAAAATTATTTCATAAAAGTCGTGAGACAAGAAGTCCACGCATCAGAGTCTATAACCTCAAATCATTAAGTTAAGCAACTTTGTAAATATAATTTTAGTTTGGTTGCAACCGCCTTTTGATATTATTTTATTTAATAAATGTTTTCTTCTCATGTTTAATATAATTGCTAAGATTGACAGCTGGTTCCCTTCTCCGCCATTTCCCGGTCATATTAAATTCTTTTCAGCTAGGAATACGGCTGCGAACGCCTTGCGTTCAAGGTCCGTGGATAGACGGGATACGGCTGCGTGTACAAAGTGCACAAGGTCCGGTGCTAGGGATAGAATACGGCTGCGTGCACTACGTGCACAAAGTCCGTGAACCAGGGGAGACGGCTGCGAACGCACGGCGTTCAAAGTCCGTAATTAGACAAAAATTAGATAGAGAGGTCCTAAATTTTCATCCGAGCAAAAAACTCACAATAACTGACAGTTCCGCGAATCGCGAAACTGCCGTAAAGTAACAACATATATACCGAGAAGATTCGGTGAGAGTAGACAGCCCCCTTCCTACGCCAAAACTAACACAGGCGCGCACCGCGTGCGTGAGGCTCGGCGGGCGGGGCTAAGCGACCAGTGGTGCTTCTACCGAATCTTCCGCGCTAGGCCAAGTCCGCATAGCCCATCTTGATACTTAACCTAAAAAGCAATCATCGCACTGAACACGGAAAAAAATGACCGCGAATAAAATGAATTTGCCTGATGTGAACATTTATTTTCGAAATTTATGAACGAATTTAAAATCAAATATCAATTAATTGGATTTAAGTATTGATTATCAGTGTTTAGGATCGATATTTGAGACGAAATGGAACAGGTAAGTGGAGGGTAAATCATTGAAGACAGCATGGTCAAGAATTGGTTTATTTATTGATTTATAGATTTATTTATTTATTAACAGAAAAATGAAATTCATCAACGATTATTGGTTAATCGAGGGATCCATTGCTGTTGAATTATGGCGTACGTCCAAACTTATCGGAGATTGAATGCTTGGGATTGAAGAGAGGCTACCGATGAGCCACTGTCGAACGTAGTAGACTTTTACTCAAACCATTTTTGTTTCTCAACGACTACTTCTATCGAAGACCGGAGTGTTGGCATGTACCTCAGCGAGGCTTCATAGCGTGCGGAGGGGCTTTGTCGCAGGAGTTTGTAGTGCGATGAGGTAGCGTACGAGGAGCTTCGTGGCAAGCGTTTGTAGCACGTCCACGATATTCATCGAACATTTCTTGCTCGTCCAATGAGCATCCAACGTTCATGTCTCGTAGCAGGCGGAGAAGCTCCGTCTCAGATGTTCGTGGTGCGACGAGGCAGTGTACGAGGAGCTTTGTTGCAAGGGTTCGTAGCACGTCGACGATATGCAGTCCTTCTCTGGACTCTGGCCAAGCCTTGCCGCACAAAAATTTGATAGAAAATGCTCGTCGACGCACTGCGAACTCTGGCAACGAAGCTCCTTGTACGCTGCCTCATCGCACTGCGAACATCTGCGACGAATCTCCTTCGCCTGCTACGAGACATGAACGTATAATGGTCATTAGATGAGTAAGAAATGTTCGATGAATATCGTCGACGGGCTAAGAACCCTTGCAATAAAGCTCCTCGTACGCTGAATCGTCGCACTAGGAACATCTGCGACGAAGCTCCTTCGCTTGCTATGAGACATGAACGTTGAATGGTCCCTAGACGAGTAAGAAATGTTCGATGAATATCGTCGACGGGCTACGAACCCTTGCAACGAAGCTACTCCGTACGCTGCCAAGCCTCGCCGACGCTGTTGCTAGCTCTCCCTTCTTCGATCCCTGCTTGGTTCTCGATCACTCTTCGCAGTCTATTGCCTGAGGTCAGCTTGGACAACGACTCCGGCGATATTTCTCCTCAAGAGTTAGCAGGCGATCAGTCATTGGGTACGTAGGATACAAAGTTAACGGACATCAAAAGACTTACAAGACTTATAAATTCTCATGATAGTCAGTTATACTCTCACCTTGCTGTTTCAGAGGAAGTCACGATGTCCTGGGATGGCAACATCTTCTTCAACGAGTATGAGTTTATTCTTCTCAGACACCTAATTTACGACGAACTACAAACTCCTGCGACAAAGCCCCTCCGTACGCTATGAAGCCTCGCTGAGGTACATGTCAGCACTCAGGTCTCCGATAGAAGTAGTCGTTAAGAGACGAAAATGGTTTCAGTGAGAGTATACTACGTTCGACAGTGGCTCATCGGTAGCCTTTCTTCGATTCCCAAGCATTCAATCTCTGATAAGTTTGTGCGTACACCATAATTCAACAGCAATGGATCCCTCGATTAACCAATAATCGTTGATAAATTTCGTTTTTCTGTTTCAGACCTAAGGACGTGGCCTGTGAGTGGCAGCCTTATCCTCGATGACTTCATTCTCTGCATTGTACTCTGATCAAATGATTCATTATGTTATTATTAAACTAAAGTTGACCCAAACACCGAAAACTTTCTTACGAATTCCTAATTTTCATTAGATTGAATACTAGTATTCCGAACAGATGTTTTGAATAAAATCTAGATCTGAAAATAAATGAATCAATAAATAAATCAATAGATAAACCAATTTTTGACCATGTTGTCTTCAATGATTCACCCTCCACTTACCTGTTCCACTTTGTCTCAAATATCGCTCCTAAACACTGATAATCAATACTTAAATTCAATTAATTGATATTTAGTTGTTATTATGTAGTTGATAAATCTTAAAATAAATGTTCACGTCAGGCGAATTCATTTTATTCGCGCTCATTCTTTTCCGTGTTCAGTGTGATAATTGCTTTTTAAGTTAAGTATTTATCGAGTTAGCGCGGATGGGCTATAGTATTTATCGAGTTAGCATGGATGGGCTATACGGATTCGGCCTAGCGCGGAAGATTCGGTAGAAGCACCACTGGTCGCTTAGCCCCGCCCGCCGAGCCTCACGCATGCGGTGCGCGCCTGTGTTAGTTTTGGCGTAGGAAGGGGGTTGTCTACTCTCACCGAATCTTCTCGGTATATTTATATACATTAGGGTTAAAGGTTCTAACTTATTTTATATGTTGCGCACCTATAAATATGTATGATATTATCCATGTTTTTTGCGTCTTCTTTATATATTTACCATTTATCATTATTATATTTGTTATTATAGTTAGCTGTGTATAAGAAGAACTGAACAATCCCAATCCGGGAACCAATTTCAAACAATTCTCGTTCACAGATTCTTTGTAACTGTAACATTGGAAGCAATCATGCGTATACACTATACATATTCAATCTCAAATGAAACGATATAAGATTAGATATATTCTGAAAGGAGCAGTAATACGTATGACAAGTCCAGCTTGGATTTTTCAATTTGAGATAATTGCTACTCACGATGAGCTTTGTACAGTAATGTTCATTAATGGGTTCGCGGTGGCTGACTTAACGAGACTCCATTCTAGTCGTATTTCATGTGCCGATGGCCGAAATTATAATAATAAGTGTGACCCCTTTTGAAAAAAAATGATGTAATATTATTTTATTTGAGTCTATCCAAAAAAGTTCGGAAAAAAAGTTAGCCACCACGAACCCCTTAAGGGGGTATATACACCTTTAAATGGGTTGAATTTCTGAAAAACAATTTTCCTTTTTTTTTCAACTTGAAGACTGATCAAACTTAAAAAAATCATCATGTTTGGGGAGGATTTGACCTTCATTATCTATATCTTACATCATGGATTACTTCCACTTTAATAGTGGCTGCGCTGAAGACAGGAAAATACAAAATCACTCGGTTGCCGCAAAGAATCAGACCCAGCGTTTGACCGATCTTGGAATTCTTGGTTCTCAATTGTTTATAAGACATGCCTTTATCAGATGAACATAGAACTTTTTGATAAACCCATTTTTAGTTGAAATATTAGAAAAATAAGCAAATTTTTTTTTCAAATTCAGAAAAAAAATTGAAAAAATTCAATAACTCTAGTAATTCTTGCAATATCAAAAAGTTCTATGTTCATCTGATAGAGGCATGTGTTATGAACAATTGAGAACCAAAAATTCCAAGATCGGTCCAACGCTGGGTCTGATTCTTTGCGGCAACCGAGTGATTTTGTATTTTCCTGTCTTCAGCGCAGCCACTATTAGACTGGAAGTAATACATGATGTAAGATATGGATAATGAAGGTCAAACCCTTCCCAAACATAATGATTTTTTAAAATTTTATCCGAGTCTTCAAGTTGAAAAAAAAAGGAAAATTGTTTTTCAGATATTCAACCCATTTAAAGGTGTATATACCCCCTTAATGAACATTACGGTACTTGTTTTCCTAATAATTTCTCATTATTACATTATATTATATTTGCACTTTCTTCGTGTTTGTACTTTCATTTTCTCCTGTCGCCTTGCCTTTCGCCTGTAGTTCTCGGAGCCATCGCTGCTTTCCAAACCGAAACCATTCTGCCGTGATTTTGTCGAAATCTCTTTCTTTTAGGGTTGTATGAGATGAGCACAGCACATCTGTATATACAGATATCAAATTGAAACTGATTTGTAGTAAAGAAAAATTGGAAATGGAATTCGAATGTTGACAAAAAATAATAGTTCCTATATACTTCATCTTTGAAGTATAAGTTTTGAAACAAGACTTGACTCCCATAATTTGATAGTTTACCCTTATACGATCTATAGATAAATGCTTTGAAGACGCCACTATGAATACACCGATTCACAATTACATAATACTCTTAAAAACTCTATATTATCACTAAAATTACCACATATTGGAGCGTACCTCTTATGATTTGGATAGCCAGTAAATTGTTTATACCAGTATTATTTTCTCGTTTGCCCATCCACGTAGAGTGAGCGGCACAATAATTAGTGAAATTTTTTTTTAAAACTCGTTGAATATTATTTTTACGGGAGTCCCCACCAATGCGAAGCACCAGCTTTTTCTGAAAATTAAGAATGAAACGCAAAAAGATATAATTATATTCCAGCTGATGGATAATATGAATAAAACGGAGTACATGCTCATGCTCATACTTTTGTGTATATTTACTGTACACTTGTGTACAGTCAAATCACACAGAAGTATGAGCATGAGCATGTGCTTCGCTTTATTCATATCACCCAATATATTTCAGTAGATAGTTCTTCATGTTTTTATTTCAAGATCAGTGTAGACTAGTCTCAGTATTAGTGTTGTTCTCTCAAAAATATATCCTTCTAATTGGATGGAAAAATATTTCAGACACTTACAAACTGAGCCACCTCGTTGTCCTTATTTTTCTTCAAAATATTCTCTAGGATTTGAATGCCTTCCGGCCCCACCAAAGGAAGAACGTCCCATACCGCTTCACATACATGCTGCTCTACACTACCCGTAGCCATTTGGGCTAACCTATTGTTGATTGAAGTTAAGTTCACGTTTACAGCTGCCAACAGCCGATGAACATTTACTAATTGTTCTACAACATAAACATAATGAGAGGACATTAGAATTTGAAGATCTGTATCGGAATAGTCCTAATTGATATACGATTCAAATATATGAGATTCATATACAATTACCTTCAATTGAAAGTTTAGATTTGTTCGATTCTGGCTCTCGTATTTTGGTAGCAGCTTCTACGAGGTTTTCTTGATTTACAACACGATTGGTCTTTATCGAAAAGCTGGTGGTCTTTGGTTCGGGTACTTTATTTTTTGTCATCGTTGGTTTGGTTTGTGGTCTATTTGTTACATTTGAGTTTATGTCCACTTTTTGATGCAATTCTCGATTCATAGAATGAAGCTCATATTCAGCATTGTAGTCACCGTCGGTTGGTTTTATCGTACGTATTTCGGTGACAGTCGGTTTTTTTTTCGTGTCATTCGATGGATTCCTGTTTATATCTAATTCTTGCAAGCTTTTGTCAGATGTGATCGTCATCTCCTGAGAGCTATCTAGAGGAGTTCAACGACAAGTATTCTGATTAAAATACTGTCAATATATATTTTTCAGGATTTACATGTACCTTACATTATGGTCATAAATTGTGCTGAAATTAATATATAGATGTGGTATCAATATATTCGTACCTTCTGTGAAATTGGTGCTCCGGAAATCGTGGTCTATAATTGATGATATATTATCTGTTACAAGTTCATCTTCGAACAGGAATATGGGTGTGGTTAAAATATTAAAATCGTCTGGTAAAGATGGCAGATCAGTCATCTTTAATTTGTCCCCTCCTGCAGTATCACAATAAGTAAAATGTATCATTACAAAATTTAACATTAAGCCAATTTGAAATTTTGACAAAAACTATCAGTTTGCTTGCTAAATGATGAACAAAGGTCCAATACAAAAACTCATGCTACAATTTGTCAATTATCACGGTATGAGTATTTAACACTGCGATGGAAATGTATGTATAGAGAACTTTTGGTAGAGATATACAGCGTCAAACTTATATTCTTCAATTCAACTTTTCGAAGTTATATTTAAATAATGAAAAAATTATTGTTGGAAATATGCTAACTTTTTGGCATTTTCTTCAGGTGTCTAACAGTTGAATCATCATCAGAGCTATCGTGTGTAACTACAGGGTTAGTTAATATTTGCCGCAGACCTCTTCCTAGGTGCTCGTCATCGGTGGTTATGTAATTTGTGTCAACTGCTCGCTTGCGCGCTTTATCTAAAGTGGCTGCAGAGCAATAATATATTGTACAACAAGAGGGGGAAATAGGCTGTTTCTAATGATATATATATATATTGTAACTTACTGCAACTGTTTCATCAGCTGAAGGCTGATGAAATTATGCAAGTCCGCGTGAGTTTTT